>CM053788.1:190981230-192181230 GCA_028749045.1 Cupressus sempervirens
AGCTTGTGATAATTGGGATACTTCTTTGGGAATCATAATGGAACTACATAAGCCATTTTTAGACAAATACATTATAAGTGTACACCCCAATGACATAAGTGCCAAAAAAGGGGGATTTTGAAGATTTTGTAAATTTTGAAGATATTGTCAAGGAAGATATCTACTCAAAAGGAGTTATAGAAATGA
Source organism: Cupressus sempervirens (assembly GCA_028749045.1). NCBI lineage: Eukaryota > Viridiplantae > Streptophyta > Pinopsida > Cupressales > Cupressaceae > Cupressus > Cupressus sempervirens. The sequence goes on from CM053788.1 coordinate 190,981,417, forward strand.
AATTAAGTATCTACTTAGGGGGAGTAATAAGGTATGTTAGACAACATTCTTTGCAAATTTTGAGATTTTGAAATTTTGTATAAAAGTCGAATAGAGATGATATATTGTCTAACTTTTCCATAAAATAAGGTTGTATATGTCATGACAAAGTGATTTTTCCACTGATGTCAAAGGGGGAGATTGTTAATCTCATTATGGTTTTGACAAAGTAGTGACAAAACACTTAGTTATTATCTAGCAAAGAATAGTGCAAGCTGAGTGCATAGTGTATGTCAAGCATAAGCCTCCAAACAATACATGCCAAGTAATATGATAGTTAGTGCCAAGCACTAGTATGTGCCAAGAAGTTAGTGTGGGTTGAGTCACTCAACTGCTGAGTAAATAAAAGGAGCCAACCAAACATTGTGTGCCAAGTGATTCAAGTACTGAGCAAGAGTAAGTTTTGAGCAATTCAAAAGTCAAGTATCAATATAAAGAGCATAGTGGAGGCCAAGCATTAGAGTCTATTGATGTTGAGTTACCAGTCTTTGACATAGATTTTTTTATGGGACAAAGTTCTATGCAATTTTTTTTTGGCCGACATGAACATAAATGTTTGATATTAAGAAATAAGGATCCAGTCATATTATGAATCCCTATGCAATACATGTAGTCAATCAGATAAAGGGAATAGTTGGGCAATAATAAGGATCAACCATAGTTGTTGATTATGACCTGTCCCATCTCCGTAATGCCTACTTAAAAAGGAAAACTCTAAGAGGAAATAAGAATTATGAAAGAGAAGCATTACATTCTCAAGGAGAGGAATTCTTACAAAATAGAGAGCATTTCATGGTGGAAATAATGGCTATGTTATGGAACTACAATGTAGAAAAAGTTTGAGAATAACAAAGATAAGGAGTGAAAGGATAGAGAAGATACATTTGATCAAGAGTATCAAGAGATAACAAGTAAATAGGAGATCTGACATCAAGTAGCAAGGTGCTAACCAAAGGATCATGTGTTGAATCATTTTGATAGGTGATATATAGTAAATCTATTAACAGAGTAGTCCTAACAGGATCTTGTAAATATCCTAATAGAGTGCTTACTTAGTTATGAGTTTAAATCCTTTAATCAAGGTGATACCTAACAATCTTGTAAGCCTTTAACATGGAAGACCTTTCATAGGGTAGATCATAGATTATGATCAAAACTTTTTAGTCATAATTGGCCACGCTTTACAACTATAGTAGTGAAGATTTGTGGGTGTCATTCCCACCCCAGTTTTACCCTCTCCTTGGAGGGTTTCTGAGTAACCAAAATCCTATGTGTTATGTGTTGATTTACATTATGTTTTAGATGTGATGCATGGTTAGTTATGAGATGGATGAATGGTGAATTATTTTTATGGTAGAAGTTTTAAGTGTTGATTCACCCCCCTCCCCTCCTCTCAGAACTTACTTTCCCATTGTTATTTCCAACATGATCATGGACCTTCAGTGATGCTTATAGCTATGTTCTTGGATCATGTGAGGACCTAAATTTGGGACCAAAAGATTTCAAATGGTTTATGTCTTGAGTTCCTTATGCTTTGGGAATTGGCCTATTTGTTTTAATATGTTTCTTATTCTTGGGAAATGTTATGGAGTTTGAGGCTAACTTGTGTGTCATGATGTTTATATTTCTTGTAATATAATGTACCTCTTGAGAGGGAGTTGTAAGAGTTTATTTAGGTAAAGCATTGGTACAATTATAATTTGATATAAGGTCTATGACTAAAGATTATAATTGGAAAGCATGTATGAGCCTTGTATGTAAGAAGACATATTAATTGAACATCTGTAGATTAGATTTTCCATGAATCCATATTTATGATTATATGAAAATAGGTTTTCAAAGGGCCTAGAAACCCTTTACATCATAGATGACAAGATAAAAACCATTAGAGTCCATAGGAAAATACCATTGACAAACACAAGACAAGTATGGCAAGGACAAAAGCCAACCAGACATTGGGATAACTTAGAGACAACCAACTAGAACACCATACCCAAAAAACCAAAAGACAAGACATACTCTCCATGAATAAATATTGATCTTTCTTTTTCTCTCTTTATAATTTTAATTTCTATTGTGTTTACTCTTTTTGGATGATTGAACAGATCTCATAGAGGTCCCTTCAACTAGGTAACTACATAAATTTTTTAGGCATATAAATAAATTTAACATGATTATGGACTAGTTATAATCTTTTATAGATGTTGTTGACATGATGAGAAATGTGGATTTATGCTTTACTTCATTATATTCCTTACCAAATTAGTGATACAATCTAATGATAAAAATTAGAAGTATAACTTTAAATCTTATCCTTGATAAAATAGCTTGGTTAGTCTTCTATCAATTTTGAAGAGATGGAAGGATTTTTAATGTGCAAAGAACCATTGATTATTCATATATGGTAATAGGGGAAAGACATTAAAGAATGAAAGAAAAATCTAAATCTCATGGGAGGTCTACATCTCTTGGATAATCCAAGTGAAATGTTTGTACTATGGTAAAAAAAACCATATCAAAGGGAACTATACAAAGACAAATAATAAATAAATGAATCCAATGGTTATATTCATTCAAAGGATTTTCTAGATAAATTAAATGTATTCATTATAGCTCATGATACACATGCATGTAAGGGTACATAGATTAATTTTGGTTCCTTTCTCCTTGAGTTTTTAAGTTATAAGAAGTTCGATGGTGGAAAGGTCTACCTTAGAGACAACTCTTTTTGGGGTAGAATTAGGAATATTCCATTAAGATCAAACTATATAATCAACAAATCAAGTATATGGTAGGGTTTTGCACATCTCAGGTAAATGACTCAAATCCATTGTCTATTACTAAAATGAAGGAAACTTGTAAGTAATCTTCAACAATACTGGATGTAAAGATAGTTTGTTGAGATATGTTTCTTGTAAAACTAGTTTAATTTGAATATATTATCAAAAAATCTATAACTTACCTTACAAAATCATACGAATTGTACACATAAAAAATGAATAAATAAAATTGTTGTAAGCCATTCATCATAAAATGATAAAACATTGTCTTAAAAATATATAATCAAAATCCATAAAATTATTGCACAAATTAAAAAATTCTAAATAATTTTTTATGCACAATATAAAAATATAAATATTTGAAATTCAAAACTAATGTATGGGGTATGTTAGTCTACCTTCACCTATTACATTTGTCATCTAGCAACTTTTATGTTCATATACTATTTTTATTATCTATTGGATCTTGTCTTTTGTGCACTTTGTCAACTTCATTGGTGCTCTTGTAATCTAGTGATTCTTTTTTGAAAAAAAACTTGTTCTAAGTAAGATTTTGTTTCTACACATTATCTTTTTACATATGTACTTTTTTGGGTTTGCTGTTGTTTGTGGACTACGCCACTTGGACTATTGCTCTTGACATCTAACAACTTTTATGTTTATGAAATATCTTTTTAAGTGGATCTTGTCCTTGCGGAATATTAAGATTTGAATTTATTTCCATGCACTATTTTTAATATATGTACTTATAAAAAACTGAATACTAAACTTTTTCATTAATTTAAATTAAGATTACATTATTTACAAAAAAAAGTAAAGGGATATGAGATCGCCCCTCGAGAGTCAAATGAGTGGAGTTCAAATATTAAAAACACACACAATGCTTAAAACAAGAAACCTCAATAGACTCGAAAGTACAAAAATTACAAAGAAAAGTTACTAAGAAACTCGAACAATAACAAAGGGTGGCAATTACAAATCTTTATTATCGAACTTGTCATTTAGAAAGGACCCCCACTCTTCTATAACATCTTCTTTATATTGGTGGAACTAGAACTAGATCCATATAGATGAGTTGAGCCACATACCTATTATTCTCTTACAAATAAAAATACAAACACCTACTCATTTGAAAAGCATGTTATATTCTGAAATCCAGATAATGAATAAATACGGTCAAAGATCCATGGAGAGGTGGGGATGGACAATAAGGGCAGCATGGTGGGGAATGGTTACAGAAAGGCAAGTGAGCAATATGCATATTTGACATGTGATGATAAAAGAGCGGCGCGTACTGTGGAAAATGCAACCCAACTTTTAACATGTTTAAAAGTACGGTTTGACATATATTACTCGGGGGTGAATGCCAACTATCGCTTTCAATCCAGCCCATCATACCTGGATTGAAAGTGGTCCGCGTTCATATTTCGGACAATTGCGTGTACACATGAAAAACATCTCATTGAATCCGGAATGGAAGGATTCCAAACTTTAGACCAAAAACTCGTTTTTTAATTTGAAATTTAGACCTGCTGTTTATTGTGTTACTTCACGACCGTGGCAGATGCGTGTTATGACATGTTCAAATAGGGATCCAAACGATGCAAAATCTCATTTTTTGATTGCGGGAGCTTCACCATTCTCATCAAATCCTTGTGAGTTTACCACCCATTTCTATCATAGATCTTGACTTCCGTTTTCAGTCATAACAAGGAATTCGAGAGTAAAAGTCGCTGTTTTATGTATAGGTTTTGTGATATTTGTTACAAATTTTAGCTGTTGGGGATTCTTTTGAGGTTTCCAAATGAATTCAGGCAGCCAGACAGATCAATGATCATGGATGTGTTTTATAACTGCAAAACTTAATCTTGTCCTGTTTTTTGCTTCATGGTGTCGTCGTTGATAACTCTGAATCCCAATCGTGTTCTGTTCTGTTCTGTTTTGTATTATGTGATATGGATCATTCTTAGAGTGCCATTACAAATAAGAAATATTGCCATATTGCTATTAAGATTTAACTGTGTAGTTTTTGTATTAAATTCATTGACTTATACTTCACATTGAGTCAGATTCTAAAAGAAATATTAATGTGTTTATGATGATAGATTATAGAATGTGTTTCCAAAAATTTATAGAATGTAAGTTGAAAACTTGATATAAGAAACAGCTAGAACACTCAAATCTTAAAGCAGCAATCTGAAAACAAACCAAAAATCTTGATAATATATATCATCTTAATAATAGATTATAGAAATGATCATACTAAAAAGAACCTCTAATAGAATTTAGAAATAACAATACTCATTCGTGATAAATTATGAAAACCTATTCACTTGGAAAAAAAGGTTAGTTTTATTTTTCTTCTCTATCTTGTAATTTTTTTTATTTTTATTTTTTTGTCGAGCATGGCGTGTGTAATGGGAATCTGGTTTGGTGGCATAATGTGAATCAACGCTTGACAATGCCATCTTATCAGCAATACAACCGTTCCCGTGATGATCGCCTGTGAATACTATATTCAAATCTAAAATATGTTTCATAAAGTCAACCATCCTATTCCATCTGCCCCAAACTGCATTTCTTTTAATAAGTGAAGAAGACGTTTTATGGGCTTAGAAGATGATTGCCATTTGTCTTGCAGCTTGGCCGACGTGAGCAGGGAGAAGTATTCTCAAGAGATGGACATGGCATCTGCCCAATGGTGGTCAGAGCTGGTACACATTCTCTCTCCAACATCAAAACTAGAAATCTATAAACTTTGGTTTAATGTTGGTAGATTTTTGCATTGTTTCTTGTTTTTGTTTATCGATAAGAGGTTGAAGTCAAGATTGATTATTATGTGTTGTGATTATTTATTACTATTATTTATTAAATTTCGGTAGACTTAGAATCCAAGATCGTTCAGATAAAAGGTTCACGATTGATCGTTATTTTGTACATTCTTGCTTCATTTGATATTGTTTCTGAATTCATTTGGCAGGGAATGGATGATCCACTACACAACAGCAATGTGTATGACCCAACAGCAGAGCAGCTTGCAGCTCTAATGGGGTACCAGAACAATAATAACAATAACGTGGGTATGGAAACTGTTTACCATCCCAACAACAACGAAAAGCTTCGAACAAGACCGTGTGAAGGAGGTTTTTCCTACGAAAGGCCTTCAAAACAGATGAAAACAATCAGCTGGGAGTCCAATTCCTCTCGTCCATCTGTTTATGTGCCCAATTCCCAGCAGATCAACTCCCCACTGGAGAATTACATAACAAGCATGTTGAAGCTCCAAGAAGAATCCAAAGTCTATAATGATGACGGCAACAACTTTAGCAATTTCAATGCAGCCCCAAACACACCCACCATTAATGGCGAAATCCTGGTGGAGAGGTCCATCTCAGAAATTACTAATTCAGTGGACACCTCTGCATTTAACATCTCGCCCTCCTGCGCCAAGATGTTTAGGCAGAATCAGGGTAAAAAGCAGGCGGCCAGTAGTACTCAGGACCACATCATGGCCGAGAGGAAGAGGAGGGAGAAGCTTAGCCAGAGATTCATCGCTCTCTCCGCCATTGTTCCTGGCCTCAAGAAGGTAACCTCAATAATTTCTTCTCTAGATTTTATTAATTATTATTATGTATAAAGTTGAAATAGATTCGAATCCAAGGCCTTCTTCATAAGAAACTTTAGTTAAAGATTCATTGCTCTCTGCCATTGAGTTATCACTAAGAATTTTATCGACAGATTTCAATTCAAAGTTACAATCTTTCCTGTAAAAGTTATCTGATCATTTAGCTTCTTCTTGTAATCTCCTTTTTTTCATAGGTAATGGGTCAAAGTTTAGATTACTTTTTATTATTTGTTAAGTTTCAATAGATTCGAATCCAAGATCTTCTCAATGAAAAACTCACAAATTACCATTGTATTATAAACTCTTATCTCTTCAATCAATTGAACAATTCAATTATATCACAATTTTTTAGATTCCTTTCAGATCATGATATCTGAATGGTCCATGATTTGGGGTTTTTTACAGATGGACAAGGCCTCTGTTCTTGGGGATGCAATAAAGTATGTGAAGCAGTTGCAGGAGAAGGTAAAAGTAATGGAGGAAAAGGCTCCCAAGAAAACAGTGCAGTCAGTTGTGTATGTGAAGAAGGCTAAGCTGGTTTTGAATCCCGAGGACGACAAACTGTCTTCAACTTCCTCTTCTTATTCTTCCCCTGCTGTGGAAGATGGCACTGAAGGAGTTTTGGTACCAGAAATAGAGGCTCGACAAGTGAACAAAAACATTCTGATTCGAATCCATTGCGAGAAGAGAAAAGGGCTGCTGGCGAAATCCCTTGCAGAGCTTGAAAGGCTTGATCTCACTGTCATGAATGCCAGCATTCTATCTTTCACAGAAACAACCCTCGACTTAACTTTCACTGTTCAGGTAACATGACAATCTACAAATGACATTTACAATGCAATTATGATCACAAGATTGTTTCAGAAATAGATTTCAATCAGTTTTAATAGGCTGAAGTCAAGGTTAATTATTATTTGTTATAATTAATTATTATTATTAGTTAAATTCGAAAAGATTCAATCAAAGATCTCTCAAATAAGAAACTCACAATTTACCATTGTATTGTAGACTTCTATTTACAATGTCATTATAATATAATCACAAGATTGTTTCTGAAATAGATTTCAATCAGTTTTCAATAGAATTTTACCATAAAATTTCAATCTTATAGCTTTTTCATTGCTCCAATCTAATTCAAAGAAGATAAACCTCAATTGGGTGTTTCCATTTCCATTAAATTAACTAACCCAATTCATTTTATTTGTTGGCAGATGGAAGAAACCTGTGATTTGAGCGTGGCTGAAATTGTGAAGGCTTTGCAGGCTCTGTTCAACAGCATGACTTAGAAATATGACCGTGCTGTGTTCATTAACAATAAAATATCTAGTGTTTGATGTATGCAGATAGGAGTGAACAATATCGTTTTTTTTTCTTCCTTGTACAAGGTTTACCTCTGAAATCTTTTTATCAGATTCATGCCATTCATGTACAAAATTGTTTGCGGCAGCCATTTGTTTCAGAGGGCATTTTTTTACAAGGCCACCGTAGCCTTGTTTCATCCCTTTGTTTTTGGTACTGCTGCTCACATTATGGGCTGTTTTTGGGATTCATATGGATCCTTGTTCAACCAATCTGCCCCACAATGTAATGACACTATGAATTTGGTGCTTGTAGACAAAGCTTTTCCCAGATTACTCTGGTTTTTTCGCTTATGTGACCTTCACTTGTATGAATCATGTCAGAGGTTAATGAAAACAGATCATATTATTGTTTGCTACTTGTCTGAACCTGAACCAATCTGATTTCAATAAAATACTATTAAATTCGATGGAGTGTCTATCAGCATTTAAACTTAACGTTTATTTTAAATTATTTAATTTTAACTTTCATTGACTAATATATTTTATTTCTTATTATAATCCTTACATTGTTTCAAGTATATAATGATTGATTTTGTATAATTTTGTAACAGTACAACAAATTGTAAAGGGCCAGCCCTCTTGTTTTGACTGCTTTTATATAAAAAATAGTACAACAAATTCATAAAAAATAAGAAAATAATTCATAAATTAATATTATAAATTATGTCAAATCAATGTATGTTGGAGGATTGTGTGGATTAGCATGTGTTTCATATTATATGTTGATTTATGTTGTCTATTTTCCTGACATAAAATTGTTTTGTGTATATTTCACAAATTACTAATATACAAAATAGAAAAGAGGTGTCAGCTAAGGTCATAAATTCAAAGTTTAATATGCTATTTAAATTGTGCAAATATTCAACATTTAAGGTCTAAATCCAATTTATATGTCATAGCAAACAATAATTTTAAACTGAAATTTGTGCATGTAATTGTCATCATGGTGCTACACTAATTCTAGTGGCTAGAAACTAGCATGTGTTCCTTATAATTGTAGCCTAGGGAAATCGAGTTTTGTTGCGTACTTAATAGTAAAAATTTCAATCAAATCAAATCGAATCCAAGATCATGTGAGTACATGACACTTGAGAAACTATTAAAATTAAGTATTTCTTATAAATATATTAATTTAAAATACTCCTCATTTGCATATATTTTTTCAAGGTCGCAAAACTTTTCCCCCCTATTTCACCTTTAGTGCTCTTCTATTTTCTCTAACTTTACAAACCTAAATATAAAGACAACTTTTGGTGGGCAGTAACCCACCACTCATTTGCATTCAATCTTCTTTAACCTTAGATGGATTTTTAGTTTACTCTCAGAAATTAGGATACAACTGAAAATCTCTAGGAGTGGTCGCTTCTCTCTAGATCTCTATCTCCTCCGCTACCCATCTCTCACACTCCCCTCCTTTTATATCACATAACTGTGACCTCCATTCCTTTTTCACATAGACTTATAGTAATTATCTCCTTTTTGTGCCTCTTTTTTTCCATATTTGTACTTAACTATATTATGTACCAAGATTATTGTAAAAAATATTACACATCCCAATCTCTAATTCATTTTGTCCTCATATGTTGTTGTTCATAAATGTTCTTATGAGTTGGCTAAAGAACATGTTTTAAGTGAAACACGGATCAAAATTTCTATTCAAAATCATGGCACAATGGATGTATAGTATGTTGTGAATTGGCATGATACCCCTAAATAAAACTCCTCAGGCAACACAATTTGTAAGAACTGCTTTATATCAATCAAGATCCACCACTTTGAGTTAGACATTCTTTATATCTTGGCCTCTAGTTTTCTTCTTATTACCTTAGTGTTGGCTAATAGACCATTCTCTTCAATATTAGTTAATTAATCCAAAGTTGTTCCTTAAATGGGAGCCAATCCTTAAGTAAAAATATGGAAAATCTCAACCACTTTCCCTCTGAATTTTGGTTAGGTACAACCCCATCACAATTATTTTCAATGAATTATTAAACTACTTCAATCCACATAAGATTTTGACTAGAAAGCTACAAAAAGAATTTACAAATATTCACCATATAACCACACCATGAAATAAATATGAATAAAATGAGATAACTAAATGATTACATGAACCCACAAAATCTCAGATATTTTGTAAACAAAAAATGATTTAACTTTCTAATTAAAACAAAAGGTATACCAAATGTACTTTAGGATGAAATTTTGAAACTAGATATTTTAACTTGTGGGAAAAATACACATAAAAACTTAGTCTTGAGAACTCTTACAAACAAATCAAAAGCATATCTTAAATATTATAAATTTATTTCAAAGATCAAGTTTCAACTTCAAATTCACCACCAAAATATTTTAGTATACCAGCTAAGTATTTTTAGAAAGCTCAAAAGTAAAAGATCATAACCCTTTGTCGATCACATAATGATCTAGATATAGTCTACTACAAATATTAAGTAGAGTTAAAAATGTTGGAGCTACAATTGTTGAGAGCCTAATTGAAACAATTTTTGTATTGTCCTTGATGTCAACCCTATTGGTAAGACAAATGTCAAATCTACTAGAGAGACATTCACTAATAGTGTAGAGTGTCATATCTATTGATTGATGAAGAGGATTTGAAAAGAAGAGATCATGAGATGACCTAGTGTAAGTTTGAATTGAGATGTGTAAGTGAGATGGAATTACAATGGACACTTGATAAGTTAGTTCTTGACAAGATAATATTTTGTTCAAAAATATACATGAAGTGTAGGAGACAGTTGGATGAAGCTAAGAGTTGAAATAAGTTATTATGATAAGCTTGACCACGTATTAGTGTTGCATGGTCAATGAAGGAGTTGAAGCAAAAGATTAAGGAACTTAAGTATTGCTAAGAAGAATAGTGTTGTCAAAGTATCTATACTGGCCAAGTGATAATGATTGTTGAATGACAATATTGACCGAGGTGTGTAATGATGACTAAATGAGACAATGTACTAACAACTAAGTGATCCAATGAAGACTGAGAAAAAAGGCACAATGATGTTTGAATGATAGCAAAAAAACAATTTATGAGAGAATCAAGATTTGTAGTCGACATAGTTGAAATCTTGGAATAAGATAAGTGTGTTGATGAGCTATATTATTTAATACAAGGAAAGGATTAGTTGATCAATCAAAGGCTAAGATTTGACAAGATGTCTCTAGAAGTGTTGAGAAGAGAAGAAGAAAAGGAGATGGGCAGATCCATTGAATGTTTTGGATTTGATTGTAAACCTAAGATCTACAATTGTGATTAAGTAGAAAAAAGATAAAAACTACCTATTTAAGGAGGTATATTGTATGCTTTAGAGAGTTTTTGGACTAGAAACTTGTGAAGACAACATGTGAACAAATGGTAGACATACTTGAAAGGAGTTGTGCGAAGTTTGTGACATGAAGGATTGCTTGAAGAGTTGCCAAGTATATCTAAGATGATGAGAATGATGGAGTCAAGTCAATGAACTAGAGTTGAGCCAAATAGAGATCTGAATTTGTAAAGTGAGTTATATGTCATCATAATAAAGTATTATGTTACTTTCTAACTATTGTGATAGTTGTAATTTTTTTTTGATAACATTGACCTAACAATCATTTGTAAATCTTTTTGTCAAGGTGACATTCCAATGGAATATTCTTAAGCCCTCTAACAAGGCCACTTCTAACAGGGTGATTAAATCATTTAATAGGGTCACACCTAATAGTGTGTTTTGTAACCTTTAACAGGGTTGGCTCCTAACATAGCTCACTTCATAAGAATGAAAAAGTGGTAGCATGTTATTGGTGGTTTTTCCCAAATTGGGTTTCCACATTAAATCTTGGTGTTAAACATAGTGTACATGTTTGTTGTGTGTTTAGGCTACTTACTATTTTAAAGTTTATGTTTTTTGTTGACTGTGATAAGTTTCTGCAAGTCAACAAATATAGAATAAAGAGCTATAATGGTATGAATAAGTTGGATTATTGTGAACATTTTTATTTAGTGGGTTTTTGGGTTAAGCTTTTTGAAGTTTTAAGTGTTTGATTTATACCTCTAGACCTGGGGATAACCAATTCACTCCCACCCCTCTTAGTTGTTCCAAATATTCAAACAAAAAAGTCTTTCCAGATTACATAACCCAAGTTTCATAAACTAGTCTAATAAAAATTCTCTATTTGAGAAAATACCAAAAAGAAACTACCCTACTGAATTAGATAAAAAGAGCATGAGGGGTGTTTACCAAAATGAATAGGAAGGAAATATCCAAATGGATTAATCACCAAGAAGTGATCTATTATAGAAAGTATGTATTTGAAATCTTGGATGGATAGATGATAAACACTAACCTTAAAGTAGGGAAATTCTAGAAAATGATGATTTCTGATGTTTGTGCATGGTTTTGAGAAATTTTGCAACCTGCTCTAGACTAGAAATATCGAGATAGAGAAAACCAATAATTTTTTTTTTTCCCTTTCGAGGGCAGGTCAACCTTGATCTAGATAATGGGGCACAATCTTACCTTAGGGTATAATCCTACCCCAAAAAGTTGACCTTGACCTGCACTACTTTGACAAAATTTTTATTCACAAATCTCAGAAGTTCATTGAAAAGGGTATCCAAATCTAAACTTCAAATTTCTATCCTGTACCTACACCTGCAAGAAAAATGATTTTATTTTTTGGATGTGGGGTTATCCTTGGTAAAACCCTAGTTTGGAATCAACCTTAATAATAGAATTGAAATAAAGAATGCTAGCAAGTAGTAGAAGTAAATCTAATAATGAAGCTATGTTATTCAATAGATATGCAATTGTATTTGAAAACTAAACAAGTATGTTCATATGAAAGCTTTAACATAAAATTAGAAAATGTAAATCAAAAGCTCCATGATTGTATGATTGGAATCCACCTTGAGAGAATAATGAATAGATCTACAAGATGAACAAAGGATATTGAAGGAAGATCACACCACCATGATGGTTAGATCTAGGGTTTGAATAATGAATCTTAAATCAAATCCCTTCAAAAGCTTGAATGCTTGAATACTTTATCTTCAATAGAAAACTTGAATGAAGGCAATAACTTGGATACTTCCTTGACAATGCTTGATGGAATGCTCACTATAAAATAATGGATCATTTGATATCTTCCTGTTAATGTGTGTTCCTATGGTTAGAGAAAATGAGAGGAGGAGGCTTCCTTACATAGTGATCTAAGTCACAAATTTCTAGAGAGGCTGACATTGGAGAATTAAATCCCAATTAAACTTAACACCTAGAAATGCACCTAGATTAAATGCAATTTAAGAGGTCTACCATTTTGAAACCCAAAATAGATGTCCCTAAAGTGGGAAAATGGAATTTTGTGAAGCCCAACATCCTCGTTGACTCTATCCTAGGTCAAGGTTGAAGTCATCCTTGACCTAGGTTAGGGTCAAGTTCAACCTTGACTCTTTAGGCCATCATTGACCCAAAAAGTCAAAGTCTTCAGTTTCTCAGAGAAAGTTGTCAGAAAGAGGCTGGAAACAAGGGAAACGAATAAAAATAGGGGGAAAATAGCTAGATCTATGAAAATACCTATTCAAGGTTCTTTACATGACCTCATACCACATACTTGAAGGGCTAAATTCTCTTAACATGGAAGTTCTTCCATTTTAAGACTATACATTAAGCCCCCACTTCAACAAGAGTATGGATTCAATGCAAACTCTTGGTAAAGGAGAAGAAAGAAGAGATCCAAGTGGATTTGTAATGAGATAAAATAAAACTTAGCTAAGGATACAAGCCCCTAGACTAAGGATTCTAACTCAATATACACACACAAGGGTGAAAAACAACAAGACAAACTAAGACAACACAAAACAAGGGTTAGTACTAAACAAACCCAAATCAACTACCATAAGAAATGTTGCTAAGAAATATTTCTCATACTAATATCATATTTGGAAATATATCATATAAGCATAAATCATTACATAAGAAACACAAGAGCAACACTATAAATAACATAGCTTTATGATCCAGTCCTACTAGCATGGAAGTAAAAAGAGAGAAAGGATGAATTGATTGCCTTGCCTAGTAAGATGCCCATCTTACCATGAATCACCAATGGAGAGGGAGAGCCAAATAGGTGGCCAAACCTGACAGTTCACCTATAAACTATGCTTGCAATTCTAATGCATCTTCTAATGACTTCTGGAATTCCCATAGATCCACCTTCTTGTATCACTATGAATATGAAATGTGTGGCTCCTTAGGATCAAGCAACTTATGTGCGTTACCTTCAAAAAATTTAGCATATTTAAAATTGAAAAATGTGTCTCTTTAGGATTTAGCAACTTATGTGTGTTTCCTTCAGAGGATTTATCATGTTGAAAATTGAAAAATGTGTGTCTCTTTAGGGTTTAGCAACTTATATGTGTTACCTTCCGAGATTTAGCACATTGAAAATTTGAAAAATGTGACTCTTCAAGATTTAGAAACTTTTGTGCATTACCTTTCTAGATTTAGCATATAATTTGAAAAAACTATAGTATAAGGGAGACCCTATGTATGCCCCTCTCCTTAATGTGGTTGTCGACTAGACATGACAAGGAAGAGGAAGAGGATACCTACTTCACAAGGCAAGGAAATATCATGTTTAACAACAATACATGTACCATATTCTTAGTGAGGGATATTGACCCTACATCCAAGAGTATAGATAATTGTGAAAAAGATATGTCACTCATGGAAAAAGGATCCTCAAAGGAAAAGATCTTATTGAAAAGACCCCCACCATAGAGGAGTTCTTTTAGATAAAATATCATATTTCAAAGATAAACCAACTAGGAACAACAATTCAATCATCAAGCCCCCTATAAAGAAGAAGAACAGAAATCTTTGTAATGAGGAAAAGAACTCTAGCGTCAAAAAAAGAGTAAGAGTTTAGAACATAATTTGCAACATAGAGAAGAGGTTATGAGCTAGGAAAAAAATTTCTCATATAAAAAGGTTATCCATAGTCAAAACATTTGTCAATATGATGAGATAATATTGCAATATAATTAAGTACCACTAAGCTAAGGAAAGTAGTCCCTTAGACAAAGAAAAAGAAGGAAGAACCTTTCCCCCAAGGAAGAAGACAAGGGATAGCTTTGCAAAACTAATGTCTTAGAAAATATATCTTGAATAGAGTTTATGAATGAGCATAATACAAAGTCATAGTAAAATAAGAAGAAAGATACCAACTAAACCCAATGAAAGGCCTAATGGATCCTAGGAGAATGGATCAAAATACACCTCTTGCCCCATAGTCTAGAGACAAGAGGAGAAGAGATCTATATTATATCAGAATGAGGGGAATCCCCTATATAAACATTATGAAGGAATTGTAAAACTGAATGAGAGTGAGATATAATTCCTAAAGCAACTATTTCTCGAACATATAATTTGAATGTTTACAATCAGCAAGTAAATGTGTATTATGATAATGAAAAGGAAATTTGTATTTTTATAGAGAATCTTTCGATATAGGTCTAAAGATTTATTTTTTGGAATTTATTAACTCCACATACACCTTTTTAGCCACCTCTTGATGAATATCAGGGTTATCTAAGGTAGGTTTAGGGAGAAGATTATGGAGAGGAAGATGAAAATTAACATCAACCCCCTTGGAATGAGATTATAAACAACAAACACCATGCATATCCTATTTAGAGGGTATATGAACTGGGTACTTGATACCATGCTTATAAATTCCAAGCCCTAAACCTCTATAACCTTGTTTAGTTATCATATTATATCCTATAGTATACATATCATGTAAAGATTCTATAGGAGGTGATTGTTTATCATGTTCATGAGTAAAGGTTGTATAAGGTGGAATAATAGGATTTGAAGAAGTTTCTTTACCCTTTCCTGTAACGTCATCATGAATCGAAGGAGAAGGAAAATCGGATAGGTCTTGCACATCTACAATAATAGATGGAGAATTAGGCTTCCGATTAGGAATGAGAGGATTAAGATTAGGAAGATTAGGAGATGGTGTATCATCTACCAAATTCTTCACATAATCCAAAATAATAATAAGTCTACCAAGTGAATCTTTAATGAAAGTTTTGAATGTAGGAAGACTAGAATTGATCAAATTCACAAAAGCATAAGTGAGAATAAAATGAAGGATCATCAACATAATAAAGTGAATGATACTCTCATAAAAATCTTAGGTATGGTAAAGAGATTCTAAAAGAAGGGTTATAAAGGATATGACCACACACTAAAGCATCTTAATAATCTTCATAGTAAATGAAATGCAATAAATGTTTTTGTATTTTATTGAATATATAGATATTTTTTGTATTTTTGAATTGAAAATTCAAGAGCATAAAATAAATCCAATCTTAATGCAAGAAAATATCTAAAACTAAAAACAATAGGGCATATAAATCCACAAAAGAAAAGAGGGTAAGTATTTTGTGTTCACCAAAATGAATTATGAAGGTGAACACACAAGATAATATGAAGGAAATCTAACACGACAATACATAGTAGGGCATCTAATTACACAAAAGAAAAGAGGGTAAGTGTGTCGTGTTCACCAAAATGAATATGATAAAAGGGGGCAAGGGGTGTTAACCAAAATGAATAGGAAGGAAAGATCCAAATAGATTAATCACCAAGAAGTGATCTATTATAGAAAGTATTTATTTGAAACCTTGGATGAATTGAAGATAAATGCTAAAATTAAAGTAGGGAAAATCTAGAAAACTTTTGTCATTTTGAGGGTATGTCAACCTTGACCCAGATAGTGGAGCATAATCTTACCCCAGGGCACAATCTTGTTGGAAACATGAATGTTGATGATACTTCTATGGGGGAGTATTGTAGAAACATGATTAGATCATTATCATGATGAGATGTTACATTTACGACTATGTTTGCCATTGATGTCAACATGGTAGATTTCTGTGGTATTTGATAGAAGAAAAATGGTAAAGATCAAGTTTGTACAGATAGTTAGTTGAGCATTTTCACTATGTGAGGTTAAAGGGAGATTATACTAAGTTTCTAGTATATGAAGCTAACCTCAAAAGATTAATTAAGAAATTAAGTCTAGAAGAATTTATGCAAGTTTTGATGATGACTATTTTGAGATAGAGTTTATAGAGGAATTCTGGTAAACTTGTTATATCTCTTCACAAATTTGTTATTCTAAGAAGCCAAAGTTAAAGATGTGAAGAAGACATTCTTGAAATGATATAACTAAGCTCACTCATCATAATGTTGCATGTACATAAAGTTATTCAAGTCACAAGGTGGAAGATTAATGTTATCGCTAAGTGTAACATGTTCTTAATGAGGTCCTATAATAATTAATTGAGAAGGTGTAATAACTGACTTAGGGAATTGTTTTATAGATTTAGTGTAAAGGAAGGACATTTTACTTTATCATAAAGTGATGTGATGAGATTTATGAATGATTTCAAAGAGTGGAATGTGAAGATAAGCAGAGTAAAGTGCATGTAAAGGAAACTTCATTGCTGAGGTTTCATTGTGTGATCTAAAGTTTTATACTTGGATCTGAGGTTCGTGACCTAGTCTACAAGGTTAGATAGTGATTAGTCTAGTTGAATAGAATAAGGAAAAAATTAAAAGTATAATAGAAAAAATTATTCTATAAGGAATAGTTGAAAGATCAGTTGGACAATAAGTTCGGTGATCTTGCCCCTAAAGTTGTTTGGACAGTGGGTCCTTCTATCTTCCACAACAACTAATAGGGTTGGAATCTCCTAATAGGGACTCATATGTAATAAATGTTGTAATAGACTCCTAACAGGGTCCATCCTCTAACAAGGAATATTTATATTAGTACATCATCTTATGGGCATCATTCCCACCAGGGTTTTCCATTTGATCAAGGGTTTCCCTAGTTAACATATCTAGTGTAATTGTGTATGTGCATCTTTGTATGGTTGTTGTTTACTTTCATTGAATGGTTAAGATTATTTAAGGTTGATAATTATTGGATAACTAATTCACCACCCCCCCACCCCCACCTCTCAGTTATATTGGTGGACTATTGTTTCTAACAATTGGTATCAAAGCATCAACTCCTTGAAGATGAAGTTTAACAAGTTTGGGAGATCCATGGAAAATATATTTAGAAAGGATAGTCTGAAGTTTGATGGAACAAATTATGATAGCTAGGAGGAAATTGATGAAGACACATCTGCTATGTATAGTTCCAAGATATTGGATCTTGAAAAAATTAGAAAAGCCAATCATTGCTAAAATATATTTGGAATCTTGTACCAAGGAAGAAAGGGAACTTTGCATGTGTGACATTAGAGCTAGGGAAGCACTATTTTCTGCACTTCTTGAAATTGATTACAATTAGGTAAAATCACTTAATACTTCTCATAAGATTTGGAAAGCTTTGGAAAATAGTTTTGAAGGTTATGAACATTCTAATAAATTGAGGTTACAAAGCTAGATTTGAGCATTTCAAGATGCTAAGATGATGGAAGATGAATATATAAGAATGTATGTAGGCAAGATATCAAAAATTATTGTAGGTATTAGATCTCAAGGAGGAACCAAGGAAGATGATGAAGTGATCTGGAAGATATTGAAGAGCTTAACTCCATGACTCAAGCAAGAAGTTCAAATGTTATAGTTGTTGATCTCTTGTACCAAAGATTTCACAAAGGAAACATTACTTGGGAGACTTGAAGCAATTGAGAATGAGCTTAGATAGTCTAGAGAATTGACCAAAATAGAAATAGCTTTCAATTCTCTAACTATTCGACCTAACCTATCGAGGAGCACAAGTGCTAGAGGAGACTTTTCTAGTAGTAGCATATCTGATGAGGACAAAAAAAAAGGAGTAGCTCTTCTAGTAGGAGGAGAAAAAGATGGTACGAAATTTTTTAAATGTTGGACTTATAATGAGTTTGGTCATTATGCATCTAAGTTTCTTAAAAGAGAGAAAAAGTATAAATGAAAGTTCAAACCTAGAAGAGATAGAGAGTGTTTGTATGCTAATGAAGAAGATGATTATGATGAACAAGCAGTAAGTGCTAGTGATGATGAAATAGGATTTGTAGCTTTTAAAGAAGAAGGTCTAGAGAAGATGGATTTGGTATCATAGGTTGAAAAGAAATTTGACTGTATAATTGATAGTGGTTGTTCACATCATATGAGTGGTGATATGAACAAGTTTCTTGACTTCAAAAGTCATGATGGAAGCATTGTTAGAGTTGGAAACAATGCAAATGCCATGTTAAAGGTATTGGATCTATAACTCTTGATGGTAAGACTAACACTAAGGATGTATATTTTGTTGATAGTTTGAAACACAATTTTCTGAGTGTTGGACAACTAGTGGATATAGGTTATCAGTTATAGTTCATAGATAAGACATGCATGATTAGAGATGAAGATTGAAAGTAATTGGAATAGGAACCAAATCTAGTGGTAATTTATTTTAGCTAAATCCATTGGTTGCTAAGATAGATGATGGTTATGGCATAAGAGATTTTGTCAAATAAACTTTGACAGTATTGTGAAAACTAGTGGCATGGTTGCAGTTAGAGATTTGCCTAAGATTGTTAAGCCTACTAACACAATTTGTAAGGAGTGTGTACTAAAAAAGCATACCAAAACTTCATTTCCTAGTAAGAAGTTCACTACTATAACTAATTTGGAGATTGTACACATAGATCTTAGTGTCTTAATGGTCCTATGAAGACTAAAGGATTATATGGTGAAAGGTATATCATGATCTTAGTTGATGATTTTTCTAGAATGATGTGGGTTGCATTTCTTAAATAAAAATATAAGGCCTTTGATAAGTTCAAGATATTAAAGAATAGAGTTGATAATGAATCATATGTGAAGATCAAATATTTAAGATCAAATAGAGAAGGAGAATTTACTTCAAATGAGTTTAACATCTTTTGTGAAGCTAATGGAATCAAAAGATAGTTATCAACTCCAAGAACCCCTGAACAAAATTGCATTGTAGAGAGATGAAATAGGTTAGTGTAGACACCTAAAATTGTCCAAATACCCTTAACCTGACCAATTAAATAAATATTCATTATTTATTTAATTCCCCTACCTTAATTAAATAAATCTTACATTTATTTAATTATGTTTGCCTTACCTGGATTTAAATAAACTAAGGTTTATTTAAATCCTAACCCATTCACTTAATTAAGTACTTTGTTTACTTAATTAATCCTCTCCTAATCCCACTAGGAATCAAATATTACATTTAATCCTATTTGAGCACATGGCTCCTACCTTTAACCCTCACCTAACCTCACTAGCCTACCTAACCCATCATGCTAAACCTACCCACTTCCTAATCATGCTTTCTTTGCATAATCATCCTAGCTAATCACCTCTTAATCCTAAGTGTGTTCTCACACATGTGTGAGGAATCCTCACACATATTTGAGAGATGTTCACACTTCCCTCATCCCCCATGTCTTGCATGCCTCTTGCACACTTGTCCTCTTGCATGAGAGTCAAGTTGTCTCACACATGTGTGAGAAGCCATCCTTCTCACACCTCTTGCACACTTGTCCTCTTGCATGAGAATCAAGTTGTCTCACACATGTGTGAGAAGCCATTCTTCTCACACCTCATTGATCATGTCACCATCAAAGGTTGCTCACACATGTGTGAGCATATTGCCCCCTTTGAATGGTCAAAACCCTAATCTATGTGGAGTCTACTTGGCTTCCATCTCATGGACACCTCATTGATCCCGAGAGATCCTAGCCCTCCATCTTGCCTTCAATCTCAACCGTCCATTGCATCTATTTTCCTATAAATGGAGAGCCCTCTCCTCATTTTCACAAGCATTAGCTACCTCATTGTTATGTTGCTGGATTTGTGAGCAACCACATCCCATGAGTAAGAAAATCATCAACCACTTGGTGATTTGTGAGGAATAGTGGGCAACCACATCCCATGAGCAAAGAAATCATCAACCACTTGATGATTTCATGAGGTTTGCATATGTGTTATTTTGATTTAATTAATACTCTTGTTTGTTTCATGTTGTTCATTTACATGTCTTCTTTCATATTTTGAGGTTTTGCATGATAATGTAGGAATGTGCATTAGTTGCTTAGTGCTATTTCCTTGGTTACATTTTTATAGAGGAGGAGAATTTACTTCAAATGAGTTTAACATCTTTTGTGAAGCTAATGGAATCAAAAGATAGTTATCAACTCCAAGAACCCCTGAACAAAATTGCATTGCAGAGAGATGGAATAGGTTAGTAATAGAAGTAGCAAGAGTTATCTTAGTTGAGAATGAGGTATCCAAGATGTTTTGGAGAGAAGCTGTGAATATAGTAGTCTACACTATGAATAGAGTGCAAGTTAGAAAAGACACAAACAAGACCCCTTATGAAATATGGTTTGGTTTGGAAACATGCAAACTAGTGGGAACACCTATGGTAGCTTGACACAAGTTATCTACAAAGGATGAGACACCTACTATTGAGTAGAAGAAGTAAAGATCTATAATCAAAGGGTTGCAATATTTGATTCACATAAGGATGGATATAAAAAATGTAGATGGAATTATTGTGAGATCTCATGTTGATCCAAGAGAAACACATTATGTAGTAGTCAAAAGGATATTTGGATATCTTAAAGGAACACTAGATTTTGGATTGTGGTATGATAGATCTAATGATTTTAATCTATATGCTTATACTAGTATTTATTGGGAAGGTAGTATGGATGATAGAAAGAGCACGAGTTGTGGATCCTTCTTTCTTGGAGGAAGATTGGTTTCTTGGTTAAGAAAGAAGTAGGACTATACCTCACAAAGTATAGCTGAAGCAGAATATGTTGCAACAACAAACAATTGTAATCAAGTTTTTTGAATGAAGCAGATGCTAAAGGATATAAGGATAGAGCTCAATGAACCTATTGTCATACATTGTGAAAACACAAGCATAGTGAATATGTCTAAGAATTCAGTGATGCATTCTAAGACTAAGCACATTTCTATCAAATATCACATGTTGAGAGAGAAAGTTTTTGAAAGGGAAATTATATTGGAGTATGTAAGCATCAAAGAGAAGATTGTAGCTATTTTCACCAAGCCTCTTCCCAAAGAGACTTTTGAGTATTTGTGAAGTATGCTAGGGGTTATGCCCCTTCCTACATTAGAGTAGAAGATGCAAGAGTGCATTACTCCATTGTAAAAGGGAGCTATTATTTGTTTGGATTGAATGCTAGTGTTTCCTATATTGGGGAGTATCTTTGATGGACAAATTCATCTAGGACTCTTGTTGGATGATATTTTGGAAAATGTCTTTTGACACTTGAGCTAGTCAAAGATAGTTGTTATAGAGATTGATGGTTGTTGAAACCTTTGTCATTGATGTCAATAGGGGAGAAGTTATACATCATGAAAAATAGTTTTTAGTTTGAGAAAAATAGTTTCTTACAAAGCACTTTGAGGTATATCAATGTGGAAGATTGATTGATGAAGAGGATTTGAAAAGAAAGGTTAACAATCTTTACTGTTGGTATTTTTGGAAGTAGATGTTTTTCATCTATGTTGCCATCAATGCCAAAGGGGAATATTATTGGAAGCATGAATGCTGATGATACTTCTATGGGGGAGTATTGTAGAAACATGATTATATCATTATCATGATGAGATGTTAAATTCATGACTATGTTTTTCATTGATGTCAACATGATAGTTTTCCATGGTATTTGACAGAAGAACAATGGTAAAGATTTGTTGGATATAATTGATTAATTGTGTATTGTCTTTGATGTTATAAAAATATCATATCATTATTAGTCAGTGTATTTCAAGCTCACTCAAGTAGTGAATACAATTTTCTATGTCTACCGAGACTCTTGTGCTTTCCTAGTTTAGAAGGAAGTGTCTACCAAGTTCACTTGGGCATCGAAGAAAAGTTTGCACAAGATGAGTGTTAACTGAGCTCACTCTGTTAATGAAGGAAATATTGGATGGAACCAATGCTAGCCAATCTCACTCAGTTACCAAAGGAATTTTATAGTTTTTAGTGTTAACTAAACTTCTATCAAGGTTAACACAGGGAAATCATTTCTGAGTTAATGTCTATCAAGCTGGGCTGGCTAATGAAGGATTTTCCTATTTTGGCATATTAAGCTTAATTGATTTATCTATCGATTCTAGGGGACTGAGATGATGAATGTTAATTATTCTAAGTTATATTCTAGCTAACTTGACAATAGAAAAGATATAAGGTCAACTTATGGGATAATGTGTATGAAAAAGTGCAATAATTAGAGATTTGATAAATGATAAGAAGAAGCAAATCTAAAGATAACAAGAATATGTTTGTGGAGCTAAAAAGATACATTTGATCAGGAAGTATCATGTACAAGCTAGAATAGAGATTTGTAACTAGCAATTTGGTTGCATCTAAATCAAGTCATTTCACTATTACTCTTTAACCATTGTAGCAGTAATCTAAATCTCTTAACAGAGTTGGCTTAACAACTATTTGTAAATCCTCTAAGAAGGTGGTAGTTCTATTGAATTATCTAAGGACCTCTAATAAGGCCACTCCTAATAGGGTGATTAAATCCTCTAATAGGGTTACACCTAATAGCATGCTTTTGTAACCTTTAATAGGGTTGGCTCCTAATAGGGCTCACTTCAGAAGAGTGAAAATCAGTAACTAGTTACAATTGGTGGTTTTCTCAAATTGGGTTTCCATTTTAAATCTTGGTGTCAAATGTGTTCATGCTATTTCTTTTTATGCTTGCAACTAAGTTAAAGCAATGATAATCACTAATAACATCTTAAAAGATCTTCAAAGCTAATTAATTGCTAAGTATATTCAATATTTACAAAGTTATAGCATTAAATGTGCGTATGCTAAGCATCAAAAATTTAGATTTTAGAGTTTATTTTGTAGTGACATCTAAGGGATCTAGGATTTATTTTATAGTAACTGATTCACCCCTCCCCTCTTAGTTACTCCTCTTATATTTCCAACAATTGGTATCAGAGCATTTGGTGCTTGCAAAGAAGGTTTCAAGGACCTAAGTTAAAGATCAAGATGTCTTACAAAAGAGAGATTCCCAAGTCAAACAGAGACAATTTTGCAGCATGATAAGGACTTGTGAGGTTACATCCAGCTACTATCAATGATTCAGGTTGCAATTATCTTGATACTAAATACAAAACTCCCTCTGGAACATTATCATTTGAAGATATTGTTGTAAAAAAGAATCATAACATTATGATGATTGATATTGCATCTGCTCTTAGTTATGCTGAATTTGATGAGGTAAAAGATTGTAAAACTGCTCATGATATGTGGACCAAACTAAAAGATATCTATGGAGGAGATGACAATGTAAGAAGAGCCAAAGCAAAAAGTCTCATGGGACAATTTGATCAAATGAAAATGAGAGAAGATGAGAATATTGCAAAATATGTGGAAAGAATGAAGGCCAGTGTAAGTGCAATCAAAGCATTTAGAGGAGATGTTGAGGACACAACTATTGGTAAGCAAGGTACTCAGATCTCTTCTTCTTATTTATTAAATTAGAGTGTTTACTATTCAAGAAATGAGATGTGATCCAAATAACAAAATAACCTTGGATGCTCTAGTTGGAAGATTGACAGCTTTTGAATTAGACAACTATGATAACTATGTTCCTATTTCCAAAAATGTTGAGTCTGCATTTGAAGCCAAGCTCTTACTTAAATAAAAGAGAAAGAAATCAAAGGCCAATCAATCAGGAAGTGAAGAAGAAACTGAAGAAAGTTCTGACAGTGATCTTGAAATTGTTGAAGCCCTACTTGAAAAGAAATATTCCATAAATAGAGGGAAGTACAAAGGTAAAACTCCTCTAATCTTCTTTTCTTGTGAAGAAGTTCATCATATTGCTGCTAGGTGTCCAGACAAAGAAAACAAAAATGAAAAGAAAAGCCACAAGCACAAAGGAAAGAAGGAATTCAAAAAACACAAGAACTACACAGACAAAGGTAATAAATCTTGTTTTATGGCTAAAGACTCTGACAGCACTGAAGATGAAATGGTGTATATTGCTATAAAAGATGAATTTTATGATGAAGGAGATAAGATGACACTTATCTCTCATGTTAGCAAATATGATACATGGATTATTGATAATGGATGTTCACACCATATGATTGGAGATAAAAACAAAATTTGAACATTTTGAACATTATAATGGAGGTAGTGTAAGATTTGAAAATAATGAATCTTTTTGCATAAAAGGAAAAGGTTGTATCTCATTAAAAAATGAACTTATATGTGATAATGCCTATTTGGTTGAAGGACTAAAGCATAATCTACTAAGTGTGGCACAATTAACAACATTGGATTCAAAGTGGAATTCATGAATGGAAAGGCAAAGTTGCTAGATGAAAAAGAAATTTTGGTTCGATCTAGCAAGCAAACAAAAGATAATCCATTTTATCTTGATCTCAATAAATGTTCATGTTTTATTTTAATGGAGGTAGTGTAAGATTTGGAAATAATGAACCTTGTTTCATAAAAGGAAAAGGTTGTATCTCATTAACCAATGAAATTATATGTGATAATTCCTATTTGGTTGAAGGACTGAAGCATAATCTACTGAGTGTGGCATAGTTAACAACATTGGATTCAAGGTAGAATTCATGAATGGAAAGGAAAAGCTGCTAGATGAAAAAGGAATTCTGGATGGATCTAGCAAGCAAACAAAAGATAATCTATTTTATCTTGATCTCAATAAATGTTCATGTTTTATTACTCAAATAGAAGAAAGATGGTTATGGAACAAAAGACTATGTCATGTAAACTTTGATAATTTGCTTGAGATCAAACATAGAAGAGTAAGAGCTATTCCTAGTTTGAAGAAACCTGATATGGGTTTTTGCAAGAATTTCCAAATTAGTAAGATGGGAAAGACTAGTTTCAAAAGCAAAAACTATAAGTTAGAATAAGTCTTACAAATTGTACATACTAACTTATGTGGACCTATTGGTATAGAGAGTTATAGTGGAGAAAGATTTTTCGTTCTTTTTGTTGATGATTATTCTAGAATGATGACTTTAATATCTCTAAAAGAAAAATTAGAAGATTTTAAAAAATTAGAAGATTTTAAAAGATTCAAATGGTATTTGGCAAGAGTAGAAAAAGAATCTAGAAAGAGATTGAAATGTTTAAGATTAGACAGAGGTGGTGAATTTATCTCCAATGAATTCAATAATTTCTGCATTAAAAGAGAAATTGAAAGAAAAGTATCAGCCCCTAGTACACCTCAGTAGAATGGTATAGCTGAAAGAAGAAATAGACCCATCATGGATTGTGCAAGAACATTGATGATAGAAAAGATTGTTGCAATAAAATACTAGAAGGAAGCTATCAGATTGCAATTCATACCTTGGGTAGAGTTTAGTTAAAAAAATACACAAATCAAACTCCCTATGAACTATGGTATGGCTACAAACCTAATGTGAGTTATTTGAAAGTATTTGGTAGAAAATTTTATATCTTAAAAGAATCTAGAAAAGGAAAATTTGATGTAAAAGGCAATGAAGGCATATTTCTAGGATACTCCTACAGAAGTAAAGTATACAAATGTCTAAATTTTTCTACTCATAAAATCATAGAAAGTGCACATGTGAGAATTGATGAGTTTCTAGAAAAGAGTGAAGAAGAAAGCAACAAAGAGCCAGAGGATTACAGAACATTTTTTTACTATGAACCTGATACTCTACCAAATCTATCTTAAAGAAAGGAGACTTTACCTCCTAAGTCCCAAAAATCTCAAACAGCTACTGAGTTGCAAATAGTGCAACTTGAGTCACAGTCTGAAGGAGCCAAGTTGCAGTCAGAAGCTACCAAGCTAGTTCAAACTAAGTCTGAAGGACTTGAGTTGCAATCAGAAGCTACTAAGCTAGTTCAAACTGAGTTTAAAGGACCCAAGTCATAGATAGTGGGACCTGAGCTTGATACTAAAGTTCATGATGAAAACAATGGAACTCATACCAAATCCAAAGAACTTGTGTTAGCAAGATATGTCAGAAGGAATCATGCATCAAATCATATCATTGGAGATAAATCTAATGGAACATTGACGAGAGGAAAATTAAAGGTACATGTTTACTTGCTAAATTTGAACCAAGAAATATTAAAGATGCATTAGATAATCAAAGTTGGGTTGAAGCAATGAATGAAGAGATAGAACAGATAGAGAAGAAAAAAACTTGGACTCTTGTTCCTAGACCTAAGGATAAAAATGTAATTGGCATAAAGTGGGTGTTCAAAAATAAGTTGAATGAAGATGGAAAAGTGTCAAGAAACAAAGCAAGATTGGTATGTAAAGGTTATTCTCAAGAAGAAGGTATTGATTACGATGAAACTTTTGCCCCTATTGCAAGATTAGAAGGTGTTAGAACTTTACTTGCATATGCGACTCATAGAGGATTTAAAGTGTATCAAATGGATGTTAAATCTGCATTCTTGAATAGAATTCTTGATGAGGAAGTCTACATCAAACAACTAAAAGGTTTTGTAGATTCTAACAAAAGAAACATGGTCTACAAATTACACAAAGCATTATATGGTCTCAAGAAAGCTCATAGAGCTTGGTATGAAAGACTACATAACTATTTGGTATAGATTGGCTTTCAAAGAAAAAATGATAATAGTAGCTTGTATATCAAAGAAGGACTAGACAAGTGGTAGAAATATTCATTGATGACACTTTATTCACAGGGAATGATGACTTGTGCAAGAGATTTTTAGAAGAAATGAGCAAGGAACATGAGATGTCTATGTTTGGAGAGATAAAATACCTTGTTGGATTATAGATTCAGTAGAAGAAATATGGCATCTACATCACTCAATCTAAATACATCAAGGAGATAGTAAAAAAATTTGGAATCTAGGAAGATTCAAGACTAGTTGGAACCCTTATGTCTACTAGATATAAGCTTTCCAAGAATTATGATTTCAAAGAAGTAGATCAGACCACATACAAATCAATGTTTGGTAAATTGTAGTATGTAGTGCATACAAGGCTTGACATTGCATTAGCAGTTGGTATGGTGGCATGATCTTAGAAAATCCTAGCAAAAATCACATGATAGCAATCAAAAGAATCATGAGATATCTAAAAGGTACTAAAGACTATGGCTTATGGTACAAACTTGGAGGCAATCTAGACTTAAAGGTATTTATTGATGCTAATTGGGTAGGAAGTATTGATGATAGGAAAAGAAGATGTGGTGGAGCATTCTTTCTTGGTAAAAGATTGGTGTCTTGGACAAGCAAGAAACAAAATTGTATCTCTCAATCCACATTAGAGGTAGAATATGTGGCAGAAATAGTTAATTGTTCTAACATTGTTTGGTTCAAACAACTATTGAAAGGAATGAAGGTAGAGATCAAATATCTATTAGTCATATATTGTAATAACACTAGTGCAATCAATATATCAAAGAACCTAGTGATACATACCAAAACAAAGCACATTGCTATAAAATATCATTTCTTAAGAAAATTGGTGCAGGAAAAATAAATTAGATTTACATATGTAAACACTAAAGAACATATTGTAGACATATTCACCAAGCCATTACCTAAGGATGCATTTTTTATCTAAGAGGTAAGCTAGGGGTCATTTCTCTATGTGAAGCACACTAAAAATAAAGTTTAGTGATGCATTAACCAGAGCAAGTTGAAGATCAATCAGTTGATGTAGAATTGACAAGAGCATATTGCAAATGAATTAGTACTTAAGGTACATTGATATTAATAAAGTTTCTTTCTTTAGTATGTGTTGTCAAAGAGGGAGAAGTTTATTGTCATATCTCGTATTAATTTTTTTCATTACAACGAGGGAGAATTTTTCTATCATAGAAACATTATGAAGAGATATCAAAGAGAGAGAATGAACTTGGTAGAAGTTGTTGTAGATGGAAGTATTCTAACAAAGGGAAAAACTAAAGAATTCACACTGACAGAGAGAGTTCTCTGAATGAAACTAAGGATATGTTCCTTACTTTATTCTTGTTCCAAAATTTCATTGTGTTATGACATGTTGTGTTGCCATCAATGCCAAAGAGGGAGATTGTTGGATACAATTGATGAATTGTGTATTGTCTTTGATGTTGCACAAATGTCATATAATTATTAGTCAATGTATTCCAAACTCACTCAGGCAGTGAAGACAATTTTCTATGTCTACCAAGCATTCTTGTGCTTGCTTAGTTCAAAAGGTAGTGTCTACCGAGTTCACTTGGGTGTCAAAGGAAAGTTTGTAGAAGATAAGTGTTAACTGAGCTCACTCAGTTAATGAAGGAAATATTGGATGGGACAAATGCTAATTGAGCTCACTTAGTTACCAAAATAATTTTCCAATTTGTAGTGTTACCCAAACTTTTGTTGGTCAACACAGAAAAATTGTTTCTTGTTTAGTGTCTACCAAGCTAGGTTGGCTAACAAAGGATTTTCCTATTTTGGCATATTAAGCTTAATTGATTTATCTATTGATTCTAGCCAACTAAGATGATAAGTGTTAATTACTCTAAGTTATATTCAATCTAACTTGACAATAGAAAAGTTATAAGGTCAAGTTATGGGATAATGTGTGTGAAAAAGTGGAATAATTGAAGATTTGATAAATGATCAAAGGAAGTGAATCTAAAGATAAGAAGAATATATTTGTGTTCCTAAAAAGATACATTTGATAAAAAAGGATCATGTACAAGCGAGAATAGAGATCTATAACCAGCAAGTCAATTGCATCTAAATCAGATTATTTCATTATTACTCTCTAACCATTGTAGTAGTGATCTAAATCTCGTAACAGAGTTGGCTTAACAACTATTTGTAAATCCTCTAACAAGGCAGAAATTTGTTGAATTTTCTAAAGACCTCTAACAAAGCCACTCCTAATAGGGTGATTAAATCCTCTAATAGGGTCACACCTAATAGTGTGCTTTTTTAACCTTTAATAGGGTTGGCTTCTAACAGAGCTCACTTTAGAAGAGTGAAAATCAATAACTAGTTATAATTGGTGGTTTTCCCAAATTGGGTTTCCACATTAAATTTTAGTGTCAAATGTGTTCATGCTATTTCTTTTTATGCTTGCAACTGAGTTAAAGTAGTGATAATCATTGATAACATCTTGAGATCTGCAAAGCTAATTCATTACTAATTATATTCAGTATTTACCATGTTACAACATTAAATGTGTGTATGTCAAGCATCAATAATTTAATTTTCATAGTTTATTTTGTACTAACATCTAAGGGATTTGGGATTTATTTTTGTGGTAACTGATTCACCCCTCCCCTCTTAGTTACTACTCTTGTATTTCCAATAAGATCAAGTTGATACAGATAACTAGTTGAGCGTTTTCACTAAGCAAGGTTAAAGGGAGATTACACTAAGTTTCTAATATATGAAGCTAACCTCAAAAGTTTAAGATATTATGTCTAGAAGAAGTTATGCAAGTTTTGATGAAGAGTATTCTGAGATAGAATTTACAGAGGCATGTTCTAGTAAACTTGTTACATCTCTTAGAAGAATTGTTATTCTAAGAAGCCAAAATTAAAGATGTGAAGAAGACATTCTAGAGATGACATAGCTAAGATTTCTCATCATAATGTTCTATGTATGGAAATTTATTCAAGTCACAAGGGAGAAGATTAATGTTATTGCTAAGTGTAACATGTTTTTAATGAGGTCCTATAACAATTAATGGAGGTGTAATAGCTGACTTAGGGAATTGTTTTATGTATTTGGTATAAAGGATGGACATTTTCCTTTATCATAAAGTGATGTGATGAGATGTACGAATAATTACAAAGAGTAGAATGTGAAGATAAGAAGAGTAGAGAAAATGTAAAGGAAAATTCATTGCTAAGGTTTCATTGTGTGATCCTAAGTTTGATACTTGGATCTGAGGTTTGTAACCTGGTCTCAAGGTCAAACATTGATTGGTCTAGTTGACTAGAGTGAGGAAAAATGTTAAAGTATAGTAAAAACAATTATTCTACAAGGAATAGTTGAAAGATCAGTTGAACAGTGAGTTTGGTGATCTTGTCCCTAAAGCTATTTGGATAGTGGGTCCTTTTGTCTTCCACAATCCCTAATAGGGTTGGAATCTCCTAACAGGGATTCAAAGTCTCCTAATAGGGACTCATATGTACCAAATGTTGTAATAGACTCTTAACAGGGTTCATCCTCTAACAAGGAATATTTATATCAGTACATCATTTTATGGGCATCATTCCCACTAGGCTTTTCCCTCTGATCAATGGTTTCCCTAGTTAACATAACTTGTGTAATTGTATATGTGCATCTTTGTATGGTTGTTTACTTCGATTGAATGGTTAAGATTATTTAAGGTTGATAATTATTGGATAACTGATTTAGCTACCCCCCCACACCCATCTCATTTATATTGGTGTACTATTGTTTCTAACAATTCTTATCCTGGGGCATAATCTTATCCCAAAAAGTCAACCTTGACCTACACTACTTCGATAAAAATTATGTTCATGGATCTTAGAAGTTATATAAAAAGGGTATCCAAATTTGAACTTCAATTCACTATCCTATACTAGTACCTATAAGAAAAATGGTTTTGTTGTTTGCATGAGGGGTTTTCCTTGGTCAAACCCTTGTTTGGAATTAGAATGCTAGTAAGTAGTAGAAGTAAATCTAACAATGAAGCTATGCTATTCAATAGATATGCAATTGTATTTGATATGTAAACAAGTATGTTGATATGAAAGCTTGAACACAACATTAGCAAATGTAAATCAAAACCTCCATGATTTTATGCTTGGAATCAACCTTGAGAGAAGAATGAGTAGATCTAGAAGATGAAAAAAGGATCTTAAAGGAAGATCACACCACCATGATGGTTAGATCTAGGGTTTGAATAATGAGTCTTGAAAGCTTGGACCAAATCCCTTCAAAGGCTTAAATGCTTGAAACCTTGATCTCCAATGGAAAATTTGAATGAAGATTATAACTTGGATACTTCCTTGAAAAATCTTAATGGAATGCTCACTTGAAAATAATGGATGATCTAATATCTTCCCTTTAATGAATATTCTTGTGGTTAGAGAAAATGAGAGGAGGAGGCTTCCTTATATAGTGCTCTAGGGAACGAACTTCTAGAGAGGTTGACATTGGAGATTTAAATCCAAATTAACCTTAACCCCTAGAAATGGACCTAGATTAAATGAAATTTAAGAGTGTACCATTTTGAAACCCAAAAATTGACCCAGAAGCAATTAAAATAAAACTTTGTGAAGCCCAACATCCCAAAACCTCCAAAACTTAAAATTTGGACCTAGGGTCATAGTCACGGTCAACTCTGCCATAGGTTAGGGTCAAAGTCATTCTTGATCTAGGTTAGGGTCATGGTCAATTTTGACCTTTTAGGTCATCATTGACCTATAAAATTAAAGTCTTTAGTTTCTCAAAGAAATTTGTCAGAAATAGTTTGAAAATAGGGAGAGAGAAGCATAACAGGGAAAACAACCAGATCTATGCAAAGACCTATTCAAGGTACTTTACATGACCCCGGACCACTCACTCTGAGGGCTAAATTCTCCTAACATGGAATTCATTCTAGATACACCTACTTGCCTAACTTTTTATTCCTAAAACTACCCAATTATCTATTCATGCAATGAGTAGTTGGGTAATTTTGATTTTGCTCCCAACTCTTGGGGACTGAGGTTCAGGGTTTCTAGAGGTCTACACATCCTTAAACTATTTTTATAATCCAATGAACTCTAGTATAATATAGAAGTTCAAGATGTTTATGTGTGTCATCTACTAGCACCATATATCCTTTTCTCTTTGAATTTATTTGACCTTGGAGGTATAGGGAGATATATGTTATGTGCATAGATACAACAAGGACTTGATTTGAGACAATTTAGAAATATCTTCAACATATAAATTCTTGGCTCCTTTCACCTTATTGATTTCCTCCTTTAACTTTCAGAGTGCCACATCCTCATCCTTATTAATATTTTCTTCTTGACCTACATACTAAACTTGATTGCATCTCAACTCTTCTAAGAGGAGTTGCGAATTTCTAGCTAATTCTTCATCCAACCTACTATATTTTTTCTTATCCTATTTCAACATAGAGTTTTACCATTCAATATTTTTCCTATAGGCATAAATGATATTCACATCTATCAACTTAGAAGCTTTATCAACCAATAGATTTAGGACACCATATTTTTGCACTTTCTGGATCTATGCTATTATGTTCATCCATTTTTATTACTCTTTGTTCAATATCCACAATTCTAAATCCAATTCCCATGAAATCACAATGAGATATGCATAGAGATTTCTTGATCCAAATACAAATTCCCTTCCTTGTATTAGAACATGTTCCAAGAATTTGTCAAATTTCCTAAGTATAATTCTTCTTGTTTTAACCTAGTCAATAATCCATCGCCTCATTGGTGACTTAGGATTAAAGGCTTGACTACCCTATGCAAGTGGATGTGGAGATAGCCCAAAAATATCATCTATACATATATTCAACTATGGTGTTACGAATTTTTTTAAATTCCTTTTTGTCTTTTTCATCCTTCTATGCCCTATTTAAAAGAATTTCTTTCAAGGACTTAAAAATATAGTTATCCATTTATTTATTTTCCACATCAAGGTTCATAGTCACTATCTTGTAATGGATAATGGTACATTCATCCACTTCTCCATCCTATAGGGTTTAGGAATTTAAGTTATCCATCTATGTGTGTGATAAATGACAATCAATTAGGAAATGTACTTAAGTTTCTCAACTTAGAGGATGTACAAAGGTATTTGGTTATCATCTTATCTAGTGGAAGGGCTACAAGTAAAAATTTCTTCTTTTATCTTATAGGTGCCTTTAGCAATTTTGGGGTGGAATTGTGGGTATTGGTTTGCGAAGTGTGTTGATCTAGTGCAGGTGATGAAGGGTGCTCCCCTTAATACCTTAAACACATAATAGGAACAAAGAAGTAACAATAATTTGCAAGAAAAAAAATGGTCTTCTTATTATCACTACAAATAAAGAATTATAAAATTTAGAATTACAATATGCTAACCCTAGTGGGTGCCTTGATTATAGTAATTTGTAAGACAAAGATGTGAACTATCACCAAGTGCTATCCTAAACAATGTTTGGACATTTCATAAATAGACAATTTAATGCCTCTTAAGAAGGTTATAGACACTCAAACTTAATACCTAGGGCTGATAGACCCTAAAAATACATAGATTTGACCAAATACATTTTTGATATTTATTTTGGACATTTTGGTCAACCCAACTTTGCAAGGCCATAACTCTTGAACCACTTCTCTGATTGGCTATTATAACCACCTTTTTAGAATCCTTGGCTTCCAATTGACAGGTTTAAATAAGTGCAAAAGCCCACATATCATGTTTTTAGGCCTTATCTAGTCATGTTTAGGCCTTCAATAGTGAGCCTAAATGTAGTGCCTCTAGTGTTTGTAGCCTGTACCTTGTCTATTTTGATTTGAGAGATACTTGATACTCTTTTTATATGTACCTTGTGATGACTTGAGGGTTGGATGTTATACTTTGATTTAGCACCATAGATTCTTTACTACTATGTTATTTAGTTTATTATATTTGCATGTTGATGCCATTTTGAGATGACAATAGATCTATGATGATATCTGATTATCTGGTATTTAGACATACTTTTTGATTATGATATGTGATGGATTTTATGTTATGGTTATTGAATTCATTTTTATGTCTTTACGCTTTCTTTAAACATGAGTGATGTCAATGGATTAATTATGTATTTAATTCATTTGACTTTGGCTATGATATTATATGCAATTGCACTTGATTGTGTGTTTTAGTGTGCAAGAATTATATCCCTAGTAGTGACACATGGAGTTAGTGATTCAACTATTCATATTTTATCAATGTTGTCCCTGTATGATCGATATATCCTTATTTTAATTATTTAGATTAAAACCTTTTAGTGATTATTAAATCCAAACTCATATGAATTATGTGATTAGACCAGTGAGCTTGTCTATGCATTTAGAGGTTCGCATTGTCATGAAAGTTGTTAGTGTTTTTCTATGATTTTGAGTTTTTGGGATTTAAATCTTCTCAAATTTAATTTCTAGTAGCTTTGCCTTAGGTGAATTCTTATTATGAGGAATAAACTATTTTTTTTTGGATTGATTCAAAGTCTAGCTAGTCTAACTAGCTATTTTCCCTAATCAACTATTCACTGGAAAAGTGAATAAGTATTGAAAGATGGATTTTATTATTCACTTCTCACTTTTTGAAAATAGAAATTTGGAGAGCTTTTCTAAAATCCTCTTCTAAAGGATTTGATTTTAATTCATTTTGGGAGTTGTGAGCATGGGATTTTTGCAAGGTTGGTCTCATTGGATCTGGCTCAAGGAGACCTTGCTTTGCCATGATTTTTGGTAGTATCGATAGGTTATATATTTTACTGTGCACATTTTAGATTTTGCCCCTATTTTATCACTTCTGCTCCATTTTAGCTTCTATTTTTGGTAGTCATTTATTAGGAGGCTGAGAACTAGTGTTCCCCTTATTTCTATTTTCTTGTTCTACTTGGTTGGTTGGGTATGAACATTTTTCCTATTTTTGGGATAGGGGTTTGGGGTTTTGCACCATTATGCTAGCCGTTTATGCATATGATGTCCAAACTCAAATATTATTAGATTTTTGGGGTTTTTGTACCCAAAGGTCAAATGGGTTTTAATGTTGAGATTTTCTACTTTTAGAGGTTTTTACCTCGTTTTGTGTGCCATCTTATTTTCTCAAATTTTCTTGGCACAATGTGGGTCATGGACCTAGATGACTCATTTAGATGTTAGTCAGACCATTATTGTACTTTTATGTTGCATTGAGATTCATGCTGCATGTGTCCTGTCGAGTCTATTTTCAATTGAGTGACTTTTTGTAATGTTTTCACATCTAGTCTGTGTGTTATGATCTTTGTGATGTGGTGTGCCACACAAGAGTATGTGCACATACATTTATTGAGTGACTTGAGATTCCTAATATTTCTTGGTACTTCCAAAAATAAGATCATTGGGGTTGAGTTAGGAATTTTCATGCCTGTGGGCACTCATTGTTGGATGAGCATGGGTAGGGTAGAATAGCATATGGAGTGGGCTTCTACCTCATAGATTTGTAATCATTATTCCCAAAGGGTTGGTGAAGGAAGTTTTAATTAAGTGATAACTAAATGAAAATACTAGGTGGTAATAAATAATTAATATAATTAAAACTAGACTATGTGCCTTCCGTTGGGGAGAGTAGCTGCCAATACTAAATTGGGCTTGTTGATGCCAAGCAACTCTCCATGATGTTAGCCCCTACTTAGTAGCCCATTGAGTGTTTGACCAAGACCTATAGCTATGCATTGTCTATGTCTTGGTTTTAGTTATCACACTATCTAGCATGTGTGTTAGCCATGGATGTTTATTTGTGTGTGTTTGTGGTTGGATTATTATCCCCATTAGCATAGTGGGTGTGGACCTACGAGTGCTATGTGGTTGGGAGGCATAGCTACCTATACCACTACTAGGGACTGGTGTACAAAGACAGTCTTTTGTCCTAGTGTGATAATTGTTGGATGTGTTCACTTGGTGCTTTGGATTCCAGAGTATGCTTTCTTGTGAT
The DNA here is from genome assembly GCA_028749045.1 of Cupressus sempervirens. Lineage (NCBI taxonomy): Eukaryota > Viridiplantae > Streptophyta > Pinopsida > Cupressales > Cupressaceae > Cupressus > Cupressus sempervirens. The sequence continues at coordinate 191,017,944 of CM053788.1, forward strand.
TTATGCTTTCACTAGGATGCTTGTATAACATGTTTATATGATGTTAGTTATTGACACATTTCCTTATTATGATGAATAGCATATGATAGATGATGTTATCTAGTTTTATAGGATTATCTTATGCTTTACTTGTAGCATGTTAGAATTTCCTTATACTTATGTTGTAGCATGTTTTAGTAGTGATGTCCCTATATGATAGTACCAATGATCCGATTGGTAGCTTGGGATGTTACACGCAAGGAATGGTTAGGGCTCACAATGGTCTTATGATGGTATTATTGTTGGGAGGAACCATGTACTTAGTTTGGTTGTGTTATTTATTGTGATGTCATTTCTATTTATTGTGATGTTGTTTTAGTACACTGCAATGTTTTCCTTCTATACTTTCCCTTCACTTATTTTTAGATGGTTAGTTTGTGTTTACATCTTTTAGTAGTGTGTTTGAGTGTTCATGCCTCGAATTGTGGATCAAGTACTCTCTAGTATGGAGGTTTTGAGCTTAGTTTTAGCTTATTGTTCATCCTTAAGTATTTTCTTTCTTTTCTTGGGTGACCATGTGTTAACATGGGGTGATACAATATTGTGTCACATGCCCATTGGAATTCTATCATACGATCCCTGATTGTGTCATATGCCTCTTGGAGAAATGTTGTGCGATACTTTCTAGTATCACACCCCCTTTGAAGAAATGTCATACAATACTTGTAAAGTATTTCACACCATTAAGAGGAGTATCACCTAGTTCCTAAAAGTGTCACTCTGCTTCTTTAGAAATGTCATATGATACTGGAAAGTATCACCTAGTATTGGTTTAATGTATCACTTAGTATTTACAAAAACTTGTCTGGGTGGATGGCGGGCACTTTTTAGTAAGACCCAAACTTTTTGGGAAGTTTTTAGGGTACCCTCTTAGGTGTTCTTCAACCCTTTGGTGTTGCATTTTGAATTTAGGATGTTTCAATTCAAATTTAGTTATGTGTCTTCCATTGTTAGGTTTTTTTGTTAGTAGTGGTGTTCAAAGATCCATTAGCATCAGGAATTTTGGTTAGTCTTCTATTGTGATCGTAGTGATCCTTATATGTGTTTCCATGTGTATTCATACTAGTTCAATTTATTTTTTATCTTGGCTTATATTTATCCTTGTTTCTAAGGATCTCCAGGTGGGTCATTACATCTGGTATTAGAGCCCATGTTGAAACATTAGGATATCTATGTTATGCTTCCACTATGGTTTTGTTTTCCATTATGTATTGTTATTTTATATTTGATTATATGATATCTCATTAGTTCTTTCTTTTGACTCTTATGCTTATGATCCTTATGTTTGACTTTATCTTTTTGCTTCCATAGTGACGCCTCTTGCATGTAGGTCTGGTCAGGGTGGTAACTGATAGGTTGTTCAAGAGGAAGAATACCATGAGGAAGAACATTAGGATAGTGTGGGAGAATGGGGTAATTCTATTCAAAATGTCATGGGAGCATTGATGCTAGTGCTTTAGGAAATTCTTATTTAGTTGGGCCCTCATGTGAATGAGTGCCCACAAGACCATAACCAAGAGGAAGGATCCCATCACGGGGATTCCCATCACAGGGATTCCCATCATTTGGAGCATAGAGAGGAGGAATTTGAATGGGAAAATTATCATACACCACCCAATAGAAGAAGGCACTGATGGAGGGGTCATGGCCAGAATGATGATAATCTCACTTAGATTAAGATGATGTGGGCACTTCATAGGTTGAAACCACCAAAGTTTGATGGCCAAGGAACAAGACTCAAGGCTGAGACCTAGTTAATTGGTATGGGTTGTTGTTTCTCCCTACTACCTTATGGGAAAAATGTGAAGGTATGATGTGTGATCACATAGCTAAGGGAATATGGTTCCATTTGGTGGGATTCAAAGAATGATAGGCTTTAGATTAGTGTTGCAGATCACACCTAGAAGTTCTTCAAGGAGAGGTTCACAGAGAAGTTTCTATCACCATAGTACCATGAGGCTCGCATTGATGAATTTTATGAGCTTATACAAGGCTTTATGATGGTTTATCAGTATGAGAAGAAGTTCCTTGGGTTGAAGTAGTACTCCACCTACAAGCATGATGAGGCACTTACCACACAACATTTTATTAGAGGCCATAAAGACTCCATCATCAGAGATGTCCATGCTCACCAACTGAGAACACTTGCTCTTACCATTAAGAAGGAAAGGATCATTAAGAGTAATGTGGCTAGGGGTTATAATAGTAAATCTAGTTCTTAGAACCAAAGTGCTCAAAATTCTGGGTAGGATACATAGTTCACCCAATCTTCAAAAAAGGGCCAAGCTCAGTTGACACCCACTCAGGGTGGTCAACACCATAAGAATAAGAGAAGTTATTGGAGAAAATGTGGATAGTCTTCGGGTACCTTAGGTAAGAAAGGAGATAACCAAAACTAAGGAAAAAAATCTTAGCAAGATCATCCCCCTTAGAGTGCTTCACGAAATTCTAGCAGGGGTAGTGCACCTTATCCTAGTGCTACCCAAAGAGGTTGTAGAACATGTTCCAAATTTGTAGGAAACTATTATTCATGTGGCCAACTTGGCCATAAATCTTTTGAGTGCTCCATTAAACCATCTTTAGGACTTAGTAAGGGTGCAACAAGGTTGGAGCCTACTGTAGGAGATGTAGGTAGGATTCATCGTGTCTTTATGGTGGTTGACAATTGTCAAGTAGAGCATCAAGGTATAGTAGTTTAGGCTATAGGTATGTTTAATGTATTTCATCTTCTATTTTGTTTGATTCACATGCTTCTAATTCTTTCATATCACCATCTCTTGTTTAAAAATGTGGGCTAGTGGTAGTGCATTAGGTCAATAGGTGGTAGGTTGAGTTAGCAATGGGTTCCAAAGTGGTTGTTGACTTGCTGGTTAGGAGTTGTGTTTTGAATTTGGGAACCTTCACCACCATAGTGGATCTACGCATTCTATATATTGGATCATATGAATTGTGTTGGGCATGGATTGGTTAGTTTCCCATCAGGCGAATATCAATTATCATCGTAAGAGAGTACAATGTGTTGATGACATAGGTGGGTAGGCAAAAATTTTGGGAGTCCTGAGACCAGTCTCACTTTAGGTGATCTCAGCTAATCAGCTAAAGCAGAGTGTATAGAAAATTTATTAGTTGTTTGTTGTTTCTATCAGTGATCTTGAGGAAGCCAAGAGCCATTAGGTGACACTTGATGATCACCCACTCCTTCACGAGTATGCAGATGTGTTTCCTGATGAGATTCTAGGTATGCCACCATAGCATGACATTGATTTTTGAATTGATCTTGTACTAGGAGCAGAGCTGATTTCACGAGTTCCTTACCACATGACTACTCAAGAGTTGAGTGAACTCAAAATATAGTTGGAGGAATTGTTGGCCAAGGGCCATATTCATCCTACTATGACCCCAAGCGTTGTACTAGTCATCTTCATGAAGAAGAAGGATAGTTCATTGCATTTGTGTATTGACTACCAATAGTTGAACAAGGTGATGGTGAAGAACCATTATCCTTTGTCAAGGATAGATGACTTATTTGATTAGATGAAGGGACCATGAGTGTTGTCAAAGATTGATCTAGACTTAGGATACCATTAGCTTCATATCAGAGAGGCTGATATTCATCAAATAACTTTTTGTACATGATATGGGCATTATGAGTTCATAGTTATACCCTTTGGGTTAACCAATATGTGGTCAATATTTATGAGTTTGATGAATGGAGTATTTCACACTTACCTCGATCAATGTGTCATTGTAGTCTTGGATGACATAATGATCTATTCTAAGACTATTGAGTAGCATGAAGTCTATTTACATCAAGTATTATAGTGCTTGAGAGACCATCAGTTGTATGACAACTTGAGTAAATGTAGGGTTTTCTAGTCAGAGGTGAAGTATTTAGGATACATCATCAAAGGTGATAAAATTTTAGTAAATCCAAAGAAGATTCATACTATCATGGATTGGCCAGTACCTACTAATGTCTTAGAAGTTTTTAGTTTCATGGGATTGGTGGGTTACCACCATCATTTCATGAAGGATTTCTCATGAGTAGCTCATCCCATCACTTCTCTTTTGAGGAAAGGGAAAAAGTATGTTTGGTTAGACTAGTGTGAGGTAGATTTTAATGCTCTTAAGGATTGTTTGACCAGTGCACCAGTCCTTGCAATGCCTAATACTATAGGTGATTTCATGGTTTGCATAGATGCTTCTTTGGAAGGTGTGGGTGTGAAATTGATGTAGGATGGTCACAAAATTGCATATGACTCTAGGAAACTCAAGGACCATGAGCTTAACTACCCCACTCATGATTTAGAACTTGCTGCTATGGTGAGTGCCCTTGTTTATTAGAGGCATTTTATTTTGGGACACAAGTTTGAGTGGCATAGCTATCATAGGAGCTTGCAATATTTCTTTACTTAGCCAACCCTAAATGGATGATAACATCATTGGATGGAGTTCATGTGTGAGTATGAATTTGATGTTCATTACATTAAAGGGGAGGAGAATGTAATTGTAAATGATTTGAGTAGAAGGTGACATGAGTTATTAGTGATGTCATTAGGAGTGGATTTGCAAGGTACTATCTTGGAGTCTTTGCCTAGTGACACTTGGTATGAGGAGGTGAGGGCAAAAATCAAGTTTGGATGTACCCTTGAGGGGAGATTTTCTTGTCATGTTCTTGAGTCTAATAGACTACTGTGACACATGAGGCATATCCATGCACCCATGTCAGGTGATCTTTGTACCTTGGTTTTGTTAGAAGCACATCGTGCATTTTATTCCACACATCCTAGTGTTAAGAAGATGCATGCTAATCTAAAATAGCTACACTTTTGGGCAAGGATGAAGTGCGATGTTGCCAATTTTGTTGCTAGATGAATTTTGAGCTAGAGAGTGAAGGAAAAGAATCAACATTTGGTGTGTCTTTGGCAGCCTCATACCATTCCAAAGTGGAAATGGGATACAATATCCATTAATTTTATCATAGGGTTTCCTATGTAATCATGAAGGCATGATTGTATCATGGTGACAGTGGACAAATTGTCCAAGGTAGCACATTTTTCACCCATGAGAGCATCTTACACAACTTATTCTATAGCACATGTTTTCTTGGAGGATATTGTTTATTTACATAGGATTCCTCATCGAATTATTTTAGATAGAGATCTAATGTTTACTTCTACACTGTGGATATCTCTCCAACATGCTTTGGGTGTTTAAGTCAATTTTAGTTTGGCTTATCACCTAGAGACCAATGGTCAAAATAAGAGAGTGAATTAGGTTTTGGAGGATATGCTTCACATGTATGTTATGGATAGGTAGGTGAAGTGGGAGGACTATTTTTACCTTGTTGAGTTTTCATACAACAATGGGTATCATAGTTCTCTTGGCATGTCACCTTTTTAGGCCTTGTATGGTAGACCATGCCATATCACTTTGGGTTGGGATCACTCAGAGGACTGAGTTCTTTTGGGTCAAGAGATGCTTTAGGATATGGAGTAGTAGGTTTTTTGCATTGGGGAGCATTTGGTTATTACTCGGGATAGGCAGAAGAAGTATGAAGATGCCCATAGGTTAGATCATCACTTTTCTATTAGTGACATGGTATTTTTGAGAGTATAGTAGAGGAAGAGCCCCATCCATTATGGGAAAGGCTCTATGTTGGCACTAGATTTTGTCAAACCTTTTGAGATCCTCGAGAGGATTGGTCCTATTTCTTATTGACTAGCATTGCCACCTAGCCTATCGCGCATCCACGATGTTTTCATGTTTCTATTTTGAGGTAGTATATTCCAAATGTGACTCATGTTCTTGATTGGGATTCTTTTTAGTTAGTGGATATGTAGCTTACTTTGGAGCCCATTCATATCCTATAGCACTAGAGTCTAACCTTGTGAGGTTGGGACATGGAGTAGGTAAGGGTCCAATAGGACCTGAGCAATGAGACCTTTGTGATTTGGGAGGATGCTACACGATTCAAGGGATTGTACCCCTATCTTTTTACTGGCTTCTAGGAGTAAGCCTATGCTAGTGGGGGAGGATGCAATGCCTCTCGTGTTTGTAGTCTATACCTTGTCTATTTAATTTGAGAGATACTTGATACTCTTTTTATATGTACCTTGTGATGACTTGAGGGTCAAATGTTATATTTTGATTCAGTACCATAGATGCTTTACTACTATGTTGTTTAATTTATCATATTTGCATGTTGATGCTATTTTGAGATGACAATAGATCTTTGATGATATTTGATTATCTGGTATTTAGACATACTTTCTAATTATGATATGTGATGGATTTTATGCTATGGTTATTTACTTCATTCTTATATCTTTACGCTTTCTATGAATGTTAGTGATTTAATGCATTTTTCTTTGGCTATGATATTATACACAATTGCACTTGATCATGTGTTTTAGTCTGCAAGAATTATATCCCTAGTAGTGGCACCTAGAGTTAGTGATTCAACTATTCATATTTTACCCATATCATCCCTATATGGTTCATTTATCCTACTATCCTTATTTTAATTGTTTAGATTAAAACCTTTTGGTGATTATTAAATATTAACTCATCTACATTATGTGATTAGACTAGTGAGCATGTCTGTGTATTTACAAGTTCGCATTATTGCGAAAGTTCTTAGTGTTTTTTTGTGATTTTGGGTATTTGGGATTTAAATCTTCTTGAATTTAATTTTTGGCAGCTTTGCCTTAGGTGAATTCCTATTATGAGGAATAACCTATTTTTATTTGGTTCCATACAAAGTCTAGCTAGTCTAACTAGCTATTTGCGCTAATTGACTATTCACTCAAAAAGTGAATAAGTATTGAAAGATGGATTTTATTACTCACTTCTCACTTTTTGAAAATAGAAATTTGGAGAGCTTTTCTAAAATCCTCTTCTGAAGGATTTGATTTTTATTCTTTCTGAAAGCTATGAGTGTGGAATTTTTGTGAGGTCAATCTCATTGGATCTAGCTTGGGGAGACCCTGATTTGTCGTGATTTTTGGCAATATCGACTGGTTATTTATTTTATCGTGCAAGTTTCAGATTTTTCCCCTTTTCTATCAAGTAGGGCTTTCCTATTTTATTGTTTCTACTACTATTTCAACATTTTTTTTCAGCAACTATTTGTTATGAGTATAGAACTAGTGTTCCCCTCCATTTCTCTTTGCTAGTTCTGCCCAATTGGTTGGGTATGAAATTTTTTCCTATTTTTGGGATGGGGTTTGGTGTTTTGCACCATTATGCTAGCCATTTTTGCATATGATATCCAAACCCAAATATTATTGGATGAGTTATTGTACCCAAAGGTCAAATGGGTTTTAATTTTGAGATTTTCTAGTTTTGGGGGTTTTTACCTCATTTCGTGTGTTGCCCTATTTTCTTAGGTTTTCTTGGCACAATGTGGGTCATGGACCTGGATGATCTATTTGGATGTAAATCAAACCACTATTGCACTTTTATGTTGCATTGGGATGTATGGCACATCTATCCTCCTAAATCTATTTTTGGTTGAGTGACTTTTTGAATTATTTTCTTATCTAGTCCTTGTGTTATGATCTTCCTAATGGTGGTGCACCACACACAACTATGTGCATATACATTTATTGAGTGACTTGCTAGTCCTAATATTCTATGGCATTTTTGAAAATAAGATCATTGGGGTTGGGTTGGGAATTTACATGCCTATGGGAACTCATCATTGGATGAGCATGGGTAGGGTAGGGTAGCATATAGAGGGGACTTCTACCTCATAGCCTAGTGATCATTATTCCTAGAGTTTTGGTGAAGGAAATTTTAATTAAGTGATAACTAAATGAAAATACTAGGTGGTGATAAATAATTAAGATAATTAAATCTAGACTGAGTTCCTTTTGTTGGGGAGAGTAGCTGACAATACTAGCTTGGGCTTGTTGATGCCAATCGAATCTCCATGATGTCAGCCCCTACTTAGTAGCCCACTGAGTGTTTGGCTAGGATATGTAGCTATGCATTATACTTAGTAGTCATCATATTGTCTAGTGTGTGCGTTAGCCATGGATGTTTGTTTGTGTGTGTTTGTGGTTGGATCATTATCTCCATCAACATAGTAGGTGTGGACCTATGGGTGCCACATGGTTGGGAGGCATAGCTACCTATACTAGTGCTAGAGACCACTATACAAAGATGGTCTTTTGTCCTAGTGTGACTATTGTTGGATGTGTTCACTTGGTACTTTGGATTCTACAGTATTTTTTCTTGTGATTTATGCTTTCATTGGGATGATTGTATATCATATTTAGATGATGTTAGTTATTGACCCATTTCCTTATTATGATGAATAGCATATGATAGATGGTGTTATCTAATTTTATAGGATTATCTTATGCTTTACTTGTAGCATGTTAGATTTCCTTATACTTTTGTTGTAGCATGTTTTAGTAGTGACATCCCTATATGATAGTACTAATGATCTAATTGGTAGCTTGGGATGTTATGCATGGGGAATGGCTAGGGCCCATGATGGTCTTATGATGTTATTATGGTTGGAAGAAATTGTGTACTTAGTTTGGTTATGTTGTTTATTGCAATGTTGTTTTAGTACACTATGATGTCTTCCTTATGTACTTTCCCTTCACTAATTTTTAGATGGTTAGTTTGTGTTTATGTCTTTTAATAGTGTGTTTGAGTGTTTACACCTCGAATTAGGGATCTAATACTCCCCGGTGTGGAGGTTCTGAGCTTAGTTTTAGCTTATTATTTATCCTTAATTGTTTTCTTTCTTTTCCTAGGTGACCATGTGTTAGCATGGGGTGATACAATATTGTGTCACATGCCCATTGAAATTCTATCATGTGATACCTAATTGTGTTGTACGCCTCTTGGAGAAATGTCATGTGATACTTTCCAGTATCACACCCCCTTTGAAGAAATGTCATACAATACTTATAGTGAATCACATGCCCTTAAGAGGAGTATCACTTAGTTCTTGAAAGTGTCACCCTACTTCTTTAGAAATGTCACATGATACTAGACAGTATCACCCAATGCTAATTTAATGTATCGCTTAGTATTTGCGAAAACTTGTCCAGGTGGATAGCGAGCACTTTTTGGTAAAACCCAATTTTTTTAGGAAGTGTTTAGGGTACCCTCTTAGGTTTTCTTCAATCCTTTGGTGTCACATTTTGAATTTGGAACGTTTCAATTTGAATTTAGTTATGTGTCTTCTATTGTCAATCATTTTGGTCAGTAGTGGTGTTCGGAGATCTGTTGGTGTCAAGATGTTTGGTTAGTCTTCCATTACAATCTTAGTGATCCTCATATGTGTTTCCAAGTGCATTCATACTAGTTTTAAAAAGAGATTACCTTGGTTTATATTTATCCTTGTTTCCAAGGATCTCCAAGTAGGGCATTACACTAAAGATTTTTTACCAAAATTACAAACCAAAAATCCACAACAAATCTATGAATACTCATGATATGGAACTGAGCCTCAACTGGTAGTCTTATATATCTAAGATGAACATCCACCTCTCAAATTAGGATAATTCATGTTTTTATGACTAACTTACTAAGTATATATCTTCCACAGACAACATGTAGTGCCTCTCGTGTTTTTAGTCTATACCTTGTTTTATTTTGATATGAGTGATACTTGTTACTCATTTTATTTTTACATTTGAGATGACCTGATGGTCCAATGTTATACTTTGATTTCCAATATCATATATGTTAGATTATTATATTGTTTAGTTGATCATATCTACATCATGAGGCCTTTTTGAGATGACAATATATTTTATGAGGATATCTCGTTATTCAGTATTTAGACATATCCTCTAATTACATTTATATGTAGCATTTGATGGTATTGTTGGTTATTTCATTCTTTCTTTGTGATTCTTTATGCAAAAGTGCGTGATGTAAATGGATTATTTTAGTATAATTAAATAAATGGTTAAATTAGGTCATTTAATGCATTTATTTCTTTTCTATGTTACTATATGAAATTTTATTTGATCATGTGTTTTAGTGTGCAGGATTTATGTCCTTGGTAGTGGCACATGGAGTTAGTGATTCAACTGTTCATATTTAACCAATGTCATCCCTGTATGGTCAATGTATCCTATTTAATTATTTAAATTAAACCCTTTAGTGATTTAATAAATCTAGACTCATTTGTATTATGTGATTAGACCTGTGAGCATGTCTATGCATTTAGAGATTCACATAATCATGAAAGTTATTAAGGAAATTCTATGAATTTTGGTTTAAGGGAGTTTTGGGCTTTATTTTATTTTTATTTAATTCCTAATAGGTTTGTCGTAGTTCAATTCCAATTACATGGAATAGCCTGCTTTTCTTTGGGTTGATTTAGGGTTTAACTAGGTGACTTGGTTAATTACCCTAATCCTGTATTCACTCAAAAAGTAAATAAGTATCCAAGAAGAAATTTTATTCCTCACTACAAATTTTCTAATATAAGAAAACTTAGAGAAAATTTCTAAGTCCTCTTATGTAGGATTACATTTATGTTCATTGTAGGAGCTACATGCATGGGATTGTTGTGAGATCTATCTCATTGGGTCCATCTTAGGGAGACCTTGGATTGCTATGCTTTTTGGTAAATTTTACAGAATTTTTATTTTATTGTTCAGATTCTCATTTTGCCCCTTTTGGATGTCAGGTAGGGCTCTCCTGTTTTGTTGTTTTGGCACTATTTTAGCTTTTGTATTTGGTATTTGTATGTTAGGAGGTTGAGAACTAGTGTTTCCCCCTACTTTTGATTGCTAGCTCTATTTGGTTAGTTGGGTATGAGTATTTCTCTGATTTTCAAGATGGGGGTTTGGGGTTTCACACCATTATTCTAGGTATTTTTGCATACGATATTTGAACCTAATTTTTATTTGATTTCTATGGCTCATTTTCCTAAGGGAAAAATGAGTTTTATTTTCAATGATTTCTTTCAAAGTTAGGTTTTTGAGGTTTTTGCCTTGATTTTTGTGCCACCCAATTTTCTCATGTTTCCTTAGTATGGTGGTTATCATGGATTTGGATTATTTGTAGGGTGTCAATTCGACCACTATTGCACTTTTATGTTTCTTTGGGATATGTGTTGCATCTATACTCCTGAGCTTGTATTTGGTTGACTGTTATTTTTCTTGTGTTCTCATCCATTCCTTATTTTTATGATCTTCATATTGTTGGTGTGCCCACACATAAGCACATAAGCATGCATATTTTGGGTTCTTACAAGGACTGATCTCCTAGTTGTAATTGGTGGAGTTATGTTCATTAGGGTTTGGGTTGCAAAAATGTATCACCTATGGGCACTCATTGTTTAATGAGCATGGGTATGTACAGTAGTACCATAGAGGGGCTTCTATCACAACCTTGTTGAGTATTTCCCAAGTTAGTGTGGAGAAGTTTCTAAATAAGTGATAACTAAATAAATTATAGGGTAGTAAATCTAAGATAATAAAAATGTGAGCACTCGTAGTTGATCTGAGTACACTTAAAATATTAGCACTTAGGGTTGACCCAAGGACATGGTGTGATGCACTTCCTGGGGGGGTTTGATTCCATATTGTTTTTAGCTTGGGTTACATGATGCCAAGTGACTTTCCCTCCATCGAGTCCCTACATAATTCACCCATAGAGTATCTAACTAGGACTTGTTGGACTTGCATTATCTCATGATCTTGGTTTCAATCCTCTTTAATGTCTAGCATGAGTGTTAGTGATGGAAAGTTGTGTTCTATGTGTTTGTGTTTGGATCACTATCTCCATTAGCACGACGTGAGTGGGCCTACAAATTTCACATAGTTAGGAGGCATAGCTACCTATACCACTATCGACAACTGGTGTACAGAGATGGTCTATTTCTAGTGGAGACTAATGTTTGATGTTCACTTGGTACTTCAAGTTCTAGATTATATTTCCTTGTGATTTATGCTTTAATTGGAATTCTTGGATGTCATGTTTAGATGATGTTATTTTATTTGGTGCATTCCTTCATTATGATGTTAGCATATGGTTGGACAATGTGATTCACTATTAGATGGAGTATCTATGCTTTGTTGGTTTAGGATTTTAGATCTTCATGTTCTTATGTTGTTATTACATTGTAGTTGTAATACCCTCATAAGATAGCTCTAACCATCTAGTTGACAGTTTGGGATGTTATGCTCGGGGAATGGCTAGGGCCTTGAGGTATCATGATGCTATTATGGTTGGGAGGCACTAAGTATGAGTTTAGTTGTTTATGTTTTCTTCATATGATGTTGTTTTATGAACCATGTATTTACATTGTGATGTTGTTTTTTGCAAGTTCCTTCATATGTTGTTACAAATCAAATAGTTAGATGGTTTTTTACTTCTTGTTGTTTAGTGTCATATTATTATTGCATTCGAGTGTCCAAGCCTAGGTTTTGTGAATCTAGAACTCCCTAATGTGGAGGTTCTAACTCTTTTCTTTCCCTCTGCATATTCATCAAAATGTTGCCTTGCATTCCTAGGCGATGGTGTTTCACCATTGGGAAATATTGGTAAAGTATCACACACCTTAGGGAGTAATGTTGTATGATACTAGAAAGTATCACACGATAGTTATAAGTTATATTGTACAATACAAGAAGAGTATCTCCCAACTATAGAAAGATATATCATGTGGTCCCTAAAAATATCACCCAGTAGTTATGAGAAATTATGTACAATACTAGACAAGTATCACATGATTGTATTAAAGTATTGCCTGGCTATAGTGAAAAATATTGCATGGCTATAGTTAAAAGTGTCACATGGGTCTATAAGAAAAAATGCTCGGGTCACTAGCAAGCACCTTTTAAATTGACCAAAAGTTTTTGAGAAGTGACTAGGCTACCCTTTATGAAGTTCTTGAACTCTAGGGTTTTGCCATTTCAAATTCAAGGTCTTTAAAATTTGAATGTGTTTTTTTGATCTTTGTAGCATTGTTGTTTTTGGTTTTAGTGTCGCTTGGAGTTTTGTTGGTTGCCTGGATTGGTTGGTTAAGTCTTCTATTGTGATCTTATGATCGATTACATGTTGATGTTGTTTAATTCCATTCTTTAAAAAAAAATTATTGGCTTTCATTTATCCTTATTCCAAGGATCTCCAGGTGTGGCATTAGATCTAGTATCAAAGCCCATTTTGCAATATTGGGATCTCTTTGCTATGCTCCCATTATGATATTGTTTTCTTTTCATACATTGTTATCTTATTTTAGCTTATGCTTGTGACTCTTATGCCTATTACATATAATTCTGACCTTTATCTTGTTACATCCTTAGTGATGCCTTTTGCATGTACACCTAGTGGTTGGGGTAATAAAAAACAAAATGACAATGAGAAAGAACACAAGGAGGAGGAATGTCAGGATGTTAGGGAGGAGTATGGTAACAATAAGCATGGTGGAATTAGGACATTGATGCCTTTTCTACAAGAGATTATAGCTCAGTTGGGACCTTGCGTAGAGGAAAATCAATATGACCATAGCTAGGAGGAGGGATTTTTCCATGGAGATTACCATATGTTAGATCATAGAGAGGAAGAGGAGTGTGAGCATGAATGTTCTTGTGCACCACCTAGTGGTAGAGGGAACCATCAAAGAAGTTGAGACCATGATGGTGAGGATTCCATTAGCATGGATATGATGAAATTTCTTTGGCTATCTATACCACCATACTATGATGGTAAGGGAGGTGGCCTCAGGGCTAAGACTTGGTTATTGGATATGGAACATTTCTTTTCCATGTATCCCTATTGAACCAACTTGAGAGGCCATTGTATTATCATGTAGCTAAGAGACCATACACCTATTTGGTGGAATATTGAGGGGAAAAAGTTCTAGATTAGTAAAGGAGATCTCACCTAGGATATCTTTAAGGAGAGATTAAGAGAGAGGTTCCTATCCCCTCAATTTAGGGAGGCTTGAGCTGATGAGTTCCATAAGATTAAACAAGGGAATATGTCAATGGATCAATATGAGATTAGGTTATTTGAGCTCAGACAATACTCATGCTAGAACCATGATGAGATACTCCTCGTTCAATATTTTGTCAGAGGTCTTAAGAAATCCATCATTAGAGAAGTTCAGATGCATCAACCTAGGACACTTATCCTTGCTATAGAAAAGGATAGGATTATAGAGTGAAATGTGCCCAAGGATTTCTATGGAAAACTAGGTTCTTAAAGACATAGTGCACAAACTTTAGGGTAGGATGAATAGTTTCCTTAATTACTATCCTATGGAAAAGGCCAAACCTAGTTAGCACCCTTGTAGGATGGTCATGGTCACCAGAAGTTATAAAACTATCATCAGCGGTCTAAGTGTAGACAAAATTTAGGTGCCATAGGGAAGAAAGGGGATGACCAAAGCCATGGCCAATAGTCTAAACAAAATTTCCCATCTTAGAGTAGTCAATAGAACTCTAGCAATGGAAGTGCACCCTATTCTAGTGCTTCTCAGGGTGGACATAGATAGGGCCCTAGTATGAGAGGAGGATGTTTCTCATGTAGTTAGCTTGGCCATAGATTAGTGGAATTCCCTTCAAAGAGTTCTTTAGGACATAGTAGAGATGCATCTAGGTTAGAGTCTACCATAGGAGATGTAGGTAGAACTCACTGAGTTATTGTGATGGTCATTAATCATCAAGCTAAGAAATAGGGTACCATAGTCAAGGCTATAGGTATGTTGCATGGTATTTCATCTTTAGTATTATTGGACTCAAGTGCTTCATATTCTTTTATTTCACCATCTCTTGTTCAACAATGTGGGCTAGTGGCATCATGTCAGGTTGATAGGTGGCAAGTTGAGTTAGCCATAGGATCCAAAGTGGCTATGGACTCCTTAGTCAATGGATGTGAATTGGACTTGAATACCTTCACCACCATAGTGGATTTTTGCATCCTACCTCTAGGATCATATGATATTTTTTTGGGCATGGATTGGTTAGCTATCCATAAGGAAAATATATATTTGTGGCATAAGTCACTATAGTGTGTTGATGACATAGGTGGGAAGGTGGCAGTTTTAGGGGTCCATAGACTAGTCTCACTTTGGAGGATCTCAACTAACTAGCCGAAGTAAAGTGTGCAAAAGGGATGTCAGATGTTTGTAGTCTCTATCAATAATCTTGAGGAGGCTGAGAGCCATAATGTGACACTTGATTATCACCCACTCCTTTTTGAGTATACAGACATGTTTCCTAATGAGATACTAGGTATGCCCCCACAACATGACATTGATTTTCAGATCTATCTCATTCTAGGAATGGAGCCGATATCACCAAGCTCCTTACTACATGACTACTCAAAATTTGAGTGAGCTTATACTATAGTTGAAGGAATTATTAGCCAAGGGCCATATTCATTCTAGTGTATCCTCGTGGGCTACACTATTCATCTTTGTAAAGAAGAAAGATGGATCATTCTAGTTATGCATTGACTACCGATAGTTGAATAAGGAAAAAATAAAGAACGAATATCCTTTTCTAAGGATATATGACTTACTCAATCAGATGAAGGGAGTGAGAATGCTCTCAAATATTGAGCTTAAGTTAGGATACCATCAACTTTTTAGTCATGAGGCTAGTATTCATCATACATCTTTTCATACACATTATGGGCATTATGAGTTCATGGTTATACCCTTTGGGTTAACCAATGGGCCATTGGTGTTCATGAGTCTGATGAATGGAGTATTTTACATGTACCTCAATCACTATTTCATTCTATTCTTGGATGACATATTGATCTTTTATAAGATTATAGAGGAACATTAGGTCCATTTATGCCAAGTGTTATAGTGTTGGGAAGATCATTAGTTGTATGGCAACTTAGGTAAATGTAGATGCTTCCAGTTAGAGGTGAAATATTTGGGACATATCATCATAGGTGATGATATTGCGATGGATCTAGAGAAAATCTAAGCCATCATGGTGCTAGCTCCTAATTTAATAGTGATTTTAACTACCTTTTATTATGTGAGAAAACCTAGGAATCAGCTACAAACCATTGTTGGTATTCTCCAAATCAAAACAAAAGGACCAACAAACAAGACATTATAGTCTTCTCCATTTTGAACTCTACAAAATTTAGGTGGGGTTACCTTAGGAATTCAAATCTATACTCTTCTAGTCAAGATTTATAACATGAATTCTAGTGATAATAGATTTATGAGCCTTTTTTCTTCTAATTCAATGATCTTGAGATATGGTAACCAACTATTTTACCAAAACCCTAAGGCTTATTTGAATCAAGTGAAGACCTACATTTTCATGCTTAGTTAATAGAAATAGAAAGATTGATTGATTATTGTGTTCTACAAACTCACAAGGATGGCTAGTGCCTTATCCATTGGGCTATAACTAACAAAGACCACACACCTACTTATGACCCTATCTCAACACATTGTATTTAACATTTATCTAGATTCATGTCCAAATCTCATACTTATCATATCTTCACTTAAAACTATGGTGTCCTTTCACTCTGCATTAAGCATTTACATAATCCATTAGATTACTAGATAAAGAAAACTGAAATATAATTCAAAGAGAATTACAACTAAAATTCAATAAACTTTGCTATCAAAATTTTAGAGAACAAAATAAAGAAAAGAGAAGAGATAATATTTGGGATGAAATAATCTCTCAGTATTTGTATGCATTTTATTTGAAGTGTATACAATTCAATGATTATCTTTGTTAAAAATAACTCAAAAGGACAATAACTATAACTTAGTATTCAATTTTGGAATTTGTTTATAGTCTACATGGACTGACTTAGAATTTACATATGCTCATGCAATAAAAGAAATTCAGACCATACTCTAGCCTTGGGAATTCACTTATACAGTGTTAGTAAATAGTTTTTCCCATATAATTTTTATATGTAAAATAGAGAAAAATGTATACCAACAAATGAATTCCTACACAAGGCTAAGGAATTCTATGCTTAAAGTTTCTTCAATAACAATAGGTGTAGGTACCTTTATTGTAAATAAAGATTTTTTTGATCTTAAAACTCAACAAAATGACCTTTTTAGAATACAATCTGCTGACATTGTTGAATCAACTTATTTTATCTCATCAATACAAAACAAACTTTTATGCTGAAGAACCACTCAATTTTAATTAAGAAGATTATCCACATAACTGAAAATTAAACAATCAAGTAGGCAGATTTAATAAAACAAACTTCTCATAGCATCCCAACTTCTAAATTGACAACTTCAGAATGAATAACAAACATAGCTAAGAGCTTTTGCATAAATAGTATCTTTAGAAATACTGATTTAAACAAGAAGATAATAATATTTACTTACAAAGCTTTTAACCAAAATCAAACTGCAGAGTTTTCTTTGTATTTGCAAAGTTCTGAAATGCTACTTCTAAAACTTGAAATTTAAACCACAAACAAAAATAGTTTTTTCTATCAATATGTTGGAGATTAACCCTATGCCATACTAATTATTACATATTTATAGTCATGAGGCTAGACAGATACCAAAATTACCCTACCAAGAGTAAGATAGTCTCTTGGTTATCATAACTGTTAACCAGAAAGCAAGAAAAGCAAAATGACAAAAAAAGAACAACTAAGCAACTATGTGTAACCACTCCTTTCAATCAGGTAGCACCATCTCCACTGGCCATGTTTCTTTTCACTTTCCATGTTTCATAGGCAGTCAAAAAGGCTGAGATGATGAACTAATGTGGTAGACCAATGCAGACAAACCACTACTTCTAGATTTCTTTTTCTTTATTTAACTCAGCTATTTTCTCTTCATGCATTTTGTAGTGCTTAAGATTAATGATTTGCATGGAATCCATATGCGCTACATTAGAAAATCCTTACATAGTTGGTGCCTTCTTGCCCTAGAGTTCTTGGAACTTTTTCTAAACTTCCCTAATTACCTCTTTGGATTGGGAAACATAGTTGTCTTCCTTACCTATGAACTGCTTAACAAACCAGTTAAGGTCATTTTGAATTATCTGGTGTATGATCTTAAGTTCTTGCAGTTTTTCCTTGATCTTGGTCACACTCTATATCAATGCTTCATTTCTCCATTCAATATAGTCTTTGATCACATACATGGTCTTCTCATCTAAGCCTGCCATAGGACATTCAACTTGGAATTTTTGCGATCCAAATTTGGACATCTTCTAGCCATGTCACTACCGTTGCCCAATTATTTATCTCCTTATCATATCCTTCATTGCTCATTTCCACCTTTTTAGTAACAACTAATATTTCTTTTGAATCCTTATCCAGGTGACCTATATGTTTCACGGTGTCATCTAGGACACCTTGTACCCATTCTCCTGTTGTTTTTGCAACTGCTTTATATTTGTGCAAGTTTTCAAGAGATTGTTGGTTACTTGCACAGGACACATTGACGATCGTTGACATCTCACTGATCTATCTTGCTTTAGGATGAAGGATGGCATTAATATATTGTGCCATGTTCTCAATAGTTTACTTTATTTCCTATTTGTCTTTTCCATCTTTCCATACCTTGTGTGCAATCTTTTTATTAGAGGCTTCAAAGAATTCCATGTCCACCTCATGGTTCCCTTTATCTAGATCAACTTTAGTTATCTAGTAGTCCTAAGGAGCTAGGGACTCGAATGAGCTTCCATCTGGTGGTGTAACTATCTTAGCTAACCAATGCCTAGAATTCTTATCAAAGTTGATCCTTTCTTTGGTCCTTGCCTTCTTCACTTTAGGAGTTTTTCTAGACATTTACTGACTAAGTCATCGATTGGCATGGAAAGAGGAACCATGCTCCTCTTCTTCTCCATAGAAGTTTCCAACCATTTGGGTGTGACCTATTCTTTGTTAGTAGTAGGGGAGAATTTAGCTAAGGCAAGACTACTTTCTTGGCCCTCATTATTTACTGGCAAGTTCTGAGGTTCAGGTACACTATCTGCCATAGGTAGTTCTTCTGCTGCCTCAAGATCAACTCTTATGGTACCCTTGCTTTTGGTGGTTGATGCTTTCCTCATGCTTGAATGGGTCACCCACTTTGCCTTAGGAGTACCCTCTTGAACATGAAGTTGAAGTGGCTCAAGAATTCCTTCAACTTCAACATCAACCGAACCTGCAACAGGATCATGAATATCTTGATTAGTGATCTTTTTTTTTTTTGGGAGCCTTGTTACTTTTACTTTTTGAAAACTTCCCAGAAAGGTTAGAAGTGATTAAAATTTTTTATTTTATCCAATTTGCGGTTCTAGCCAACACATCCTTAGTGTGAGGGAAAACATCATCTTCTTCTCTCCTTCCTTAATCAATTTTGGAAATGGGCATGCACTCAATCTACTCATTGTAGAATGGATCAAGCACCTCTTCAGAATCCTCCTCCTTTAGCCCACATGTATCAAGATCCATGGTAAACATAATGATTTTTTTAATAGTTAGGTGTGACCACAACCTTTTCCTTACTTCAAATTCATTAAGGCAATTTTCCCAATAATCTTCCAACTATAGAGTGTGCACGAGAGAGACTGCATTTTCAACATTATTTCTGACAAAACCTATATAATCAAAATCTTCCTGGGAGGAGAAGGGCTTAAAGCACAAATGAGCCAATGATTCCTTTGCTAACATAGCTTGTTTTAGGCTGGGGCATCTATAATGTCCAATTTCAATAGGGAAAAATATATAAGAAGACCTCTTAGGAATCTTAAAAGACTATACCATAGAGACAAACTATCTGCATATTTTAGATAAAACTATAGAGTCTAAACAATAATGAGGTAACTTCAACGGTTCACTAGAAAAGCCACCCATCCTGATGTATGTGAACTTGGGAAATTGAATATAAAAGTAGCTATAGATTTGTACAAATTGCATGGCTTCTTTAGATAGCCTATCATTTTCATGACCTTGAAGTTCAAAGACTAGCCTTCCTAGAAAGACATCATTTACCCTTCTAAACTCCTTACATAACACAACCTCTTGAAGATCACTATAATACTGGTAAATGGGCATTTCATTGGTCTAAGGTGCATGTGAGAGATTTTCCCATTCTTTAGATGCTACTAGGATATAGATCAAATAGGAAGATAAGAAAAATGAACCAAATTTGTTGACAACTATTAAACCTTTGTGCAAATTCTCAGCAATCAGGTTAGCCCAGTTAATGAACTTACTTCCTTCAAAAATCTTTTGAATGAAGAAATAAATCCAAGACCCCCAATGAAATGCATGTTCATTACCCTTAATCCTATTTAGTAGGTGTAAAATGTTTACAATTTCCTTTATGAAATGCTCGATAGTTAAAGGTTTGGGCAATCTTGAACCACCTTTTGCAAGTTTCAGGAGCATGGACTGAGCTAGCCTACTATCATAGCTACTTTTTCCTTTGGCATATAGGCACTCTATTTATTCAAACATCCATGGATCATAGGGCTCTTTGTGAAAAATTCTAAAGGCTGAATAGAAACTAGTTCTATTAATTCTAACTATTTTGTCCCCTAAAACTTTCTTGATGCACCTAGTGTGTAGGTCATAATGGTTTGCACACTCGATAAAAAGTTCTAGGAATGTGATTACAATGGGAAAGGTGGTGGATTCTAGTAACCTACTATTAGCTACCTTTTGATGAATGGGACCTAACTGGGTGTTTCTGGTTCTCTCAATGACATTAGACAAGTTTTTATTAACCAAAAATGTATCAGAAATTTCAGGCAAAGAACTAAGCAAAAATGGCTTTTCAAGCTTAGGCATTTTAGGATGAAATAACATCATGACTTACTACTTGAAATATAGGTTTTGAAAGATAAAAATTGAATTACTTCAAAATAAAGCAAGCACAAATGAAATTGTAGAGGGTTATGACAAAACACTTATAGTTTGACAAAGCTATAGCCTGCAATTTGTTCTCCCTACTCAATAGCACTAGAATTTCTTTGTAAATGGTGAAATGAGTGGGAAAAGAGGTAAAATGAGTGGGAAAAGAGGTAAAATGAGTTCATTTAAGGGATGAATTACAAAGAAAATTGCAAGAAAAATATGGTAATTAAATGCAATAATTACTTATTCGTGTGCCATGCATTGAAAAAGACCCTCTGAGTAATTTGTTACAAATGCCCATCAAATCGGCATGCATAGTAGCACTCCATGTCATCTTGAAATGACAAATTTTCCATTTCATGAGATCTTGCCATATCTAAAAATGTACCACCTTAAAGTTCTTATTTGTTAACCCACTTTCCTTGGGAAGTGTTTTTATTGGGACCCACCTTGCTTTTGGCTAGAAGATTGGAAACTTGCATGAAAACAAAATGTTAGTATACCAAATTGACATCGAAGTTGAAGTTGAAGTGTGGATGGATCGGACTTCAACTTTGACTTTGACTTCACCAAAATTGACTTGAGGACAAGAAGTGGACTTTG
The DNA here is from genome assembly GCA_028749045.1 of Cupressus sempervirens. NCBI lineage: Eukaryota > Viridiplantae > Streptophyta > Pinopsida > Cupressales > Cupressaceae > Cupressus > Cupressus sempervirens. The sequence goes on from CM053788.1 coordinate 191,039,391, forward strand.
ACACATGGAAGGCTAATGCCAGCTCGAACTTGAAGTCATATGAAACTTCAAGTTCAACTTCAGGATTAAGGAAAGCCTAAAGAATGAACCATTCTAGGACACAAGAAAAATATATGTGGTAATAATCTACCCCAACTTAGGAATGAGACTAGAAGGATCATCAATGAACCTGGGGACTTTGGCTTTGTAGACCGACTCAAAAAGACAAAAACACAACACAAAGAATAGAGCAAGAAAAGAGAAAAACCCAAAAAGGTGGTATTTACAATGAGATAGACAAAAACTCAAAATTGGTATAGCTTGAGGTCCTACTCATTATAGGATAGGGGAAGATCATCTCCAATAGGGTATTGTAGCTTGAAGGCATTCGAACCTAGTTCCTTAGATATCACAAATGGGCCTTTCCATAAGCTCTCAAATTTGGTGTGGGCTCCTTTAGGTTATTTCTTCTTATCCCACAATAGTACCTGATCTCCTTTCATGAATCTTTGTGGCCTTGCCTTTTGATCAAAATTTCTTTTGACCCTTGCTTGATGGTTTGTGATATGATTCATGAACTCTCTTCTTTCTTCTTCTATTTTTTGGAGGTACAATATTCTTTTTTCAATGGAAGTTTGAAACATTTCATCTTCAATTGCTTTTTGCAAATTTAGTGTAGCTAGCTCCAAAGGCAGGGACAATTGCGCTTCAACTCCATACACCAGTTCAAAAGATGTCATGCTTATGGCTCTTTTGGGAGAAGTTCTATCAGCCCAAACTACTTCATATAACTTCTTGTGCCAATCTTTTCCTTTTTCATCTACCAACTTTTTCATAATATTCACTAGGTTTTTATTTGTGGACTTTGCCTATCCATTTCCTTGAGGGAAATAATCTGAAGCATGAGACAATTGGACACCATGATCATAGTGATATAATTGAATTTCCAAGGATGAAAAAATTTGTGCATTATTAGTCACTATTTTGTTGGGACTACCAAAATAGGTCAAAATATTTTCTATCAATAATTTACATGCTACCTATGATGTTGTTGGTTTAATAGGAACTAACTCAACCCATTTAGTAAAATAATCAATAGCAGTAAGAATATGTGTATGTCCTACACTCGAATTTGGATTAATAAGCCCTACAAAATCCAATCCCCATTGTTGAAAGGGTTCTTCTATAATCAGAGGTTTAAGAGGGAGAGCGACTAATTGTGGTTTCCCAATAAACAATTTATAGTTCTTAAAATTCCTTACCCAATGATAGGTAGCTTTGAACATGCCTGGCCAGTAATATCCACTTAAAATTTTAAACCTATCACTGTTGATGAAAAATTACCACTGCAGGCTCCATCATGGAAGGTTTTCAGTAATTTTTCTTGCTGGTTAGTATCAACACATGTTAAAAAAATACCATCCAGACCTCTTTTGTACAAGACATCATCAATGATTACAAACTTGGCTACCTTGAGTTGAAGAGCCCTTCAGTCCTTTCCTTTTAAGTGATCTAGACATCTTCCATATGTTAAGAAATAAGCTATGTAAAAAAATCACTCATCTTTCAGGCCAACAAACAAAAAATTGGGGTAAAGTATTTCTTTTTCTTTTTCTACAAAAAGTTTACACAACCCTTGCCCTCAAACCAATTTAGTTGGTTGGATATCCAGATCAAATTCTTGCACTTTTGCTACCCATGTTGCTCGATTATTGATTGCTACATCCTATTGTGTGAGAATATTCTTGATTACAGTGGATGGCACATAAACTATAGAATGTGAATGCAAAATATAGTACCAAAAGTATTTCACAACTTTCACAATAGCAAAGGCTTGTTTTTCAGACAAGGAGTAATTTAGGTCATGTTTCTTCAATGGAACACTCATAAAAGAGATATGCATCTCTTCTCCTTTGTCATTTTTTTGGAGCAATATTCCTGACATCGTATGTTTTGATACATAGCAGTACATTATAAAATCTTTTTTGAAATTAGGATGAAAAGGCATTGGAGCTTTAGCAATAGCCTCTTTGACCTCTTAGAACGCTTTAGATGCTAGTTCATCCCATTAAATTTTTTTTTTTCACTGAGCAATTTGGCCATAGGCTTGACGGTCTCTGAAAAATCATGTACAAATTTTCTTAGGAAATTGATCTATCCAAAGAAGGATTTAACACCATTGCGATTGACAAGAAGGCATATTTTCTGAAAAGCTTTTACCCTTTCTAGGTGAATTGTGATTCCTTCTTTTAAGACCATGTGCCCAAGTAACTTTCCCTTTGTTACAAAAAAAATTGGTTTCTTAGGGTTCAATGAAATTCCATGCTCCCTACATTTTTGGAGCACTTTCCTTAGATCTTTCAGGTGTTTCTTCCACCTTCTTGAAAACACACATTATATCATCAAGATACACCATGATGCACCTATCCAATAAGTTACCAAAAGTTGAATTCATAGCTTGCTAAAAGGTGGCACCAACATTTATCAAGCCGAAAGGCATTCTTTTGTAGGAAAAGGTGCCCCATGGTGTTGTAAATGTTATTTTGTGCTGATCTTCTTTAGCAACTTCTATTTGATTATAACCTAAGAAACCATCTAGGAATGACATCATTTCTAAACTAGCAACTGTTTGAAGAATTTGATCCATTATTGGCAAAGCAAAATTATCCTTCAAACTTGCTTCATTAAGGTTTCTAAAATCAACACAAATTCTTATCTCTACATTCTTCTTTCTGACTAGTACTATGTTTTGCACCCATGTGGAATGATGAATTGGAAAGATAATGTGAGCTTTAAGCATCTTATCTATCTCCTTAAATATTTCATCAGAAACTTTTGGATTAGATGTTCTCAATTTTTACCTGAAAGGAGAGGTACCTAGTTTCAAAGTAACACGGTGTTTGAACTGACCATTTCTAAAAGTCTTTAAGTCATCATAAGACTAGGCAAAGACATCTATATATTTTGCAAGAAGTTTGATGAATCTAGCTTTCTCACCTTCTTCACAAAAGGTTCCCAAATTGATAATTTTGGGATCATGTTTATCTCCCAAATTCACCTTTTCATAATTAGCATTTGGATCTTCTTTAGGTGATAAATCTTGAGCTAAGAAAGCATCTTGCCTATCAAAGAGTTTTTCAAGCTTAGCCATGCCTTTAGGTATTACATTCCCTTTTAATTGTAACACATCACTCTCATCAGTGAGATTAGGACAAAATTCTCTACATTCAACATCCAAGCCTTCAAAATAGTTAGTAGAGAATTTTTCAATACTTTGTAAGAAAGCATTAATGTGAACATCATCTTTAAATACTTGCAATGAATTGTTATTATTAGGGACACTTGGTCTATGAATGATCTCCGCTGAATACTTTCTATTTATGAAATTAGGATGGGGAATTAACAAAGAAGTTGGCATTGCCAAGGAGTCTGCCTTATCATTCTATTCTCGAGGAATTGCTTCAATTACAAAAGCATCAAAACCTTCAATGTTGTCCCATACATAATTTATATAGTGTTTTAACCTTTGATTCTTCACTAAGAACATATCTTCAACTTATTTCACTATTAAGTTAGCATCTCCTCTTGGCTTCTTCTATACCTAGAAGTAAAGCTTCATATTCTACTATATTATTAGTATTTTCAAAGGAAAGTTTATAAGAAGAAGGGAATTTCTCACCATCAAGTGATATCAGTACTACACTAACCCTAGATTTGTTTGAACAACATCTTCCATCAAACTTAAGAGTCCATAGTGAATCTTCTACTGCTGATTTCTCACCTGTTTTGTCATTTTCAAACAAGATCAAATATTTAGCAAAGTCAGTCTCTTGATAAAGGATTTGAGATTTGGGGTCATCAGATGGAGAGACTATATATTTGGATTTGGCTTTAGCTAACAAGGTTACTTTCTCCTTCTCCATAGTTATAACAACTTGGGACCAATCCATTTTAACTTCCCCTCCCAGGTCTCGACAAAAAATCCAACTAAGAAGCATACTATAACTTTTAGGAATGTCTACTACTAGGATGGTGAGGTTAATTCTTTTCTAAGGGTAAGCAACTAAAGACACTTGGGAATCTTTAATTTGACCTATTAAAGGTACTTGTTTTGAATCCACGGAATAACATTTTCCAAATGTTTTAGTTAAAGGAAGATCTAAAGCTTTTGCTACTGCTACTAGCATTATATTATCATAAGTGCCTAAATCTATGATGTAGTTGCTTAGCTTAAAGCCATGGAGAAAGAGGGAGACATAGAATGGATCAGGTTTGTGATTATAGGAAGGTTAGGACTAATTTTTTCTGGTTGGATTATCTCTTCCTATTTATTGGATGTTTGTGTCTTAGATTTCTTACCCTTGGAAGATTCCTTCTTTTGTTCAACAACTGTTTCATTGTCTCTTGAAACCTTAACTTCATTGATTTGTTTAGCTACTATGTCAGTAGATGAGTACTTAACAGATTTAACCAATTTATTAAGTTCTCCAAGATTCATTCTCAAATATTTTGCAGGAGAAATTTGTATCCTTGATGCTTTACAAAACTCAACAATGTCAAATGTAGAATAAGAATTAGCCCTTTTCAAGATTTGAGGAGTAGTTGTTAAAATAGGTGATGACTTACCCTTAGTTTCTCCCTTTTCCTTTTGCTCCTTGGCCTAAGTAGGAGTTGTACTATTTTTAGCATGAACATTAGCTATTGTGTTTATTTTCCCTCAGGTGAACATCGAACATGAAGCCTCTTCCAAGGTTAATAAAATGCCATTACCCTTGTCAAAATTAGATTCATACTCAAGGTAGTAGCTTACAGAGTTGCTAGGTTCCTTAGAAGGTTCTTCCTCTATTATTACATTAGTGGAAGCCACTTTTTCTACTTCAAGTTACTGATATCTAATATTTTCAAGGCAAGAACTTCCCTCATGATCATTTTTAAGATGAAAAACACACATGTTATTTTTGCTAGGTGGAGCTTCAATTTTTAATTTTTGTTGACTTGAGGGTAATGTAAGCTATTTTCCCTGAAAAGTACCTTGCCTTGGATATTTTCTTGGAATATCTTGGTAATGAGTATTCATTTTAGGGAGTTGCTTCTTAATAGTCATCACATCATTAATGAGCTTTTGAACTAATAGGTCTAATTTTTTTGAGGAAGATGGTTGGGATTTAGAATTCTGCATCTCTTTTTTCCATTTTCCTATAGCTAAAAGGTCATCTTCTCATTCAATTGCCAGTCTTTGGGCAGCTTCAACATCTGCTACTCTATTTCTCCTTAAGTGAAAGCTAATGTCTAGAGGCATTGCATTAACAAAGAATCCTTTATGATTCTCATCATTGGGTCTCTTGGCAGTAGGAATTTTGTGAATTATCTTATTGAATTTTGCTACAAAATCTCTCATGGGTTCATGTACTTCCCTTTTTAACTGGATTAATTGAAGTTGCAAGGTATGTTCATCATCAACGGATTTAAATCTATCTTCAAAAGTAGTATGCATATGATTCCATTCAGTAATGGACCCTTGTAGGAGATGATGAATTCAATTAGCAACATCATCAATTAAGGTTTGTACAAATAGCTTCATAGCCATATCTTCATGTGCAACAACAAGGACTACACATGCAGTATTAAAAGCATTGAAATGTTCATCAGTTGATTTATTTCCATCACCATTAAATTTGGGTAACACTTCTCTAGCATCTTTAGGAAGTGGGTGTAGGTTACCTTCAAGAGCCAAGGGACCTAATTGTGCACCCCACAGGTTAACAACCATTCTAGGTGGAATGAAATTCAAAGGTTGGACATTTAAATGAGAAGGTATTAATGTCCCTGGTAAGATTAGGGCTTGAAGGCTTGTAGTTACAGGGATTGATTTCTTAGGAGATGTTAGCCTAATTTTACTCTTGAAAAACTTCTTTCACTTCTTGGAGAGATCAGGGGTGAAATTAAGGCTCTTTACAAATTCATAAGACTCATCAATAAACCCCTTCCTTTCATCACTTCAAGTATTCTTTTTAGTAGCCAATTTATCACAATATAGACTAACATTCAACACTCAGAATGGCCTTGGGATTAGTCTATCAACTATCACTTCTTTGTTAGCAATTGGTATACCTCTAATGAGTTATAACCTTTCTTCTTCTCTTTCGAGCACTTGACTAACCTATATAAACTATTCTAGGCTTGTTCTGAGTTTCTAGGCTTGTGCACTTAGATTTGAAATAATGTCCTCTTGAGTATTATCAAACCTTAAGCCTGGTTGAAGTACTAGGAAAATTTCATGATGAGGCAAGACCATTTTAGTCTTCCCTAGCGAAGTCACCAAAAACTATTAGTAAACAATTTTTCCCATATAATTTTTATATGTAAAATAGAGAAAAATGTATACCAACAAATTAATTCCTACACAAGGCTAAGGAATTCTCTGCTTAAATTTTCTTCAATAACAACAAGCACAACTACCTTTATTACAAATAAAGATTTTTTTTGATCTTAAAACTTAGCAGAATGACCTTTTTAGAATACAATCTACTGACATTGTTGAATCAACTTATTTTATCTCATCAATACAAAAAAAAAATTATGCTAAAGAACCATTCGACTTTAATTATTAAGATTATCCACATAACTAAAAATTAAACAATCAAGCAAGTAGATTTAATAAAACAAACTTCTCACAACATCCCAAGTTCTAAATTGACAACTTTAGAATCAATAACAAACATAGCTAAAAGCTTTTGCATAAATGGTATCTTTAGAAATACTGATTTAAACAAGTAGATAATAGCATATACTTACAAATCCTTTAACCATAATAAAACTACAGAGTTTTCTTCATATTTGTAAAGTTCTAAAATGCTACTTCTAAAACTTGAAATTTAAACCAAAAACAAAAATAGTTTTGTCTATCAATCTGCTAGAGATTAACCCTATGCCATACTAGTTATTACATATTTATAGGAATGGGGTTGGACAGATGCCAAAATTACCTCGCCAGGGGTAAGATAGTCTCTTGGTTAACATAACTATTGACTGGAAAGCAAGAAAAGAAAAATGACAAAAAAAGAACAACTAGGCAACTATGTGTAACCGCTTCTTTCAATTAGGTAGCGCTATCTCCACTAGCCATGTTTCATAAGTAGTCAAAAAGGTTGAGATGATAGAATAATGTGGCAAACCAATGTAGGTGAACCATTGCTTCCAGATTTCTTTTTCTCTTTTTAACTCAGCTATTTTCTCTTCATGCATTTCTAAGTGCTTCAGATTAATGATTAGCATGGCCTTCGTATGCACGACATTAGAAAAATCTTGCTTAGTCGGTGCCTTCTTATCCTGGATTTCTTGGAAATTTTTTTGAACCTCCCTAATTACCTCTTTGGATTGGGCAACGGGGTCACCTTCCTTACCTGTGAACTACTTGACAAACCAGTTAAGGTCATTTTGAATTATCTAGTGTATGATCTTAAGTTCTTGTAGCTTTTCCTTGATCTCAATCACACCCTATATCAATGCTTCATTTCTCCATTCAATACAATCTTTGATCACATATAGGGCCTTCTCATCTAATCTTGCCACAGTACATTCGACCTAGAATTTTTGCAATCCAAATTCTTGGACGTCTTCTAGCCATATCACTACCTTTTCCCAATTATTTCTCTCCTTCTCATATCCTTCATCACTCATTTCCACCTTTTTAGTAATGGCTAATATTTCTTTCAAAGCCTTATCCAAGTGATGTTTCACGGTGTCATCTAGGACACCTTTCACCCATTGTCCTACTATTTTTGCAACTGCTTTACATTTGTGTAGGTTTTCAAGAGATTGCTAGTTAGTTGCAGAGGACACATCGATGATCGTTGACATCTCACTGATCAATTTTTCTTTAGGATGGCATTAATATATTGCACCATGTTCTTGATAGTTTCCTTCATTTCCTGTTTGTCCTGTCCATCTTTCCATACCCTATGCACAATATTTTTAGTAGAGGCTTTGAAAAATTCCATGTCCACCTCATGGTTCCCTTTCCCTAGATCAAATTTAGTTATTTAGTAGTCTTGAGGAGCCAGGGACTAACGTGAGCTTCCATTTGGTGGTGTAGCTATCTTGGCTGAGCAACACCTAGAATTCTTATCAAAGTTGATCCTTGCTTCAGACCTTGCCTTCTTCACTTTAGGAGTTTTTCCTAGATATTTATTGACTAAGTCATCGATTGGCATGAAAAGAGGAACCATGCTCCTCTTCTTCTTTATAGAATTTTCCAACCATTTGGGTGTGAGCTATTGTTTGTTGGTAGCATGGGAGAATTTGGCTAAAGCAAGACTACTTTCTTAGCCCTCACTATTTACTGGAAATTTTTGAGGTTTAGGTACACTATCTGCCATAGGTAGTTCTTTTTCTGCCTCGAGATCAACTATTATGGTACCCTTTCTTTTGGTGGCTAATGCTTTCCTTGTGCTTGAATGGGTCACCCACTTTGCCTTAGAAGTGCCCTCTTGAACTTGAACTTGAAGTGGCTTTGGAACTGCTTCAACTTCAACTTCAACCAGACTTACTACAAGATCATGAATATCTTGATTAGTGATGTCTTTTTTCTTTTTGGGAGCCTTTTTACTTTTACTTTTTGAAAACTTCCCAAAAAGGCCAGAATTGATAACAATTTTTGATTTTATCCAATTTGTGGTTCTAGCTAGCACATCCTTAGTGGGAGGGAAAACATCATCTTCTTCTCTCCTTCCCCAATCAATTTTGGGAATGGGCATGCACTCAATCTGGTCTATGTAGAATGGATCAAGCACCTCTTCAAAATCCTCCTCCTTTAGCCCACATGTATCAAGATCCACGTTAAACATAATGATTTTCTTAACAGTTAGGCATGACCACAACCTTTTCCTTACTTCAAATTCATTAAGGCAATTTGACCAATAATCTTCCAACTATGAAGTGTGCATAAGAGAGACTACTTTTTTAACATTATTTCTGATAAAACTTGTATAATCAAAATCTTTCTAGGAGGAGAAGGGTTTAAAGCACAAATGAACCAATGATTCCTTTGCTAACATATCTTGTTTCAAGCTAGAGAATCTATAATGTCCAATTTCAATAGGGAAAAATATAGAATAAGACCTCTTAGGAATCTCAAAAGACTCTACCATAGAGATGAACTGTTTGCATATTTTAGATAAAACTATATAGTCTAAATAGTAACAACATAACTTCAATGGTTCAATAGAAAAGCCACCCATCCTAATTTATGTGAACTTGGGAAATTTAATATAAAAGAAGCCGTAGATTTGTATAGCTTACATGGCTTCTTTAGACAACCTATCATTTTCATGACCTTGAAGTTCAAAGACTAGCCTTCCTAGAAAGACATAATTTACCCTTCTAAATTCCTTACGTAACATAGCCTCCTAAAGATCATTGTAATAATGGTAAATGGGCATTTCAATGGTCTAAGGTGCATGTGGGAGATTTTCCCATTCTTTAGATGTTGCTAGGATACAAATCAAATAGGAAGATAAGAAAAATGAACCTAAGTTGTTGACAGCTATTAAACCTTTATGCAAATTCTCGGCAATTAGGTCATCCCAGTCAATGAACTTACTTCCTTCAACAATCTTTTGGATGAAGAAATACATCCAAGACTACCAATGAAATGCATGTTCATTACCCTTAATCCTATTCAACAGGAGTACAATGTCTACAATTTCCTTTATGAAATGCTTGATAGTTAAAAGTTTTGGCAACCTTGAATCCCCTTCTGCAGGTTTCAGGAGCCAGGACTGAGCGACCCTACTATCATAGCTACTTTTTCCTTTGGCATATAGGAACTCTACTTCTTTGAATGTCCATGGATCATAAGGATCTTTGTGGGGAATTTTAAAGGCTAGATAGACACTAGTTATGTTAATTCTAACTATTACCTTGCCTAAAAATTTCTTGGTGCACCTAGTGTCTGGGTCATAATGGTTTACACACTCGATAACAAGTTTTGGGCATGTTATTGTAGTGGGAAAGGTGGGGACTTCTAGTAACCCACTATTAGCTAGCTTTTGATGATGGGCATTTATAGTTCTCTCAATGACATCAGACAAGTTTTTATCAACCAAAAATGTATCAAAAATTTTAGGCAAAGAACTAAGCAAAATGGCTTTTCAAGCTTGGGCATTTTAGGTTGAAATAATGTCATGAATTGCCACTTGAAAGATGGGTTTGGAAAGATACAAATTGAATTATTTTAGAACAAAGCAAGCACAAATGAAATTGTAGAGGGTTATGGCAAAACACTTACAGTTTGATAGAGCTACAGCCTACGATTTCTTTTCCCTACTTAATGGTGCTAGAATTTCTTTCCAAATGGTAAAATGAGTGGGAAAAGAGGTAAAATGAATGCATTTAAGGGATGACTTACAAAGGAAATCATAGGACAGATATGACAAGTAAATGCAATAATTACTTATTCATGTACCATGCATCGAAAAAGATCCTCTGAGTAATTTTTTACAAATGCCCATCAAATCTGCACGTGTACTAGCACTCCATGTCATCATGAAATGATAAATTTTCCCTTTCATGAGATCTTTTCGTATCTAAACACATACCACCTTAAAGTTCTTATTTATTAACCTGACTGCCTTGGAAAGTGTTTTTATTGGGACCCACCTTGCTTTTGGCTTGAACATTGGAAGCTTGCATGAAAACAAAATGTTAGTATACCAAATCAACATCAAAGTTGTAAGTTGAAGTTTGGATGGATCAAACTTCAACTTTGACTTCGACTTCACCAAATCTAACTCAAGGATAGGAAGTGGACTTCGACAGATGAAACGCTAATGTGAGCTCAAACTTGAAGTTGAAGTTAGGTGAAACTTCAAGTTCAACTTTAGGATTAAGAAAAGACTAAAGATTGAACCATTCCAGGACACAAGAAAAATATATCTGGTAATATATAGCATGAGTTGCAACAATATTTAGGCATCGAGGGAAAAGGATATCTTTCCTTAACATTTACAAAAAGGACACAAATTGTCACTATTATCAAAAAGAAAAAAAATGGTGCTTGTTTTCCTTTTTGCAACAAAAAGGCTTTCTCATTGATTTTCTTGTGGTGGGGCTAGTTCTATTATAGCAACTTATTAATGATTTGCTACATTTGATGATTGGTCTTGCTCCATCTATTGTTCTCCAAGCTATAGGACCACTTGGCTAGCACATAATGTATCATGCTCTAATATCTAGATGTTTAAAACAATTGGTTTCTCTTCTACCAAATCATCAATTTGAGTGGCCTTGTCCACTATTGTAGTTGGTTTCTATTTTTCTCTTTTATCTGTCTAAACTACTTTATCAAATATTTTCTCCCTTTTTGTGGCAACTAATTTGTCCATATTCTCTTTTTCAACTACTATTTGCAACAACTATGTTGTTGGTGAATAATCATCTATCCACTTGTCAAAAACTACATCATCAAGCCAATTAAAGCTCAATATTTCTTGTTATTTCATTAGGAAATCTCTTCCCATTATCCTTATATCAGAAAAATCTTGTTTGAAAGAATAAAAAAAAATTGTGCCTATAAAACTTGTTAGTACTAGCAAACCAAATGTTATTTTCATTATTTACCACCTTATTAAGCCTAATGTTCATCAGTTCATTTAAATACTTGGCCCATTCCTCCTTTTCTTTTGTTTGATCCATACCTTTGAGTGCATGAGGAAATAGATTAGAAATTTTACCAAGATATTTTAGGAAGTAGTTATTTATTCTTCTTTGCAAAAAATTTCTCTTATGATCAAAATCTAACAGAGCATTAGCTTGATCAAAATTTCTTTCTACCTATTCATTAGAAAGGTGAATGACATGAAAGCAAAGGGCTATGATGGCATCATCCCTACTAATCTACTTGTTCAAAATCAGCCTTAAGGTTGTCTCATTATTTATCAATTCATTCCATACCTCTACTAATTTTGACAATTCCAAATAAAATGAGGACCAACTTACCCTATCTACTAGATAGAAAATAGTATCCCCACTTATGTCTTCATTTTTGGTACCTAATTCCACATGTAGTGACCATATTTTTTCTTTTTCTACTTCAAGATCCTCAATTGAATAAAGTTTTGGTACTTGAGAATTACTTGGTATTTCTATAATTGGAATGGTGTTAAAAGGTGGTACTAAGGGATGGGGAGCAATTTTGAGTGCACCAGATTATGTGCCTACCTTTCTTTTCCCAAACTATTTCTCCAATTGTGCAATCTTGCTTTCCAATTAGTAGACCTTCCTCCATCTTTCTTCATGGGCTTCCAAAAACTTTTCAAAATTTTCATTTAGTTCCAATTTTTTTTTAAATCTTTATCTGCCATAACCACACTAAAGTTAGCCATTTCCTTTTTTATTATGGCCACCTTTTCACTATCTACCTCTTCAACTTTGTAGACCATGAGACTTCTTGTATGCCTAGAATTTGAGACTTCTTGAATTCTAGCCTTGTCTCTCTTTTGAAAGGACCACATGACCAAGGCTTTGTGGTCATTATTTTATTTAACCCCTTTATGGGCTTGGAGAACTTCATCCTCAATTTTGAACTAGGTCTCATTTTCCTTTTTGATTGCACCAAAGAACATTGCATTAGCAATATCTCATTTAGGAAATATCATGGTTCCTAAGTCCTTTAACAATTGCCTTCACCCCTCAATGATCATCTATCCAAACTCTTCCATGAGCCTTGCCTTGACCTCCTCTTCAATGTTAGAGTCCTTACTACTAGGTTACTTTGCTTTAATCTTTTTGCACTTTACTTCAAAATTGTTTATATTGCTCCTCCACAAAAAATGGATGAATGCTCTTGAATTAACAAAGCTTTCATCATCTAAGGATTTCTTGGATGCCTGTTCCACTATAGGATCAATTTCTTTTCCTTTGAAATCCCTACAATGAGAGTGAGTGATGGCATGGGAGGCTCTACAAGGGCTCCTTCTTCTACCTCTGATGTAGTTAAGACAATATCCTTTTCACCTCCCATTTGTCTCAATTTCTCACTCAAGGAGTCCTCATAATCTATGTGTATAGGGGTTTGTGAAGGGGAATACTCTTCAACCCTAGATGAGGAACACTATTCCAATTTTTGCTTCTTTTTAGTAGGTGCAGTAGGTGGACTTTTTGAAAGTTGTCTCTTGTAAGGAGACACTAGTTGTTCACTTCTTGCCACAGCATACCCAACCCTTTTTTGTAGTTTTCACTAGTATGGGTTTATGATTTCTCTTCTAGCCAACCTTTTCTCTATCTTAATAGCTTGGTCTAGATATTCTTGAGCCAAAATTGCCTTCTTCTCATTTAGGGTTTGCATGAACCCAATAAAATTATTCATAAGCATGTTAATCTTATTTCCCCAATATTTTATATCAACCAAGGGATTATACTTAGTGTTTAGAGTATTAATAAATTCAAGAATTTTGATATATACTTCCATTTTTCTTTCCTAACCTCCTTCTCTTGCAATGAGAATTCATTCCTAATTATGTCTTCATGAAAATAAACAAAATGTTCATAAGATTTATCTTTAATCCTCTCCTTGAAAGTATCATAGAAACCCTCAGGATCAATAAAATGGGGATGGGATTGGGCCATTTGATATTTATCCAAAAAAATTCCTAATTACCTCTAACCTTTCTTAGTAAAAAGAAAATTGTGGACTATAGCAAACTAAGGAAATAATGTACCTTTGGATCTACCCATCAGTTCTTTTTCTTCTATTCCTCCTACTTGCCACAAGAATTATGCAATCCCAACTTTCATTGGTTATTGATATGGAAATACATGTGGTTTCCCTTTAAACCATACACCCTAAATATAGTTGAGACTAGATATGGAATGCTATCCTCCTAGTTGTGACTTACCTTCAATCTCTTGGCATGATCTTTGGGTCTAACCAATTCCAACAATGATTGAGGTTTCCTAGGATTATCTCCTACTAATAAAATCCCCAACATGGAAGAAAAGTATCTATCAAATTGCATAAAGCTAGTATCAGTGACTTCCCAAGTCATATTTGCACTCCACAACTAAACATATAGCTTTTCTCCATCCTTTTCTAACTCTAATTTCATCTCCTTGGAGAAAACTTAAACACCCTTGTTCAAACATATGTACATCAACATGGAATACTAGCATAAAGGTTTCTCTACTTTGGCTTTGTTAATACCTATCAATACATTATGTATTTCCTCTACTAAATATGAGGAAAACTTAAAAAAAGAGCTCATATCATACTACAATGTGTGAGCAATGATGAAAACTATAGACCCTTGGATGTGATCTTGCTCATCCATGCCAAAGAGTTTATAGAGGGAAAATTATAGTTCTTGCACCCTAGGGTTAAAGTATTTCCTTAGTAGGAGCTCTAGGGTATTTACTATCACCAATGGCAATTGACCTATATTTCCAAAGTGTTCTTGCAGTGACCCCCTCCTTAAGTTCACTCTCTAGGCATTATACCTAGCCTGCAAATCCTCCAAATTGATCTTCTCATACACTATTTGATTAGCATTTAATCTAAAAACTTCCCTAATCACCTCTAGTGTAACCCTAAAAAGGTTATCTCTAGCATGATTTTTGACCATCCTTAACACTGGGTCATATCTCTTAGCTATCATTCTTAGGAGGTCATTATCAAAGAAAACACCTAGAATAATTAACTTGCCAATCTCAAATTCCCAAACATTTCTCAGAGGAGTGTCATGTTTTCTCTAAAAAACCACTTTCAAAATATCTCTAAACCCCCAATGGATGTTTCAACATCTCTTAACCAATTTTCCTTGTCATAAAACCCATCACTAACCAGTAACCTAGGGTTTTTTGAAACTATCTCTCTACCTTTAACATCCTCATTAGTAGAAAAATGTAACTATTCCAGAAAATCATCATGTATACTTCTCTGTTGATAATTTAAATTTTTGAAGAAATATCTTCATGGAGGAATCTTACTTATATTATCACAATTAAGTGCAATTTCTCAAATAACTAGAGGTTTTTAGTACTTTTCTAAAAAAAATTGCTTGCTCCACTAAAAATTCTTTATGGAACAATTCATGGCTTTGAGAAAACACAATTTGAACTCTGAACCTTGTCACACTCTAAAATCTTCATTTCATGGTACTCGATACTAAAAAGAATCACAACTTTTATGCCAATTAGCTTCACACAAATTCACATTGATCAGACTAATACTCTAAAAATCATATTATAGGTTGTGCTACAAAATTTGAAACCTAGATTTTGATCTAGGAAAAATTAGATGATTCTATTTTAAAAGTCCAAAGGTTGCATTACTTTTTTGAGAAATTCAACATGTGTCAACATGTCGCTTACTAGCTTTAGCTAAAGTTCAAGCATCTTCAAAATGTAGGGAAGCGATGATCATCAATCTTCATTTGATCAATGATCCTAAAAGATCCTAGTTGTCATTTCATTCACTTCAAAATTTGGGGCCCACTCATACACATGTATGTTCATCTCTTTCCCACTTTGGTTAAACATCATATAACTTCACAATGGTGGAAAGTGAAAATCATTGATCTTATTTTGATCAACGATCATGGAAAAAGAAATACTTTATTTTATACTATATATTCTTGGAAAATTAGAATTTTCCATTTGTAACCTTGTATTGATAGCAACATCTAGCAATTCATGAAAATGGTTGACCCCACTATGTCCATTCGTCATCACCTTACTTTCCCACTTTTGTTAAAGTTTGCAAAATTTCAAAATGTAGTAACACAATAACTTTTGATCAAACACGATTGGACAATGTTGAGAAAATGATGATCTTTTATTAGAGTTAGAGTCTACAACCAATAGAATTGTGTCATTTGGACCCTATTATGACATAGTTCTTTTTTGCAGCTCACAACAAGACATCGAACCAACATCACCACATGGTAGCTTATCACTTCCCTACCTCTAGTTAACATTCAGACACTTTAAAATGTGAGAATGTGACAAGAGTTGATCTTTACCTGATTGACAGTGACAAAAATGTATGATCTTAAGCCACTTTAAGACCAAAAGGAAAAGGGTTCTATAGGGATAGATGTCACGACATCTTATTCCCACTTTGGCTAAACATTAAAAAACTTTAGAAAGTGGGAATATGATGATCATTGATCTTCACATGATCAATGATCTCAACAACAAACTCACTAAGGGTTAAGAACTTCAACAAAATAATGGGTGAGCTGACCTAGGGAAAACCTAAGGTTGAAAGTCATTTATGCACTAGGTTAAAAGGATTTTTGTGAAAAATAATAAAGGACTATGCAAAAATAAAAGGTTTTTGCAAAGACATGTAGGGCTTTATTTGAAATACTTCCCATGCATTAATGAAAATGCAAACAATGTAAACTAACCTTTTGAAACCTAGGGCACAAACAATATTAGGAAAATACAATTAGGGGATTTTTTCTAGGGAATAACTAATTGAAAGATTCACCATCCCTAATTTCAAAAGGATAATTGGATTTTTCACCACAATTTTGCAAAAATTTAAATATGTGAAGAACTAGGCCAACACTGGCATTACAAACTATCTTAACATTAGTATCTACCTTTGGAGAAGATGAAGGAGGAACATCAAATGTAATAGTTCTACTAGCACTAGTTTTTTGCATGGAACCTAAAGGCACATCTATTTCTATAGTAGTTATTGTCTAGACATTTGAAGTTCTTATGAGAAATTGATTTTCCTCTTCATTTCAACAATAGAAAAGGACCTGACATGCACTATAAAAATTTCAATATACTTCTATAGTACTCCCCAATAGAGTCACCATTTTTTTTGGCTTTTTATTTAATAGATTTGAAATTAATACTAGGGAAACAATAAATAACAAAATAGCTAGGGTTCAACTACCTCCCATACCTAGTATATGCTATTTGGGCCTGGACCAACTTAACAAATAAATTATGCTTTCTACACTTTAGGCTCTGCTAAACCAAGGTGGGTCAACTTAAGGATTTGACACCCTTTATGAATAATACTTTGTAACACAAACCCTTTACAAAATATTTTCCTTGAAATTGGAAAAAAAAATGACAAGTCAATAATACCCAATAATAAACTTGACGGATTCATGCAACAAGTAAATAAAAACTTTTCATTCCATTATGATATAAATTCTTAATGATTTTTTATTTTATAAAAATGTATTCATGCTAAGATAAGATTGACTTGCTTTATTCATAAAATAAAAGACCAATGCCTTAATCCATTGTCAAATTGAGTCATATCAGTTAATACTAAGAGAACTATTTAATTGACTTTTAATTAAATGTATCAACTATTGACCTTTAAATTTTATACTCATCATATCCCTTTCATACCCTAAATGACCCTATCATTCCATAGAAGCATTTACTTAATTATTTGAAGTAAAAGAAACTATGAAATGACATATTAAATTACATTTTTATAAAATGAAACTTGTTCATTCATTTCCAAAATCACAAAAGCATGAAAATGGAGATAGAATTTGGAAACACATATACCCTTCAATGCTTTCTTGTATTAATCTCTTTGAAAATGATACATAGTTATAATATGATATTGATGGCATAGATATAAGACTAGAACCAAACTTCCATTAATTCCAAAATGCTATAGAAAGAAAGATAAATATATCAATGCTTAAAACAAAATCTAGGACCAACTCAAATAATATATTTCATCACAAAATAAGAATTTGGACCTTACTTCCCAATCTTGGAAACCATTTTATAGAATAAGGATTGCAACAAAATTTAGATCAGGAAGGCACGTGTCAAAAAATGACATCCAAAACAAGTTAGAAAGAAGAGAAAAACATTTACAAACGTTCTCTACACTTTGAGTAATTGGATAACAAGCTTGAAAATTGACAACTAACATTTTCTTGTTTAGGTATAGCCTTTGTTTATAATGTAGGTGTATCCATAGAAAGAAAATGCAAAGATAAGTTACCCTATTGTGATTCATGTCTTTCCTATATATTATCTTCATTGCCTTCATCAACTGTCCTCTAAGTACTTCCCATGGGTAGAGCCTTGATGTCTTCAAATACCTCCAACACATAAATCTCTCTTTTCATAGGCTTATTAGTGCCTCTAATATTTTCCAATTCATTCACAAATTTATACCATCTGGCATTTGTAATGGCTCTTGATTCTACCACAAACTGGTTCATGTCAACTTATACCTTGAATAGGGAATCAATCAAATCATAGAAAAATACTTCATCAATATTTCCATTAAATATTGTCAAAACATTCTCCAATGTCAAAATGTGATCAAAAGATGTTGGCCACTCCTCGAAATATTTTAGCTTGTTATCATAATTAATTGATGCAATGAGAATCTTAGGATACCCCTATTGGAGGTAACCTAGATCCCTACAAATAACCACACAACAAAAAAATAACAAAAATGCAAGCTCTGATACCAAATCACAACTCTTTATTCATAAATAACTAATTACATGCAATAAGCTCGATTCTAAGGCCTTCTGAGTTAGGGCTAAATAAAATAGTAATTAAAAAATAGTTCTACAAGATCCCTCAACATCCAATCCAAACAATACTCCCAACTAGTATAGATTTTCACTTTGAAAGAAAACCCCAACGAAATCTTAATTTGAACTCGCAAGCCCACTAGTGTAGATTTGGACTAGCTAGGAGTAGTGTTTGGATTAGATCTTGAGGGAGCTTGCAGAACTATTTTGTAATTGCTATTGTATTTGGCCCTAACCTAGAAGGCCTTATAACAAGGAATATTGCATGTAATCAATTATTTATGAATAAAGAGTTGTGATTTAGTATAATATCTTGTATTTTTGTTATGTTTCCACTATGTGGTTATTTTTACGGATCAAAACTACCTCCAATAGAGTTGTTGACTTCTAAATTAATAAATTTTCAATAACCTAATGATAGGAACAAATACATCTAAGGGTGGCGAATTCTCATTTTCAACATACCTATTCAAACATCGGGGCCAACTAAGGCTATAAGCATTCAGGCTCTACAAACCTAGGTGGGTGAATCTTAGAGTCATTCATATGGTACCAATTGTCAAAACTTACATCTAAATCAGGATAAAGTAGATTGAAACCCTAATCCTTCTATAAATTATGTAGGTAACAAAGACATGAAACAACCAACAACATGGCCTATAAATTTGATTAGCTAAGCGAGGGAAAATATGAGAATGATGGAAACCCAGTTGAGAACTTTCTCATAAAACTTGGGGTCCAACCCTACAGGATGAGAAGAGTAGAGAATAAATAGAATGGATGAAATCTCATATCTACTATGATGCTACCATTTGTTAGCTTGAAGAACTTCCATCTACTACTATAAAACTTCT
The DNA here is from genome assembly GCA_028749045.1 of Cupressus sempervirens. Classification (NCBI taxonomy): domain Eukaryota; kingdom Viridiplantae; phylum Streptophyta; class Pinopsida; order Cupressales; family Cupressaceae; genus Cupressus; species Cupressus sempervirens. Next base: position 191,058,766 of record CM053788.1, read on the forward strand.
CCCTTCTCTCTTTCTTCAACCAGAAATTAGATCTCCTCATTTTGTTTGAAAAATAATAATTTAGGAATGTCTTCAAAATGATGGAATCATATAATTGATTTTCAAGAAGACACAAATGTCACTAAAACTCATGCTAAAACCACTTCTAAATGAATGTCTGTCATTTTTGACTTCCTACCAAAACTACCATTTTGAATTCAAATGTAGTAACATTCATATATTTGAAAATTCAAATAAATGGGGCACGAAAATAGTTTATGTTAAAACCTTATGTTATATTGTTTGGCTAGGCATTTTATATCTTAAGGGCTCATATTTTATCCATCATTAGATCCTCCTACATCAATGAATAGTACTTCCCCACATTTTGAGAATCATCAAAATATTGTACAATGCAGACAAGTGCCTTACTGCCATGTGGAATGTGGGGGTCCATTTTCTCTTCATGGATCACAAAAAAAGTAAAGTTATCAAATGAGGTGGCTTACAAGAGGCACTTCATTAGCTAAGGTATTGACACAGGTTGTTAGTGGACTAAATGTTTTCATTCATCATCAAATCAAAAATGATTGATGATGGGCATTTTGTCACTTTATCAAGGTGCAAGGTTTTTAGTGAATATAGGCAAGTGTCTTGCTGCCATGTGGACTTCATGATGTCATTCCTATCAAAGTCGCAAAAGGGAGACTGGTCAGAGCATGGTGGACATGTTAGAGCGAATTGGAAATTTAGCATTATTTCATTGGGAAAAGTTGATGACTAGACCAAATCATAAATATAAATCTTCCATGACCATCGATCTTGTGATGATTTATGGTTGGCACTTCCCCACTTTATGAAGATGCAAGGTGTTTAAGGAATGTAGGGAAGTGACTTATTGACACATGGCCATGTGGGGTCAACTTTTTTGAAAGATGCTAGGTAGTGTTGAGGTGGAATATGTGCCAGTTAGTTCTTGCTGATTTGTCAGGAGGTTGATGTGTTTGATGAGGTAGATGCTAAGTGTTTTATGGGTCCAAGAATGTCTAAAGAAAAGGTAGTAATTTTATGCATCTCTCATGATTTTCAATTATTTGGTGATCGATGATCAATGCTTTTCTACATTATGAAGCTACGAGAATTTTAAACAATATGGGTAAGCACCTTGAGGTCACATATCCTTGCAAGCACAGTTAGAAAGGTAAATAGTTAGTAATGATAGTTAGGTTGATAATTTCATAAGACATACAACTATTAAGTTTTAAAAGATGTCATGGTTAGTAATGCTAACGAGGTAGTCGACACTCAAAGAATTCATGAGGTGGAAAAAGGAGATAAAAATATTGGTCCACATGGCCCTTTCTGGTTGTAGGAACTATTTTGACCACTAAATTTTGTTGATTTGTCAAACTAGGAAAGAAAAAGAATGATTTTCTTATGCAATTTGATTTTCTTGATTAGCTCCAACCACTTCAAAGTTATTGTTGTGTTAGAAACAATGTAGAGGCATTCATTCCACCATCTAATTGATCATTTTGAGGAATTCTTGCATTAATTAGCCATCATTTTTGTCTTCTCAAGGCTTTTTCTAGTGCAAAATATTAGAATTTTGTATATGTGTTGGTGTTATGCTCATTTCCCCTAAATTAGAGGAGTACTATTTCTCTTATAGACTCTAATTCAGCTGTAGAAATAATTTATTAGAGTATGAGGCATTCATCCAAGGTCTTTAGCTAGCACAAAGAAGAGGAATTGAAGCTCTAAAGGTATATGGGGATAGTGAGTTGGTTGTTCATCAATTGAGAAATGAGAATATCACCAAGAATGACCTCCTCAAATCATAAAAGAATAGGGAATGGGATTTTCTTGAATGGTTTCAAGCATTCAACATCCAGAGCATCCCTAGGAGAGAGAACAAGCATGCTAATAGGCTTGCAACCATTGGTGCATCTTATGATGTGCGAAAGACCCTTGAAGATGAAAAGAATCAACAAATCAAAGTGGTGGTTAGACCTACAATTCCAAACAACACCACCAATAGTTAAGTGTTTGAATCTGATTTACAAATTGTTAATTTCCTGCAAAATGAGGTAGAATTTTTAGAGAGGAATTAGTAAAGATTACAAGGCTAGTATAGGGATCAAATCATCAATCTCAATTCCAAAAAGTTGCCTAAGGGTTTTATTACCTTAGAGAGTGTTTTCACTCCTAATGATCAAGCAAGAGATAGAGGGATGAATTTTTCTACAATCAAGGATGATCACATACTAGTCATGGTTGTTGATGGAAAGACCTTGGACATGGGGAAGGTATGTTCTAAAAATGAGCAAGGAAGTTTTGTTAATTTATATCAAGAATGTAATGATATATTTTCTTAGACATATGATGATTTAAAGGGTTTTGACACAAGTTTGTTTCAGCTTACCATAGATTTAGTTGATAATGTCAAACTTGTTAGGAAAAAGCAAAGGCTAGTGAATCCCAAGATTGAGCCATTAATGAGGAATGATCTATCTAAGTTGATTAGGGACAATATCATCTTCCCACTCAAGCATTCTTCTTGGGCAGAAAACCTTGTCCTTGTTAGGAAGAAGAGTGGAGAAATTAGACTATTTGTAGACTTTACGGATCTTAATAAATCCTCTCTTAAGGATCACCATCCCAACCCTTCCATGGAACAAATATTGTCCAAGGTTAGTAGTTTAGAGAGGTTTTCATTTCAAGATGGATTCTCTAGTTACAATCAAATATTGGTCAAAGAGGTTGATAGATACAAGAATGCATTCACAACCAAGTGGGGCACCTATGTTTATAGTAAAATGCCTTTTGGACTAACAAATGTAGGTGTCACATTTCAAAAGGAAATGGAGATAGTCTTCAAGAATATGATTGAAAAACTTGTATTGGTCTATCTTGATGATATTAAAGTATATTCTAAGAGTGTGATAGATCATTTTAGCCATCTCAAACAAGTCTTTATAACATATAGATAGTATGGAGTGTCCCTAAACCCAAGAAAGTATATGTTTGCCACTAATCAAGGGGAATTTCTAGGACATATTATTTCCAAAGATGGTCTAACCATTGATCCAGAGAGAAAAAAGTCAATACTTTCTCTCTCTCTCTTCATGGTCATAAGAAAGGGTCGTAAAGTTTTCTTGGTAGGATAAATTTTGTGAGAAGATTTATTTCTAATTTAGATACCATGGTATAACCTCTTACAACTATACTAAAGAAGAATATGGTCTTTTCATGGACCAAGGAAGGGAAATAAAGTTTTGAAGAGATAAAGGCAACCACAGACTCAACCCCTACTCTCATCAATCCAAATTTTGAAAAGGATTTCATTCTTTATGCCTTAGGTGGTGAGTTAAGAATTTCTACTATCTTGACTCAATCGAATGAAAAGAATGAAGAACAACCAATTTATTTCTTTAGTAAAGGGATTAAAGAGTATGAATACAAATATAGCTATATGGAGAAGCAAGCCCTTGAAACCATAAGATCTTTCAAGAAATTTAGAAATCTTCTATCCAACAATAGGATTCATTTTTTGGTCCCTCATACTGTATATGAGCAATGTTAGTATGCTAATAGAAACCAAATTTAAATAAAGCTTCTACAAACTAAACAAAATTCATAAACTTCAAGATAGACTAAGATGAACTCTCAATTGAGAATATGAGCCATTAATTGGCTCTCTCAATGAGAAGCTCTCTTGTTGAGTAGCTTTGTCTAAATAGATAGGATGTATGCTCAATATGCTTCCAAAGGCTTCAATGGATGATTGTGGATATTTGGTGTGGATAGATGGCTTTAGTATGGATTTGGCTCTCAAAATAGCATTATAACTTTACTTCATGGATTTTGTTATTTTGCAAAGGGGAAGGATCCAATTTATAGGCAAGAGGCTTGAGGGATTGAGGGCTAAGATGCAAGGATGGGAAAAAGCTTATGGAAGGCTCAGATTGCATGAGAGGAGAGCACATGGATTGTGCTTCCTTATAGCCAATCAAGGAGTGAAACATGTCACATGGTGAGAGGATGGAGGAAAGGGCAAGGATGAGTCAACAAAGGAGGCTCAAGAGATAAAATCTTCATAAAGACCCTCATAATGACTTGTAAGAGCAATAAAAGAGCTTGTAAGAGTCATTTATGACCTAGTGGACTTCATAAAGTTTTATGGTTGAGATATTTTGAGGGTGATGAGAGCAAATTCGACTTGGACTTGATTAAAAATTTTTTAAGCTTGTTTAGGCTTGTGCAAATGATTAGAGGATGGATTAGGATGGTTTAGGATTAGCTTAGAGATAGGCAAGTGGATGGCATTTAATGAGGGTGGGTGAAGGAGGAGATATTTGTTAACTTTGGCTTGGGTTAGTAAGTTTTAACCCATGTTTAGGCAATGTGACAAGGTTAGGAGGGGATTAGGATTAGGTTTAAAGACATCTTCTAGAAGAGTCTAGATTTTGGATGAGGATAAAGACTTTCTAGAATAGTCTAGAATTTCCTAGGATGAGGATGAAGACTTTCTAGAAGAGTCTAGAACTTCTTAGGATGAGGATAAATTAGAGTTTTAGGAAATAAATAAAGTTTTATTTATTTCAAGGGTTTGGGTTGAGGAGATATTTATTAAAACTTTTTTAATAAACATGAGGATTAATATTTAATCTTAATTAAATATTTTGAGTTGGGATTAGGGGTAGGAAATGATGAGATTAGCCTTTAATTGAAATTAAAGAAGGATTAGAAGATTTTGGAAGAGGTTATTGGTCATAGGGAAATTGGCCAATTTTTGGGCAAAAAATAAATTTTTTATTTATTTTAGGATTTTTGGTCAATTTATTAATTAAATAATTAATAAATAAGGAAATAATGTTTAAATAAGATTTAAACATTTTTGGGAGGGATTCCTTAATTAAATATTTTTAATTAAGATAAAGGGATTTAATGGCATAAAAATTAATTAATTAAATAATTAATTAATTAATAAATGATGATGTCATCAGGACTTTTTCAGAAAATAAAAATACTTTATTTTCTAAAGGTTTTTAGGTGTCTACACATACAAGTGTGAAAGATTTCATTTTGAGTAAGGATATTAGTGAGAAAAGAGTAGGTTGGATCACTAAGGTGATGGAGTATGATGTGGAGATCTAGATTACCAAGATTGTAAGAGGGAAAGGATTGTGCAAGAAGATGGTCACATCTCATGAATCAGATGAGCAAGTTGCTATGGTAATAATAGAACAACAAGAAGTAAGAAATGTGAATCCAAGTAATTGGATAGATGACATGATTACCTTCTTGTTAGGCAATGGATACTCTTAGGGATTAAATAGGGAAAAAAGAAGATAGTTAAGATTGCAATCTATTCCTTATGCCATAGTTGATGGTATCCTATTTCTAAAGGAAGGATTTCAATTGATCTTTGTTAAGGTACATTGATATAGATCAATCTAATATGATGATTAAGGAGCTTCATAATGGTCCTGATGGTGGCCACTTTTTAGCAAGAAAAACTGCCATGAAAATAATGAGGGTAGGATATTACTAGCCATCTTTATTCAATTGCAAGTAGGCTGATGCTTTCCAATTGAGAAGGCCTAATGGTGAAATCTTTCCTATTCCAATCAATGGAATATACCTCAAGCCCTATTTCTGATAGAAATGAATGTTTCATATACATAGTAGGTTAGTCTCCTTTTTTGTTTTTTTCCTATTTTCCAAGAAGTGCACAAGCACATGGAGGTCACAGAGGTATGTTTTTCCTATTTTATAGTTGTAGAGATTAGTTTTGAGATTTTACTTGGCATGTTTTCTATGATCTTAGAGTTTTGTTGGGTGACTTTTCATATTCTCTATAACTCTTTTCCCCAATGGATGCATAGGTTATTGGTCTATGTATAGCTAGCTTACCATCTTGTTGAGTTGTGATATTTGTTGGTTATTTTTGCCTTCCTGCCAAAATTGCCATATTTGAATTCAAATGTAGTAATGTTCACATATTTGAAAATTCAAATAAATGGGACATGAAAAAACCTTATGTTATATTATTTGGTTTCACTTTTTATATCTTATGGGCCTGTATCTTATCCTCATTGGATCTTCCCAGATCAATGATTGGTGCTTCCCCATATTCTAAGAATTGTTAGAATATTGTATGATTCGAGCATGTGCCTCACTACCATGTGGCATATGGGTTTGTTTTCTCTTTATGAGCTACAGACAAAGTAAAGTTGTTATATGAGTTGGCTTATATGAGGCACTTCATTGGCTAAGGTACTAACATAGGTTGTTAGTGGACTGCATGTTTCCATTCACTGTTAGATCAAAGATGATCGACGGTGGGCACTTTCTTACTTTATCAAGATGCAGTGTTTTTTGCAAATGCAAGCAAGCACCTATCGCCACATGGACTTCGTGATATAATTGTTGTCAGATCTATAAAAGGGAGACTAGTTAGATCATGGTGGATATGTTAGGGAATGTTAGAAATTTGATGTTGTTTTATTGGGTGAATTTGATGACTAGACCATGTCATAAATATAGATCTTGCATGATCGTCGGTCTTGTGATGATTGATGGTTGGTGCTTCCCCACTTTATGAAGATGCAAGGTGTTTAAGGAATGCGGGGAAGTGACTTCTCAACATGTGGCCATGTGGTGGTAAATTTTCTAGAAGATGCCAGGTAGTGCCAAGGTGGAATATGTGTCAGTTAGTTATTGCTAATTTTCCAGGAGGTTGACATGTTTGCTAAGTGTGTTGTGAGCCTAGAAATATCTAAAACAAAGGTAGTAATTTTATGGGTCTCTCATGATCATCAATCATTTGGTGATTGACAATCGATGCTTTTTTGGATTTTGAAGTTGTGAAGATTTTAAACAATGCAAGTAAGCTTCTTGAGGACATGTCTACTTATGGGGCTAGTTTGAAAGGTGAACAGTGAGCAACGACAGTTAGGTTGGTAGTTTCATAAGAGAGACAACAACTAAGTTTTAAAAGATGTCACGGTTAGTAATGCTAATGAGGTGATCAACACTCAAGACTTCATGAGGTGGCAAAAAGAGATAAGAATATTGGTCTACATGGCCCTTTTTGATTGTAGGACCTAGTTTGACTACTGACTTTTGTTGATTTGTCAAACCAAGAAAAAAAAACAATGGTTTTCTTGTGCGATCTGATTTTCTTGATCAATTCAAACTACTTCTAAGTTATTACTATGTTAGAAACAATTTAGAGGCATTCCTTCCACTTCTTGATTGATCATTTTGAGGAATTATTGCATTAATTGGTCACTATTTCTATCTTCTCAAGGCTCTTTCTAGTGCACAATATTAGATTTCTACATATGGGTGCACACCTGAGGAAATCCTTCTATATCACTCTTTGCACATTTATAATAGTGGTTGATTTCCTAGCTTCTAGTAGAAGTTTCTCAATTATGCTTGAGCTAAAAAAAACACATTTTGTAATCTTTTGAAGGGTTGATCTTTCTTTGATTCTTTAGTATTGCTTCCTATGCATACTATTATAATTTCTTGTACCTTTGAGCCATTGTAATTCTCTGTTGTGTTTGTTTCAACCATTAACACACTATGCAACACTTATTTGCCTTTGGTTAATGTTCTTGCCTATATTCTACAACTATATGATGAGGTCTATTTTGTCATTTGAATGATATTTAGTGAAGTTTCTTCCTATAGAATTCTTTTATTGTTTGATCTACATGTGTTTGTTGGTTTAAACAAGGTTTGGATTTGCATTCTTTGAGATTATAATTGGTTAACTGTGTATTCTTGGGTAGAGAGAAGGTCAAACACTCTATTTTGGTGCATCACTCCCTTAGGTTAGAATAGGTAGTTTTATTTCTTGCTTTCCTTCTCCCTTTTTGTCTCCAATTATAGTCAAGTGCACCTTGATAGAAAAGGAAATAGGCCTTCTTTAGAGAATCAATGTCACAATTCAAGTCCCATAGCTTGTCCTTAGGTATAAATTTTGGACAAGGGTACAACATTTTGTGACAACAATGCCTTTAGAGGCAAAATAATATACCAAGGAATATTTTCACCCAAATCTAGAGCCCACAAAATTCTCTATTTTCTTATTTACTGATTATGAAACTCCATGATGAAAAATACCTAGTTTGTTGATAATGCCCCTTTTTTCACAAATCTTCTTATAACTTTAACCACTGATGACCTACATATATTCTAACTATAGATTTAGAAAATTCATCTTCTCCCCTTCAAATGGTGTATTTCACTCTATATTTAGGACAAAAAAGACCCCCTTGATGTGCACTTGAAAATTCTAGGCCCTTGGCCATGAACAAAGGACTTTAAAATTTGAAAATTCTTAAAATTTATATAGTCTAATCTATACAAATAATCATAATCTTTAAAAAAAATTCTCTTCAAATATTAGAATGAGTGCTCAGCTTTGAAGTAATTTTATTTTAATATTTCAAAATTTTCCCTCAAACTCTTTGTGGGGCCACCTGCCACTTGGACTCCATGTGGTGCATCCTCATTGATCAAATCACCAAGTGAAACCCACCCAACTTGAGCCCAACTTCGTAATGTTGAAATTATGATCTCTCAAACTCACAAAATTCATATCTTCATAACACCTATTTTAAGCTTCCCAAACTTATGGAATTCATAGCCTCGTAAAACTTGGTTTTAAGCCTCCCAAACTTATGAAATTCATAAGTTTGTAACTCTAAATCTTGGGCTTCCCAAACTTGTGATTGGGCATATCTTTGTAACTCAATGGTTTCCTATTCCTGACCATATAAATTTTGTATCATTGTAACTCCATGCTTTTACATTTTTGATTTCATGATTAGCCTCCAGTTTGTGCCATCTCATCACCTTGTGCTTAGTCAAAATTATGCTAACATCACACTGCCAACTGTCCATGGGTGGGCCCCTCATGTGAGAACCTTTTCTCCAAAAGTCACGTGTCTTAAGACATACATTTTGTGTTTTTATTTATAAACACAATAAAAACTCAACACCTTACCAATGTGGGATAAAAACCCTTGACTATTTTGTACCATCCTTTATCACTGGGCTGAAAATGGGGCTCCCCTACTCATGCCTTCTCATTGAAAATAGCCATTAATTTTTTTTTTGTGGAAATACCACTTCATAGATTGGCACTTTGTGCATCTACAGAATTGCCCCATGCATTATGAAAAACCTCTTCTACTTCCCCTAGTAAGTTCTCCCATTTTGTGATCTATTGGATTCCCCACCTGCTTTTGCATTGCTCATGCTATTTGTGACCATTCAATCTCTAAGTTCTATTGGATGTGCATGCTCCTCTATGGAATCCTCAACCATCATGCCCAAATTTGTGGCTTTGAACAATTTTACAAGGAAGACTACATATCATTTACACACCTTCTCCTATTCCTCTCCAATGGCAAACTCCTTTCCTTGTTAGAAAAATATACTTGATAGAGAGCATAACCTCTCCCAAAATTCCTACTATGAAAAATAAGTTTCTCCTATGCTTGTTAATAAAACTCCATTGAATATATAGTTTCAAACCCTCTAGCTTGCTCAATGAAAATGTGCCTCCATAAAATGTTAAGATGACCTTTTATATATAAAATGAGCACCATCATGGCCCACAAGGCACATGCCATCCTGGTAAAAATTAGAATTTTGAATCTTTCCCATAACTTAAGCTTCTCCTTAAAACTAAGATAACATCTCCCTTGACTTAGTCTTTCATTTAATTTAGTATAATCAAACTACTCAGAAATACAAATACCCATAGTTTCCAAACTAAATTCTAGGAAAGTTGAATCTGATATGTTTTGGATATTTTTGAAATGTTCTTGCAACTAGTTTTCTGCAAGCTTACATGCTTCATGTTGAACTTCCTCTTCCCTTCCTAGTGCCAACACCCTCTTCATCTAGTATCTTCAACATTGTTCCCTAAGAATCTTCCTATATTCTTAGGTTTTTCCATGAAGAGGGTAACATGCCATTTACAACCTCATTATAGATTATAAATATGAGACATGAAGAAGAAACTCTTGACTGAGTGTATCTTGTATAATGCTAAATACATATTTCATTGCCAAAGGTATTATTCAAGGATATTTTTCATCACCATGCACTATATGGGTCTTGCCACTACTTGTCACACCATATGCAAACATTGTTCCATTTATATGCTCCATTGCACCACCAACTACATGTTGTGTAGCAACATCATAAACATCTCATGTGTAGTTGCAAGCCCAAACATCTATCACTATTAAAGCTTGGATTCAAACAACATCCCATTTGATGAACACTACCCAATTAAGACTATTACTAAATTCAAATGTGAGGCTTAATATTTAAATAAAAAAGATTTATGTAGTAAGATACATTATCTAAAATTGAGGAGTCAAGATGGGTCTCAAGGTGACTCAACTAATAAAAATTAAAATTGAAACACTTGACTTTTGTAGAATCCATTTACCAACCTCCCTAAGGTGACTAAATTTAGTTTGTATCACTATTTCAACTTTTTAGAAAACACTTTCTACCTCTTTTCAAATGGTCCAATTTTGTGTTGAGATGTTTGAAAATTGGCATTAAAAACTGACAAGAACACCTAATCAAGCTCTAAAAACTGACATCTTGTCTCTTTGATCCAAATTATTGTACCCTATAATATTTAATTTCATTATGAAATTTGGTTCAAAATATATTGACCATTAAATTTTCTCACTTGAAACTACCTACAAACAAACATGTTAGAAAAGAACAAAATGTGTTTGGTTTTGGTTTTGAAAATATGCCAAATAGACACTTATGGGTATGAAAAATGGGGTATTAATTTACTATAAAGAGGAGAATATAAATATATGATTTGGGATCATGAAAAATAATTGGGCACATTTGGAAAGCATGCAAAGCTGGGTACTCAGAATTGCAAGACTAGGAACACTAGCAAAAGTGTGATTTTCACAAATGGAATGGACCTAGAAAAGTGTGTAGATGGATTGGTCAAGACTCAAAAAATGGAACACTTAAATTATTTTTAGAGTATAACATAGTGGTATGATATATTTGGTCTCATCTATTATGAATTTAGAGTTATGACATCTCAAACAGGGCTACTGATCAATCTACACTTTTAGACACCAGTAAAACTTTATAAATTGCATTTGGAATCACGCTTGAAAACTAGTCAAATAGATTTTTCATAGGCTCAAATATGGGACATAGAAATTTTTTGACCCCTAAAATATAATGTAAAGGGAATTTTCTCATTTTGATCAACTAGATCAGAGTTATTACTGGTCAAATAGGGGTTCCCAAAATTCTAAGAAAAAACCATCAACATGACAATAGTAAAAAACCAAATTTGAGGGATTCAAAACCTAGTCAAAACATGAATAATAGGTTCTATAATATGAATACTAAACTCTCCCAATGTGGTGAGTCATGAAACTTAACCAAGTGCAAGATATTCAAATGCAAACTAGATTTCCTATCACTATTTGACACTTAGGAAAAAATGCAGATTTGAACAATGCTTAAAATAAAACTACATGAAATGACTCAAAATGGAAATTTATCATCATGAGGTGCATGGATATAATGAATGAAAAGTGTTAGAAACATGAAACACTTGATATGTCTCAAAATGATGGCTAGGTAAACATGCAAGAAAAGCTCTTATACGTGTACAATTAAACTCAAAATTTAGAATGGTACTCAAAATTATGTCTTCAATTTTGAGTCCCAACAAGGGGTACCCTCTAATTTTCATTACATCATGTTGTATCAAAATGAAGGTATTCTTGAGTGTATAGATAGATCATTGAAGCTGAGGTAGTTTGCACTAGGACTTGGGTGAAGTTTGGAAGAGAAGGTTGATCTAATCGATTTGATTGACCGTTGGGATTTGTGGATCTATTGCTTTAGGTTTACAAAAATCTTGGAATATTCATCCAAAATGATTAGACCCTAGGGAAATTGATGATCTTAGTGATGATTTGGAAGAAAGGATCTTAGAGAAGATTAAATAAAAAATTAGATATGGCATTGCATTGATGAAGAGTGACATGATTGCTAAAATTGTGATGCTTTAGGTGGTATATCTAGGCATGTGGGTAATACAGATGGTTATGACAAAGTTGCTAAAGACTATGAAATTACTGGTGAGGACAAAACTAATCATGTGGAGAGACCTATTGGATCTAGGATTGTTCAATTTTGTAGGTTTGGATCTCAGTTGAGACTGAAGCATAAGATGGAAGTTTTAATTTTTTTAGGTAATTTGACTCTTGAAGACCTGATTGAATGGATTGGTGAATCAAAAGACTAGTTTGAGCTTGAGGATATTGGGGATCCACTCAGAGTAAGGTTGGCACAAACTAAGTTGAAAGGACATGTTTCTCTTTGGTAGAAAGAAATACAAAGAGGCAGAGAGGAGGAAGGTGAAATGAAGATCACTAAATGGAGATTGATGTTAACTAAGGCTAAGACCATTGCTACTGATTATGAAATTGATTTGTTTAAGAGGTTGCAAAATCTAAAACAAAATTACATGATTATACAAGATTATACCAAGGAGTTCTACAAGTTGACTATTTGGTCTGGTCATAGAGAATTGTCAAAGGAAAACGTAGCTTGGTACATTAATAGTTTGAGATTCAATATTCATGATGAGGTTAGTATGTTGAATATTTTTTTTTTTGAGGATTCTTATCAATACTCTTTGAAGGAAGAAGATAAGTTGAAGAGAAAGAGTCAAGGTAATGCTAGAGGAAAGGACAACCAAGATAGCTAAACAAAAGATAAACTAAGTGTAGAAGGTGAACCAAAAACTGTTGATTAGATGAGAAGGATAGGTGGAGGTTAGTTTAGAGGTAATTGCTTTACATGTGGTGAATAAGAACATAGATCTCTTGAATTTCCTCATGGTAGGTGTACATGGTGGAGTCGTGTATTCATGAGACCTTAGATCAGAGTACAATCAAAGTAATAATGAGCTTATCTAGACCCAATAGATCATTGTTAAATAGTGACTCCATAAACATCCCATATTTCCCTAACTACATGTGCTCAAATTTCTCTCAAACCAACATCTTAGTGATAGTTCTAGAATGAGAGTATGCTATGAATGCATATCTATCAAACTATATACTAGTTCTATATGAGAATGCAGATTATATGAAGATAATAAACTAGAATGCTAGAAACATATGCATATGTAAGCCTAAATGATATTGAATGACATGAAATGAATCCTAAAATGATATCAAAATCATAGAAATTCTCTATAATAATAATCCTAAAAGAGATGATAACTCTAAATGTGCCTATAGTGTAGATGCCTAAAACTTGGGTCCTTTTGCTCTTGAATTTCCCTCCTATTTATGGGATTTTAGAAGGGGGTTAGGGTAAGGATCAAGATTTTACTTTTGACTGGGGGTTAATGGTGAAACTATAAATATCTCATAAGGTGCCAAGAGGAAGAGTCCAACAGACTTAGTTTGTGAGGATATGTAAAAAGGAGGATTCTCACTTTTGTGAGGATACATGGCTTTTATTGATTTATTAAATGTTTCATTTATTTTGAACTTTTTTCTTTTCCTTTTTCCTTTTTTATTTATTTTATGATTTTATGAATTACTTTTCCTCTTTTTAAAGTGATTTAGGTCTTATTTATTTGAAAGGCGATTTGATTGATTAATGACTTGATTTTACCATTTGATTTCAAAGTCTATTGTTTTCCTCTATTAGCTAATTTTGTCCTTAATTTGCATTGTTTTAGATCTTTGCAAAATTTTAAGTTTCTACAAATGCCCCTCTTTGATCTAATATGTGAAGCATATTAGTTCAAAGACTATCTTGATTTTCTAATTTTTATCTAATTTCCTTGTTTGATTGTCTGGTCGATGATGTTTGATTTGATATTGTGATGTTTTAAAATCCTTTGTTTAAAGTAGCTTGTTTGGATGCCCCAGTTTGATTTGATTATTGAAATTTTGGTTGGGGTAGAATGTTTTTTATATTTGAAAATTTTATTGACACCCCTAATATTTGGAAATATTTGATGTCATGATGTACTGTCCACTTAGAAAGGGGATATTCCAATTTTATTTTTAAAAAAGTTGTTGAGAATAGTTGATAGTGAAGGTATAAGCATAAAGTAATGTGTAGAATCAGTCAGATGATATTGGGTAGATAGAAAAAGTGCCCCCTATTAGGATGCAACGTAAGGAAAACGAAAATGTTTGTCTCTAGATATAGAGTGAAACAAATAATAGATTCAACAATGTATTTCAACATAGTGATTTGTAAAATCAATCTGGTGATGTTGGATAGATAGAAAATAATGCCCCCCTCATGGTAGAGAGTAGGGAAAACTAACATGTCAATCTCATGATACTAAGTAGGAAAAATAAATGGTTCAAGATAGAACCATTAGCTGAATAGCTAGATGTTGATATTTGATTAATTGAGGATGATCACTTTTGATAAAAAACTAATGTCATTATTTAGTTGTTTAATGAAATAGGTATGTGGGAAAAAGCTCATGGTTTGGAGATTTTAACCATGGCCATTGGAGAGTATTGATATATTTTCAATGGTGAACGACAGGTGATTGAAAGATGTGGATTTACTTATCTATTGCCAATGTGATGAGTGCCCCCAATGAGTAGGGACCTACAGATCAGACACATACAAATGATGTAGGGGGTGAGACACATGGTTGATTTGTGTATCATTTTGTATTCAAATTTCATTTTCTTATCATGTATGTCATTTATGATGATGACCTTTGACCTTTTGATGTTCATGATTCAATCTTTTTGATGTTCAGACTTGTGCACTTGTTGTATCATGGACTTTATATATTTGATGTTATGGATGAATGTATGTGAGGATTATGATTTAATTTATATTATAGTCATAGATGTAATATATAATGTAATAACATGATATGTGGATGATGAATCTAGAGCTAAAATGTATGAATGTGATGTATAGATGAAATGTGATGACATGAAATGAAATGTCATGAAATGAAATATATAAATGAAATGTGATGAAATGAAATGCACAAATGAAATGTGATATAATGGAATGCATAAATAAAATGTATAAATGAAATTTTATGAAATGAAAGGACATGAAAAATAGAATAACGGGAAAGTGATTTAATAAAAAGATGTGATGAAAAATAAGGTAAACTAAAAATGATGATTAGAATGAATGAAATGGATGATATAATAATATGTGATGGAAGATGGAATGAAATGTGAATGAATATGAAAATAAAAAATGGTAATGATTAAGATGTAAAAATGTAATGAAAACATGGGATAATGAGCGAAAAATGAAATGATGATAATAATGAAGTGGAATAACCAAAGATAAAATAAATAGAAGTTTCAAAAATGGTTGAGTGAGATGAAAGTGAAAACTGTAAGGAAATGATAAGCATAAGGAGAAAAGGTTGAATGTTTGAGAGCTAATGAAGATGGAATGAAAAATGGAATGTGATGAAAGAAGAAAGTGAAAATGAAAAATGAAAAATGAACTAATGAATGAAAATAAAATGATATAAAAATAAAATACAAATGAAAATGAATAAGAATGATTATGAAATGTAAATGAGGAATTGTAATGGATGAAATGAGGATGCAATGAGAAATTTCATTAAAAAAGGTAATAGGGGTGAAATGGTATGAAGAGATGTAGCTCAACTTTTGACATTCAAAAGCCACAAAGGAAACTCGAGGCTCTAGTGAGAAGGCTAAAATATTGAATACATAGAATGTGATCAATAATGGGAGAAAAGAAGTGTGGTAGGGAGGGAATAGTAACTGAAATTATTTGAGATTTGAAGGTCACGTAATGCAATGGATGATATGAGGGATGTAATAGGATAATGAAGTGTGATGAATGAGGGTGGTGTTGTGATGAAACAAAGTCCACAATAGTTAAGTATTAAATTTTTTTGATGATGTTGATGTTGTTGTATGTCTTTTAATAGCCATACTTGAATTTTGTTGCCAATTTATTGAATTATATTAAGTAGGCTTACAAGCATAATCTTAATTTTTGTGCCAATAATTTCTTTTTAAGGTACCCAAGATGAAATGCAAACTAGATGAATGCAACTAACTGTCACTTTTTGTAAAGAGATGCAAATTAAGTGTCATCATTGAGTGCCTAAATAAAAAGTGACATAGTACAACCACCACTAGCTCACCTATGGTAGTATGAATACTATATCATGTTGAGAATAAACACAAATGATGTACATAAAGGATATGAAAACTATTAAGAACATAAGTTAAAGTCATAGTAAATGAAAGAAAGCAAGCAAGCCATATCAAATAAAGAAACTCACCTAAGATGTCATGCAAAACTGGTTGAGGTACACATGGCCTTCTAGATGAGAGGAGGTACTTACAAGTGGACACCAATAATAAATGAAATCAAAGGATCACTACATAAAAATAGTGAAAAACTAAAGGAAAATAAAAAATCATGGCTTCATCCTAGTACCTCTAGTCAAATACTCATCGAGGTGCTAGAAGCTCATAACAATAGAATAACCATTATTTGTAGACTAGTAGTGCTACCAATTATATCATATAGTGTCAAGTTTGTTCAATTCATTGTGGATGAAACTATTATAGGATCCAGGTAAAAAAGTTTGGGATGTGTAGCAGTAATTCAGCAGTAGATCATGGTGATTATGGTGAAAGATATGTGTTAGTGGGTATTAGGGCATCTAAATGTCAGAGCCAAGCAATAAGTGTATGTGGTACTAGTGTAGTAGGATGCATAGATTGTAGGCATGGAAAGGCTAGAGAAGTGTAAGGGATGGTGAGTGACAACCATGAATAGATGAGGAATGTGCACACAAAAGGAAGCATGGTGAAGGAGATAGTGCAACTACTTAGTTTGTTTGAAAGGCCCAGTATGTGGTTAAAAGCATGTCAAGTTCACTAGATCAACTGCAATAGGAGGGTGATGTTAGCTAGGGAGGATGGGTGAGGCAAGGAAGAAGAGAAAAACACATCTGATGTACTTCTAAGGAACTAGTGCATCAACCTCAGGTCTAAGAGTTAGTGCATGAACATGGTGAATGAAGTCATGTGGGGCTAGCAAAAGTATAACCTAAGGGCTTTGGAGTCAGGTTGGAAGAAACTCCTTTCTTAGCATTGATGATGTTCTTAGGGATCATAGTGTAGAAGGCTTTGCAAGTGGTACTAGGTGATGATCTAATGATGCAGGTAGAGAGTAGTACCCCTAAGGTGATGAAAAGCATGTTGGGAGTAGCAACAAAGGTGGGGGAGATGGACTCTCTAGAGAATACTATAGGAAAAAATTAGAGAGCTATAAAGGATGTCAGTATGGGGGAGGTGACAAGCACAATGAGTCATTTGATTATCCTTAGAATCCTAGGATAGAGGTAAAAAAAAGAGAAGGGTATTTTGAGTGTAGTGGAGCCACAACTAGATGTGGAGAATGGAGTGCAAGAAATAAGAGAAGTGGAGGATTTATGAAAAATGTTGGTTGTGGAGAGAGTCTAGACAAAAAATGTGGAGCAAGAAGTCATATTGTTTGGATGTTGATGGAGAAATCTTGTGAGGATGGAGCATAAACAAAAGTGAGGTGAATCTTGGTGGTTGTAAATTTAGAATGGGATCAAGTGCAATCATTGTAAGTGGAACTACGAGTGGAACAGTTGCAAGAAGAGGGAAATGATGTGGGGATGTTTTCTAAGCAAGCACAAGCATAAAGGTTGCATGAGTCACTAAGGGTGGCACAAGTGGGTTGGAAAGTGCACAAAATAAATTGGTGTTATTGTAGGCATAGTCAAAGCCTTTTAGAGAAGCAGTGGAAAAATTGAACACCGTGACAATGTAGTTGTAAGAGTGGTTAGTGGATAGTCAGTCAAAGGTGAGGTAGTTGTAGTAGCATTGGACTGAAGCAAAAGTAGACATGGAGTGTTGAAGAATGGTAACTGATTAGCTACAATAGGAGTGGGACATGGCCCAATGAGTGATCATTATGCTTGGTATAAATAAGTTGATGGATAATGTGTTCATGGATATGTAATGAACTATGAAAGTACACCAGGAGGCCACTTATTATATGGGGATTATTATAAGTGGATCCCTAATGAGAAGTGATGGGAGTCCTAGTACATGGATAAACAATTTACACAATTTTTGAATGTATAATAGGGTAGTGGGAGGTTTCTGATACCCATGGATGTTGTTAGGTTGCAAGGGGGATTGATGCCAAGGGCCTCATCATTTGGCATTGGTTATGGGGAAATGTCCCTAGTTGGACATCCTATCTTGTCACCTCCCTAAGGGAGACTAGAATAAATGATCTGCCAAATGTTGTTTAAAATGTAATATTTTTGTTGCCATTGTAATAGAATAAAAAATCTATTATTTGTATGGCAAGAAAAAGGGTGACAGATGCTCATGCTAATGAACTATATGATTGAAAATGCTGAATAATCATTATTATTTCAGTTTTTGATATTTTGTTGATATTTTTTGGATTTTTTGGTATATATATTTTGAAATATTTGGATGTTTTTGGAAATTTTGGGAATATTTGAAGGGTTGTCAATATCCATAAAAGAAAGAATGATGGGATATTTAGAGGAAGATTGACCTTCACCTATGTGTGGTAACTGAATGTCAATGTGGGCTCTCAGTAAAATATGAGTACAAACTTATGTGATATTATGAGAGTAGCAATGTGAAAGGTGGAAAAAAAAAAAAAAAAATAGGAAGTGTTAAACCATGAATGACAAGGCACCATTCTGTATATATTGATAGCCTTTATTAACAAGCTTAGGACCAAAGTTGGGATTTTTCTCAAGGTGTGTGTTGAGACATATACTCACAGTGCCTGTGAAAGGGGATTTAGGCCTATGGAAGGCTTTGATGACCAAGAAAGGCACTATAGGGGCCTTGAAAAAGGTGTTTGGTCCTAAAAAGGTGGAATAGGGCCTTGAAAAAGGTGTTTGGGCCAAAAAGATGCTAACAGGGCCTTGAAAAAGGTGTATGGGCCTAAAAGACTCTAACAAGGCCTTAGAAAAAAGGCATTTAAAGCTTTAAAAGGTGCTAAAAGGGCCTTGCAAAAGGCATTTGGACCTAAAAAGGCACTAACAGGGCCTTGAAAAAGGCATTTAGGCCTAAAAGGTGCTAATGAGGCCTTGAAAAAGGTGTTTGGGGCTGATAAAGGTGCTCTATGGCCCCAAAAAAGGTGTCTTCAGCATGAAAAGGTGTGGGAGGCCATTGTGATCTCTCAAACATATGCTTACTTATTTTGTGCCACTATTGAATGTCACTAAAAGAATGCAAGGGATATCTGCAGATTTCAAAATGGTGTCTAGATGACTAGTGTGTCCTTGATTTGTAAAGTCATGTGATGAAATCATAAGGATCTTTTAGGATAGCATTGATATATTTGTGGAAAGATGTTGGATCAATCATTTTCTTTGTAGCATAAATAAGACTGGATATTTGTCAAGAATTGTTGTTCTTGAAAGAAGGAAAGAAGAGGGATACTAATAGAACCTTCTTAGCTATCTATGTTGTGCCATATTTTCCAAAGCCTAGAGAGATGTTACAAGACATAACTATGTTGCTTCTTAATAGATGCTCTTGTTTATTTTTTTTGCTAAAGGCAATAGGGCAATAAAATATTCCATAAAATATTTAAATATTTTTTCAATATAGTGGGCCTCGCCATTGATTTCATATAAAATTGGTCAAGGTATGCAAACCTGTCCTAAAGGAGCAACAATTATAGATGAACACCAACTCCACATGAAATCAATGGATAATTGGATTGAAAAATGCAAAAGAATCATAAAAAATTAAATAGCCTATTTGTGATGAGGTTGTTATTGTCTGGCTTGATTTTCGGGATATTTTTGATAGTTTTGAGATGTTTTAACCATTTTTGATGATTTTTTATATTTTTTTGAATGGTTTTGACAATTTTTTATATTTTTTGAATGTTTTTGATGATTTTTTATCTGGTGGTAGGAAAACAAGGATGTAAGTGAGATTTGTTGGAATACTGGGGCCTTTTGGAACACATAAAGATTTAGGGAGACCAAAAGTGGGATACAAAGGCTAAAAGTGGATTCATAGAACTATATTTGAGATAATGGAGTTAAAAGAATTTTTGGGACTTCAAATAGATTTTATGAAGGCTATTATTGATTTTCAAAACTAAACATTGCAATAGATATTTGAGATGTACACTGATTTTCCTATAATTCATGTCTATGATATCTTAGAACATAATTAGACTCCTTGTTTCATGTGAGTTGCATTTCTTCCCTTTGTTGTTTCTTTTTGTTGGCTACCTATACTACTATAAACAATTTCTAATGCCAGGGAACCACTGAACTATAATACACAAGTGTTTCTCAATTGGGTATGTGTGAAATTAACTCAACTGTGCTAGATAGTGTGGCAATATGGAGTGAAAAAGGCCACAAACAAGAAAAATTTAGCATAGAGAGTGTTGTGTGAGCCATGTCCTATCATACTATCACATGAAGGACTTGTGTTGTTTAGGGAAATCCAAAGGTGTTATCTCTCACTCCTTTTAAACCAAAGGTGGTATTTCTTAGTCCTTTTATACTAGAATTTTTTTTTTTGAATGTTTTCTGGTTCTTTTAGTTTTTTTGTTTATTTTTTAAAATTTTTTTTTTGTAGTAATGAGCTACTTCTTCAAAGCTTTAGACATATAACCACTAGAGATGGGTGCTAGTGTTGGGTTGTGCTAGTTCTTCTCCATCACAATCTGAAAGTTTGTAAGTACTGGTCCCAATGGATTCTGTGATAAGGTAAGGACCAATGCAATTGGCCTCCCATTTTCCTTTCTTTTCCTTGGATTCCTAATCCTTAGGGTTTTCCCAGAGGAATAAATATCCAATTTGAAAGACATGTGGTTTGACCTTTTTGCGGTAGTCTTTGGACAAACTATTCTGATACACTTTGAGATGCTCATACATTGTACACTAATGTTCTTCTAAGAGTTCCAATTGTTCTAATTAGGTGACTCTATAGTCTTTATCTAATAGGATATCATAGAGGGTGACTCCTAAATATGGGATCTCAACCTTTAAAGGAAGAATCGCCTCCCTATCATAGACCAAGGAGAAAGGGTTGGCACCTATAATTGTCTAAACACTTGTCCTATAGGTCCATAAGGCAATGTTTAGTTATAAATGCTAATCTCTACCAATATCATTGATGGTTCTCTTGATAATGTTGATGATATTCTTGTTGGTGGGCTCTTCTTGGTCATTTCCTTATGGATGGTAGATTGATGATGAATGGTGAATAATGTGAAACTTTTCAAATAACTCATCAACTATTTGATTTTTAAAATACAAGGCATTATCTATCAAGATGTCATGAGGTATGTTAAAATGAAAAATGATATGGTTTAGGGTAAAGGAGGATATTTATTTTTCTAGTGGAGTCTATAAGTAGTGTTGCTTTGACCCATTTGTTGAAATATTCAATTGCAGGGATGATCCATTTATGTCTGCCAGAGGAAGATGGGTGTACTGCAATAATCAAATCAAAACCCCACTTATAGGAAGATCATTGTGTGGTTAATATATTGAGTTCTTATGCTAGTGTATAAATAATATTTCCATGGATTTGACATGTTTTACAAGTTTTTATATAGTCAATAGAATCCTTTTCTATGGTTGGCCAAAAATAGCCCATTCTAAGAATGTTCTTTGCTAATGTGAATCCACTAGAATGCAGCCCAAAAATACCCACATGAACTTCTTATAGGGAAACCCTACACTCATCCTTTTCAAGACATCTAAATAAAGTTCTGTCGAGACCTTTCTTATAGAACATACCAGCTACCAAAGTGTAATGTGATGTTTGTTGGATGAAGCTACATTTTTTATTTCATGAGAGGTAAAAAGGGATAATGTTATCATTGAGATAGGTGGTAATGGATTCATACCAAGGGGAGTCTGGGGTGTCTAAGTGACAATTAATGAGGGATTTCAATTGAGTAAATGTGGGTTGAGCCACCTCTTCTACTAATAACTCATATCTCTCATGTTGATTTGGTAGTTGAAGCAAGAAGGCCAAGGTAGCCATGGAATTTATTTCCTTATTCTTGTCTCTAGAAATTTGTTGAAAGTAATATGAAAAAAGCATGTCGTAAGTGTATCAACCATATGCTTGTAAGGCAAATATTTATCATCTTTGGTTTGATATGTGTTTGTAACTTGATTTATGACCACTTGAGAATCCCCATAGACTTACAAGTGTTGTTAGCTTCCATTCTAAAGCTATCTTGAGACCCAATACTAATGTTTCATATTCCTCCATATTATTTGTACATGAGAAGAGTAGTTTGTAGGATTTGAGGATGGTGATACCTAGAGGCATGATGAACAATATGTTGGCACCTGAGCTATGACATGTGTAGGAACCATCAAAGTAGAACTTCCATGTGACTAGTTCTATCTAGAGAATGTGTGTGTTTGGAAAATCATCTAGGATAGGATTTGAGCTCTCTATGGGCACATCTGCCAATTGATCTGTAATATCTTCTCTTTTTATAGCTTTCCAATCAATGTACTCAATGTCAAATTGAGTCAAGATCATCACCCATCTTGTCAATTTTCCCGTTAATGTTGTTTGGATGAGAATATATTTGAGAGGGTCAATTTTGGATATGAGCTTAACTTTGAGTGTTAGAAGATAGTCATGTAGCTTTTGTGAAGCAAAAACTACTACCAAGCAAGATTTTTCAATAAAAGCATAAAATGATGTAGTAGATAGCTCTTTCTTCACCTTGATCATTTTCTTGCACCAAGAGGGCTCCTATTGATTTATCTATTAGAGAAATATAGAGAAATAATGGTTTATGTGGCATTGGAGGTACCAAAACAAGTGGATTCATCAGATAGTTCTTGAGAATATCAAAGGACATTTGACACTGATTGTCCCATTTGAAAATTATATCCTTGTGGATGAGATGAGTGAAAGGCACACACTTTTTTGCTAGCTAAGATATGAAGTGACAAACTAACTAAAGTCTCCCCTATAGGGGGCATATCTAGCTTAGGTTCTTAGAAGGTTTCATATTTCTAATGGCTTGTACATTTTTGGGATCAACCTTGATTCCTTTGGCAGAGACAATGTACCCTAGGATCTTTCTAGATCACATGCCAAAAGCACATTACTTAGGGTTTAGCCTAACTTTGAAGGCTTCTAAGTGCACAAATATCTTATCTAAGCTATGAAGACGATCCTCTTGGGTATGAGATTTTGCAAGAAGGTCATCTACATAATCTTCCATAAAAGCGTGCATCATGTCATGGAAAATGGTTGTCATGGCCCACTAATAGGTAACCCCTACATTCTTGAGTCCAAAGGGCATGACATTCCAACAAAATGTGCCCCACGTACAAGTAAAGGATATTTTTTCTTTTCCTTTGGTGCTATTTTTATTTGGTTATATCTTAAAAAACCATCCATTAGGGAGAACATGGAATGTCCTATTGTTAAGTCCACAAATGTTTCAATGTTGGGAAGGGGAAATCTTCTTTAGGACACACTTTATTGACATCACAAAAGTCAAGATAGATCCATATGCTACCATCTTTCTTTGAGATAGGTACAATATTTGATAGCCATGATGCATAGGCTAATGACCTAATGAATTTGGTACTAAGTAATTTCTCTAATTCTATTTTAACCAGTAATTCTATGTGAGGATGCATTTTCTTGAGTTTCTGTTTAATGGGCTTAGCATCTAGAGAAATGTTGAGATGATGAAGGATTTGATTTGTATCTAAACCTAGCATGCCAATGTAGGACCATGCAAAAATAAATTCCTTTCATTGAAGAAGAAAATGAATTCACTTCTTTCCTTTGTAGTTAAGGACTATGCCAAATGAATTATCATGGGGTCTTGCTCTATTCCAATGTTAACTTTTTCTATGGGTTTGACCAGGATAGATGACATTTCCTCCTAATATTTGGGTAAGGTATGAATCATCTCATCCGTGGGTGCGACAATTGGATTTTCACCATTGGATGTGTCACTTCTATCTATTTCAACTTTTTTCTAAAGATCAATCACAACATGGCTCAAAACATTTGTTCTTTAATGTGTTCAACCCTTTCTCATGTGATCAAGATGATTAATATTAGACCCATCTATATGTGTTTCTCTTGCTCTATGTAGACAATATGGTACACCTGTGTTAAGGCATACAAAGATATCTTGGTCAGTATCAAAATTTGGGATGTTGTGAGGTTTGGTCCTATCCCAGCTGATAAGCTCAAGATGGACTAAGGATACTAACTCATAGTATGGATGATATTCAATGAGATTCAAAGACATGATCTTGTTTGGTGATGTATACATTTCATCAATTAGATCTATAATGCATGCTTCTTCTAAAGTTTCTGGGAAAGTAGAGCTTGCAAGTTTCTCATAATACTCATCTTCAAACTTTACTAGAAAGAGGTCTATAAATAATGTCTAAAACTAGAACCCATTATTAGTTTTTTCATTGGCATGTGATGTGATGTCAAGTTCTTATTCTATGCCATTTTCAAAGCCATTTGGATTTGTATTAATTCTTTTTGGTGAAGTAAGGCCTAAATGGGAAATAGATCCTTGGGCTATGGAACTATTGGGTGCTAGAATTTGAGAAAAATTATATTATTTATCATGGATAGATTCTTCAGATAACAAGTCAAATTCTGACTTGGTGGAATCCTCATCATCTTTTTTATTAGGTGAGTCTTTGGATAGTTATCTTGCATGGGTTGAATCAAGGAAGGATAGATTCAAATTCTTTATATCAGCTACTTTTTGATTTTTGACATATATCCTTGTCTTTGGGTACCCACACCAAGGTGGAGGAAGTGGAATCACCATGTTTGGAATGGGATATAGAATAAGGCATGGAATTTTCATTTTCCTATTCTAAATATCGTACCCCTATTTTCAATTTGTTGATTTAAACTACACTGCTAGGGGTTCAAAAATACCTTTTCCTTTCCCTAAGGGAACTTCATCCAAGTAACCCATCTTTTTCATTAGATCAAAACCTTTTCCAAAGAGGTGAGGGTGAAATGTCAATATTTTGTATCCACTCACTTGCTTCCTCTATGGAACTTGAAGATACACCACTTTCTTTGATGAAATGTTCATGATAAGGTCTAGTGGTTGAAGATGGCTTACCATGAGATGTTGGAGATAGTGGGGGATCAAACAATGAAACTAAATACTTGCCTACACCCCTTCATTGTAATTTACATTTATAATAATAATCTTTGATCAAGTAATTCATTTTCTCATAATGTGATTGCTTAGAGTCTTTTGATGATGATGTTGAAGGAGTGGATGTTAGAAGTAATAGATCACCAATATAACTAAGAGGGGGGGGGGGATTAGTCAACCAAATTAAATAGTAATCACAAAGAAATACTCATGCACAAGTATACTAGATAGGTTGACTAGGGAAACCCTCTATCAGAGGAAAAACCTCAATGGGAATGATGCCCACAAAATAATGTACTAATCTAAAAATTCCTTGTTAGAGAATAGACCTTGTTAGGAGT
The DNA here is from genome assembly GCA_028749045.1 of Cupressus sempervirens. Lineage (NCBI taxonomy): Eukaryota > Viridiplantae > Streptophyta > Pinopsida > Cupressales > Cupressaceae > Cupressus > Cupressus sempervirens. Next base: position 191,084,400 of record CM053788.1, read on the forward strand.
CTATTACAATACTTAGTACAAAGTTTCCTTGTTAGGAGACTTTGAATCCCTGTTAGGAGATTCCAACCCTATTAGGAATTATAGAAGGCATCTAAACCCACTGTCCAAATAGCTATAAGATTAGATCAACAAACTCACTATCCAATTGATCTTAATACTATTCCATTTAGAATAATAGATGTGAAATAATATATTTCCTCTTTCTTTGTCTAGTACATCAGACTTCTTCACCTTTGGATCATGCAAACAGATCTAGAACTCATCAGTAACCCTTAAGGTCACTTACATGCATTAGCAGATTACTCTACTCTTCTACTTTGTAATTCACAAGTCTTCTCTGATTCTTAATCTCAATAATAATGATCTTCAAAACTTGGAAAAAATCTTTCCTTTATACCATACTCAATCATTAATCCCTTGAGTTAGCTCCATACATTTAACATTAATTTGAGTTGGCTCCATATTTAATTAAATGAAATACAAATTTAATTAGTGCCATCATCTCACATTTATATACAAAACTCCCACAGATGTGACTTCCATTCCTGTGCACTTGCTGATATCATCAGTTGTCAATTTACTTCCTCCAATTAATTATGCAACCCTTCATTCCAAACATAGTGTACTATATTGATCATATAATAGAGACAATTTTCCCTATGCTTTATTTCTGTACAGTTATCTAAAAATATTAATATCTTCTATACACTATTGATTTAGGTTCTACACACTTGCCCACATGTCAAATACATGTTGTAGTATGTGCTGGTAACTAGGCATAGGTAGATGCACAATGTGATGTCCTCAATACATAAATATTAGTCTACTACTCTGTCAGTCTTTTGCAATCTTATTGCTATGTTGTCATCAATGACAAACAAAGTCATAACATTATTCTGCAATGTTTTCTCATAGCATCAACATTCATGCTAACAATCTCTCCCTTTGGCATTGATGGCAACGTAGATGAAAAAATCTAGCTCCAAGAATACCAAAAATTATTCTTCATCAATCAAATCTTGCTTCATGCAACACTTCTACAACACTTCTCCCCATAGTGTAAATTCTCTCTAATTTTTTCATGTCATTCTCTCCCCCATTGACATCAATGTCAAAGATAGTACAAAAATTGGACATATAACAATCTATTAACACAACCACAAGTTAGTCTATTGCTTTATAACTTTTGCATATAGTTCTTATAAACAATACAAGTGTCAAAAGACATTGTTGCATACCAATTACCTATTGCCAAGAGTCCTTGACTGACTCTATTCATCACAGATACTCCCCCATTGAGGAAGCATTAGCATTCAATCTAGTTTAACAATGGTGTTGTGTACCCTGTGTTGATGCATTTTTGCATCTTTTACTTTGATCTAGGTAGGGGCATAACCCCAAGCATACCTCTTAGGTACTTAAATGTATCCTTTGGTAAGGCTTTTGTAAAAATTTCTGCAATATGTTATTTAGTGTTGATGTACTCCAATTTGATTTCTTTCTTTGCAAATTTTTCTTTCAACACATGATATTTTATAGCAATGTGCTTAGTCTTAGAATAAAAAATAGGATTCTTAAACATGTTGATTGTACTTGTGTAATCATAGTAAATGATAATAAGTTTTGTGAATGTTATTCCAATATCCTTCATCATCTACTTCATCCATATGACTTGATTACAGTTATTTTCTACTGCAACATAATCTGCTTCTATAAAATTCTGCGAGGTACAATCTTACTTCTTGCTGAGCCAAGAAACTAGTCTTCCTCCAAGGAAAAATGCTCCTCCACTAGTTCTTTTTTTGTTATCCCTATCTCCTATATAATCAACATTTGTATAATTAAAAAGAGTAAAGTCAATGTTTGTGTCATACCAAATACCATAATTTGATGTTCCTTTTAGATATCTGAATATCCTTTTTACTGATACATAGTGATATTCTTTAGGATCATCTTAAAATTTTGCCACAATTATAACTACATTAGCTATATCTAGTCTACTATGAGTTAGATTCTGCAATCCTCCAATCATAGATCTATACTTCTTTTGTTCAACAGTAGGCATCTCATCTTTTCTTGATAACTTATGACCAGTTACCATAGGAGTCCCAAAAGGTTTACAATTTTCTAGACCAAATATTTTCAGCAAATCTTTTAAGTACTTGGTCTAAGAGATAAAAATACCCTTTTTTGTTTTGAACAATCGACAATCCTAAGGAGAATTTAATTTCACCTATCATGCTCATTTCAAACTCATTCTTCATGTCTTCTAAGAATCTGTTATTGGCTTCATCATTTCCTCCAAAAATGATGTCATCAACAAATACAATGATTATTAGCAAGCCATCTTCTATTTTCTTCTAGTAAAAATTACCATCTATTGTTCCTTTAGCAAATCCAAGCTTTGCTAAGTATTTGTCCAACATTGCATACTAGGTTCTTGGTGCTTGTTTTAATCCTTACAATGCTTTCTTTAGTCTTATCCTTTTCTTCTGTTAAAGGAAAACCCTTTCCTTTTTCAATGTAAACTTCTTCTTCAAGTTCTCCATTTAAGAATGTTGACTTAATATCCATCTGATATACCTTAAAATTCTTGTTTACTACATATGCTAGGAACATTCTAGCTGGTTCCATTCTTGCTATAGGTGCATATGTCTCTTAATAATCAATTCCTTCTTGCTAAGAGTAGCCTTTTTACACAAGTCTTGCTTTGTGTCTTATCACTTCTCCTTGTTCATTCATTTTATTTCTAAATACCCATTTTGTGCTAATCATGTTTTTTGTCCTTTGGTCTAGAAACTAGTTCCCATGTGTCATTCTTGATTATCTTTCGAAGTTTTTCCTCCATTTCTTTTATCCAATGATCATCTTTAATTGCTTCATCTATGCTTCTTGGTTCTACTTGAGATATCAGACATAGTTCTTCATTAATTCTTCTCCTTGTCATCACTCCTTTTTCTTTACTTCCTATTATCTGATCACCAGGATGATTTCTTATCATGTTTTTATTTGGGGTAGAGCTATTATTTCAATTCTTATTTTAGGTACTGCACTCTATTCTTCTTTCACATCTTCAATTTGCACATTATTTTGTAAGTCATTGTTAGTCTTGAAAAGTAACTCATTACTTCTATTAGTCATTCTAGAGTAATCATCTCCATCAGAGTTATAATCCATTATCTTTTCCTTGGTACCAAAATTTTCATCAATTTTAACATTTGTGCACTCTACTATAGTTTTTTTTCTATGGATGAAACATCTATAGGCTTTACTTTTTAATGAATAGCCAAGAACCATATCATCATCACTCCTTGGATCAAACTTACCAATATCATCATCTCTTTTGATGTAACATTTTCTTCCAAATATCTTGAAGTACTTGACTGATGGTGAGTGACCGAACCATAATTCATAGGGAGTTTTGTCCATACCTTTCCTAATCTGCACTCTGTTCAGTGTGTATACTATTGTATTGACTACTTCTCTCCAAAAGGTCTTTGGTACATCATTCTCAACTAACATAGTTGTTGCTACTTTAGAAATTGATTTTTTTCTTCTTTCAACAATCCCATTTTTCTCAGGTGTATGGGGTGAGGATAGTTGTCTCCTAATGCCATGTTCTTCACAATAGATTTTGAATTCTCTAGAGGTGAATTCTCCTCCTTTGTCTAATCTTAAGCTCTTGATTTTAACTCCAAATTCATTCTCAACTTTGTTTTTAAATATATTGAATTTCTCAAATTCTTCAAATTTTTCTTTAAGAAAAGCTACCCACATCATTCTACTAAAGTCATCAACAAAAATAATAAAGTACCTTTCTCCATAAAATCCTCTTGTTCTTGTAGGACCACTCAAATCTTAATGAACCAATTCCAACTTTTGTGAAGTACAAAACTACTTGCTAGGAAATGAGACTCTCTTTTGCTTAACAAAAATACATTCCTTACAAATAGTGTTAGTGGGCTTAGTGATCTCAGGTAAATCTCTCATAGAAAGTGTATTATTGACCTTTACAATCAAGGTTAATGCGAAAAAATATTCTATGCCATAACCAACTATTGTCAATATTTTCTACTAAACATGTTATTTTAGTGGAATTTAACTAAAATACATTACCTATAGTTTTTGTGCCAGTACCAAGTAGTTTCCCTTCCTTGTTCTTGATAATGCATGTGTCATTACCAAATTGCAACTGATAGCCTTTGTCCATAAGTTGTCCAACACTCAACAAGTTATGCTTCAATTCATCAACAAAATAAACATCATCAATGTATGTTTTACCATCAAGTGTTATAGATCCAATTCTTATAATGTGATAGGATGCATTGTTTCCCACTCTAACAATTCCTCCATAACGGCTTCTGAATTTGACAAACTTTCTCATATCACCAGTCATATGATGTGAACAACCACTATCAATGATCCAATCTTTCTTTTCAACTTGTGAGATTAGAACACTTTCTTCTCTAATTTCTCTATCAAGGTCATCCTCTTTTATAGCTACAAATCCTAATTCATCTTCACTCATGTTTTGATCAAGTTCCTCTTCTTCTTCTTCATTAGCATATCAACAATTTCTAGATCTTCTAGATTTGAATCTTCCCTTAAACTTTCTTTCTCTTTTAGGACACTTAGATGCATAATGACCATACTCATTACAAGTCCAACATTTAAAGATATTCTTACCATCTTCTTGTCTTTCCACAAGAGGAGCCACTCCTTCTTGGATCTTTTCTTCAATGGACTTGCTACTATTAGCAATGTCTTCCTATACTTTTCTGCTCCTTGCTAAACTAGGTTTGATGTTTAATGTGTTGAATGTTGTCTCAACTCTTGCCAATTCCCCAGACTATTTCAGATCAAATTTTGTAGCTTCCAATCTACCAAGCAATGTCTCTTTGGTAAAATTAGTAGTATAGGGTATCATCAGTTGAATTGTCTAAGCTACTAACTTGAAAGGTGGTGTCAGACTTTTCAAGATCTTCCATATCACTTTGTCATTAGATTTCTTTCCATCATGAGATGTGATTCCTGTAACAATCTTAGATATTCTCCCAACATAGCTTCTTGTAGATTCATCTTCCATCATTCTAGCATCTTGAAATGCATAATACTTTTGCAATCTAACCTTTTTTGCATGTGTATCACCTTCATAATCAGCTTCTAAAGTTTTCCAAATTTCATGAGATATTTTGAGTAGTTTTACTTGACTGTACTCACTTTTTGGTAATGCTAATAGTATTGCTTCTCTTGCCCTTATGTTGCACATAAACACTTCCCTACGTTCCTTAGTGTAGTTTTCAAGATTGTCTTCTTTTGTAATGTTCTTAAAAGTTTTGGTCACAAGCCAATATCCTGGACCCATGTACAAGAGATGAGTCTTCATTTTATCTTTCCAACTGTCATAGTTTGTGCCATCAAATCTAGGACTTTCCTTCCTAAATAGATTTTCCATAGATCTCCCAAAGTTGTTAAACTCTCCTTCAAGGATATAATGCTTTGATACCAATAGTTAGAAGTAGTAGATCACCAATATAACTTGGGGGAGGGGGGGTTGAGTCAGTTATGTATCAATATTAAATTTTTTTTAATTAGTCAACCAAAATAAATAGTAATCTCAAGGAAATGCTCATGCAGTAGTACACCAGATATGTTGACTAAGGAAACCCTTGATCAAAGGGAAAACCTCAGTGGGATGATGCCCACAAAATAATGTACTAATCTAAAATTTCCTTGTTAGAGGATAGACCCTATTAGGAGTCTATTATAATACTTAGTACAAAGAGTCCCTGCTAGGAGACTTTGAATCCCTATTAGGAGATTCCAACCCTATTAGGAGTTGTAGAAGGCAGCTAAACCCACTATCCAAACAACTTCAAGATCAGATCAATGAACCCACTATCTAATTGATCTCGATACTATTCCATTCAGAATAAAAGATGTGAAACAATCTTTTTCCTCTTTATTTGTCTAGTATATTAGACTTCTTCACCTTTAGATCATGCAAACAAATCTAGAACTCATAAAAAAACTTAAGGTCACTTACATACATTAGCAGATTACTCTGCTCTTTTACTTCACAATTTGCAAGTCTTCTCTGCTTCTCAATCTCAATAATAATGATCTTCAAAACTCAGAAAACATCTTTCCTTTATACCATACTCAATCATTAATCCCTTGAGTCAGCTCCATAAATTTAACATTAATTTGAGTTGGCTCCATATTTAATTAAATGAAATGCACATTTAATTAGTGTTGTCAGCTCACAGTTATACACAAACTTCCAGACATGTAACTTTCATTCTTGTGCACTTGCTAACATCATTAGTTGTTAGTGTACTTCCTCTAGTTAACTACACAATCCTTCATTCCAAACATAATGAGCTGTATCAATCATACAACAAAGACTATTTTCCATATGCTCTATTTCCCTATGGTTCTCTATAAATTATTAATATCTTTTATACACTATTGATTCAAGTTATATGCACTTGCCCACATGTCAAATAATGTTGTAGCATATGTTGGTAAGTGCACATAGACAAAAGTGTAGTGTGATGTCCTCAATACATGAATCTCAATATACTTCTTTGTTAGTATTTTGCAATCTTATTGCTATGTTGTGATCAATGACAAACAAAGTCATAAAACTATTCTATGATGTTCTCTCATAGCATCATAATTCATGCTAAGAATGGAAGAACTGGAACAACCTACTTTCTCTTTGCCCTTAGTCAATATGGATAAGTAGTTGTTGTCTTGACTTGTCGATGTTGAGGTTTTGTCTAATGTAGATTGACTAAGGACACTTTCCAGAATGTTGATCTCTTCCTTGTTGTGAGGGGCAAGAGAATTACAATAGTATGCATAGTTTTGGTCTGTAGGTATGGTCACCTCTTGGCCTGTGTAATGAAATTTCAAACATTGGTCATAGGTGGATGGGAATTCTTGCATATCATGTATCCATGTCCTTCCTAACAAGATGTTGTACATTAATTTCAAATTTAGGACTTGACAGATAGTTTCTAGTACTACAGTTCCATCCTTTATTGGCAGAATGACCATGCCTTTAGAGGATCTCTCCTCATCATCATAAGCTTTAATAATGATATTCTTTTTGGGATCAAAAAAATCCTCTGTGTACCCTAGTGCTTTTACCAAACTTAGTGAAAAATTTTAGGCCTAGTTTTGTCATCAACCAAAGCTCTTTTGAGTCTATTTCTATGAATGAAGACTTCAATGTGTAACAAAGCATTTTGCGGATGTATGACAAACATGTTATCTTGGGCCAAGAAGGATACATAATGGGGGGAAAAAAGGTTACTTACCATATTTTGAAACCTATTAACATCAAGGTTGTTTCACATTAAAGCTTTGGAAAGGGTCTCTTTGTGTTTTGGTGATATTTGAAGTAATTCAAAGATGGAAATGCGGGTGGGAGTTTTTGAACACTAGTTGACTAAACTATACTTGGGTATAGTTGAACTTGTAGTTGCATGGTTAGATCTAGTTGTTTCCCCAATAGAACCACCTTAGAGGCTTGGCCTTGAGTAACAATGTTTAATAGTTTCTTCTTGTGTTTATCTTTTACCATGATGACATTTACGACATTGTCGTACCCCAAGATCATATTAATCATGTTAACATCTTCTGGTTGTCTTTGGAGGATTCACACTTCTCATGACTCATGAAGGGGTTTTTGAAGGCCGTGTAGTCTTCATTGTTACAAAGATTATTTACTTCAATAGTTCCATTATCCATCAATTTTTGTATGGCCCCTTTAAGGGCATAATGATTGTTGGTCAGATGCCTCCAATTTTGGTTGCAGGCACAAAAGTGTTTTTCATTCCACCACTTAGGCTTGACCTATGGTTCATAGGGTTTAGCTTCTGATAAGATGATAAACTCATCCTCCAAGAATGTTTGCAATGCTCTTTCATAGGTGGCCCCAATAGGTGTGTATTCTTTAGGTATGTTGGAAGACTAGTATTCTTGTAGGGGAGGAGCTTAATTATAGGATACTTTTTGATTGGAAGTTGAAGGATTAGCTATGTTTTGTTGGTAGAATAGATGAACATTCACTTTTTTGGGTAGGTTTTGACTAGTATTTACATTGGTATTATTGATAGTTGTATATTGTTGGTTTGGATAGGGGTGATGTTGTGATTTAAGATGATTTTCCTTCATCACCACATCATTGAATATGTTTTTATTATTACTTCTCCACCATACTTTTTATTTATCGACTAAACAATCAAAGGAGTTATGTTTCTATAAGGAGTTATTCAAGAAACTTTTGCTATTTTTAGATAGCTTAATGATGTCATTTCTTGTCAGAGTTTCCTCTACTTTAGCTATATTTTATAAAGTAGTTTTGAAGAATTTGGGCCCTTGAAGTTGCAGCCAATAGTTCATAGGTGTTGGGAGGCTATTGACAAATATGTCTATTTTTTTCTTGTCCAGGATGTCTTGGTGGTATTTAGTGAAAGTGTGTCTCCACCTGTGCAAGAAAACTTTAAAGGACTCTCCGAGGAGTTGCTTTATGTTGCAAAAATTGATCATGGTGACTTCTCTTTTGATATTATATGAATATTGTGCAATAAAGGATGAAGCCAATTGGTGTAATAGGCTTAACAATGCGTGTAGATTTGATAGTTATTTTTTCTATCCTAGTGCTTACCTATATGTGTAACCTTTTAGGCTCTTTCTATTTCACAACTACACTAGTTTTGAACAAAGGTATGAGAAATAGATGACACTTCCTTAACTATTCTACATTTGAGTCATATGAGGACTACTTTTAGACTAAAGTTCACTAGAATAGCAAGCTATATTTTAGAAAAAAGTGTTTGGTAATGTTGATGATGATAAAACTCAATTTCACAAAGTCAGGTAGGGGATGGATGTGTGTGTCCATTCATCTATAACTTGATATGCAAATTTAAAGTTAATGATAACTATTGGGTAAGAGATTTGATGTTAGATTGGAACATGGCTTGCTTTAAAGGTGGCAATCAATTGTAAAACTCTTCAATTTTGTAGAATGTTGATGAAGAAAAGGGTATCTAAATTTGTTGTTCATTCATGAATATTGTGTGTCCAGATAGCTTCATTTTTAAGATTTCTCTAAAATGTGTTGTAGGAAACTTTAGATGCACTATTTAAGTGCTTATATGCACTATTTTATGGTGTGTGAGGTGTTGTTCTGCAAGATGTATGTGTTGTTTAATTATTTAAAGGCACTTCTTGTTTAGTCAAATACACTATTATAGGAGGTTGTGTTTGTAATTGAATATCTCTCACCTAGTAATGTTTAATGACTCACTGCTTAGGGAATGTTTAGTGTCCATATCAAAAAGCCTATGTTTTAGATTTCAAGTCATTGAGAATCCATTTTCCTACGTTTTGAATCCCTCAAAGTTGGCCATTTATTGATGTCATGCTGATGCAATTTGTTTTGAATTCTAGAAGGCCTTGTTTGACTTGTCATAACTTTGAACCAGTTGACTAAAATAAGAAATTTCCTTTTGTGTTATATTATAGAGGTTATGGCAAATCTGTTTGATCAATTTTCAAATGTGATTCCAAATGCAATTTCTAACTTTTTACTAGTGTTGAAAAAGGCAGACTGGTTAGTACTCTTGTTCATGATGTCATAACTCAAAATCTATGATAGGTGAGATCAAATGGATGTTCTCCTCTAAAAATAATTTAGGTGTTACGATTTTTAAAACTTGACAAATCCATCTACATACTTTCCTAGGTCCATTCCATTTGCAAAAAATGCTTTTTTGCTAGTGCTTCTAGTTTGCAAATTCTGAGTAGCCCACTTTGATTGCTTGCCAAATTCACCCAGTTATTTATCATGAGCCCTAATCATAGATTCATACTCTCCTCATGGCATTGAACTAATGCCCCAATTTTTGTCTCCCCAAGTGTCAGTATGCCTAGTTTTTAAAGCCAAATCTGAACATGTTTTATGGCTTTCTGACATGTTTTCTTGTAGGCAGTTTTGAGAAGGAAACTTTAATAGTTAATATCTTTTGACTGAGAATTCATCACAAGACAAGATTTGATAGGGTAAGAGTATGTAGAATAGAGAATCAATATGTCTATTTTTAGAGCCCGATTAGGTGTTTGGAATAGTTTTAAAAGCCGGTCAAAGGACCCCTTGCAATGAAATTGACAAATGGCAGAAAGAAGATTAATTGACTTTTAAAGTCTTATTAAATGGTTGAATCTGACTTCAATCAGTGCAATATGTTCATCAAATCGATTTCACAATTCATTTTTTTGGAAATGAATTTTTTTATAGTCAAACCCACTTTTGAGGCCCAACTAATTTCATCAGTTTTGCTTTTCATTTTGGAAGGGGAGGGGTTAAAAGGAATTATAATAATTTTAATCCTTGTAATCTCTTAGTATGTACTTAGCAAAATCATGGTGTATATTGATGAGCTACAAATCATTTTCTTAAAGGAAGATGTTCCATTAGATGTCCTATGAGGAATAGGCATTTAAGATTGTTAATGCTGGTAATGTTATTAAAGAATCTATCATTAAAGAAGTGGGGAATACCATAGTGGATGTTTTGGAGCTAGGTCTTAGCTTATTCTTCTCTTTTTGAGATTTTTTCTTGACTTCCAAAAGCTTTGACTCTTCTCATGAATGTCTAGAATATGAAAGCCACTGGCTCATATCGGTGTCAAAATGCTAACAAAGGTAAAAGCTTTAGCAATGGATCATTCTAGTGTACTTTTTTTATAATTGTAAATCTTCAAATTCTTTACAAGCAATCCTTGGTGACGTAATAATATTCCAGTTCAAATGATCATGCCATAACATATAAGGGGATTCATCATAGTAGAAATGAAGAACAAAGGAGTTGCTTTGGAGTAGCTTTCACACTAAAGTAGAGAAGAAGAGGATGCCATGTTTGAAGGGGGGAAAATACATTGGATGCAGGGCAATCCCCATGCAAGGAAGAATTGCACCCTAGTGTAGCTTCTATAAGGCCAAATTGGAGCTTTTTCACTTTCTGATTGCACTATTATTACAATGGATTCTTAACAACGGTATGGATTACAAAAGTATATGATGAGAAATATTCAAGGCTATAAAGAACTTGCACTCTATCTACACCACAAGAAGATATTCAAAGCATTTTGTAACTCTTCAATGATACATGGGGGATAACTAGCTCAAATAACAAATATTTGCATAATTTGATGTAGAATGTTCAAAATTGTTGTTTTGAAGTGGTAACTAGCCAATTTAATGGATTGTGGGCATTATAAACATCTATTCTTTAATTATTTTCAAAAACACTATGCAGTTCGACCCTAACAAAATTGTTGTTGTAGGAAAGCAGTACAAAAAATTTAAGCCTTGTGAATCAACTTTTTCTAACCCAGGTTGAAGCTCTTTAACTATGGTTGTAGTTTAGTGGTGAGAATTCAACATTGTGGCCATGGAGACTTGGGCTTGAATCCTAGCAGCCATAATGCAAATCATATATTTTGATAGAGGATGAAGTGGACCAATCAGATAAGTGGAAGAGGGCATAAAAATAATTATCCATATGCATGCCACATTGAAATCTTTAGTCGTTTAGATATTATTCCACTTACATTGTATGTTTTCAATAAGACAATGGCTTTTGGAAGCCATGGCCTGATGAGGGGCCACTTGGCTGGCCGGTTAATAGTAAAATATTTTGACCGATGGAGCAAAGTAAGAAAAGTGTTAGAAAAGTTGAGAATTTTGGTGGTCACCATGTCGCCACTAGAAAATGGGAGGATCTTGCTAGTAGTGACATGGTGACCTCCTAGAAAAGTGTAAAATCCAATGAGGAGATTATGGAATGTTGTGGGGCCTACCCAATGTAGTTGGCCTATCACCATTCAACATGTGGCATTCTAGGCTAGTTAGAATTCAACACATGGCATTGTCTAAGAAGTGGAGGGAGGTATAAGGTTTTGTTTTAAAATATTAAATATCTTTTTAAGTTTGTGCCTATTAAAATTTGTAGTTAAAAAATTTGGTTTTTAAACAATGGATTTTCTATAGTTTTAACAATAGAAATATTAAAAAAAATTCAAATTTATCTTTTTAATAGCTCTGTCATGGTTGGGAGCCTAAAAATTCAAATGGCTACTAGAGGCATGTTTTTTTGCCTAGAATGTGGACTTCAATATATTGTTGGATCCGAGACAAGATGGATTTTCTAAATATGGGGTCAAATTTTGGATAGATATTCACCAATTCGCTGTATAAGAAAATTTGTATTTTTGGGGGCATTCTCAGTAGAACAAACACATTTTGTCATTAAGTATCAAAATTAGTTGGAGGGAAAATATTGAAGTTTGTTGAAGCCTAAATGAATTCTAAAAAGTTTTCTTGGCTTCTAGAGATCATTTTTAACTTATTTTTTTCCTTTTCCTTGATTCTAGATCTAGTATCAAAAGCAATTATTGTTCCATCAAGTATCTGAGATATTTTCTCGCTTTTGGGAAGCCAAATGACAAAGGATTTGATTTACTAGTTGCAAAGAGATTAGAGAGATGTTTTGTCACTTTTAGGAGATGTTTTCCAAGCGGACACATGTCAAATGCACAATAGATCCAGAAATTCACTCTCCTCTATATCATTCTCTTTCTCATTCTTTGTAGAGGTTCTAGTTTTGGAGAAAAACTACTCACTAATGTGATACCATGTGTGTTCCAATCTTGAGTTTTTTTAGATTTGTGAAACCATGGTTCTAGTCTTGATGTGTTCTCATCACTTTGACACCCTTATTCTTCAACATATATTCTCTTGTAATGAACAACAAAAAATAAGAATACAGATAGTTCTAATCTGTTAGGTAGTTTGGCATTTCAATTTCATGCATCTTATTGTATTTGTTTTAAAGAAATAAATGAAAAGGTAGCAGCAAGTTAGTCTTCATTCTGATGTCTTGTCTCCCATTCATGTTGTTTGTGATCTTTTGTGTTTTGAAAACAAAGATTATGAAACTCAATTGTGATCTGTTTGTTGTATATGTTGATTTATTTCACTTATGACTCAAAGAGCTATGTAAATGCTTGATTCATCATCATAGGATAGGTCAAGTATGAGGTTCAGAAAGATGTAGATATCTATTCACAAGGTGCATAGATAGATCAGAAATTCCTAATGTATGGGATATGTCAATGACTTTTAGGGATGTATGCTAAGGGTTTTGTGAAATTGCCCCATAGATAAGGCACTAATCATTTTGAAGGATCAGAGTGTTATGTTGTTCATGTCATGTTTTGCTAAAAATAAACATCATTAATCAAGTGTTTTCCCTTTAATGTTGAAGAGCTAAAATAGAATGCCCTCACTCAACTTATGAATTGCATTGTCTTATATTTAGCTACTGTAGATCTATGTTATTGCATGATTCAATAAGAGGAATAAGGGCTAAATCCGCTATTAATACATTCAAGAATATCTTTAGCACTAGTACCATATAACTTAATCTAAGGTACACCCACCTAGGTTTTGTAGAGCCTAAAGTAGAAGAAGGATGTAGCCTTATAGTTGACTTAGTGTCCAAAATGGTATGTTGAATATGGGAGTTAGCTGGCCCTAGATGTATCTTGTTCTCATTGGGGTAATTTGGAACTATCTTTGTTTCAAAAAATCAAAAAAATGGCAACTCTATTGGAGAGTCTATGAAGTAATTCATTGTTAAAAGTATAGGAATCTCTAGTATAAATAGCATTTTTAGAATCTGTGTTATTGACAAACCTTGAGAATTTGAAAATGATTCAATATAGTAAGAAGAATTTGCTATAGCAGTGAAGTAACCATGATTTTATTTTCATATCCTTGCTTAGATTTTGTGTTCCCTAGTTAAGCTTTGTTCATTGACAACAGTAATTTGACCAAATTGAAGAAATTGTATTTGGCATTCCATCTTGTTGATTAGTATTTTCACATACTTGTTATAAATTTTGGATTAGCTTGTAATTTTGTGCAAGCTGATATATTCTTTCTCACTAAGTCAGTGGCAACTCAAAGTCAAATCTCTAAACTAGTGCAATTTGAGATTCATGGTATGATTGAAAGATCCAATAGTTGGAAAGAATTTTGATATATTTTATCTATGATTATTGACAATGATTGAAGAAACTGTGTGGTGTTCAGTTGGAAAGAGATAATAAATTGCAAAATAAATCTAAATCTACTCTTGTTTCCAACATTGAAGTTGTTTGCAGCCACCACAATTCAAGTGTTTCTATTTTTATGAGATTTTCCTTTCATGAAAATAAGATTGTTTGGAAGTATTCTTCATTTGGTGATCAACACTCTATATAGGATAATTTTTTTTGTAAGTTATCATATTCTTGAATTTGGATTTTGAAACGAATATGGTTGAGTATGAAAACTGTTAGAGAGAGAAAATATTATTGTAGTTTATTACAAACTAGTTGAGATGTGTATGCAAATTCTGTGATGATAAAAACTTTGAGAGATTAGGATTTTAGAATCACAAAATTTTCAGCACTTGTTTGATTGTGTTCTTTATATGAGATAAACAAATAGAGCCTCTATTTAGTGATTTCAGCACTAGGATAAAGTGGTAGAAAATTTATTTTCAAAATGGATTCAGATTGTAGATCTAATAATGTTTTTTCAAGCTATGAAGAGGTACATGAAAATTTGTTCATATTGTATGGAAAACTTCATAGTCAAGTCATTTCTTCTATATGAAGGAATGCGGGAAGTGTATTTGATTTAGATGCAACCTAGCTTTACATGAAATTCGAGTTGGAAATCTTAGAGCTTCCCATTTCAGAAAGACTCAATGAATCATCATGGGATTTTTTGTTTTTATTAGTTTTCATGCTTGCTTCAATACATTGGACAATGAAAGCAAGATTTGAAAAGATCCAGTACTTTGAAATACTATTTAGAGAATGTGAATGTTATTTAGAAAATAATGGTTACCATATTGTTGAAATTGAAAATGTTGATAGTCATAGTGATGATTTCTATGATATTATTTTTGAGAATGAAAAAAGTTATGACAACAATCCTGAAATATCTTCCTATAATAAAATTGAATACAAGGATCCATCTAATGTTGAGATGTGGTGTAGGGAAGATGATATATATTGTGAGAATACCACTAAATTTTTAGTTTGTATGACTAATGGTGCTACTGTTATAAGTTCTTCAGATTATTCATAATATGATTGCAATCAAGATGAAAAAATTTGTGAGAGAAATTTGTTGAACATTGATGAGGTTTCAACCTTGTTAAAACATGAGTTTGAAAGGTATGCATCAATGTGTGATTCAACTTTGCCTTTATTAATGCATGCATCTCTTAAGAATGGCATAAGGGATGATGTATACCCTTGTGTTTATTCTCCTACATATCAACATTGTTATTTTTTTGAAGACTTTCAGCATAAGCATGAGGATTTGTTTGAAGAAGTGAAAACTAGTAGAGATGTATTTACTGCTATCATAAGTGATGTTAAATCAGATTTGTGTTATACAGATGATAATGATAGGTTGTTGACATCTCTTGATTCTGATTTAACATTTAATGAAGAGACTCCTATGATTGATGTTATTGATAATGTTGAGAGAGCAATTGATTTTTTATCTAATCTGGATGGAGTATATGATAGTAATTTTTAGTTACATGAGATGAGATTTGATGATTCATGTAGTGGAGTAAGCACTAACAAAATTGCACATGAATCTAAAATTAAATCTTCTCTACAAGTTGGTGAGTCTTATGCTAATAATTTTAATGCATTCACAACTGTCTCTAATAATTTCTTTGATGAGAATATTGATGTCTGTAAACTTCCTACTGATGGGAATTTTAATGAGGATTCTTTTCATGTGTTTGTTCAACCTATGCTTGAAGACTATGATGATAATTTTTTAGTGAGTTTTAGATCTGATTTGGTATGTGATAATGATACATGAGGTTGATTTAGATCTATTGTACTCTTTGCAGCTGGAGGCAAGGTGAGTTGCAAGTTTTTGGTACATGCAACTTGGTGAATGGTATAGAATATGAAGTTTTTGTGTTTCTAATTGACAATATGCATGAATCATTGTTGGATTTTGATTCTCATTTTAGTTTTTGTAATTATGAGCATGCTGATGTTTCTTCTCATAGTGAGCATGATGATGAAATAGTCTTTGAGTTTTATATGCACTATGAAAATGATGGCAATTACTTTGTTTTGCCTCATGAGCTAAGTGAAGGTGTTGTTGAAAATGGTAAAACAACTGAAAGTGAATTTTGCAGCTTACCTCAGAAAAATGTAAATGAAAATCATGTATTTGATAGAGGTAAGAAGTTTTGGTGGCCTTGAGCTACCCCTTGTACATAATAGGAGTAGTTTCCCTATTTTCAATAAAGTTGTTCGACACAAGTTTTTGTTGTCAGATGTGTGGTTTGCTTCCTCTAGAGATTGAATCCTTGCCATTCCCACAATGGACATGCATCCCTAGATAGAGCCACTATTGGGACTCAAAATTGAAACCCCAATGTTGAGTACCATTGAAAAATTAAGCCTTATAAGTCTTTTTAATGCATGTGTACCTTGGCTATACTTGTGAGGCATAAGAGGTGTTTAATATTTCTAACGCCTTGCATTCAATATGTTTATGTGTTCCATGATGATAAAATACCATTCTGATCCATTCTATGAAGTCTCGTTTTGAGCAATTTCTAAATCTGCATTTTTGCCGGTGTCAAATAGCGACATGAGGCTATGTTTACAATTGAATATCTCTCACCTAGTAATGTTTCATGACTTGCCCCTTCGGGAGTGTTTATTTTCCATACCAAAGAGCCTATGTTTCAAATTTTGAGTCATTTCAAATCTATTTTCCTAGGTTTTGAATCCCTCAAAGTCAGTCATTTATTGATGTTATGCTAATGCAATTTGTTCAAAATTTTGGAAGACCCTATTTGACTTGTCATAAATTTGACCTAGTTGACCAAAATAAGAAATTTAATTTTTTATTACATTTTACAATTTAGAGACTTTATATGTTTCAATTTTGAGCTTATGATGAATCTATTTGATCAGGTTTCAAATGTGATTCCAAATGCAATTTCTAACTTTTTACTAGTGTCAAGAAAGGTAGATTGGTCAATACCCTTGTTCGTGATGTCATAACTCAAAATCCATGATAGGTGAGATTGAATCAATTATACCACTATTTTCTCCTCTAAAAATAATTTAAGTGTTCCAATTTTCAAAACTCGACAAATCCATCTGCACACTTTCCCATGTCCATTTTGTTTGCAAAAAATCTTCTCTGCAAGTGCTTCTAGTTTGCAAATTTCGAGTAGCCCACTTTGACTACTTGCCAAATGCACCCAGTTATTCATCATGAGACCTAATCATAGATTCATACTCTCCTCATGATAGTGAACCAATGCCCCAAATTTTGTCTCCCCAAGTGTCACTATGCCCAATTTTTAAAACCAAATCCCAACGTGTTTTATGTTTTCTAACATGTTTCCTTGCAGGCAGTTCTGAGAAGGCAACTTTAAAATGGAAAAAAGAAGATGAATTGATTTTTATAGTCTTATTAAATGGTTGAATGTTACTTCAATTAGTGCAATATGTTCATCAAATTGATTTGATAGTTTATTTGTTTAGAAACAAAATTTTGTTTTAGTCGGACCCACTTTTGGTGCCCGACTAATTTCATCAATTTTTCTTTTCATTTTGGAAGGGGAGGGGTTAAAAGGAATTATAATAATTTTAATCCTTGTAATCTCTTAGTGTACACTTAAAAAAATCATGGTGTATATTGATGAGCTACAAATCATTTTCTTGAAAGAAGATGTTCCATTAGGTGTCCCATGAGGAATTGGCATTTAAGATTGTTAAAAAGAAGCGGGGAATACCATAGTGGACATTTTGGAGCTAGGTCTTAGCTTACTCTCCTCTTTTTGAAATTTTTTCCTAACTTCCAAAATCTTTGACTCTTCTCATGAATGTTTAGAAGATGAAAGCCACTAGCTTGTATCAATGTTAGAATGATAACAAAGGTAAAAAATTTTGTAATGGATGATGACTCCATATTGCTACAAACAAGCTATGAACTATATGACAAAAATTTTTCTTTGCTAAAAAGAGATTCACATTTAGCATATCTAGGAGACAAATTTGTGGAAAGTATGAGGGAATGGGAGTAATCACAAATTAAGCTTGGATCCATGGGAGAGTGTAAGGAAAAGGAAAAGGCATTTGGAGTGTGAGTAAATGAACATGCTACAACGAGAAAGATTTGTAATAATAGGGCACAGTGTGAAGAGTCTAAAGCATCCTCAAGTAGTCAAAATATCAACATTAAGGAAGAATTTTTTTTGGAAAAGACTATGAGCAAAGTGGGAACAAACCATAGACCGTTGTTTGAAGAGTAGCCACAGACCACAATGGAGCAATCAACACACATGTGAATGAAATAAATAAGCATGGAGTTTGATTGAATGTGTCCTAATGAAAAAAAAAAATTTTCAAAGAAGAAGATTAAAATAATTTACTCAGCAATGAGTGGTTGATGTGTGTTATGTCAAAATAGAGAAATCTTGTATCAACTATCAATTTCCAATCAAATTACCATCATTGGCTTTAGTGCTAACAAGAAAATCAATTATAGTCCATTCTTCAGATGGTCATTGTCTACCTATAACATTCTGGTGTGCTTTGTTGATAATTGTAAATCTCCAAATACTTTAGAACAATCCTTGGTGATGCAATACTATTCCAGTTCAAATGATCATGCTGCAACATATAAGGGGATTCACCACTATAGAAATGAAGAATAGGGGAACCACTTTGGAGCAACATTCACACCAAAGTAGAGAAGAAGAAGAGGAGGTGACATTTGAAGAGGGGGCAAATATGTTGGATGTAGGGAAATCCTCACACAAGGCAGAATTGTACCACAATGTAGCTTTCGTAAGGCCAAATTGGAGCTTTTTTTCTTTTTGATTGCACTATAATTGCAATGGATTCTTAACAAAGGTATGGATTACAAAAGTATATGATGAGAAATATTCAAGGATATAAACAAGTTCCACTCTGTCTATGTCACACGAAGATATTCAAAGCATTTTGTAACTCTTCAATGATACATGGGGGATAACTAGCTCAAATAACAAATCTTTGCATAATTTGATGTAGAATGTTCAAACTTATGGTCGTCAATTGTTAACCAGCCAATTTAATGGATTTTGGGCATTATAAACATCTCTTCTTTAATTATTTTTAAAAACACTATGTGGTCTAGCCCAAAAAAAATTGTTGTTGTAGGAAAGCAGTACAAAAAGTATAAGCCTTGTAATTTAGCTCTTTGTAACCTGAGTTGAAGCTCTTTAATTGTGACTATAGTTTAGTGGTGAGAATTTGACATTGTGGCCATTTTTTTCTAGGCTCTAATTCTAGCATATCTTTGGATAGAGGATGAAATGAGCCAATCCAATAAGCGAAAGAGGGCATAAAAATAATTATCCTATATGCATGCCATAGTGAAATATTTAGTTGTTTAAATATTATTCCACTTACATTACATGTTGTTAATAAGACAATGGCTTTTGGAAGCCATGGCCTAAGGAGGGGCCCACTTGGCTGGTTGATGAATAGTAAAATATTTTGACTGACTGAGCAAAGGAAGAAAAGAGCCAAAAAAGTTGAGGATTCTGGTGGTTGCCATGTTGCCATTGGAAAATGGGAGGATCTCGTTGGTAGCAACATGGTGACCTCTCAAAAAAGTGTAAAATTTGGCAAGGAGATTGTGGAATGTTGTGGGGCCTACCCAATGTAGTTGGCCTATCACCATTCAACACATGGAATTCTAGGCTAGTCAGAATTCAACACATGGCACTGTCTAAGTAGTGGAGGAAGGTATAAGGTTTCATTTTAAAATATTAAATATCTTTCTAAGTTTGTGCCCATCCAAATTTGCAATTGAAAATTTTAGTTTTTTAAACAATGGATTTTCTATACTTTTAACTATAGAAATATTTAAAAAATTTCAAATTTATCTTTTTAATTGCTCTATCATGGTTGGGAGCCTAAAACTTCAAATGGCTACAAGAGGCACATTTTTTGCCCAAAATATGGACTCCAATATATCGTTGGAACTGGGATGAGATGAATTTTCCAAATATGGGGTTAGATTTTTCACAAATATCATTTGTTCACTCTATAAGAAGTTTTTTTTGGGGGGGCATTCTCATCAGAATGAGTAGATCTTGTCATTATCAAAATCAGTTGGAGGGTAAATATTGAAGTTTGTTAAAGCCTAAATGAATTCTAAAAAGTTTTCTTAGCTTCTAGAGGTCATTTTAAATTGATTTTTTGCATTTTCCTTGATTCCACATCTGGCATCAAAAGTAGTTATTGTTCCATCAAGTATATGATATATTTTTTTTGCTTTTGGGAGGCCAAATGACAGTGGATTTGATTTACTAGTTGTAGAGAGAGATTAGAGAGATGCTTTGTCATTTCTAGGAGATGTTTTCCAATTGGGCACACGTTATATGCACAACATATCCGAGAATTCACTCTCCTCTATATCATTCTCTTTCTAAAGAAGAGCCCCACTAATGAACCCTACCTCTACAGGTAGGTGGGTAGGCCCCGTAAAATTTTATGGGTGATAATGTTCTTCGTAGAGGTTCCAATTTTGGAGAAAAACTACTCACTATTGTGATACCATGTGTGTTCCAATCTTGAGTTTTCTTAGATTTATCAAACTAGAGTTCTAATATTAATGTATTCTCATCACTGTGACACCATTATTCTTTAGCATATTTTCTCTTGTAATGAACAACAAGAAATAAGAATACAGATAGTTCTGATTTGTTAGGTAGTATGGCATTTCAATTTCATGCATCTTATTGTATTTATTTCAAAGAAATGAATGAAAAGGCAGTAGCAAGTTTGTCTTCATTCTGATGTCTTGTCTCCCATTCATGTTATTTGTGATTTTTTGTGTTTTATAAACAAAGATTATTTTTTGGTTGTATATGTTGATTTATTTTTCTTACAACTCAAAGAGTTATGTATGTTCTTGATTCATCATCATAGGATTGTAGATCTCAGGAAGGGATAGGATGAGTATGAGGTTCAAAAAGATGTAGATGTTTGTTTACAAGGTGAATAGATAGATCAGGAAGTCCTGATGTATGAGATATGTCAATGAATTTCAAGGATGTGTGCTAAGGGTTTTGTGAAATTTCTCAATAGATAATGCACTGATCATTTTGAAGGATCAGAGTGTTATGTTTTTCATGTCATGTTTTGCTGAAAATCAACATCATTAATCAAGTGCTTTTGCTTTAATGTTGAAGAGCTGAAATAGAATGCCCTCACTCAGCTTATGAATTGCATTGTCTTGCATTTAGCTACTGTAGATCTATGTTATTACATGAGTCAATAAGAAAAATAATGGCTAAATCTGCTATTAATAGATTCAAGAATATGTTTAGCACTAGTACCATATAAGTGAAACTAAGGTACACCCAACTAGGTTTTGTAGAGCTTGAAGTAGAAGAAGGGACTAGCCTTATAGTTGGCCTAGTGTTTGAAATGGTATGTTGAATATGGGAGTTAGCTATCCCTAGATGTATCTTGTTCTCATCGGGGTAATTTGGAACTGTCTTTGTTTCAAAACACCAACATGAGTAATAGTGTTCAAATTTACCTCTCTTGTATTGAAGAGCTTCCCATCGACAGTAAGGAGGTTTGGCACAATATCTTGTGAGACTACTAGAGGAAGGTTATGTTTTGAACATGTTTGGCTTACATTTGATGAGGAATACAAGAAAGAAGGTGTTCCCTCTCACCGACCCTACTAAGGAAAATTGTAGGATGTAGTCTTTCTACAAATGAATAATATACCTAGTAAAAAAGAAGGAAATGTAGAAATTGAGAGAAAGTTTGGGAGTTGGATTACTCTAAAAGAGACAATATATCCCTACTACTTTGTTCTCCCAAACATGATAGATAAGATTGTTTATGAGCCTTTACCTATGGAAGACAAGAGGCTCCTATTTAATCTATGTGTTTATTCATTCCTAGCCTAATTTCTACTAACCCTTATAGAAGGTATGACATTCTAACCAACTCAATGAGTTTAGAGCATAGGCCTACTTTCAAACAAATCAATTAAATGAAAATTTGTACTTAAACAAGGTTATAAACTTGGAAATGTTGCAATCTAATTGAAAAGGCTTTAGGCCTACTTGATTTGAGGCTAGCAAAGGCTAGGCATATTTTTGAGTGTCTTCATTCCATTCTTGCAAGTTTTTGTGGCCTATGAGTTCATGTTATTCTAGAGGAGATCTATAAACAACCAACAATTAGATCTACAAGTTAGAAATGATGATTTGTAACTCTAATCAGATGTGCTACAAAAAATGGCATATGCACTACAAAAATATATAAATGCACTATAGTATTAGTCAAAAGCATTATCTAAACATCCAAATGTGCTGCAGAATCTAGAAAATGTGTTATAAGTCAAAGTAGATGCATTACAAAATACTTCAAATGTGTTAAAAGGCAATGCAAAAGCATTAAAATAGTAGTAAAAAACATCATAGAAGTCTCAGATCTTATGTTTGTGAGCTCAGGAATGTCTTCAAAAGTTCATTGTTGTTATTATAGGTCTTCTCAAATATTTTAAAATCTACAACAAGTTAGATCTACACAAGAAACTAGAGAAAAACACAGATCTAGAAGAAAAGTAAAAGATTAGAAAGAAAAATATAAAGAACAAAGATGCTTTAAGATGAAGCCTCATGGTGGATGCCAATTTGTACATAGTGAAATTGTGTATTCATGAGACCTTAGAGTAGAGTGTAATCAAAATAACAATAAGCTAATCTAAACCCAAGAAATCACTGTTAAACAAATACTCCATGAACATCCTATGTTTCCCTAACTACAACCACTAAAATTTCTCTCAAACCAACATCTTAGTGATAGTTCTAGAATGTGAGTATGCTATGAATGTAGATCTACCAATGCATATGCTAGATCTATATGAGAATGCAGATTATATGAAGATTAAAACACTAGAATGGTAGAATCATGTGCATATGTAAGCCTACAATATATTAAATGACATGAAATGAATTCCAAAATTATATTGAAATGACATCAATTTTCTATAATAGAAATGCTAAAAGAGATGATAACTCTAAATGTGTTTATAATGTAGATGCCTAAAACATGGGTCCTTTTGTTCTTGAATTTCCCTCCTATTTATTGGATTTTACATTTTAGGGGTAATGGTGAATCTGTAAATATCTCTTAACGCAACAAGGGGAAGATTCCAACATACTTATTTTGTGAGGATAAATGAGGACTTTTCAATTCTTTTAAATGTGAAAAGAAGAATTTTCACTTTTGTGAGGATAAATGGCTTTTATTGATTTATTAAATGTTCCATTTATTTTCAACTTATATATTTTACTTTTTCCTTTTTTATTTCCTTTCATGACTTTATGAATTGCTTTTCCTCCTTTTAGTATGATTTAGATCCTTTTTTATTTGATAGGTGATCTAATTGATTAATGACTTGATGTTACCATTGATTTGAAAGTCTATTATTTTCCTTTGTTATCTAATTTTGTCCTTAATTTGTGTTGTTTGATTGAAATTTTCATTGTTTTAGATCTTTGCCATTTTTTTGGTGTCTACAGTAGGAAAGTTGCTACTATTATGAATGAGGTTGAAGTTGAAGACAATCAAACTAAGCAAGGAGAGAGTTTTTTGGTTTAGTAAGTACTAATTGGTCAGAGGAAAATAGAATCTTGTTAGAGGACTAATTTTTTTAGGACTTTTTGTAAGGCTAGTGGTAATGTTTGCAAGGTGATTGTGGATGGTGGTAGTACTGATAACCTTGTTGTTGAGGAGATGGTTTACAAACTTGGTTTGAAGAGAGTGAGACATCCTTATTCTTATAGAATTGTTTGGTTATAATGTGAGCATATTTTGGAGGTGAAGGAGAAATGCCTTGTTGATTTCTAGGTTAGGTAGTGTAAGGATAAAGTGTTGTATGATATTGTGGACATGAACAGTTGTAATGTGTTTCTTGGTAGACCTTGGAAGTATGACTACAGAGGTATGCATGATTGTGTCAAGAATTTGTTTACTATTGTGATAGGTGGTAGGAAGGATTCCCTAATTCCTTTGTAGGATGAAGAGATTAGTAGGAGGAACTTGAGTATTGGTAGCTAAGTTGAGTTGAAGGATTCTAAGAGGGTTGAAGATTAGCATGGAAAATAGAGCTATAGAAAACTTAGGATAGATGTGAAGAAGAAGAAGAAGAGAAAAGGAAAGAGTGTATAAGTTGAGTACATGGAGTATATGTATTTGAAGAACCAGTTTGTGATTTATGTGTTGAATCCGAAAAGATGTTCTTCCAACTACTGAGAACATATTTCAAACTTGGGTGTTTGATGTAGGAAAATCCTAGCATTTTTTAGCAATCCTAGATGTTGGAGATATTTTGGCTAAAATTTGTTGACTCAGTCACTAAACAATGGTGCTTGATCACTAAAGGGTGTAGTTTTTATCAAGGAGCTTGATCATTGATGGGGGGGCTTGATCATTGTTGGAACTCAATGTCTTTTGTATGTTCAACATGTATCAGTTGCTCATCATGTTGTTAGGATAAAACCATGAACAGAAAAAAAAAACTACATGCAAATATAACCAATAATAGAAAATAATAGATCACACAAAGATGAACACAAGAAACGAAGATTTAATGTGGTTCACCCAATCCCTGGGCTACATCCACCAAATAGCAAGTCCAATCTTATTACAATCTAGTGATTACAACCTGATTACAGTCTGTAATCCGTTATAGCTCAATACCACCACAAGAAGCAATTTTGCATCACCACATAATGAAATTACCTAACCCTAAACCATTTTATACAAGTATTTTATCCATTTTAGGGTTACAACATGTCAACCATATGTTGGCCATAATATGTTGGCTACAATATTGGCCACGATCCAATTTTTTTTTCCTAATTATGAAGTATGTACAATACTTTCCTGATCAGTCACCATAATCTAACAATCTCCCACTTGGGGACTAATCAGGATCCACACTAAACAACAATCTCCCACTTGGAGACTGATCCTATACTAATACCACTACCACATGGGGCTCCCACTGAATCAAACCACCCTAGACTCTGCTATTATTTGATTCATGTTCAGTCTAAAAGACCAACCAAGCTAAAGAGGAGTTCAACTTCTCCCTTATTACAACCTTTGTCAACATATCTACTGGATTTTCATTTGTATGGATCTTCTCCAACTTTAGCTGTCCATCCTCCAAAACTGACCGAATGAAATGGTACTTTAACTAGATGTGTTTGGTCTTAGAATGCAGAGCTGAATTCTTTGCAAGATGAATGACACTCTGACTATCTATGAAAAAATAATCATCCTTCTGAGGATGTCCCAATTCTTCCAAGAAGAACTGAAGTGATATCATCTCCTTGGCTGCCTCTATAGTAGCAACATACTCTGCCTTTGTAGTGGATAGAGCATTAATCTTCTGTAACCTAGAAACCCTGCTCATGACTGCCCCACCAATAGTAAAGATGTAACCTATAGTACTCCACCTGGTATCAATATCCACTGTAAATCATTAGTAGATCACCCAAAGTGTAAACACTTATTGGATGTTCCTCTCAAATATCTGAGAATCCACTTGATAGCATTCTAATGCTCAAATCCTGGATGACTCATATACCTGCTAATGACTCCCACTACATGTGCAATATTTGGCCTAGTACATACCATAGCATACATCAAGCTTCCTACAGCTAAAGCATAGGGTACCTTAGACATCTTATCCTCCTCTTCTTATGTCTTAAGACACATCTCCTTAGTCAATTTCAAATGACCAGGTAAAAATGTGCTAACAGCTTTAGCATTCTCCATAGAGAAACGTTGCAACACCTTCTCAACATAATCAGCCTGAGATAGCATTAATGTTCTATTCTTCCTATCTCTACAAATCTTCATACCAAGGATTTTTTTTGCTGCCCCCAAATCCTTCATAGCAAATGCATGTGCTAACTAGCATTTCAACCCCTTAATATGATCCATGTTAGACCCAGCTACAAGCATATCATCAACATATAAACATAAAATAATGTATCTATCATCATCCAACCTCTTAAAATAAACACAATAATCTAAATGACACTTGTTATAGCCATGCTCATGCATAAACCTGTCAAATTTTAGATACCATTGCCGAGGTGCTTGCTTCAAGCCATATAAACTTTTCTCCAATTTGCACACTAAGTTCTCCTTACCTTTGACCTCAAAACCCTGTGGCTGAGCCATATATATTTCTTCATCCAAATCACCATGAAGAAAGGCTATTTTAACATCCAACTTCTCTAAATGCAAATTTTTAGTAGCCACAAGACTTAAAATAGTACGAATAGAAGTCATTTTAACAATAGGAGAAAATATCTCATCGAAATCAATTCCCTTTTTTTGTGTAAATCCTTTTACAACTAACCTGGCCTTAAATCTTTTCTTACCTCCTTCATCTTCTTTCAAGCTATAAACCCACTTATTCTATAAAGCCTTTTTACCTCAGGCAACTTGCACAAATCCCATGTCTTATTCTTTAGCAAATAGTCCATTTCATCTTTCATTGCAGACTCCCACTGAGGTAAAAAAAGGCTTTATAGAATAATCCCATGTCTTATTCTTTAGCAAATAGTCCATTTCATCTTTTATTCTATAAAGCCTTTTTACTTTCAGGTTCACCAGCATCAATAAGTAAAATAGAATACAAAGAGGGAGAAAATCTTTGTGGAGGTCCAATTTGCCTCGTTGACTATCTAACATTCATTGGTGTGTGTGGTATTTGTTGTTGCAGTTGTTGCACATCATGAGGAATTGCTAGAACATAAGCTTTTGGAGTATCATCTAGCACTACATAATCATCTTCTTTCTTCTCATGTCACTGCAACAAATCTTTGTACAACACTTTCTCATTGAATATGATATCCCGACTTCTTACAATTTTAAGATTTTCAAAATCCCAAAGCTTATAACCAAATTCATTAATGCCATATCCAACAAAGACACATTTCTTTGATTTAGCTTCTAGTTTGGTTCTATTTTCAGAGTCTATATGAGAAAAAGCTTCACAACCAAAGGTCTTGAGAAAAGAATAACTCACCTTCTTACCAGTCCATGCTTCCTCTAGAATACCACAACCCAAAGGAGTAGAGGGACCTCTATTAATCAAATATACTATAGTATTGACAGCCTCTACCCAAATGTGTAAGGGCAACCCAGGATGCAACCTCATGCTCCTTGCGTGCTCCATTATAGTCCTATTCATGTTTTTAGCCACTCCATTTTCCTGTGGAGTCCTTGGAATAGTTTTCTATCTATGAATACCATTAGTGGAGTAATAATCTTCAAATTCATGATTGCAATACTCACCACCCTTATCAAATTTGAGACATTTTAATTTCTTACTAGTCTCATTTTCAACCAAGCATTTCCATTTCTTAAAAGTTTGAAATACATCAAATTTTTGTCTAAGGAAATAAACTCATACTTTTTTAGTTGTGTCATCAATAAATGTAACATAATAATGAGAGCCACCAAGGGAAGATACCTAAGCTGGTCCCCATACATTTGTATGCACAAGCTCTAATTTCTCCTTTTTGTTTTCCTTTCCAGTCTTTACAAAACTCACTCTCTTTTGTTTTCCATACACACAACTTTCATAGAAATCCATATTAGCACATTTTAGACCTAGTAAAACTTTCTTTGAATAAAGTACTTTCATACCTTTCTCACTCATGTGCCCGAGTCTATTGTGCCACAGTGCTGTATCAGAATCTATAGGAGCTATTTGTTCTCCCCGCTTAACTGCAGCAATTGTTCCTAAACATTCATTTTTCTCTAAAATAATCAAAGTAGAAGGAACAATATGACTTGTACAAAGATATAAGGTTCCTGCTTTCACACCTTTTGCTACTACAATGGAACCTTTTGAAACCTTCCAATTTTTATCATTAAAAGTATCTACACAACCCTCATCACTAAGTTGCCCTGCTGAAATTAAGTTCCTACTCAGCCTTGGAACATGTCTTACCTCATGTAGTAGCCAATGATTTCCATTCTGCAACTTAATCTTAATTTTTTCCTTTCCAACAATCTGATAGGGTTCATTATCCCCCAAATAAAAAAGCCCAAAATCCCCTTGGACATAATCAATCAAATAACCTCTATGAGGTGTAGCATGAAATGAAGCACCAAAATCTAAAACCCATGAATCATCAACAATTTCTAAAGATAGAAGCAAAGCATCCTCTTTGGATTTATTACTTGCCACATTTGCCTCCTTTTCTCCATTTGATTTATCTCCTTCATTTTTCTTTTGATTCCAACAATCTTTCTTTTTGTGCCCTGGTTTCCCATAGTACCAGAAATCGTTTGGTCCTCTTGATTGAGACCTCTTCCCTTTTGACTTTCCTCTTGATTTCTCATGATTTCTAGAGTTACTTCCTCTCTCAGTCATTCTGCCCTTGCTTTGTACATTCAAAGCACTTCCTGATGTGGATCCACTTGAGGATTTCCTATGAGTTTCCTCACTCAAAACAACACCGATCACATCATCATATTTTAGGGTACTAGATCTAGGAAAAGAATTACTCACAGCCATTACCAAGCCATTCCAGCTTTTAGGCAAAGAACACAAAATCAAGAGAGCCCTAATTTCTTCATCAAAATTGACACCCACAGAAGATAACTGACTAGTAATTGTATTAAACTCATTTAAATGATCTGCAATAGAGCCACCTTCTACCATTTTCATATTAAATAAATGATTCATGAGAAATACCCTATTTAAAGCAAAGGGCTTTTCATATAGTGTCGCTAGGGTTTTCATCAACTCTTATGTCGTCTTTGCTTTTGTAATATTAAATGCCACTGATGGTGCCAAGCATAACCAAATGCTTTTGAGTTCCTTTTTGTCCAAAAGATCCCATTCAACATCTGACATAGTTCCTTGATTCTTGGCTTTGCCTTCCAACGGCTTCCATAAATCCTTTTGATACATATAGTCTTCCATTTCCATCTTCCATAACTGCAAGTTCTACCCATTAAACCTATCAACCCTCAGCTTACCTTCATTTTTCATCTCTCTCACTCAACTGTGAGACTCCAACTCAACTGTGAAACTTTCGTACAGAGGATAACTAAAAAACAACTAGGCTTTGATACCACTTGTTAGGATAAAATCACATATAGAAGTAAAAACTACATGCAAATATAACCAATAACAAAAAATAATAGATCAGACAAAAATGAACACAAGACACCAAGATTTAACGTGGTTCACCCAATCCCTAGGCTACGTCCACCAAACAAAAAGTCCAATCTTATTACAATCCAGTGATTACAACTTGATTACAGTTTGTAATCCCTTACAGCTCAATACCACTGCAAGAAGAAATTTTGCATCACCACATAATGAAAGTACCTAATGCTAAACCCTATTATACAAGTATTTTATCCATTTTAGGGTTACAACATGACCACCAATTATGAAGTATGTATAGTACTTTCTTGATCAGTCACCATAATCTAACACATGTGTTGGTTTCTTGGAAGGTATTATGCTCGACATGCACTGGGAGCTCAACATGCACAAGGAGCTCGACAATGCTAGTATTATGGCTAATATTTGACTTGGGTTTTCTAATGCTTTGTCTGGTCTTGGCTCTTGCAGGTGTCAAGTTTTTTGTAAGTTGACTTTAGGTTTTTAATTTGTGTTATAGTTAACTTTGGGTATTTAATTTATTTTGTAGCTGACTTGTGGCTCAACATATATTTAATGTACAACATTTAATCTAATTTGTAATGGACTAGGATGACTTGTGACTTAGTTGGGTATAAGTAGGGAGTCTTGTAGAGTCTTTAGAAAATAGAAATCCATCTTGGAGAAGAAGATGTGAACTTTGAAGAGTTTGTTACTAAGACTTGGAAAATTAGGAGATTGCTTGGTGAGCTTGTGAGTGGAAGTTAAGATTTCCTTTGGGTTTTCTTCCGAAGTGCAAATCTAGACTAGCTAAGAGTACTGTTTGGAATGGATCTTGAGGAATCTTGTAGAACTATTTTGTAATTACTATTTTATTTGGCCCTAACCCAAAAGGCCTTATAGCCAGGCATATTGCATATAATTCATTATTTATGAATAAAGAGTTATGATTCGGTATCAAATCTTGCATTATTTTTTTGTATATGTTATGTGGTTATTTGTAGGGATCTAGATTACCTCCAATAGGGGTACCCTTGTATTCTTGTTGCATCCTTAATAATGGAAGGAATTAATTTATCAACACCTTCACTCATTATCTTCATTTTACCCTATATCACTTGTAATTTAATTATGAAAAAACTAATCAGTTCTTTAACTACTTTCAAAGCCTCTTTTACTATGAAAATTTTGTTTGGTTGTTCTATCTTTTTAGCCATAAAAAATAATCAATCTATCAAAGAATTAAATGGATGGGCCCCATTGATTAAAATTAGGGGTTAACTATGTTAGATCTTCATTACATGTATGTTCTATATTTTTTAAGGTATAAAAATACTATGAACATTTTGGGATACCCTTTTCAACACTTTAACCATGTGATTCAAGATCCCCTTTAGTGCATCCACCTTAAACTAATTATCCTATTTTAGAGCTTCAGCCTCCACTATTGTAATTGTTTGATCTATCCTAATGGCTTTGTCCTCATTCATGGGAGAAATTTTCTCAATGGCTTCTTCTATTTCATCAACCCTGATCACAGTTTTGCTTTGCTCCATTTCCTTGAACTATTCCTTCAAGGTGGAAATTTCATTTTCTAGCCACTATACCTTCTCTTCTAGCTCTCCAACCCTTTATTCAAATGCATAACTATTTTTAAGTTCATTTCATATAACTTTTTGGTTTCAATATATTCTCTAAATGTTTGGGTGACTAGTCTTCAATTTGCCCCACTTTAGCCTCATTCATGAAAGACAAGTTCTTCAAGGCACTTGAAATTTGACTACTAGTAGTAGAGTCCAAGGTCCATATTATGGCACTACATTGGGATGTATCTTTAACATTCATAAGCCTAGGCTTATTTGTCTCAAGAGAAAATCTCTACACAACTAATGTCTTATTGTCTATGTTGAAACCTACACCTCTTTATAGGCCTTGTACACCAAAGGCTTTCATAATAAATCACCTTATCTTGTCTTCTAATTTTGTCTAGCACAAAGGTTGCTCCCAAATCCCATCCAAGCACCAACAACATGCCACTTCTTTATACTAGATCCCTAGCCTCATTTACTATCACAATCTCAATATCTAGGTTATAGACCAAGATATTTTATATATGCTCCTTTGTCTTCTCCTCACTCTCCCCAGGTTTCAACATTAACTCAATCTGTTTGACTTTTTTTTTTTTTAAACCTTTCAAGCTCTTCAAACTTAATAAAATCATCTTGTTAAAAAAAATCAGCTTGGATGATCTTGTCATCCAACCTTGTTGTAACTAACTATAGATCTCTCCAGGAGCTCTTGGTTGATTTCACTATATCTTATATGAAAATCTATCTCATGTTAGTGAATTGTTGGCTTCTTTGAGGCATCATGTGTAATTTTCTTTCTTTTACTTTTTTAAGCATATAAATAATCTTTTGCCTCTTATTTCCCTTATCCACCCAAGTAGATGTCTGAGGTTGATCTTCCTCTTCTTCCAATTAGTATTCGATTCTAGAAAGTTGAGATTCACCCTATCTTCCTCTCCTAAATCTAGTGGAAATTGTGACGTAATGTGATAGTATTTTTGCAACATTTTTTCTATCCTACAAGTATAGGAAACCTCTGAGAAAAAACCCTCCAAGTTAGGGTCCTTATTCTTCATCTCCCTCTCCAGCCTCTAAATATCTTCAAACTTCCTCAACCTATCTTCTACATCACTCTCAATAAGATTATATTTTATTATATTTTCCTACGGTAGTTCTTTATTATTAGGGAGAGTGTAATTCCTTATTTCTTTTAAAGCATTTCCAACCACACTTTTAGGTTCATAAATTTTGTATGGTGGAAAATACAAAATTTAGTGTCTTAAATACTCATGAATTTGATCAATTAATTCTTTTCCCATTGTAAAATCCCTAATCTTAAAACATCTACATAGAAATTTTCCCCTATGCAATTTAGGGCCTAAGTACTCCCTATCCATCATAATGAGCTACTATAAAAAATCCATTATCCCCAAACTAGAAGGCATATAATTTGATAGTATATGTGGAGATTGAGCACATACATAGACTCTCATGACTGAAATATGTTGAAATAAAAAAGGCATGCCCCTAGTTATGGTCTAATTTAGCATCATAATTTAACCATGCAAGTCTTAATATTTTCCTTACAATTTTAGGGATTCTAGGTTATTAGATAGTTGGGAGCTTTAATTGTCAAAATCCCTTTCAGTTGTGAACTTATGCTTAACTATCAGTAACCTTCAATGTAGCATTGTGACCTTTTGAAAATGGACCTCTGCTCTTATGCTTGCCTTCAACTGTAACTTTGGGAAACATTAAAATGGACCCTATGCTCGTATGCCTATCCCTTAATTGTAACATCACATCAACCCTTGTAACCTACTTGAACCCATACACTTTCCTTCAAAATGTAAGTTTGGGAGACCTAATACTTTAATGGAAAACCTTTTATGTACTTATGCTTAAGACCAAAGCATAGCTTTGGGTGACCCTTACAACACAACTTATGCTTTTACATTTTCTCTTTGAGCATATCATCATGACTTACTTTGAACATAATTATTTTGACCTATGATAATATGCTTGACCTTTAAATCCTAAGTTGAGGAGTTATTTTGAACTTTATAAAATAAACCTATGATCTTACATTCATAACCCTAGGTGTAAGATCAGAACATACTTTCATCCTTACCAAACCCAACTTATGATGATACACTTGAGCCTTTAGATGCAAGATCAAAACACTTAGATAGTCACCCTTATGATGCTACACTCATACATAGTCATAATATTGGGAAAGGATATGGAAGATTCTCATTTTGATTTACAACCTTCCACTAGGACATAAGACTTAGGAGAATTAAAGTGTCAAACCTTGGATAATTTTTTTGACTAACTGCATGACATGATTAAACAGTTCAAAATAACACTAAGTTATAAAGGATGATTTAGAAACCTTACCCAACCTAGGGCATGCCAAGTCAAAAAAATTAGGGTTTCACTACTAAAACTTTTACAACCAAAACATGGAAACCCTAGTTGTATACATCTATTTAATTTTCATAGTATTTTCTCAAAATTTTAGGGTGGTAAAAATATAGGCTATCAATGTGTTCCTAGATCGATCACACATTAGTTAAAGAGGATAAAATATAAAGACCCAAAAAATGGTTATCTAGACTATTAGCCTCCTTCTCAACATTTTGCAAAAATTATTAAATCACTTATCTCGATCAAATCTTCAAAAATCAATTTATTTGATTTTATCTTATAGTATGGCCACCATATCCTATGTTATTATTTAATTAAAAGGAAGGTGTGCCCCTTTAATTAAATAAAATACCCCTTTCATCTCTTATCCTAAGTTACACACATAAAGGTATTTTTCCATTTTAAAAGTAAAACAAAAGTCTTTGTCTCACATGGAGATACAAAAGTTGACTCTTTGTGATTCGTGGAAATGATTGTACACATGGATCATGAAAAATTCAACTCCCCACCCTTGACTATATCCTCATTCCTTGTGATCTCCACTATTAATACTTCTTAAAAAGGTATATGTCTCTCCTCATCTAAGGATTCACTCTTTTTGCACTATTGTTATGGTGCAATTTTTTCTATAGACACTCTTAGAGCTTTTGGAAGATCTTGTGGCCTCACTCTCATATTTGCATAGCATGGTAGTTTAATATCATATTGTATTAGCATATTTTATTTTATTGTATTAGAATATCACATGTAGTTTAATTAGAATGATTGGAACACTATCATCTTTCTAGTTAGTTTACATTTCTTGCATCTCACATAGCTTAGTTGCATTTTTGCATAGCATATCATAGTGATTTTTGGATACTAGAATCCTCTCTCTTGTCTTATAATCTCCCATTTCATTGTATACTTTAAGGGGCTATATTTTTATGCTCAGATAAGAGCCATTTTGCTTCTATTTACATTCCTTTGTATGTCATGACTAGGGAGCTTTAGGTTAGCATTTGAGGCTCTCAATCCATGAGATGCCTTGAATAGAAAGACATAGAGAAATGGAAATTTTGAGTGTACATCTATATGTTTCCATAAATGACAACATCAAATCTTGTTTACCTAGCAAAATTTTGAATATAATCAACATAACTAATATATCATGGAAGAAACACACTTTGTCATCTCATTATCATCTATTATGTGATTGAAAAATGAAGTGTAAACTCCTATGTATCCCAATGACATCTAATATGAAAATGTGGCAAGATTCTTAAAATTGATCTCTTAATTGGTGACTATGACATCTATGGTAATTTTGGTTGATGGGGCCTCCACCATTTTTTTAAAACCTTCTAGAGAGTTGAGGCAAGGAGGTCCCATGTCTATGATTTTTTTTACTATTATGGTTGAATATTTGGGAAGGTATATCAAAGATCTTGTGGAAAATGGGGATAATCATGGTATAAATCCTTCATCCCAATATCTATCCTATTCTCATGAACAATTTGTTGATGATAATATTTTTTAAGGTATGGCTACTATCAAGGAGGCTAGATGCTTTGAAAGGGCCCTTAATTTGTATTTTGATGCTTCAAGGAAATTGGTTCATGGAGATAAAAGTTCTTTATTCTTCCTTAATACTCCTATTCCAAGGCAAAAGAAGATTGCCAATATACTAGGTTGTTCTATTGGTGATTTTCTAGGAACCTATATTGGGCTTCCACTAGGCCAAAAAACCCCTAATTCCTTTTAGGAGAAGCTAGTAGATAAGTTTAACAAAAAATTGTCAAGATGGAAAGAAAATAAGACCAATTAAGATGGAAAAGTTACTCTTCTCAAGTTGTTTCTCCAAATCCTTCCTACCTATGCCCTTAGCCTCTTTAAGATTCCAACTAAATATGTATAGGCAATGGAAAAGATCCAAAATATTTTTTTATGAACTGGATTTGAAGAAAGGAAAACACATCCATTAATTATGTGGGATAATATTTGTAATCCTAAATGTGAAGGGGGACTTAGTATTAGGAACATTAAAAGTATGAATAAATTTTTGTTAGTGAATCAAGGGTGGAGAGTTTATCAAGAAGAAAAGGAATGGAATACCATTTAGAAGCATAAATATCTTTAAAATTCCCCTTCTCTCTCTAAGTACTTGAATCTTCCTCGGATCATTAACTCCCCAACCATCTAGAATATTGTTCAAGGACTAAAAGATATTCTTCAAAAAGGATGTAGATGGAAATTGGGAGATGGTAAAAAGGTGAGGTTTTGGGAAGATATTTGGATTCTAGATTTTTTGTTGATTCAAGTTTACTTTCATGCCTTTTCTATTGAAAGATATAAGACCTATGGTTGTTATGTCTCTAACTACTAGAAGAATGGTTTATAGGTGAATCTAGTAGAGATTAGTCCTCACCTTTTGTTTATCCAAAACTCTCTCAATGCATGTTTCCTTAACATGGACAAGGAAGATTAGATAGTTTGGGCAATTGACCCAAGTGGGAATTATAAAGAGGCCTCTATCTTTAGAACTAATACTAATGCCATTTGACCTCATTGGTCCAAAGTTTGGATGAAGGTTCTTATCCCTAAGATTGAAATTTTCTTTTGGATCTCTCTTAAACCTAAGATCCTAACTATATACAATCTCCATAAAGAGGTATATGTATAATTAATACATGCATTCTATGTGAAATGGAAAATGAAGATGGTAATCACCTTTTCCTTCATTGCAATTTCAGTCACAACATCTAGAGTATCCTTCTAGAGTACTCAAATATTCAATGGGCTCATCCCATTAACCTTATGGATTTTTTACTAAGATGTAAATTCCCTATAAAATTTTCTATAGTACGATCCTTTCAGAACCTTTCTCTTCCAAACCTTTGTTGCGAGCTCTAGAAATAAAGAAATAATAGAATATTTAGAGATAAAGAATGTCCTTCTTGGGTGGTTGGCCACAAAATACTTAGGGATATTAAAGAAAATTTCCTTAATCAAAATAATAATGTATTTAACTTTGATATTAATAATCCAATGAGATGCAAACAGATTAAAGATAATATCAGTAGAGAGGGAGTGATCTAAAAATCTTCTTTGAATGGGTGGATTATTGCTAACTTTGATGAATCTTTTGGGGAGAGTTGGGTGTGGTCAGGTTTTTAGAGATCATAACTATAGGGTGGTGGATGTTGTGGCTGTTCTTATTGGTATAGCTACTAGTCATAGGGTGGAAGTGACAGCAGCTTTGTTTATTATCACTAGAAGGGGATTTTTTGAATATTTTGATCATTCTTAATAATAATTATTCCATCACTTGAAATATTAAAATTATTATTGGATAAATCAAAATTCTTCTTAATAATTTTGAATAATTAATTATCACCCATTTTTATCATGAGGATAATAGGGTTGCTAATTAGATTGCCAAAAAAGTAGGGAGTATAAACAAACTACTATCATGGATAGATGACCTAAGTAATGAAGAAGATCTAAATGTGATCATTCATTTGATGTGAAAAATGCAATCAAAGATAATTTTAATGCAAACTTTAATTAAGTTTTTCCAAATAATGAAGGAAGTTGTAGCTTTAATGATAGTAGTGTTCTTTTTTCTAGGTGGTACCTCTTCATTATTACCTTGTTAGACTAGCACATTTTCTGGTGATATTGGAATTAAAAGTGAAAGAATGCAATTTTTCTTGGAAAATATTTCCTCGTTATAGAAGTTTGGTAATTACTATGGGTCACAAAATGGGTGGCAAGCCAAGGAATCAAGAGCCTATGTATTATAAGCATTAGAAGGAGAAAACAACAATCTAGAAAGTTCTTCACAAAGGTAAGGTTACTGATTACCTAGAGAGATTGTATGGCTACAAAATCCATATTACTCAAGAAATTTTTAGAAATTGAGCTATGAAAAATGTGACTATAAATGGGGTTTATGTGACTATCAGTGAAGAGCTTATTGTGGAAATCATTAGGATCCCTATTGGGGAATCAAATTGAAGAAAGAGACCAAAATATTGAATGATTCCTTGAAGAAATTTTTAAGGAACCCTAAAGAAGAAAGAAAACTTGTTAAGGAAGGGGACTTCTTTGATCTTGACTAGATTAAGGTCCTATAGCAAGATGTTTTGTCATATATTTATGAGTATTTCATTTGTGATGGGAGGTCTAAAAGAGTGCATAATTTCCATTTTATTTTTTCAAATCACTTCAAATACAAGGATAGGGTTTCTTTTCCATTACACTTGAAAGATTCCTTATTAAATAGCCTTAGTGCTCATAGGAAAAAAATCTCTAGGCATGTTCTCCATGAAGGGTTAATTCTACTTATTGAGGAAAATTATAGAGAGAATGTTGTGAATCTCTCTCCCTCTATTGGAAAGAGAAAAAAGATATCTAGGAAGAAAATTTTGGAAAAATCTAGTGCTAAAAAATTTTAAAACTACAATATTAAAATTGGGGAGAAAAAGGAAATGGATATTAAGTCAAATAGAAACTCGCATAGTGAGAAAAAAATTGCAAAGAAAAAAAAATAGGAAGATTAAGGATGAAGAAAAAAGAAAGAACAAGCATAAGGTTAGACCTATAGAAAGCACAAAAAAAGATAAGAGCACCATAGAAGTAGAGAATGAGGAAGAAGAGGAGGAAGAAGAGGAGGAAGAAATGGAGAACAGTAATTATAGATTGAATAATAATCAGTACTCGGGTAGATAGGATGATACTATGGCTAATTAATAGTAGAACAATGATTAATATGGACTCTTTGAACCCTAGAATTAAGAACCTAGATATTTCTTAGAACTCCTCAAAGGGAAAATATTATAAGGCGATAAAAAATACACTTACCATTGAAGTTGTTGAGGAAGAGGGGTGTTGGATGGATACTAATAAGGATGATAATATGATTCTTACTACCCACAAGCCCAATACTACTGAAAATACCTTGATGAATGACATTGAGGAAAATAATTTACTTAGGGATACAGATTCTATGCCTGAAAGGCCCACACTAATATTGTTCATCATGAGCTAAAGAATACTAATGAGGAGACTAGGGAGAAGAACATCAATGGATGGTTTTTATTTCTTAACAAAGCTTAATTGAAGGCAAGTGTGATTTTGTAGGCCAATACTTGGCTTTATTATGAAATCATAACCTTAAAGGAAAGTGTTAATGAGTTGCAAAAGTATCTAGATATTGAAAAAAAAATTAATCTTCAAGCAATAATTGGGAACATTCTTGTGAAATCAATGGCCTATGAAGCTAGTTGAGGCAACTAGTTAAGGATAGCAGCCAAAAAATGGACATGATCACTACCAGATTATGTGTGGCAGTGCTTAGCATTGGTAGAAGGAGCAATGAGGAATTATGTCCCCTATGTTTTCCTTGATGATTGGTGCTCCTAGTAGAAGGAATAGGGAGCACTAAAAGGGACATTGAAGTTGTCCCTATTTCCATTACTAAGAGTTTCCTTCAAGAGGTTGTTGATTCTACCAAATATTTTACTATGGTTGTGGAGGAGCTTGGGTAACATGGTAATTTCCTCTTTTTCTTTTGTTGGTCCTAGTCACTAGTCTAGGTTTCTACTTTTGTATCTCTGTGCTTGTTGTCTTTTACTAAATTTTTTTCTTTACATCTAGTTTATGTTTGTATGCTACTATTTATGGTTCAATTCCTTGTAAAACATAGTTTTTTGTTGATGTTATTATAGGTTCTAGGTCCTTGTAAAACCAAGTGGACATTATCTCATAAATCTTATTTTTTTTGTGTGGGGTTTTGGGTCCTGTAAAACCTATTTTTATAGTAAACCAAAACCAATATGAAAACTTATTATCCTAAATAAAATTAATTAAAGTAAAATTAGTAATATTAAATTACACCAATAGTACTACATCAACTTCTATCTATATTGCATGTCCTTTTGTCATCAATGTCTTTCCAATCATTTGATCCTTAGTATTATGTTGAGTACTCTTATGGACATCACACCATGTGCCTATATCTATTGGTTTTTTCTTCATGCACATGGCCCATGGGGGTAATTAAGAGGTGTTCTTTTGGATGGAAATATATTTTCCTAAGAATTTTCTACTATTTTCTGCCTTATCCTTATTATTGGTAAAATACCCATTCTTCCCTTTTTATTTAAAATTCTCCTCAAATTTTAGAGCATATTTAAAATTCGCTCCCAATATTTCAATTCTTAGGAGGGAATCTTAGTTTGAATATGTGTATATATTTTTTTGTTTGTGCAACTTGCTATGGTATTTCAACGCCTAGTGCCTTGTTGGGTCTTAAATACCAAACTTTGCTAATACAACGTATTCCTTTTTTTATAAGATATTGCATTAAATTTCACCTTTCTTTGTTCAAAAAAATTTCCATTCCATTTATTCTTCTGCATAACCATGCTTAGGAAAATGTGCTTTCTTAATAAATTTAACAACATGCCCCTATGTAGGATTTTTACCAATTACTCCACCTGATTCTTCCTCCTTATTTATTACTAAACTATTCTTCTTTGTGATAAACTTTGAAATTCCCCTAATTGTTTCACATGTGCTTCAAATTTTTGAAGTTCAAATGTTATTGTCTCATAATTTAAAAATTTATTCTAAGAAAAAAAACCTATCTATTTTTTAAAACTATTCTTTTCTAAATTAATTTCAAATTAAAAAATTAAAATATGAAAAAATTATCTCCACCTTAAATGGGCTATCACTACTCAAGGGCCTTGGGTCTATGCTTGGTGGTTTGATGTTGTAAAGAATTTGAGATAATTACATCCTCATTTCTTCCCTATATATTTTTTGAGATTCTTCCACCATACATTTTATAGAGTTTGTACTTAGGTTTGGCATCTTTGGTTGGCTACACC
The DNA here is from genome assembly GCA_028749045.1 of Cupressus sempervirens. Taxonomy (NCBI): domain Eukaryota; kingdom Viridiplantae; phylum Streptophyta; class Pinopsida; order Cupressales; family Cupressaceae; genus Cupressus; species Cupressus sempervirens. The sequence goes on from CM053788.1 coordinate 191,124,643, forward strand.
TTGATGGAGAATGAAATTTATGGGTTATGTGTCTCTAACTAAATTCCTAATAATTTGACCATGTGTAATGTGACATATAGGAGCATACTTTGTATAATATTATTGATCTAAATGTATCAAGAGATTCATTAAAAAATATAGACTAAGTGAAAACTTATTAAGTATTGTGAAAATTATGGATAGAAGAATAAATAGGAATAAAAACTCATCATGCATCTCAAAAGTTTCCCTAGATTCCTTCAAAAGAGTTTTTTAATAGTAGAATATAAATAGTCTTAAGAAAGTAACTAGTTCAAAATGAAAATACCCTTAAATTAAAATCATAAATTTTTCTAAAAACTTGTAAAATTAGTAGCCCAACATGCCAAGGTTACAACTTTCTACTCATAACTTGAAATTTGAAACAATTTGATTTGCTAGAAAGTTGTCAAAGACAAATGGATATAGGTCTTTAGAACTATTCCTTGGGAAATCATTTGAAGGAATCAAAAATATTTTTGACACCCAATTCTTCTCACAAGACCCTCAAAATAGTGATTTACTATAATGTAGAAAATACTAAAAATATGTGTATTTGGATTTTTTATTTTCTCACTCCTATAAGATCTAAACTACTTTGGTCCCTACAAAAAATAGCTTAGATTATCCATTAAATATTTTGGATGGTTTCTAATTCATGTTTTAGAACAACTCCTAATATCTCTTTATCACTCTCGATAAAGGTTGAATCACACTTATATATTGAATCAAAAGTAAGAACTAAGATTCTACATACATAGGCATAGAAGAAATGTAATAGTTTGTGTAGAATAAAATTAAATCATTGCAATGTTAGGATTTAAAGAGACAAAAATAAAAATTACTTGCAAATATAACCAATATCAAAAAATAATAAATCACATAGAAGAAAACATAATACACAAATTTTTAACATGGTTCACCCAATACGTAGGTTATGTCCACCAACAACGACTTGAAAATTGTATTAACCAATGATTACAATATGATTACATTCTATAATCCCTTATAGATCAATAGTACCACAAGAACCTATTATTGCATCAGACACTTATGAAATCTATAACCCTAAGCCATTTTTATATAAGTATTTTTTTAGGGTTAAAAGTAGTTACAAAAAATCAACCCAAAAAAAAAAATCTTGGGGGCTACACCTCCAAACCCTACTAAGGAATTATGGAGTATGTATAGTACTTTCCTAATTAGTCACCACAAAATAACAATCTCCCACTTGAGATTTTTTATCTCTAATCCTATTTTGTTGATTAGTGTCCAAACACTTAGTCATTTAATAGGCAAGATTAAACAGTTATAACTGTGGCCAAATTATCTAGTAAAGGTCAAGAATACAAAGCTTATACCAAGCAGGATAGTGATTGTTGAGTATTTAGTTGTGACCAAGCATATTAAAAAGTTATTGATTTCCAATCAAGTAGGTATATAGAAGCCAAGTGAAAATGTAAAAAAGTCTACATGACTAAGCATCAGAGCATTCAAGTGCCAAGAAGTTCAGTTTTGACATATAAGTTTTTAATGGCACAAACACATATATAAACTATTTTGGATGAATTTTATATGAAATTTACTATTTTGAGAGATACCTAAGAATGTAATCACTCATCATTTTAGAAGGTAATGATCCCAAGGAATACAATTCAACTAATCAAAAAATGAGATAGAAATGAAAAGAGATGATGAAATGTAAACCATCGATCAAGATCTAGAACCTTCATAGAACATCTATTAAAGGAGGATTATAAACCTAGAATCATATATATATATATATATATATATATATATAGAGAGAGAGAGAGAGAGAGAGAGAGAGAGAGAGAGAGAGTATCTCTTATGTGAGTATGAAGGAAGGAATGACAAGGAATATGTGCATGTGAAGAAGTGAAGACTAATTTTGAAAGTAGATTAGATAGAGAGTAATCTGAGCAGTGAAGGATTGAATAGAGTTATCAAATTAGAAGTTTTGAAAGAAGATATAGCAAAGATAAGACCCCAGACAAGCTTATAGAGAAAATTGTGGGCCATACTAAATCAATTATTGTTAATTAACATAGGATAAATCTCTTAACAAAGTAGTTTTAATAGACCTATGTAAACCTCCTAGTAGAGCCCTTACTTCATTGTGAGCATAAAATTCTTTAACAAGGTGAGACCTAATAGTCTCTAAAGCTTTTAATAGGGAAGACCCCTCACAGGGTAGATTATATCTTATGATCAAACATTGTGACCCTAACAGGTTAACTATATTGTTGTAATAGTGAAGATTTGTGGGTTTCATCCCACCCCAATTTTACCCTTGCATTGGCGTGTTTATGGGTCATCAAATCGTTGTGTTATGTGCTAAAATATTGCATGGGTGTGATGTATTTCATTTATGTTTCAACATTAAATTTTTAATGGTAGGTATATTAGATGAGATGAATTAGGTGTGAAATCATTGAATTGGTTTTGTAGTCAAAAGTATGAGATCCTAATTCACCCCCCCAGTATCTTGTCTCCCATTAAATCATTCAAAAAATTTGTATCAAAGCTCAGTTCTCTTATTAAGCTACCTAATAGCTTGAGAGGATCAAATCATAGAGATCAAAGTGTATAAGATGGAAAAAATCATTGAGAACCAGATGAATGAAATCCAAATCATATTGCATTAATTAGAAGCAACAAAAGAGGAGTTAAGAAAAACCCTAAAAAGAAGGAAAAAGGATAGCTATTCAACAAAATGACACTCAATAAAAAGAAGTTGACATAGAAGGACTTCATCATAGTTGAAAGAATGCTAATAAAAATGAAGCATTGACATAATTATTAGAGAATAATTGTGCCATACATAAAAAGAAGCTAAAGGTCTCAAGATAGAACAAGAAATTCAATTAGTTACACTAGGTGAAGCAATGAAAAAAAGGAAGAAAAAAATAGAAGACAATCTCATGGCTAAAGAACACAAAAGATAGATTGCTATCAGATTTGAAGAGAGATCATTTGAAGTACAAAATCCTACAAATAATTAGTTGGATATGATAAATCAACTAGAAATTGCAAATCAGGAAGCAAATAGAAAGAATTTGGAGATCACAAATATAAGGTTATAGAATGAGCAATTGAAAAGTGAGTTAAGGCATGAAAAGAAAATTATGAAGAGATTAAATAAACCAAATGAAGCAATCAAATACTTTGAATAATTGTTGAGGTCATCTAGAACAAAAGACACCTTTGGACTTGGATACAACAAGCACGCTTCATGTACAAAAGAAGGAGAATCATCCAAAAGTGTAGAACAAAGGAATACAAAATCCAAAGGTAAACCTACATGCCAGTACTATGGGAAAATTGGTCACACATCTATCATTTGCAAAAGAAAAAAATGGTATGGAAACTCCCAAACCTAAATTGAGTGGTAATTATTTAAATTGCAAGAAAGTAGGACATCAAACACATCAATGTAAACCAAAGAACAATGACTCAACTAGAAATGTATCTAGATTATAAGGTCATTGTTATAATTGTCAAAAGTATGGATATAGATCTCATGAGTGCAAATTCAAGAAAAATTCAAGCTACTTGAGAAACAAACTCATACATCAAGGAAAGAAAATTCCTAGAATTGGGATTACAATACATGGTACAGTTGTTACTATAGTGGAGAATATGGAAAAATTACATCCAAACATATTTAAAAGGAAATTAGAAGGAATGGATAAATGGAGAGATAATATGTTTCAATTGTCTCAAAATTGGACATATCAATAGAAACTGCAACTAGAACACCATCACAAACATCAAGTAATGGAAATGCAAAAATTGAAAGAAAGAAAACATGGATAGAGATAGTAAGCACTAGAAGTAGTAGAGAAGACAAAAATGTGATCAAATCTAATGGATGAGATGATCACACTACAACTCTCTAAGGAAAGAAGGTATATAGGAACTGTATACTCAATGTTGTGATTTTACATCAATTCCTAGCATAAAAGTGATAAAGGTTCATATTTGCATAAACAAAAGATGCATTAAGAACTTTAAAAAAAAAGAGAAATCATAGTTTACTGAGCATTAATGGTAAAATATGTATTAACTGAGCTTTGCAGTATAGACCAAGTGATCAAGGAATGTAATATATTGACCAAATGAATTAATTATGACTCGATGAATCACCTTGATTGAGTTGAAATGGAGATCGAGCTAGTTGTCATACACCAACCAAGTACAAAGGCATTAAATACAGACCTAAAATAAAAATTTGTAAGTATTTATGGGTAAAAGTACAAACTTGTGTCACCTTTCAAGCTGACTTAATAGTATCACCTAATCTATTAGTGTAACATGAATACTAACTATTAAATGAGAGTATTAACAATACTAAACAAGCTAACACTTAAGATAGGATGAATATGGTTATCACCAAATGGTAGGCTCCATATGGTATAACCCATGATGAAGTGGATGTGTCCCTAATAGGTAGAGATGTGTGGTCATGATTATGCTCAAGCTTCAAGTAGATGGGTGATGTGCATAAAGGATGGTTTCAATAATGGAGTCATGGAGGTATTTCAACATTATAATGGTATTTTGGTAGTTTTTGAGCTCTCAAAATAGCATTATAACATTGAATGAAAGGTGAATCATCTTTGTGAAGGGAGAGGGTTTCATTTATAGGCCAAGGGGTAGAGAGATGGATGGTCAAGATGCAAGGATGGTAAGATGGTGAGGGAGGGTCAAGATGCACTCAAAAGGGAGCACATGGATTGTGTTTGTTAGAGCCAATAAGGAGGTGACACTTGTCATGAGGAGGATGAGTGTGAGAATATAGGATAAGGGTTGGTCAAGGGAGTAAAGAGGGAGGTTGAGTATGTAAGAGACACGTAAGAGTCATAAAGGGGGGTGTAAGAGTCATAAAAGTTGGAGGGTGAGGGGAGGAGATATTTTGACTTTAGCTTGGGTTAGCAAGTCTTAACCCTTGCTTAAAGTTGTGCACATGTTTAAGAGTGGGATCAGGATTAGCTTAGAAAGGTGGTTAGGAGGGCAAGTATCTTAGCTTTGATGGGATGGGTTAGTTAGGTGGCTAAGTGAGGTTAGTATGGGCGAATGGGTTGGATTAGGGGTTAGGATAGGGTTTAGGAATGCTTTTAGGATTTTAGATATTTTATTAAATGATTTATTTAATAGAATGGGGATATGGAATTAAATTAAATAGATTTGAGGATTTGTTTAATTTAATAGAGGAATAGGGATTTAATTGATAAATTGATTTTGGGTTATCATTTGATTTTATCAATTAGACTATAGTTAATTAAATTAATTAATTAACTAGGGGATGACTATTATTTAATTAAATAGTAAATATTCAATCAATAATGTCCTAGGAGATGACTAAATATGATTACTATTTGTGTAATTAGATTTAGGTGTCAACATTTTCCCCTCTTTGACATAGTGTTGAAACAACACTATTTCAAAAAAGTTTGAATATTGACGATGCAAAGAAGACCTTGAATGCAATATGGTAACCCCAGTTTTGAGTAAAAGAGGAGAGAATGGACTATGTGATGCCCCCTCAAGAAGGTGGCAAGAAGAGAAGGTGAGGCTTGATAGCTTATTGAAAGGTACAAGAATTTAGGGCGAGTGGAAGGACTAAGAGTGGCTAAGAGAGGGGATTGAAGGAAGCGCAAAATCTCACTATAGGAGAATGATAAAAAGGAAAACCTAGTGCACAAGGATTAGCAATGGGTAAGAACACTAGTTATAGGGGGAGGGGGGAGGGTGATTGTTTGTTCAAAATTAAGCCTAGGGAAGTGATTTGGAAGATGGTAAGGTTGGGGAGATTATGATTCTAGGATGACGATTGGTGATGACTAAGAGCATGAATAATGCAAGAGCGATGATTATGATTTGATCCAGGAGCTATGATTATGATTTGATGCAAGAGCTATGATTATGATTGGTGTAGGATCTATGATGATGAGTGATGTAGGATTGGATACTATATGATTGATAGCTAGATTATGATTGTAGGATGGATTGGATGGGATGCTAGGATAGGATGTGAGGTTTTGATAGGATGGGATACTTTGATAGGATGGGATGTTTGGATAGGAGGGGATGTTTTGATAGGATGAGAGTTTTGGATAGGATGGGAGGTTTGGATAGGATGGGATGTTTTGATAGGATGGGAGTTTTGGATAGGATGGGATGTGTGAAGTAATCCATTCAAGCTTTGAGAATGGGGGTGTTCCAAAGGGGAGCACCACAATGTAGTTGAGCACTTATTTTGATATAGGAATATTGGGGAGATGCCAAGGTCACTAATAACATCAAGGCCTTTGTACCAATATTTTATAGGATTGATATGAAACAAACACACAAGGATTGCCCTAGTATCACACATGAATCTCGAAAGAATCAGAGTGGAAATGATACAAGGTAACCCACAAGAAAATTATATTTCCCAAGTGCACCATGGAACCACAAGTGATCACATGTTTGTAATATGCAAGGTTCATATCTAATTGACTGAGAGGCCGAAAAGAAGACCAAAAAGACCTGATCAAAACCTTGCTCTCAAATTGCACCATTCATAGCACACCATGATATAAAAGATCATGGTGACCTTGAGGAGGGAACAACCCAAATTTCTTGGTAGAGATACTATAAGAATCAAACTTGAAATATTGAAAAGAAAATGTAAATCTAGGAAAAAGTAACTTTTTTCAGAGAGATCTGTAGGACTGGATACTAATGGACCAAGATCAAACAAGAGGAAGGATGCATCCTGCAAGGATCTATTAGTAATATCAAGGACTAGGATGAGCTGGGCAATTAGAAATTTTTAGGAAAACATTTTGATGACAAGGGATCTCATATGAGGATTCACTAAAGCATCTAACTAAGAGAACTACAAGTTATAATCAAGCATGAACTAACACAAAGAGATGAGAGAGATACAATGGTATCTAGTGATGGGCTAACATGCAAAGAATATACAACTAATAGACCAAAGTATTTAGAAGGAATTACAATATAAAAGATTAGCATGATAGGATAGTGGTGGGAAAGATAAAGATGAGAAGATAGTGGATGAAATATTTGGGATGAGAAGATTAGAAGATAAAAAACTTGGGATGAGAAGATAGAGGAAAAGCATGGGATAAGGAGATAGAGGAAAAGTGTGGGATTAGAAGATAGAGGGGATGAAAATATTGGAATGGGAAGATATCAGATGAAAAGATCAGGATGAGAAGATAGTGGATGTAAAAAGCTTAGGATGGGGAGATAGCAGGTGAAAAGCTTGGGATTGGGAGATAGAGGATGAAAAGCTCAAGATGAGAAGATAGTTTGTGAAAAGCTTTAAGAAAGTGGGAGTAAAAATTTTAGGATGAGGAGATAGTGGGTGAAAAGCTCACGATGAGGAGATAGAAAATAAAAAGATCAGGATGAGGAGATAGTAGATTAAAAAATTAGGATGAGGAAATAACAGGTGAAAATTTTGGGATTGGGAGATAGAAGATGAAAAGAGCAGGATGAGGAGATAGAGGAAAATGTGGGATAAGAAGATAAAGGGGATGCAAAGCTTGGGATGGGAAGATAGTGGGTGAAAAGCTCAAGATAATGGATGAAAAGCTTGGGATGAGGAGATGGTGGATAAAAAGCTTAGGATGAGGAGATAGAGGATGAAAATATCATGATGAGTAGGTAGAGGGGATAAGAAGCTTGGGATGAGATGAGAGTGGATTGAGGGTGGATAGGGTGATGTGGATAAGGGAATGATATGTAATGGGAGGGCATGGTGGATGGTAAATTTCTAGGAGCTTTAGGATATGAATTTATGCCATTGGGGTATATGGGGATATCCTAGAGTGAGATACCAATGACAAGAGATGTAGCAAGTGATGGAAAGATGGAGCGATGGTGAGAAGTGCAAGGATAGGAAAAAAAGGTATGACCAGTTTGGTGATGACCAGGAAAAAATAGGGCTAGGATGGGGGGGTAAGATGAACACAACACGGTCTCCAAGGAATATAGTGCCCCTAGTTATAAAGTTATTCAAGAGGATTTTTTATAAGGGGTGGGATAGGATGCAAGAATGGTCAACAAGAGGATAAGGGAGATAGATGGAGGCTAGGAGGATTTTTTTATGAGGGGTGGGATAGGATGGAAGAATGGTTAATAAGAGGATAAGGGAGATAGATGGAAGCTAGGAGGAGTTTTTATAAGGGATGTGATAGGATAGAGGGTTGGAGGATAAGAGGATAATGAGGTAGAGAGAAGCTAGGATAGGAAAGGTGAATGAGAAAGGAAGATAGGGGGCAATAATATTTGGTAGATGAGGATGATGGAGGGCTTATATGGATGGAAGGGTGGGTGGATAAAGGATAGGTGGATAAAAAATATGATGGGAAATGGATGTCAAAAGGATGAACAAAAGCGTGTATCTAGTCGTGGACTTCATTTGTATCAAGATCCAAAGAAGGATGGTGGTTGAAATGGATGGGATCTGGTTGATATAGTGGGATGAGATGAGGATGGTGAATGATGGAATGTGCCCCCACATGTATAGAGCATTTGGGATGGAGGGTTTATGCATGAAGCTTGTTTGCCAAGTTTTCATCATGGTACTTGTCCAAGGTGCTTGAATTGCCAAGTTTTCACCATTGGACAATTATTTTTCTTTACTTGATTTTTTTATTTTTATTTTTTATTTTAAACATTTTTGATGCATTTTAACTCATAGATGTTGGTATGATGGGTGTAAAAAGACTAGATTTGAATGAGTGGAATGGTACGTGAGAATTGGTAGATAAGGGATGGGAAGACATAAGGCTTGTGGGTAAATGGATGAGGAAAATGAAAAGATCATCATTGGTACACACCTTGAAAGGTGATGAAGTAGTGGGAAAGATGGTGTTGAATGAGCTTAAGGAGAAAAAGGAGGAAGAGAAAGATAAGGACTACAAGTAAAGTTGGAAGATGGAGGATGGGAAATTTAGGATAAGAAGCATATGGACTAAGAGTGGATTGGGGGGATGAAGGATATATAGATGGAGATTTGGATAGAATATGAATAGAGGAGGCTTTATGAGCAGCGAGAATGGATGCCAATTGAGAATTTTCTTTGAGATGTATTTCTTTAATGAGTATACTCCTAGGTATCCACATGATTTTTGACTTTTGTAACTTGGGCCTTTGTGGCCTCTTGACTTTTTCATTGATTTGGATAAAAGGTTTTTTTTCTAGAACATGTATTTTAGAAGGGACATGTTGAAACTTGGATTTTTGTGGATTTTTGGATTTAGGATTTTTTTATTTTGGCATCCAATATGCTTCTTTTAGCCATTGGATGGGAACACGAGCATGGAGGAGATGGAGGGATTGTGGATGGAAAGATAGAGGTTGAAGGTTGGAAGGGTTTCAAGGATGAGTGCCTTTGATGATCTAGCTTGTGCATTTGAGGGGATGGAGTGATGGATTGGAAGATAGGATATGGATGGATATAATTTCCTAGAATGTATGGAGAGAATGAAGGATATGGGCCTAAAATAGATGGGAGTGAGAAAAAATTAGGCCCCAAAATAGATGAAGCAGATAAAGGATTCAGATTAGGTATATAAGGGCCCAGAATGGATGTAAAGGGTGGGAGATTTCAATAAGGAATATAGGGACCAAAAATGGAGGGTTGGAAATAAGGAGTAGGATAAGGGCCCAAAATAGATGAAGAAGAAGATGGAAAAGAAATTTGGGGTGAAGATGGAAGGACTTGGAATCATCCAGGAATAGAAGGGATAGCAACAGCTAGAGATACACATTTATTTCTTTCTTCAATATGATGTATTATGGGAGATATATGATCATGAAGCAGAGGGGATGGAAGGATAGGATCTTGATTTGGATGGGCTGATGGAAAGGGATCTTGAGATGTAGTAGATATAATGGTAAGATTTTGATTTGGAGGGGATGGCGACTACTCTTTGGAGGGAATGAATGGTAAAAGTGGATCATGCATGAGTGGGATGATGGGATCTTCTTTTGTGTTGTGGGATATTTCAACATTCTTTTTGACAAGATCTTGATAGGAATGGATTGGAGTGGATGATGTGATAGGAAATGCATGGATGATTTTTTCTAGGCAAGTAGATGGATGAAGAGGAGGTCATGTAATGGGGATGGATTGATGGGGGATGGACTCATTAGATTTATTACATGGGATTTTTGTAATGCTAGGAGGAGGAGATGTAGATGGGATTTGGAAAGGTTTGATGGATGGGAGGTAGGAGATGGAATGGCTTTGATAAGTGGGGTGAATGAAATAGGGATGGTAGTGATAGGTGTGAGGCCTCGCCCTGACCCATCATAGCATAGTGATACATTATTATTATTTTGATACTCACAACTCAAGATGTGAAGACACTACCTAATGATTCGAACACATTATATTATTTCATGTTGTGTGATGTTTACTTTCAAATATTTGAGTTCATAATTTAATGCTTTATGAACATGTATGTGGGTGAAGTAAGTAAATGCAAGATTTAACTCTTTGATTATGAAATGGTAATGATTAAGAATATGAGTAGGACAAGAGAATCCCTGATTGATTGATAGATGTATATTTTAATTTATGTGATTCCCTTATATGTATATACATATGTGCATGTGATTTTATGGGACCACTGATGTGTGCAATGAGTGTGCAGGATATTTTAGCTGAGAAACCTGACGGAGGAATGGAACTGATCCCTATGTGCCATTTGTGGAAACCTTTTTGTTCATAACTTAATTGTATTGTGAGATGTATGAATGTATCTTTTTGTGATCAGTAAATGTTAATGTTTTTTAATTGTGTTCTTAATATTTCACTTGACACTCGTGAATTGCATATGCATTTTAGCATGCTAGCTAGGATTAACTGCGTAACCTTTGGACCTAAGTCAGACTAAGTTAGTGACCTTTTTGCCAATTTGGTTTTAATCGAGTTTAGTTACCCCTAATCCGAATTAGTGCTTAATCTACATTTTGGGAGTTGTTAGATGGTCCTAAATATTCCTAGCATTTGTTTGATCGCAAATCAATTCCTAAGGCCTTAAATCATGAAATCTTTATACCCAAGGGGTATGGGTATGGGTTGGGGGCCTTTTCCACCCCCCAAGCGCCTTTTGTTGACATTTGAGGTCACTCAAAAAGTCTATTTTTACCTTTGTGCAAAAATTGAAAGTTGTTACCATGAGTTGAATAACCACAACTCCACTTAGAGGTTAACCTTGGGTTTGGTTGAGTTAGAAACTTCTAGATTTTTAGGTGAGTGGGGGAAGTTATTTCCCTTTTTGGTGGTTGAGTTTGGATCTTATTTAGAGGCCCTTTTTGGAGTAGTTTTGGTTGTTACCCAATCTCTACTTTTAGAGAGAAGTCTTGGAAGATTGAAGGCAAGGAAAGAGAAGCTCTTCTCAATTTGATCATTTTACCATAACCTCTTGTGAAGGTAGGAGTTCTTCCTCTCCTTGTTTATGTTGTTCATGTTTCTCATGATGTTTCATGCTTGGTTCATGCTTATGCTATTGTGTTGTTATTGGTATGCTTGTATGTATGTTGGCTATGCTTGGGAAGGATTGAAAAACCATGTTTTCTTGAATGCTTTTCTTTCATGTTTTTGTTTGAATTTTGAACTTTTCTTGTATGGGTGTGTTGGCATTACTCACCCTTGGATAGGGTAGAAGTGGCCAATTTTAGGAAAGGTATTCAGTTGGACTCCAACAGTGTAGAGTCTCTTCTCAGGATGAGAAGAGGGAGAGAGGTTAGGGTGGTATGGCCCCCTACCTGTTAGCACAAACCACGTATGAGTTTTGGCATGTAAGAATGGAAGAACAAAAGTTCTTGTGTTATAGCCCCGATTGGGCACCTATTTTGGTGTTGTGTTTGACATCTCCTATTGGAAAAATCCACATTTCCCTAGATTTGATTCAATGTTGAATCCTATTGTGAAAACCTAGTATGGATATGAATGTTTGATTTTGTCTCCTTGTTATGCTTGTTTGTCACCTGGTTAGATTTTGTTCCCTCCACGATTTTAGCAATGTATTGCAGAAAATGATATGGATCCCTTGATAAGGGTCAAGAAGGAAATTTAATTGGATTATTGTAATTTCAAGATTAGAATCCTATGTAAATTGTATTTAAAAACTTTGTTGTAATGGCAACGACGCCAAGTTTTCTTCCTAGTTCTTTCCTGGTTGAGCCTTTGAATCAAGTTGCCAATAAAATAGTGATTGAGTATTATTGCTTCTCATGAGATTTTTGTATTTTTCAGTTATACGGATGCATATCAAAAAATAAGATGAAATGATGATGTTCAATTAGGCAAAATTCAATTTTCATTTATGTTGAGACGAAAATTATGTTGTGAATGTAGATTCATTTTCATGATTATTGAAAACAAAAAAAAACCAATCTTACATTGTTGTTAAAATGGATCATTCAAGTTCTTGGTTTATTTAGATTGTAACAAGTCCTATTATATTTGTTTTTAAAAAATATATATAATCCCCTTGGCTAATAAATCAACTTGAAAATCTATACTTAGAAAAAAAAAGACTTAAAAAAAATTTGTCCAAGAGAGCAAAAACTCTCTGCTTTTTGTATGGGAAACAAATTAAATTCTCCCCCTTGTGACAGAGAATCTTAGAAGAATCTTTATTATCCTTAAAATAAATAAATAAATAAACTTACTTTCAATATCTAAATAAAATAAATAAATAAATAAATCTATAAAAAAACATAAGCCAAATATCTCTTCCTACCAACCTTACTTTATGCATTTAACTCTGTAACGCCCCGCCAAGGGATCCAAAAGAATTTACCTAAAGTTTCACTAAGTTTGCTAAACATTTTTTTTTTTTTTTAAAGTAGGAAAGTATAACATACACATCAAACACATAGTAGTGGAAGCAATAACATGTAATCATCGACAAACATACATTGCAAGTTACATTTCTTAAAGATCCCAAGACGTTGAGTCACGTTTAAATTTAATTAATTCTAAGTCTAACAAATACCACTTAAATATGAAAGAATAATCCGAAGTCTCATGTCCATATTATACATTTGTTCCGAATGCCTCTTGGCAAATTAATTCGGAATGCTCAATCATCCACTGTACAAGTCACAGGGTATGAAAGGCTTAAAAGAATATACATATGTAAAGATCAAGATACAACATTCTCAAATCCATGATACAAAGTACAGTAAAACTATATGAAACTATTCCCATACATGATACATCCATACATCCATAATGATAACACATCTATCATAAAATCTAACCATCCATCATAATAATCCAAGAACATAGTGAAGGTAAATGCCAATAACGAAAACTCCAGCCACGGTGACCACGGAACGGATCTCAATGGTAAGAGTAAAAGCACTACCACCCGACCGCGTGGAACCTAAATGGTCCGCTCCCACTGAGCTGAGGAGATAGTCTCAAATCCCAAATGGGATAACAAAACCTATAATCATAAATACTCTCTAAGTCCAGGAAATCCTATAAGTATGCTAACTCAAGGGTTCCTAAAAAGATCGACATCTAAATCCCAGAGGTACCACAAGACACGTAGGAAACCTAATATGCAAGCGGAAAAGTGTCATCGCAAAAGTCACATAGAAGTTACCTGAGCAATCCCTTAGGAATCCTGGGTCCCTACTGATCCTGCGGCCACTAGTATCCTCTCATACTGACGAGGCATACTATGGAATGTAAGGTCGTAACCAAGCATTCTCTCTACCCCATCCTAGTTTGTACTAGCACTCATGGCATGGGAGAGAACATACAATTATCTTATTAGGTTCATTTTCTCTCATTTAGTGTAAATGTTTTCACTTATTAACAACGACTTACAATGGGTTTTTCAAGGCAGCCTCTTAGGGCTCCGACCCCCATTGCAAGCCCCTCCCCGACTCTACACATAGATAACCTACCCTAGCTCATGAACTCGTAAATCAAATAATCATAATAAAACCATCTCAGTCCTATACGAGCAACTAAAAAAAAAAAATCATAAAAAAGATAATCCACAAAATTACATCAGTTCTTCATGAGCAACGGATAACAACCTAAACTGGTCAACGCTAAACCAATCCCAAAACATTCAAAGTATAAAGACAACATCAAAGTCTCAGAGATTGGATCTGAAAGTATATTATTTGAGTTAAGGTAAGGTTTATGTTTTAGTTTAATGTCGAATTCAAGTAACAAAGTTTTCACAACTACCCTTTTACGAATAACCCATTTCTATAATAACTTTCATTAAATCAATATCCAAATTTATAATTTAGTCAAATAAAATTCATTATTAATTAACTTAATTAAACTAATTTTAATTAAATTAATCAATATTCATTTGATCTAATTACTAATTTTAATCTAACTAATAATTGTTAATTTATTAATATTTAAGCAAAATTATTAATAAATTAAAATTTACAACTATATCTATGCATTTAATATTTATTTATTAAATATTAAAAAAAAAGTTTAATCTATTATAAAATTGAATATATTATAATTTTATTATTTAAAAATTTTAAATAAATAAAATTTATTTTTAATAATTTTAAAAAAAATTATTAAAAAAAAAAAAAAAATGAAAACAAAGTTTTATCTTTTATTTTCTTATCACACACGTTTATAGCCCGTCGGCTTTGGCCGCAGGCCTGCGGCAGCAGGTACTCTGTACCTGCCGTCGCAGTACCTGCGATGCAGGTACTGTCAGCCTCCGACAGTGGGGGGCGGGTACGGGGTGATTCCCTCCCCCCCCACTATAATATAAATATATATATTTTATATATATATATATATATATTTATTTTTAGTTTTATTTTATTTAATTTTAATATAAATAAAATAAATCAAGTTTTATTTTTAAAAATTAATTTTGTTTAATTTTCAATAAAACAATTTCTCCCAAAGGATAAATATATAATATATATATATATATTTATTTATTTATTTTTATCTAAAACTTTTCAATTTCAAAAAAAATCAAAACCCCTACTAAATTAAATGTTAATTTCTAAATCGAGAAAACAAGGGTTCTAAAAATTCATCCAGTCTCCATGGATACAGAAATTGTTGAAGAGCAATTAATAAAATTCACAATATTGAACAGTTAAAACTTTCATCACAACGAATTTAGATCTACAAACCCCAAACACGAAGAAGACAGGAAGGGATAATTGCATATTTAATGGATAGTCAAAACACAAGACCCTACCTGATCTTGATGCTATTATGAAATCTCCAGGAACTGTATGCGAATTTGCTCCTCTCAATAACCTTCCCCTCGAAGACTTTCTTCGTATCAACCTTCTGAAATTTGTTTCCAAAAATTGTCCCCCAAAAATTCCCATCCAAATTCCTCTATCCCCAAAAATGAACCCCCAAAGTTGTGATAAGAAATTTCTCCTCAAGTCGGGGCACTAATTGTGCGTTTACCCGAGAAGACTCTTTGCACAACTCAATTAACTCCAAATTAACTTTTATTAGCTTTTCTAATTCTTTTGCATTCAACTTTCATGCACATTAAGTTGAATGATTAAATAACTTTATTTAAAATTTCACTTGACTTCTATTGTTAATTAATTTATTACTTTAAATCTTATGTGCACTTTTAAGAAATTAAAATAACATTATTAATTTTTATAATTTAATCTTTTAATTTAATTCTTATATTTAACTCATGTTTAGATCATGCGATCTAGAATTCTTAATAAATTAATATCTTTCAACTTTTTAATTTATTTTAGAACTTAATTGATAACATATTTAATTAATTTAAATAACAATAATATTTAGCATTTATTTAAAAATGAACTCCAAATATATTATTATTAAATTAAATAAATATTATTCTGTTCTAAATTTATCTTTGAACTTTAATCTCCAACTTTAATTCTTTTATTAAATTAATTAATTAATTAAATATAAAGATATCATAATAATTCTTTATTAAATTAAATCATTAATTAATCTTTTTTAATTAGACTTAATTAATAGAAAATACACCAAGGACTCATAAAGCAATATACGAAAACCCATCATAGAAAAATACATACCAAATCAAACAAAAGGGTTATAATCACGAAATTACATCATTTGATGCATTCGGAGGGCACTTAACTCAGATACTTGTCCTAATTATCAATTAGGACAATTGGCTAAAGGGTTTAGGATTTGGACTTAAGAGTTTATCTCCCCTCTCTTACCATTGAGACAGTGCGATAGGGTACACTCATCCTGACAATTCAGGGAAGTCGATACCCGGTACCTGCAACCTGCATAAAATCTACGCATGTACAAACACAATATTCTAAGCTAAACAGACAATGGTAGGAAGTGGTGCATCGTTTAGATCCCAACTAGCAGGTGACTACGACTCCCTTCCTTAACCATATCAGAAACACCATACATAAATAAAATAGCACGCACACCATACACATGCAGTATGGGGTAAGTATCCGTAAGAAGCACATGGAATATTAAGCCATCTAACTAATCATCATCGATAACTAAAACCATTGAATAATCATCATACATGCATGAAATATAGAGTACCAAGTAATCTCATCATTTAATAAACTGAGTGTAAACATCATCTGATAATCTCTAAAATAATAATACTACTCATCAAACATAAATTGGCCTAAAAGAGTTTGGCAATCATATCATAAATATAGCTCGAAAAAGTAAACTAGGGGCAGGCACTACATCCACCCCCCCTAGACTTAGGCTTACTCCTGGAAGCCTATAAACAAATAGGGATATAAATCCCGTAATCTAGATGCACCCTCCCATGTCACTGAAGAGTCATCAGTAGGGTCCCATTGGACCCTTACCTGCTCTATGGTTCGACCCCTGAGGGTCAACTCCCGCTGCTCCAGAATACGTATTGGCTCCAAAGCCAACTGCCCGTCCTCTACCTGTAAGGCATTCCAATCAAGAATATGTACAACATCAGGAATATACTGTCTAAGTACTAAAAAATAGAAAACATCGTGAATGCGAGAAAGGCTGGGCAGTAAAGCAAGACGATAGGAAACTGGACCAATCCTCTCAAGAATATCAAATGGTCCCACAAAGCGAGGTGCTAGCTTCGAGCCCTTTCCATAACGGATCAGACTCTTCCGTGGACGCACTCTCAAGAAAACCTTCTCTCCCACAGCAAACTGCTTATCTGACCTATGAGCATCAGCATACTTCTTCTACCTATCCTGTGCCATTGTCAAGTGCTCTCGGATATGCACCATCTGTTGCTCCATGTCACGAAGCATCTCTGGGCCCAATAGGATGCGATCCTCAAGGCTATCCCAACTCAAAGGTGTACGACAAGGGCGTCCATATAAGGCTTGGAAAGGTGCCATGCCAATATAACTGTGATACCCATTGTTGTAAGCAAACTCCACTAGGTAGAGACAGTCCTCCCAATGAGTCTACCTATCCATCACGTACATCCTCAACATATCTTCGAGAACCTGATTCACTCTCTCTGTCTGCCCATCTGTCTTTGGGTGATATGCTGAACTGAAATTCAGCTGCACTCCAAGATCATGCTGTAGTGATGTCCAAAATGCGGAAGTGAAAACATGATCCCTATCAGAAATGATCTTTCGGGGAATACCATGTAGTCTCACAATGTCACGCATGAAGACATTTGCTACTGAAGCTGCAGTGTAGGAAGACCTGATTAGTGCAAAATGTGCCACCTTGGTCAACCGGTCAACGGTGACCATGATAGCATCATGACAACGAAGAGTCATAGGTAATCCTACTATGAAATCCATAGAGATGATGTCCCACTTCCATGAAGGAACGAGATTCGGTTTCAAAAGTCCTGCTGGATGCTAGTGTTGTGCCTTGACTCTCTGACACTCAAGACATCTAGCCACAAAATCAGCAATGCCACGCTTCATCCCGGACCAATAGAATAAATGTCGCAAATCTGCATGCATCTTCTTGACACCTGGATGTGCCGAGTAAGGTGCACGATGGGCCTCTGATAGGATCAATATGCGAAGCTTATCCAGTAGCGGCACATAGATCCTTCCTGAATGTCTCAAAAGGCCATCTGACTCCAGAACATAGCCTAAAAACTTACTCTCCAAGGATCTCCCTGAATTGATCTCACTGCACACCTCCAAATACCATGAATCAGTGGGGAGTGCCTGAAGTATCTGACATCTCAAATCGACACTAAGAGTCATAGATGATATCACATGTTTCCTGCGACTCAAAGCATCAGCTACAACATTCTCCTTCCCCTAGATATACTTTACCTCAAAGTCATACTCGTACAAAAACTCCATCCAATGCCTTTGCCTAGCATTCAGATTAGGCTGTGTGAATATGTACTAAAGACTACGATGATCGCTATGTAGTTCAAATCTGTGTCCCAACAAGAAATGTCTCCATCTCACTAAGGCATGAACTACTGCTGCTAACTCAAGGTCATGTGTAGGATAATTCAACTCATGATCCTTGAGTTTGCATGACTCATATGCAATCACTCGACCATTCTGCATTAGAACTGCTCCAATACCCTCAAGGGAAGCATCTGTACACACCATGAAATCACCTTCTGGATCGGGTACTGCTAAGATCGGTGCATTGGTCAGAAGCTCTTTGAGTTTTTGAAATGCTTCTACACACTTTTCTGTCCAAAGAAACTTCTTTCCTTTCCTCTGAAGGGAGGTAATAGGGTGTGCTATTCTAGAGAAGTTTTGAACAAATCTGCGATAATACCCAGCTAGACCCATGAAACTACAAATCTCCGAC
The DNA here is from genome assembly GCA_028749045.1 of Cupressus sempervirens. NCBI lineage: Eukaryota > Viridiplantae > Streptophyta > Pinopsida > Cupressales > Cupressaceae > Cupressus > Cupressus sempervirens. Next base: position 191,143,490 of record CM053788.1, read on the forward strand.
ATAGTAGTGGGTGCAGGCCAATCTACTATTGCCTGGATCTTCGTAGGGTCTACAGAGATACCTTCGCCTGAAATAACATGTCCCAAATATTGTATCTCTGATTGAAAGAAATCACACTTTACTGTATTGGCATAAAGTTGATTATCTCTCAAGCACTGCAAAACTAAACTCAAATGTTCCTCATGTTCCTTTTGGGACCTAGAATATATCAGAATATCATCGAGGAACACAAAAAAAAATCTATCAAGATAGGAACGAAACACCCCATTCATTAAGCACATGAAAACTGATGGAGCGTTCGTCAGCCCAAAGGGTACCACTGTGAACTCATAATGCCCATAGCAAGTTCGAAAGGCGGTCTTATGAATATCAGCCTCCTTGATGCGAAGTTGATGGTATCCTGACTTAAGATCAATCTTAGAGAACACTATAGCCCCCTTGATCTGATCAAATAAATCATCAATCCTTGGTAAAGGATACCTGTTCTTTATTGTCACCTTATTCAGCTGTCTGTAATCAATGCAAAGGCGCAAAGAACCATCCTTCTTCTTTACGAAGAGCACTGGAGCTCCCCATGGTGATACACTAAGTCGAATACTACCCTTGGCCAAAAGTTCCTCTAACTACAAACGCAACTCACTTAGCTCTTGAGTGGTCATACGGTAAGGAGCTCTAGAGATAGGTTCCACTCCTGGAGTGAGCTCGATGCTAAAATCAATGTCTCTCTTCGGAAGCATGCCTGGAATCTCGCTCGGAAAGACATCAGCATACTCCTGTAAATAGGGTGATCTAGGGTCTTCCTTGTAGATTCTTCCTCATCTAGTTCATTTATCGTAACAGCAAATACCTGACATCCCTTACGAAAGCTTCTCTTTAATTGCATAGCAGAGATCATCTGTAGGGATATAGGCCTCGGTATCCCCACAATCTCAACATCCTTCCCTTGGTCATCTTGACACATAATGGTCTTCTTCCTGCAGTCAATACTAGCCCTATGAGAGCCAAGCCAATCCATACCTAAGACCACATCGTAGGAGCCAAGAGGAATAACTCGAAAATTGACTGAAGTCTCAAACCCTCCTATGCTAAGTCCACACTTATGAACTACAGAATCTGTGGAAACTTTAGCGCCTAAGGCTAGTTCCACTTGCCAACCATGATCTTGCTTAACCAACTCCAGCTTACACTTATCAACTAGAGATGGAGAAATGAAAGAATCTGTAGCACCTGAATCAAATAATACAGAGAGAGGTGTACCTCGGATAGCTCCTGTAGTCTCAACTACTGTCCCCTGATGGTCTGCCTGACGATGATCCACCGCTGCAAATACTCTATGAGAACCACCTGCATTTCCGACTATAGGCTCAGATGCTGCTGGTCTGGGTCCTAAATACTGAGATGCTTGCTGTGGGCAGTATGCTGGAATATGACCAATCTATCCACACGAATAACATCCCGTGCCTCTACCAGATCCTCTCCCTATAGGTGGTGCATTCGACCGCTGGTGGCTACCCCTGCTAGCAAAAGACTGGCTGCTTTGTGCAGGCCGAGATTGCTGATTCTGTCTATTACATTGAGCATTGCGATTGATCCTAGAGTTGGATCCACCACCACCACTCTGTGCCTGAGGGTAAAATCCCTTATGCTGCTGAGGCTGCTGCTGGGAAAACTGATTCCTCCTAGGGAAGGGAGGCTTCCTGATTCCACCAGAATTGTGGTTGCCCTTAGATCCTGCTATAGTAGGCGCTCCCACAAATCCTCCTTGCCCAAAGTTGACACTCTGCTCTACCAGGATAGCTCGATGTACCGCATCCTTGAGGGTCTTAGGCTCAAATACCTTAACACCCCCAATAAAATGGTTGTTCAAGCCTCGGATGAAATGTTGTGCCAACTGTGCTGGGTTGTCACTGAATCCCAAAAAAGGCATGAGCTCATAGAACTTGCGCTCATACTCTACAACGGTCATAGTGAAATGTCTCAGGTTATGGAACTCATCTGCTCTATGCTGCTTCCATTCCTCTGGTAGGAATCGCTCATGAAAACTCTCCAAGAAAATATCCCAAGTGACACTACCCATGTCAATGCCCAACTTCTTCTCCTCAATAGTCCACCAGGTGGCTCCAAATAACTCTAGATTGGTAATGGCAAACCTCGCTTTGACATTATTGTCAAAGTCCTGCATAGAAAAAATCCTGTCAAGGGCAATAAGCCACTGCTCAGCTACATACCTAGAACCTTGCCCATTAAAGGGCTTGATCTTGGACCTCTGAAGATCCTTCATCTGAGAAGATACTATGAATCTATGTCGATCCCTCTGAGGACTCCTAGATCTGCGTCTATGCTCATGCCCAACCTGGTGTGCTCTATCCTGCTCAAGAACAGGAGGTAAGCGATCAATAAGGGTTCGCATCATTTGCCTCAGATCAAACTCCTCAGAGTCGGCATGTCCCTCATCATGGTCCTCTTCCTGATGCTCACTGACATGCTCTTCCCTATTCTCTTCCTGAATGGGGCTCTCATGGATAGACTCATGAACACTAACATCTCTGCCTCATCCACGGCCTCTGCCACGGCCAAGGCTACGGCCCCTAACGGAAGATCTCGTCCCAGATACCATCCTACAATAATATCCAAGACACAAGATGCTAAAATAACCATGAAACATACTACTGAAATACATAGATAAAAGACACATGTTTTGCAACCAAGATATTTTCAGTTTTCAGTTTACCTATAATTTTAGTTTAAGTATAATTTCAGTTTTGAAGTTTTGAGTGTTGAAGTATGAATAAAATAGGTAACTAATAGTTTATATATTGTTTTAGTTCAACTAGCTTCAAGTTTTAGTTTAAGGTTTGCATTTTTATTCAACTAGTTAACACTAGTGGCGTTCCAATATACCCAGAGCTCCCAATGTAGAAACTTGGGCTCTGATACCAGATGTAACGCCCCACCAAGGGATCCAAAAGAATTTACCTAAAGTTTCAATAAGTTTGCTAAACATTTTTTTTTTTTTTAAAGTAAGAAAGTATAACATACACATCAAACACATAGTAGCGGAAGCAATAACATGTAATCATCGACAAACATACATTGCAAGTTACATTTCTTAAAGATCCCAAGACGTTGAGTCACGTTTAAATTTAATTAATTCTAAGTCTAATAAATACCACTTAAATATGAAAGAATAATCCGAAGTCTCATGTCCATATTATACATTTGTTCCGAATGCCTCTTGGCAAATTAATTCGGAATGCTCAATCATCCACTGTACAAGTCACAGGGTATGAAAGGCTTAAAAGAATATACATATGTAAAGATCAAGATACAACATTCTCAAATCCATGATACAAAGTATAGTAAAACTATATGAAACTATTCCCATACATGATACATCCATACATCCATAATGATAACACATCTATCATAAAATCTAACCATCCATCATAATAATCCAAGAACATAGTGAAGATAAATGCCAATCACGAAAACTCCAGCCACGGTGACCACGGAATGGATCTCAATGGTAAGAGTAAAAGCACTACCACCCAACCGCGTGGAACCTAAATGGTCCGCTCCCACCGCGCTGAGGAGATAGTCTCAAGTCCCAAATGGGATAACAAAACCTATAATCATAAATACTCTCTAAGTCCAAGAAATCCTATAAGTATGCTAACTCAAGGGTTCCTAAAAAGATCGACATCTAAATCCCAGAGGTACCACAAGACACGTAGGAAACCTAATATGCAAGCGGGAAAGTGTCATCCCAAAAGTCACGTAGAAGTTACCCGAGCAATCCCTTAGGAATCCCGGGTCCCTACTGATCCTGCGGCCACTAGTATCCTCTCATACTGACGAGGCATACTATGGAATGCAAGGTCGTAACCAAGCGTTCTCTCTACCCCATCCTAGTCTGTACTAGCACTCATGGCATGGGAGAGAACATACAATTATCTTATTAGGTTCATTTTCTCTCATTTAGTGTAAATGTTTTCACTTATTAACAACGACTTACAATGGGTTTTTCAAGGCAGCCTCTTAGGGCTCCGACCCCCATTGCAAGCCACTCCCCGACTCTACACATAGATAACCTACCCTAGCTCATGAACTCGTAAATCAAAGAATCATAATAAAACCATCTCAGTCCTATACGAGCAACTAAAAAAAAAAAAATCATAAAAAAGATAATCCACAAAATTACATCAGTTCTTCATGAGCAACGGATAACAACCTGAATTGGTCAACGCTAAACCAATCCCAAAACATTCAAAGTATAAAGACAACATCAAAGTCTCAGAGATTGGATCTGAAAGTATATTATTTGAGTTAAGGTAAGGTTTATGTTTTAGTTTAATGTCGAATTCAAGTAACAAAGTTTTCACAACTACCCTTTTACGAATAACCCATTTCTATAATAACTTTCATTAAATCAATATCCAAATTTATAATTTAGTCAAATAAAATTCATTATTAATTAACTTAATTAAACTAATTTTAATTAAATTAATCAATATTCATTTGATCTAATTACTAATTTTAATCTAACTAATAATTGTTAATTTATTAATATTTAAGCAAAATTATTAATAAATTAAAATTTACAACTATATCTATGCATTTAATATTTATTTATTAAATATTAAAAAAAAAAGTTTAATCTATTATAAAATTGAATATATTATAATTTTATTATTTAAAAATTTTAAATAAATAAAATTTGTTTTTAATAATTTTTAAAAAAATTATAAATAAAAAATAAAAAGACGAAAATAAAGTTTTATCTTTTATTTTCTTATCACACACGTTTATAGCCCGTCGGCTTTGGTTGCAGGCCTGCGGTCGCAGGGCCTGCGGTGGCAGGTACTCTGTACCTGCCATCGCAGTACCTGCGACACAGGTACTGTCAGCCTCCGACAGTGGGGGGCGGGTACGGGGTGATTCCCTCCCCCCCCACTATAATATAAATATTTATATATATATATATATATTTTAGTTTTATTTTATTTAATTTTAATATAAATAAAATAAATCAAGTTTTATTTTTAAAAATTAATTTTGTTTAATTTTCAATAAAACAATTTCTCCCAAAGGATAAATATATAATATATATATATATATTTATTTATTTTTATCTAAAACTTTTCAATTTTAAAAAAAAATCAAAACCCCTACTAAATTAAATGTTAATTTCTAAATCCAGAAAACAAGGGTTCTAAAAATTCATCCAGTCTCCATGGATACAGAAATTGTTGAAGAGCAATTAATAAAATTCACAATATTGAACAGTTAAAACTTTCATCACAACGAATTTAGATCTACAAATCCCAGACACGAAGAAGACAGGAAGGGATAATTGCATATTTAATGGATAGTCAAAACACAAGACCGTACCTGATCCTGATGCTATTATGAAATCTCCAGGAACTGTATGCGAATTTGCTCCTCTCAATAACCTTCCCCTCGAAGACTTTCTTCGTATCAGCCTTCTGAAATTTGCTTCCAAAAATTGTCCCCCAAAAATTCCCGTCCAAATTCCTCTATCCCCAAAAAATGAACCCCCAAAGTTGTGATAAGCAATTTCTCCTCAAGTCGGGGCACTAATTGTGCATTTACCCGAGAAGACTCTTTGCACAACTCAGTTAACTCCAAATTAACTTTTATTATCTTTTCTAATTCTTTTGCATTCAACTTTCATGCACATTAAGTTGAATGATTAAATAAATTTATTTAAAATTTCACTTGACTTCTATTCTTAATTAATTTATTACTTTAAATCTTATATGCACTTTTAAGAAATTAAAATAACATTATTAATTTTTATAATTTAATCTTTTAATTTAATTCTTATATTTAACTCATGTTTAGATCATGCGATCTAGAATTCTTAATAAATTAATATCTTTCAACTTTTTAATTTATTTTAGAACTTAATTGATAACATATTTAATTAATTTAAATAACAATAATATTTAGCATTTATTTAAAAATGAACTCCAAATATATTATTATTAAATTAAATTAATATTATCCTGTTCTAAATTTATCTTTGAACTTTAATCTCCAACTTTAATTCTTTTATTAAATTAATTAATTAATTAAATATAAAGATATCATAATAATTCTTTATTAAATTAAATCATTAATTAATCTTTTTTAATTAGACTTAATTATTAGAAAATACACCAAGGACTCATAAAGCAATATACGAAAACCCATCATAGAAAAATACATACCAAATCAAACAAAAGGGTTATAATCACGAAATTACATCATTTGATGCATTCGGAGGGCACTTAACTCAGATACTTGTCCTAATTATCAATTAGGACAGTTGGCTAAAGGGTTTAGGATTTGGACTTAAGAGTTTATCTCCCCTCTCTTACCATTGAGACAGTGAGATAGGGTACGCTCATCCTAACAATTCAGGGAAGTCGATACCTGGTACCTGCAACCTGCATAAAATCCACGCATGTACAAACACAATATTCTAAGCTAAACAGACAATGGTAGGAAGTGGTGCATCGTGTAGATCCCGACTAGCAGGTGACTACGACTCCCTTCCTTAACCATATCAGAAACACCATACATAAATAAAACAGCACGCACACCATACACATGTAGTATGGGGTAAGTATCTGTAAGAAGCACATGGAATATTAAGCCATCTAACTAATCATCATCGATAACTGAAACCATTGAATAATCATCATACATGCATGAAATATAGAGTACCAAGTAATCTCATCATATAATAAACTGAGTGTAAACATCATCTGATAATCTCTAAAATAATAATACTACTCATCAAACATAAATTGGCCTAAAAGAGTTTGGCAATCATATCATAAATATAGCTCGAAAAAGTAAACTAGGGGCAGGCACTACAAACTCCTTCTTACCTTGGCACCAACTATTGGAATGGGCTTGAGAAATTTTTTTACAACAAAGTCATTTGAACTATCATTGGGTGACATTACCCTGTACTTCCTTATCTTTATGTTGTAGAAAAAGGTCAAGGATGGAAGCACAAGTGTTCTTTTTACTTTGGAAATTGCATTGATTTCATTTACTCCTATTCCCTTTGTCCTTGGTTCACTCTCCTTGGAAGTTTCATGGGTTTTCAAGTGGGGCGCACCTGCCAAAGTCCACCCAGTCAGCGCTTGGGCATCACACCGCAGTCTTGTCTGCTTGTGGTAGGAAGTAGGGTGTAGGAAGGAGGGTGTAGAGTATAGTATAAGGGAGGTGGGGGGGGGGAGGGGGGGTGGGTTAGTGGTAGGTATGGTTGATATTGAGTTAATTTAAGTAAGTTTAGTTTAGTATTATGTTAATTTTTTAAATTTAATTTAGCTAGATTTAATTTAGGTTAGTATTAATGCTATGTTAGTACTAATGTTAGGATAGTTAGTATTTAGTTTAGTTGATTATTTAATTATAAGGTTAGTTATAAATTATGATTAGTTAGAACTTATGATAGTTAAATTCTGATAGTTTAGATTTTATTTAATGTTTTTAAATTTAATTAAGATTAATGTTTAAATGATTAAATTGTTCTATAGTCGAATATTGATTGATAGTTAAGTGTTTATTGAGTAAGTATGTATATCTTTTTTTTTCTTTTTAATATATTGTTAGTAAGTATTAAAATTTTAAAATCTTAGTAAATTTAATGTTAGAGTAATCGATTTATGATATTTGATTTATTTTATTTCCTAGCCATATTTAATTTATATTGTTATTCAAAACAATTTCAAAATATCATTGTAACCTTAAGGGAAATAACGAAATCAAAAGTTGATACCAATTTAATAATGAATAAGTAACTATAGAAATGGATTAATTCTCATAATTATAAACTTAAGATGTATGTAGTAAAACTATTCTGGCACTTGCGAATTCAACTCTTAAACTTTAGTGAACTTTATTATTTTTATTTTTATTTAAAAAAAAAAAATTGTTTGTTTTTGCCCTTGTATTTTTGGACATGACAATAGGATGATATAGGAGAAATGATGGGTGTAGGAGATGGATTTTCTTTGGGTTTCCTTGTAAAATTCCTTGGAGATGTGTGTGTGGGACTATGAAGAGTAAAGGGATTAGGGTATTGCATTATATAAATAGGATTGGTTGGAGGATTTGGAAAGGGGTTTGGAAGATACTGAGATGGTGGATTTGGAGAAGCTTAGATTTGGATTTGGATTAGGCTCATGATAGAAGGAAAGACTGACTCTAGAGGATATGGAAATAGGTTGGGGAATGACTAAGAAGACTTAGCTAGCTTAGGATAAGGAAGATTTTATGGAAGACTAGAATGATGTAAGAAAGGATGCAATTAAAATGACAATGTTTTTGGAAATTTGGATGAATCTCTGATGAGGCAGTGACTACACTAAGTATGCCTTTCATTTGGGTTGAATGATTTACCAATGGATAAAGTGGAACAAATTAGACTTAGGGTTGTTGCAAATGGACTTGCTAACAACTGTTGCAAATAGTGTATGAGTGATCTCTTTAGCAAAAGGACTTGATTATTTTTGAAACATGGGGAGGATTTTGAACACTCAAGAGCATCAAACACATCAATAAACCTATAAGGTCTTACTAGGATATACAAGCTCAGTTAGGGGTGTCCTCAATATATGCAAGGTACGTGAGGCCTAAATCTATGGATGAAAGAAAATAATGCCACTCAGCTAGGAGGAGACACTAACCTAAATCTCCACCTTCACTTCCCAAAGGTATAAAATTCTTCAGGGCTTATCCAAGAGTGAAAATATTATGCTTCCAAGAGAGGTGTCTTTCGATTCACCTCCTAATGTTTATACTCTGCCAGAATGCTAGAGTTGAGGTTGTCCCAAGGGGTGATGAAATCCCTAACAAAGCCTCCTAAAAACTATAAAACAAGACCACATAAGTCATCTTGGGTTTAAAAGGCACTCGTTAATTTCCAATTGATTATTTAGATTTTGTAAGCTATGATTGAAGATGCATGTTTATGACATACAATGTTCATTCCAACTTTACAACATCATCAATATAATGAAAATTGAAATTTCACCAACATAAGAAATGTGAGCATCATTGAAGTGTGTCAAAATTATGCAATGTTCATTGATTTTTAGGCATTCAAGATTGAGTTAAAGTGTTTTATGCCCAAATTGAGGTGTTAATAATAGCAATGGTTCATTGATCTTAGTCATTCAAGAGTTTGTTTGATTGATCAAATTAAGTGTGACATGCATTTAAAGACAATATTTTAAGAGTTCAAAAAAATTTACAAAAAACATGGTTAGGTGTGGCTAGATGCTCCAAGTTGCAATGATAAAAAAAAAATCAACTAATTAGTCATAGAAAAAATCTGTAAAAATGAATATTTAACTATGCAAAAAATTAGTTTAACATTTTTAGTTATTTTTGATATGCATAACTCAACTAAGAATAGTCTATATCCTACAAAACCACTAAAAGTCAAATTTTGATCCCCATTGTGACCCTAATAGGTTAACTATATTGTTGCAATAGTAAAGATTTGTGGGTTTCATCCCCATCCCAATTTTACCTTTGCATTGAAGTGTTTATGGGTTATCAAATCATTGTGTTATATGTTAAAATATTGCATGGGTGTGATGTATTTAATTTATGTTTCAACATTAATTTTTTAATGGTAGGTTTATTATTTGAGATGAATTAGGTGTGAAATCATTGAATTGGTTTTGTAGTAAAAAATATGAGATCCTAAATCACCCCCCCAGTATCTTGTTTCCCATTAAATCATTCAAAAAAATTGTATTAGAGCTTAGTTCTCTTATTAATATTCCTAATAGCTTGAGAGGATCAAATCATGGAGATCAAAGTGTATAAGATGGAAAAAATCATTGAGAACCATATGAATGAAATCAAAATCATATTGAATTAATTAAAAGCAACAAAAGAGGTGTTAAGAAAAACCCTAAAAAGTAGGAAAGAAGATAGCTATTCAACAAAATGACACTCAATACAAAGAAGTTGACATAGAAGGACTTCTTCATAGTTGAAAGAATGGTAAGAACAAAGAAGCATTGACATAATTATTAGAGAATAATAGTCTCATACATCAAAAGAAGCTGAAGGTCTAAAGATAGAACAATAAATTCAATTAGTTAAACTATGTGAAGCAATGAAACAAAGGAAGACAAAATAGAAGACAATCTCATGACTAAAGAAGACAAAAGCTACATTTCTATTAGATTTCAAGAGAGATAATTTGAAGTACAAAAGTTTAAAAATAATCAGTTGGATATTTTAAATCAACTAGAAATTGAAAATCAAGAAGCAAATAGAAAGAATTTGAAGACCACAAATATAAGGTTATAGAATGAGCAATTGAAAAGTGAGTTAAGGCATGAAAAGGAACTTATGGAGAGATTAAATAAACCAAATGAATCAATCAAATACTTTGAAGAATTGTTGAGGTCATTTGGTACAAAAGACACCTCTGGACTTGGATACAACAAGCACTCTTCATGTACCAAAGAAGGAGAATCATCCAAAAATGTAGAATAGAGGAATACAAAATCCAAAGGTAAACTTACATGTCATTACTATGGGAAAATTGGTCACACATCTAGCATTTGAAAAAGAAAAAAACGGTATGCAAACTCTCAAACCTAAATTGAATGGTAATTATTTAAATTGCAAGAAAGTAGGACATCAAACACATGAATGCAAATCAAAGAACAATGACTCAACTAGAAATGTATCTAGATTATAAGGTCATTGTTATATTTGTCAAAAGTATAAATATAGATCTCATGAATGAAAATTCAAGAAAAATTCAAGCTACTTGAGAAATAAACTCATATATCAAGGAAAGGCAATTCCTACAATTGGGATTACAATACATGGTACAGTTGTTACTATAGTGGAGAATATGGACAAATTGCATCAAAACATATTTCAAAGGAAATTAGAAGAAATGTATAATTGGAGAGATAATATGTTTCAATTTTCTAAAAATTGGACATATCAATAGAAACTAAAAAACTAGAACACCATCACCAACATCAAGTAATGGAAATGCAAAAATTGAAAGAAAGAAAACATGGATAGAGATAGTAAGAGCTAGAAGTAGTAGAGAAGACAAAAATGTGATCAAATCAAATGGATGAGATGAACACACCACAACTCTCTAAGGAAAGAAGGTATATAGGAACTATATACTCAATTTTGAGAGTTTACATTAGTTCCTAGCATAAAAGTGATAAAGGTTCATATTTGCATAAATAAAAGATGCATTAAGAACTTTAACAAAAAGAGAAATCATAGCTTATCGAGCATTAATTGTAAAATATGTATTAACTGAGCTTTTCAGTATAGACCAAGTGATCAAGGAAGGTAATATATTGACCAAATAAATTAATTATGGCCTAATGAATAACCTTTTTTGAGTTGAAATGGAGACCAACCTAGTTGTCATACACCAACCAAGTACAAAGTCATTAAAAACAAACCTAAAATGAAAATTTGTAGGTATTTATGGGTAAAAGTACAAACCTATGTCACCTTTCAAGCTGACTTATCAGTGTATCACTTAATCTAGTAGTGTAACATGAATACTATCTATTAAATGAGAGCATTAACAATACTAAACAAGCTAACACTTAAGATAGGACAAATATGGTTATCACCACCAAAGGAAGCAAACCAAGAATGATAGGCTCCTTATGGTATAACCCATGATGAAGTGGATGGGTGGTGTGCATAAAGGATGGTTTCAACAATGGATTCATGGAGGTATTTCAACATTATAATGGTATTTTGGTAGTTTTCGAGCTCTCAAAATGGCATTATAACATTTCATGAAAGGTGGATCATCTTTGTGAAGGGAGAGGGTTTCATTTATAGGCCAAGGAGCAGAGACATGGATGGTCAGGATGCAAAGATAGTAAGATGGTGAGGGAGGGAAAAGATGCACTCAAAAGGAAGCACATGGATTGTGCTTGTTTAGAGCCAATAAGGAGGTGACACTTGTCACAAGGAGGATGCGTGTGAGAGGATAGGATAAGGGTTGGTTAAGGTAGTAAAGAGGGAGGTTGAGTATGTAAGAGACATGTAAGAGTTGTAAAGGGGGATGTAAGAGTCATAAAAGTTGGAAAGTGAGGGGAGGAGATATTTTGACTTTAGCTTGGGTTAGCAAGTCTTAACCCTTGCTTAAAGTTGTGCACATGTTTAGGAGGGGGATTAGGATTAGCTTAGAAAGGGAGTTAGGAGGGCAAGTAGCTTAACTTTGATGGGATGGGTTAGTTAGGTGGCTAAGTGAGGTTAGTATGGGTGAATGGGTTGGATTAGGGGTTAGGATAGGGTTTAGGAATGCTTTTAGGATTTTAGATATTTTATCAAATGATTTATTTAATGAAATAGTGCAATGGAATTAAATTAAATAGATTTGAGGATTTATTTAATTTAATAGAGGAATAGGGATTGAATTGATAAATTGATTTTTGGTTATCATTTGATTTTATAAATTAGACTATAGTTAATTTAATTAATTAATTAACTAGGGGATGATGATTAATTAATTAAATAGTAAATATTCAATCAATAATTTCCTAGAGATAACTAAATATGATTACCTACTTGTGTAATCAGATTTAGGTGTCTACAATCAAAACGACCAAAATTGCATATTTCTATCTTAAAATCATTTTTTTTTAAACATATGATTTAGAAAAATTCATTCTAGCTAAGTTATATATGGTCTCACACTCTTCCAATTGGAAATGTCCATTAAATGCATGTTTTATACTAGTTTATATGCAATTACTAAAGAAATAAATTTATCTCAGAAAAGTAGTGTTTCAACAATTCATACTATTTTTTATGATATCTTTTTAATAACATATAAACACCATTTTATAAAGCTCAAAGTCAAGAATATTCTCAAATAGAGTTGATAGTGCTTTCATTAGATATAGTATATTGTGATTAAAAAATTCTATAGGCATGTATTTTAACACTTGAAAAGATGTCAATTTTGAGGGAAAAAAAATAGTAAATCATATCAAAAAAATTCAAAATTCAAAATTTATATGACATTCTAGAGGAGAGAGTCATCTTCCAAAATGTATAATTTTTCTTTTGGTTACAATAGATTTGTTTTGAAAAATGTGGTGGGAGATGAAAACTATCAATTTCATGTGAGTTAAAATTTGAATTAGTATAAAAGATGAAATATAGCTCAAAAACTAATTTTTATTTTTGGTTGTTGTAGCTATATATATGCTATCTATAACATAGTCTAAGATCAAAGGAAAATAAGCTTATTTCGATATAGTTTTGTGGTGGGAATGAAACCCATAATTTTCAACATTTCTCAGTAGCTAAAAAATTATCTATAAACTTAGGGAAATATATAAATTCTTATTCCAAATAATTATTAAAAATTATAATCCTAAAATTCATCCATTTCTACACATTTCATTAGTTTACTACATTTTCATATTCAAAATAATAATACTAGTTTTATATCATTGAAGTCGAACACTTATACTTTTGTTAGCCTTTCCTTTACAAAAAGGTGACAAAGGTTTGTGCTTTTATCCTTATCAAATTTTGGACATTCATTTCATTCACTAAGTGATTAGGAATGTTTCAAAGATTTCAAAGAAATTTCAGTGACCAGTGCAAAAGAATCATAGTAGTTTACCAACAAATTTGTTATACAAAGTAAGTATTACTCTCTGTGTTGAGTTAAATATTCAGTAGAGATATTGCAAAAGGTTTTATTTTAAACCCTAGTTCAAATGGAATCTAGAAGAAAAATATTGAAGGACAACAATGCATACTTATACAAAACGATCAAAGTCGTCCACCTAACTTCAAAAATTTAGTAAAACTTGAAAACATTGGTTATAATATAGGAGCTTTACCATCAATTCGGCCTAGAATATTGACTATTTAGGATATAAGATCTTGTTATCTATGAAATCTAGGAGAACTTGGAGATTTTAGATTAGAGAAGCTTATGATAAGTTATCCATTGATGGAATCTTGAAGGATGATCACAAGATCATTGTTGAGAAAGGGCTTACCTGTGCCTTAGATTTCCCAAAGGCTTTTAAAATCAAATGGATAAATATTGTGCATAGCCTATTCATGACATGAAAATAAGCTTAGAAGGTGGGTTGATTAAGAGAAATAAGGCTATCATACACAGGGTAACTAGGTACCCTACCTTGGATCAACTAAAAAGTATAAGAAGTGCAACAAAGAATGAAATTGAAAATATGATGACAACAAAGTGGAATGTTCATGGTATGTCAATTGATGGAATTCAGGACCCATTATTTTAATTTTTTGTTCGTGTGATTGCACATAAATTTTATCAATCTTACACATTTTATCAATTTTATAAATTTTTATAAATAGTGTATCATGTGTAGTAGTGGATTTGGGCTACAAAATTGTGAAGAAGGATCATTCCCATGATCTTGCCGAGTGGCAACTTCACCAACTTACAAAGAATTTAGAGGTAGTGAGGAAAGTGAAGAATACCTCTTGTAAGTTTGGATCTTTATTCATTTGTATATTTTCCTATGTACAAAACTCTTTTCCTACTATTGGAACAATTTCTTGGGATAGAAATTGAACAACTATGGTGCATATTAGTCATTTAATTAATAGATTGGGAGAAAAATTTGAAGCAATAATGGAAAACTATTTTGAAGAATTCAAAATAAAGATGAGTAAAATAATAAGTATTCCTAGTCAATTGTAGATAAGTACTATTATGAAGTATGTTTTATTGTAGGCACATATTTTATTTTATACTCAAGTAGTTTTCCCAAGTATAGCATGGCTAAGGCCAATGCCCTATGAAGACAATGTAGATGAGGTCACTCCAACAATCTCTGCACTTTTGGCTGAAGACATAGATGCAAGTATTGAGCAATTTGGCACATACAAAACTATAATTGCTAAGATGACTATTGAATCTAGTCACCCAAAGTAGGAAAGTAAAGAAAAAGAAAGAGTGTCGAGGGTGGAAATAGGTGTTAGAGTTTTAGATGACACTACAACACCCCAAGATCAAACGAAAGACCAAGATAACTTCCACAAGATATTGGCAAGACAATTGCATGAAGATACAAGAATGCTATTATTGGTAATGGACTTGATTGAAATCCAATGGATTGATTTTCAAATGTACATAATAGGCCTCCTTATATAGGAGAAGTGATAAGAGAAAATGATAAGTGGAAGATAAGCTATCACCCACACAAGGTGAAATCACATTTCCACCAAAGTTGGATCATCCTCCATTATGTAATGAAGTATGTGCAATGATGAGGATGATAATGTGATAATTGCACTAAAGGTGGAATGAGATAACAACTATGACCACCTAGAGTGGAATTCTCCTACACATGTGTTTAATTGAGGTGAAAACTCTTAAGTGTCTCAATCTCAAACTACTATGCAATGAATTATTCTAAGCAAGCTTAAGTAAGAGTAATTAGTGAATATTTAATTACAGCAAAACCCCCCCTTAAGTGCAACTTAGGGGAATGCACTTAAACTCACAATGCAAGATGGGTCTTGGCTATTACACTATTTTAGGTACCCATGTACAATATGCAATGCAATACATGAAATGTAATCTCTCATGAGGTGGAGAAAGAGATATGAAAACAAGATGCATGGATGGATGAAGTACTTAAGACACCCCCCCCCACCACCCCCAAAAAAAAAAAAATTTGCATGCATCATATATATACAAATAATGATCCCCTCATAGGAAGGAAATAAGGAGACATGATATCACCCCTCCCATAATGAAGAAGCTCCAATATAGATGAAGAGTTCCTACGAGAAAAATATAATCCAATGCCTACAAGAAACATGTCTCCCCTTTGGAAGAGATAAATACATCAAATGATGAACAAGAAACTCCATGTAAAAATTAAGGAAGGAGGAAGAAGGTCTCCATGTATGCATCTTTGAAGACTAAATAGGTGTCTCCAAGCTCAAAGATTCAGTCACACCATCAAGCTAACCTATGAGTTGTGAAAAATCAAGAGAACATGAAGATTTGGGAAATCCAATGTCCACAGAAGGTGAAGAAGTATCTCAAAGAGAAAACTCCTTAGATGTATTAAGCAAATCTATATTATGAGACTCATTTGAAAGAGCATCTAGGAATTCATCCCATATTGCAAGATCTAAAGCATAAAGATCATCTTGCTAAATAGTAGAACTCATGTCTAAAGAATTAGGAGGTGGAGGAGTAAGAAGTTCAACACTTGTCTCAAGAACAAAATGATTTAAGTGTCCAATATTCTCCTCACATGAATTATTCACCCTAGATAAAGGGTTAGGTACATCATGAATATCATCATCATTATCAAAAAAATGTGCAAAAGAATACAAGCATGATGTATGATCAACAAATCCCATAGATATGACATCTCTAGTCTCCATGTCCCTAATATAGACATAATTAGGAGTGAACGCAACAAGTTTACCTTGTGCCCCATGAGTAATTTGGTAAATGGAAAGGAGGTTAGTGGTCAAGGATGGTACACAAAGAACATCATTAAATGTACCCTCTCCCATAGGAATAGAACCTTTCTCACAAACCTTCATGTACGTATTATTACCCATCAATATAGTTAGATAAGTACAAGGCTCAATAGAAGAAAACATATCCATGGAAGATGCCACATAATGTGATGCAGTTGAATCAAGAAGCCATTTACTTTGCTTATGATGTGTGGAAGCAATGAGTGCTTGTCCTTTACCTTTGGATGATGATGTCGATGTGGACACTTCTTGATATTGAGAAGAATGAGAAGAAATTGATGAGGGAAAATGGATATTTTTCTTTTGAAGAATGTGAGTGAGCTCATCAATCTTGTTATGGAAACATTTATGCTCATCATGTCCTAACTTTTTGCAATAAGAACATTTATCTATCTTTCTTCTAGATGTTTCCTCTTTTGAAGAGGACTTGGATTTAATATTATGTTGTGAAGGAGAATCATCACCTTTGTCATGTTTCTTAGGATCCTTGTGTTGTTTGTTTCCATTTATTTTGGGAGCTTTTGGAGAGGAGCCATTTGCAACCAACACTTGATACTTGGAAGGCTTCAATTGATCCATGTGTGCTAACTTTTATTGTTCCCTTGTGAGTTGAGCTGAAATTCATTAAGAAAAGAAATTTTGTATGCACTACCAAGAGCATCCATAGTAGCATAGAATGTGAAAACAGAGATTGAATATTTAGGACCTAGCTTAGAAAGAATAGATAATATCAATTGCTCATCTTTAGTAATGCCACAATTAGAAAGCTTGAGTCTAATGGAATTAAACTTAGAGAAGAAGTCTTAAATATTGTCAAAATCACATGGACTTAGACCTATAAGCTTATTCTCTAGTTTAAATTTTCTAATTTAATCAAGTTTACCAAAGATTCCTTCCAATGTTGTCCAAGCATCATGAAGATGTGTGCAGGGTGCAATATGATATAGAAAATCATGAGATATGGTGGATCTAAGAGAGCCAAGTGATTATCCCTTCGATCAAACCATTTCCTTGTTTTTGAAAAACCTATAGTTGGTTCTAGATCCTGTTAGAGAATCATTCTAAGAAATCCAATACTCACAACTGATTAAAAATTGCTTCTTTCCATTCATGATAGTTATAGGGAGTGAGTGATGGAACTTTTGAAAAATCCATAATGAAATAAAATGAGGATTGAAATAAGTTGATAAATCCTTCAAATTACCAATTGAATTAAGAAAATTGAAATCCATATTCACCAAATGCAAATATATCCAAAAAAGACTTATTTTTGAAAGTGATATGTCCACTCCAAATCACTAAAATCTGATTGTAGATCTAGAAATTAGAGGAAAAATCATTCACTTTCAAGAAAAATTGCACCTCAAAATATTACTAGATATGCCCAAATAAAGCCTTGAAATTTTCAAAAAAATTGGATTTGCAATGTTTCAAAAAATTTAAAGCTAGAGGTCCAAAATCATCTACTCCACTATGTAGACTATGAAATTCTACCCCAAAAAAAAAAAAATTGCTTGAAAAAAGGAGTCTATATGAGGGAGATATCATTGTTTGAAAATTGCCTCTAAAATTATTTTTTATGAATCATTGTTGATGCACCTTCAAAAATAAAATGGTTGTATATTTAGCTTTAGATGTCTGATTTGGATGAAAAAAATTCAATTTAGGGGTTATTGGACCTCCTCTATATGATGCCAACCTTTGATTTGCACTAGCAAGCTTAATTTTCACCTGTAATAGAAGGTCACAAAATACAACTCTCAAAATCTCATCCAAATTGTGATGTCCAAATTGCCAAATGCTGCACCAACAATGAGTCAAGCCAAGATTACACTTCTTCAGAAGAGGTCTTCACACATGAGAGCTCTGATACCATGTTAGATTTTTAGGTGACTCTACAACACCCCCATGATCAAATGAAAGACCAAGATAACTTCCACAAGAGATTGGCAAGACAATTGCATGAAAATGCAAGAATTTTATTATTGATAATGGACTTGATTGAAATCCAATGGATTTATTTTAAAATGTACATAATAGGCCTCCTTATATAGGAAAGGTGAAATGTCCCTTTCTTTGATCTTATATGATATTTCAAGCCTCTAATCAGATCTTTAAAATCAAACAACCAATATTTCAAAAATCCACCAATTTCTCAATAAACCCCAAATCGGGTATGCTCGAAATAGTGCCAAAAACTTCATAGCTTCACAAATTATTGATAAATATGAAAGTGGAAATTTTTATAGAAATTTCAGCAGCATAACAACCTCCAAAATGAAATTTCCAGATCTGTATAAAATTTACATAATAGTTCCCTAACGGAGGATAAAAACAATGCTCATCGGGCTCCCGAAAATAACACAGAACAGCCCAGAAACACCACAAAAACACTAATAATCTATCAAAAAATTATAATCATGACCAAAAAAATATATTCAGCTTTATTTTAGCATCTAAATGTCTGATATACAGCATCAACCCAAACTGATATGAAATACTCAACTGAAAACACCAAACGCTTACAAAAACACACCCGAAAACCCACAAATCTGCACTGTTCAGCACAAAGGAAAACTCTTCATGAGCATGCAAATGGAATGGCTTCAACCTCCCATCCTTAGACTTTCTAGAAACTAGCAAACTCCTATTCTTGGGTCTCCTTCTCCACAAGTTTGGCAGCCTCTAAAGAACAACAAAGCAATGCACAAAAATCAAGTTCTGGAATGAGCCCAAAATGCCTCCAAACTCCTTAAAAGAGGGCATAACCCTAACTCACGTCCAAGAGGGGTTAATTAAACATATTTTAATAATAATTTTCATTTATTAGTCCATTAGCTTCCAAATATTATCCCCTTTTTCCAAAACTTCACCTTTTTGGGCCTGCCTGCCTTAGAAAAGATTATTATTTTTAATTATTTGAAAAGGGGACATGACAAGTCCTCCCCTTCCAAATATTGCTTGTCCTCAAGCAATGGCTGAACAATAAACCAATCAATCCACCTGGATCCCAAATGTAGTCATGAATTATACTATTATCAATTAACACAGGCTCCTGCAATATCCTCTGCAATATAACCAAGAGGAATCCATAATCAAACTGACAATTACTGCTCAACCAAACTCCAAAGTCACAACTTCCATAGTTAGAAACCCACAAGAAACAAACTCTTAGAACATCAAAACCCAAGTAAAGTGGAAAAATAAAACTACCAACATAGTAAATACCATTAACGCATTCCACTGGCCTATACGAAATGTACAATCCAACTCTGCAACAATGGTGAATGCTCCCGAATGAAATTGTACCAAGTATGGAGAATCCACACACTATACAACTCCTGCAGTCAAGAAAACTCTGTAGATCACTGACCACTATCTCATAACCATAACTCTCATGCACCCCTGATGGTGAAAAGCCATCATAAGATAAACAACAAGAATTGGAACCCAAACCAAATTTGCCTGCCATCAACTCCTCAACACAAGGATCAAATGCTAACTGATGTACATACCTTGCAATATAATATTGATAAAAAAAACCAACCTCAGTCAACAACTCACCATGAACAAGTGATACAACCCACTGTGACTGATCACCAGCTAAGTCAGGAGATGTCATAGCCAAAGGAGTAGAATCAATAACAACACCCGCTGAAGCATCACTCCGAAACTCCTGCTCTAAGTCATGTATTATCAAACTGTCAACTGTAGAACCTAGCGCCATGTCATGCCGATCACAACTCTCATCTCGAGGTGTTAAACTATCCCATAACTAATGATAAGCATTAGGAACCAAAGTACATCTCTGTATCATCATCTCATCAACATGGTCATCAAAGGTAAATTGATGAGCATACCTCACAATGTAATGCTGATAGAATGCACCAATCTTAGTCAGTGGCTCAGACTGCAATCTAGATGTAACTAACTGTAATCGATCACTAACCAAGTTGGAATTGACTACTACCTCTAAAGACATCGCCAAGGGAGTAATATTACTAGAAAGAACCATGCCAAATATTGGCTCACCAAAATCACACATGGTCTTTGATACAACATCTCTAGTCTTCATGCCATTAGTTCTAGAGGTCACCACCATGTCAGGCATACCACAACAATCTACTGCAGCACCCAACTCAATTGAACTTGACTCTAGTGGAGATGAAATCGATATGCCAATGTTAGTATCATGGATGGATGCATCCCCATCTCCACTATCTTTGACAATCTCGACCATGGACATCCTTGGATCATCAAACACCACAGCTTGTGACTGTATAGAATCTAGTAAAGACTGTAGTTTCTCTAACTCCATGGTCACCTTAGCCAAATGAAACTGTGACTCCTTGAAAGCCAACTGTGTACTCTCAAGAATCTCAGAAGTCACCTCGAGCTGCTGAGTAATCTCACTCACCTCATCTTCCTTGGCCAATAATGCATCATATGTTGTAGTCCCCCACTCCATAAGATAATCTCTGTCAGCTACCAACTGTATATAATCCTGTCTCAAATTCCGAATAGCCTCCCATAAAGAGTGGAATTTTGTCAAGGAAAGATAACTGCCTCCCTCCTCATCACTAGTAGGAGAACCCCATCCATAAACTACTAACAATTGATGAATAGCATCGAAATGTTGGAAAGCAATACCAATGTCTCGCTCACTAACTCTCAACTGACTAGACACATGATGGCACTGGATAGACTGTATCCTACAAACCTCCTCTGATGCACTATCTAAAGGAGTATCCTCAAGGTTACTAGTCTCTAGAGTATTACCATCCATATCATGCGAATCAACTCCAAAGCTCATATCAACATATGGAGTATCAAAAATTGTAGCACTACTATCCAACTCCTCTGTACCAAAAGAAACCACCAAGGAAACTAAGTCTTCAAAATTGCCCACTGCATCCTCCTGGATGTCATCAATGCCAATATGATCTTGAGACTCATCTGTATACACTACCAAATATGAAAGATCATCAACACATTCCAGCAAAAATGGTCGACTGGACATATGAACAAAGCCCAACACCGGTGTATAAAAACTAATACCAACATCGGACAAGCTACTGGCAGAAGAAAAGATAACACCATGCAATCTGCTAATCAAATCCATGATAGCACCCAAACAATCACTGCTACCAAAAAGTGTTAAATATTTCCAGTCAACTAAATCCCAAATGCCAATATAAAAATCTTGAGTCCATATCCGTAAACTATAATTAGCTGGTAACTCAAGCAAACTCCTCACCTGAGTAATATGACCAATACCAACTAATTCCACATACCTATCTGACATTGTCCCTATATCCTAGATATGAATGCAAGATGAACTCACAACATTATCAATGACCACATATGATCTACCATTCGCAGAAAGCTGAGTATCAGGAGTGCAAGATGAAACTAAACTCAATTCCATGCCATGCTTATCCCCATGTCTCTCCCAGTCTTGTAATGCCAATGGAGTATTCATCAAAGAAGCTCGAGTGTCCTCAAGCTCGTGAGAAAGCCTATCAACTTCCTCCTCCCTCTTCCTCAAGGCATTTGAATAGTCTCCAACAAGGCTAAGAAGATGGTCACAATATGATAGAAGATGTAAATAACTCAACTTCATCATTCCCATTCCTTCCCTAATCACTTGTAAGTCAACATAAGAAGACTTTGCATGAACTCCCTTATGTCTACCCTGTAACTAAATCATTTGAATGTGATCCTCTATCATATCCTGCATCCTATCATGATGAGATAATGAAGTCACAATACTATCTTTGTTCACCTTTAGCTGGTTGGACAAATCATGTGAAGTACTACTTGCCTCAACCTCATGTGATGAAGCATCTAACTGTGCCCGGTACTCTTTCTCAGCAAAGTCATGAATGCTTAATGTTTGCTCATCTCTACCAGGTATCTCACCATCATGCACAATAGCATCCTCATAATCATAATCTAAACCCACTACCTCTTGTGGCAGAGTAGAATCTGAGACCTCTGCTTGGCTATAAGCTAGTTTCTCAAACTCCTCATGCAAATTCTTGGTAATTGTGTCATCTTCCCTATGAGAAAATCTGCCAAATAGAAATCTAGTCAACTTATCCACCTTAGCTAGCTCGGACAACATGTCATTCATCATACGGTGGTGCTCAACCAACTGTTCAGACATGTCATGGCTTATTTTCCTAAGTTTATCTTGAATGTCTAAATAACCATCCTTTCTACTATTCTGACTCTGGATATCAATTGTCCAAGATCGTGTCCTCTGAGACTCTGTACTATACTTGTCCATTTTGGATAAAGTAGAGTGTAACCTCAATAGGTTATAACTTCTTCAAACACCAAGACTAACATGCAAATGATTAGAAGTAGCATGCAACCATAGATTTTGACATGCAACTGATTAGAAGCAACATGCAACCACCAAATTCACCAAGAACTAACATGCAAATGATTAAAAGTAGCATGCAACCATAGATTTTGACATGCATCTAATTAAAAAAAACATGCAACCACCAAATTCACCAAGAACTAACATGCAAATGATTAGAAGTAGCATGCAACCATAAATTTTGACATGCAAGATTTGGGTAGTTGTCAAAACTGACATGCAAACTTCTACAAACCCTCAGGCTGGCAAGATCACAGCTCTGATACCACTAAAATGTCCCTTTCTCTAATCTTATATGATATTTCAAGCCTCTAATCAGATCTTTAAAATCAAACAACCAATATTTCAAAGATCCACCAATTTCTCAATAAACCTCAAATCGGGTATGCCCGAAATAGTGCCAAAAACTTCACAGCTTCATAAATTATTAATAAATTTTAAAGTGGAAATTTTTATAGAAATTTCAGCAGCATAAAAGCCTCCAAAATGACATTTCTAGATCTATATAACATTTACACAACAGCTCCCAAACGGAGGATAAAAACAATGCTCATCGGGCTCCCGAAAACAACATAGAACAACTCGAAAACACCACAAAAACACTAATAATCTATCACAAAAGTATAATCATGAAAAAATAAATATATTAAGATTTATTTTAACATATAAATTTCTGATATACATTAGCAACCCAAACTGATATGAAATAATCAACTGAAAACACCAAACTCTTACAAAAACAAACCCGAAAATCCACAAATCTGCACTGTTCAGCACAAAGGCAAACACTGCATGAGCATGCACATGGAATGGCTTCAAAATCCCATCCTTAGCCTTCTTAGAAAATTTTAAACTCCCATTCTTGGGTCTCCTTCTCCATAGGTTTGGCAGCCTCTGAAGAACAACAAAGCAATGCGCAAAAATCAAGTTCTGGAATGAGCCCAAAATGCCTCCAAACTCCTTAAAAGAGGGCATAACCCTAACTCACGTCCAAGAGGGGTTAATTAAACATATTTTAATAATAATTTTCATTTATTATTCCATTAGCTTCCAAAGATTATCCCCTTTTTCCAAAACTTCACCTTTTTGGGCCTGCCTACCTTAGAAAAGATTATTATTTTTAATTATTTGAAAAGGGGACATGACAAAAGGCAATAAGAGACAATGATAAGGAGAAGATAAGCTATCACCTAGGCAAGGTGAAATTACATGCCCACCAAAGTTGGATCATCCTCCATTATGCAATGAAGTATGTGCAATGATGAGGATGATAATCTGATAAATCCACTAAAGGTGGAATGAGATAACAACTATGACCACCTAGAGTGAAATTCTCTTACACCATGTGTTTAATTGAGGTGTAAACTCCTAAGTATCTCAATCACAAACTACTATGCAATGCATTATCCTAAGTAAGCTTAATTAAGTGTAAGTAGTGAATATTTATTTACTCCAAAAATAAGGAAGAAGGAGAAGTTTCTTGACAACCTATAGAGGATGAGGAAGGCAAAGGAAAAGAATTTTTTATTGCAAAGCCTAAGGCTACCAAGAAGAAAAAGGTTGTTGTTATCGATACTAAGGTAAAGGCCAACTTGAAGAAGGACATGCAAGGAATGTTGACACCTTGGAAGCCAAAGGGAAAGGTGATCATCACAAGGAAATTGATATCTCAGCCCCCTAGTGAGAAAATCATAGGAATTCCATCAAAGATGAGAAAACCAACTGAAATGCAAAAGCATCAACCAAAAGAAAATCCAAGGAGAAAATTGATTGTAACACAAGAGGAGGAGGAAGATGATGAGAATACTAAGTTTGATGAACCTAGAAAACTTCAAATAGTGAAGATACTCCCTCCAATGACTATGGATTGGGTATGTGAAAACTTCAAAGAATCATAAACTATTATGGGATTCAAAGATATTCATTATGATTCTTTGAATAATATTGATCAAGATAAGATTCAAGGAGTTGTGATTGACATGATAATCAAATTTAGATGTACATCCCTAGAATTGGGAGTTAGATTTCTAGTGGGATTTTATAAATGAGTGGATGCAAAGTGGAAGTGAGCACTATCCATCAAGAAACGAATAAGAGAGAGACAACATTGGAAAAATCTATGCTAGATTTGGGGAAGACTCATATATCTATAGCTCCTAAAAAAATTGTAAAGAAGTTTATTTTAAGAGACAAAGAATACATGATTTTGAAAAATAAAGCTCATTGTTGGTGTAAATAATTATTCACTATTTACACTTACTTAAGTTTACTTAGGTTAATGCATTATTTTAATATTTATTTATTAGCCACCAAGGAGTATGCATACTCTTGTGAGTTGTCATGTTGACAACATAGGAGTTTGCACCTCTTTTATGCACATAGTGTCTACAACATAGGAGTTAGCACACTAATTAAGCACATGGTGTCTACAACCTTATCATTCTTATCCACTCATTTAGAATGATGGATAAGGCATGTTCTTAGTTGTCATGATGTCTATCTTATCTCCTAGTTCTTTCTAGATACATTTTAGGTGCTCCCTAAGAGGCCTTTTACATAGACACTCCTAGTGTGTATATTCATCACATACTAAATAGAGCAATGCATTAGGACATACTTTAATTAATTGATCATATCCATTTTTGGTCTACAGTTGTGCTTGTGTTTGAGTTGTTAGTTCTTGGGTGAATTTTTTCCTTAGGCAAATTCTTACATGGTATCTGAGCTTGGATATTTTCACATCACATAGTCATTCAAGACCATTGTTTCTTTAACACCTTAACCCAAATGTAGAGTAATGCAAAGATTGGGAGCATCTAGAGATAGATCTAACCTTGCCATTGCGTTTGGAATACTAAATTGGTGAAGATTGACTATAATTACGCCTACCATAAGCATAGTCAAAATTGAAGATTTTTTTATTTTATTTTTGCAAACCGGCACCTAAAGGACTAATTTTCAGAATTAGTATGATCATTTCAGATTTGTACATTTAATTTTTATATCTACATCTCTGCTATTTTTTTCAAATCTGCATTATTTTCTAGAATTTTTTTGGCCATCGATCCATAGGAGAGATTTTTTTAAGGTGAAGATTGGTACTTGTTGGTGCAAATCAAATATTTGCATCACATTTAGAAGGTCAAAAAACCCTCAAATCAGATTTTGTTTCATCCAAATCAGACATCTAAGGAAAAATCTAGAACCTTTTTTTTTGGAGGTGCAAAGATGCTTTAGAAAAAATAATAGCAAAGGTGATTTTCAAACAACGATATCTCCCTCATACAGACTCATTTTTGAAAGAAATTTTTTTTTGTTTTGGGGTAGAATTTCATGATCTACACATTGGTGTAGGTGGTTTGAGATCTCTATTCTTGAATTTTTTTTGCAACTCGCAAATTTTGATTTTTTCCATTTAAAATGCTTAGTACAGGCTCATCTAGGCTCCAAATCAGGTTCTATTTTTTTTAAAGTGCATTTTTTTGTCTACTTTCTAGATCTAAAATCATATTATAGGTTCTATAGACAAAAATACTACTTTTAGAAATAGGCCCTAAATTGGCAAGTGGCTATCAAGTGCCTAAATCATACATTGAGGGGGTTCTTTGATTCTTTGGAAGTTTCTTTGATTCTCTTTTCCATTTTGGGGGTTCATTGATTGATCTCATGGAGGAGTTTTGTTTCATATGTTGGCATGGAGTTGGACCCAGGTTGACAAAAAGAACCTATCACAAATAGAGTGATACAGTCCTTGATCATCTAAGAAGAGAGCATAAGGAAGCATTTCCTTATTTATGTTCCAATGAATTGATCTCTGACACTAAAGAACAACCACCTATTCACAGACTTTTGGTTATCATTTGTTCTAGTCTCTCTTCTTCTGAATTTTATAAGGTGATTGCCAAGTTATGGTATCCATATGATCTTTGGATCTATTTTAGAGAGCAGTATGGAGATCCACACATTCCTCCATTCCCAAAAGATCTCATACCTCTAGTTACAGCCAACTCCTCTTCAAATGAGATCACAC
This sequence comes from Cupressus sempervirens, assembly GCA_028749045.1. Taxonomy (NCBI): domain Eukaryota; kingdom Viridiplantae; phylum Streptophyta; class Pinopsida; order Cupressales; family Cupressaceae; genus Cupressus; species Cupressus sempervirens. Next base: position 191,170,468 of record CM053788.1, read on the forward strand.
CTCCAACTCCTATTGCTCCTATTGATCCTGTTCTAGCCACAGATGCTTCGAATTTAGTGTAGAAGGATCCTTTATGTCTTCCTACTCTACCTTCATGTGATGACTTCCTTTCCACCCTTGTAGGCCTATTCATGGAGTCTCACATTGAAGATGTGGGAGACACTATTCATAATATTCATCTTCTCTTTGAGGTGAATAATTCATTCATTGTTGTAGTGACAGATTCATGTGCTTCAACACAACAAGGTACACTTGGTCTTCCAGCCTCAAGTGATGACTTCTAACCTAACATTTCAACTCTATTCTTAGAGTCACACATAGTCAATTTGGAAGAATTCCTTGATGATCTACTGCTTTTCTTTGCTGAGGAAGATTCTTCTACAGTTATTGCGAGGACCCACTTTGATCCTCATGTCCATTCTCTACATGATTAGTCTTTCTAGACTGATGTGATTGTGGATACTTATGTACAACATCTGTAGGAGGTCTCTTTGTCATTTGAGAAGACTATTGGTTTTTTAAAATAGGTTCTACATCACTCCTTGTTTGATATGCACTTCTTCCTAGTAGTTTTGGAGGAAATGATCATCAGCATCAACACAAGGACACTTGAATAGGTTTCAGAGACACCGTTCATCTTAGAGATTCCTTCTCCATATAGGGGACACATCTCCTTTGTACCCTTTCCATTGTTTCTTCCAAAGGGAGGAACATCATTCAAAGGTCATGGATCAACTTCTACATCAGAGCATTTCTCACTGATTAGCACACTATCGTTAGGAGGGGGGGGACTACCTTGTCTCCTCTTTTTTTTTTTTGCGGGGGGGTTGGGGGGAAATTTTTTCTCTTAGGGAGTTTTGTCCTTCTCCATTTTTTTCTTGTATATACTAGATTTATGTCATAATGGGGGAGTCTTGATTACTCCATCCATCTGTGCATCCCTTTTTCATCTCTCTTTTTGGGGGAGGGTTTTTCCCATGAATTTTTACCTCTTTCCCTACTTTATGAGAGATTTTCATATCATTATGTACATGGGTACCGAACATGGCCTGGTAGCCAGGACCCATCATGCATTTCATCCTAGTTTTTGTGAACTTAAGTGCATTCCCCTAAGTTACACATAAGGGGGGGTGTTGGTGTAAATAATTATTCACTATTTACACTTACTTAAGTTTACTTAGGTTAATACATTATTTTAATATTTATTTATTAGCCACCTAGGAGTATGTGTACTCTTGTGAGTTGTCATGTTGACAACATAGGAATTTGTACCTCTTTTATGTCCATAGTGTCTACAACACAAGAGTTAGTACACTAGTTAAGCACGTGGTATCTACAACCTTGTCATTCTTATCCACTCATCTAGAATGATTAACAAGGCATGTTCTTAGTTGTCATGATTCTTATCTTATCTCCTAGTTCTTTCTAGAGACATTCTAGGTGCTTCCTAAGAAGCCTTTATATACAAGCACTCCTAGTGCATATATTCATCACATACAGAATAGCGCAATGTATTAGGACATACTCTGATGAATTGATCATATCAATTTTTGGTCTACAGTTGTGCTTGTGTTTGAGTTCTTAGTTCTTGGGTGAATTTTTCCCTTAGGAAAATTCTTACACTCATGAAGTTGAGAAAGATAGCATTCGGATATGGAAAGAAGAATTTTAAGTTTTTTACTCCTTCTGTGGACATGAGGGAAGGTCAATACACCATAGAACTTGAAGGTGACTACAAGAAAGAAGTGGCCAAGCTGACTAAGAAGAGCCTATCACAATAGAACATGACACTAGCACTCCACTAAATCTGAATATATTGATAGAAGAGGACATTAAAAGTTTAATGATAGATTTAATAAAACTCTATACTAACCCAATTTTTTGACCGATTGTAGATTATCTGAAGCTTGAAAATAAGATGATTGGTGATATTTATGTGACATCAGTTATAGACGATAGAAGTCCTGAGAAACTTGGAAATGATTTAATTATATTTACATCATTAACTTGTATGCCAATTTTTTAGAAAGAGGCAAATTTTGAAAAAGACACATGCACTAAATCAGTAGAAGAAGTAACATACAAAGGATGCAAAACATACAAGTGTGACACCTATGCAATAGGAATTTCCTACAAAAGTGCAACAATCAGGATAGAGATCAAGTGACAAGGGGAAACAACTACTATTATCATCACCAAGTGATAAACCTTGACAATCTCAAGATGTGACTCACTCAAGTGAGGATGATGAGTCAATAAGCCTTGATGAGGTAATCAAGTTACCTATGTATGATTTGAAAAATCTCACACTTGAACAAATGTAAGAGCTACATGTTGAAATTTACAAGTGGGAAGATTTACTTCTAAGAGGTGGGGTGAATCAAAAGTAACTAAATTTAACCTTTTAGCTAAAAACATTTGCATGCATCTAATTCATCTAATGAACATAAAAGTAAAGACATGTACAAAAATAGATAACACAAGATTTGGTAACCCAGAAACCCTCCAAAATGAGAAGGTAAAACTAGGGTGGGGATGACACCCACAAAGTATCATTGCAACAATATGTAACTATTCAAGGTTACAAAGTTTGACCACTTTCAATGGCCTACCTTGTGAAAGGCCTATCTTGTTAAATACTTTGCAACTTGTTAAAAGTGACCTGGTTAAAGGATTTAACCACTCTATTAGAACTGGGGCTAGTTAAAGGACTTTAGTAGATTCACTTGGAATGCCACCCTGTTAAAGGATTTACAAATGGCTATTAGGCCAACCTGAGTCCATAGGATTTCCAATCCTAATACAATTGCTAGAGAGTATTAGAAAGTCTTGACCTAATAACTTGCAATAATCAATTGCTGATTCCAGATCCTTGTTCTACTCCGACTGCTCTAATCCTTTCTTGATTTGATATGTCACTCTTTGAAACTCTAATACTCTATTCTTGATCAACTAAATTTTGCAATGTTATTTTTCTCTTCTCTAAGTCTTTAATCACCCATCTGAACTTCATTATAATTCACCCATACATCTCTCACGTGTACACATACAATGGGATTTTGTCCTCCTTTTAAATATTTTGATGACTTAGGATTAGGTATGAATCTATGATCAATATTTACTCTTCATTTCCCACTCAATTCTTGCACTTTTCCTATTGGTTGCATACCTTCTCCATTTTTCTTATTGGTTGCATGATGATTACATAGGTAATGCAAAAGATTTGATCTTATCTTCAAGATCCTTTGAAATTCATCCTATGTCAGCTCCAAAAATGGTTTACATCTAAGTTTGTAGAGATAAAAAATCATATGTTGATTCTATGTTACTCGACACTTACTATTTACTGATGCTTGACACATATAGGAATTCTATCTCACTCGGCTCCTATGGAAATTCTATTTCACTCGGCATCTATACTCTACTCGGCACCTATAGTGACTCTATATCTCTTAGTACTTAGCACTCAAACTTCTCTTGGCACCTAAAGATCACTCAACACCTGAAGTTCACTTGGAACCTATTAAATTCTCTAGCTTGGCACACTATAGCTTGGCTTCTATATTATACTTGGCATCATCTTGAGAATTGGTTAAGTGTGTTGACACTCAATTGTCAAAACCAATCTGAGACCAACAAATCTCCCCCTTTGACATGAGTGGCAAAAACACTTAACTAAACATTATACATCTAATCTATATGAGTATACTACACATTCTATTTAGCATATGTACAAAACTTCAAAAATTTGTTCAAAAATTTTGTATACCTCAAAATCTTGTAACTCCCCTTGACTAATGTGCCAATTCTATAACCAAAACTCTTGTGCTGAATTATTCTCATACTGATGTATCTAATACTCTTTGCCTTGTCTACCTTATCATTCTTTTGCCTCTTTTTCTATGCACCCTATTTCTGCTTTGATTATATACTGCCTTTGTTAATGCTCCCCTTTTTACATATTCTTTTAATTTTGCATCCTTTTGGCTATATCTCCTTATTACTTCCTCAAAAGGTGAATTTGAATATCTCCTTTGAATATATCCCCCTTTGGATATTCTTTGTTACTTCCATCAAAGAATGTATTATGTAACCATTCTTATTTACATCTCCCCCTTATTTCACATAATATCTCCCCCAACATATTGTCTCTCCCTCTTTTTGACACTTATGTCAAAGGGTCCTAAGAATGAATGGAATATTTAGCCAAAAAATTCTTATTTACCTCCATAATAATCTTTAGAGAATCATCCCAATTATCTATGGCAAATTCTAGTGATTTGTGTTGGATGGCTATCTCTACTACAAGATGTACTAGGCCTTCTAGGGTAGAAAGATTGGGGTCTTTCTTTAGAATAGTTTTTGCATAGGCCATTTCTTTATGGAGCACTTCTAAATGTGGGGTAATTTCAAATTGAATCTGTATCAATTTGGCCTTAAAATTGGTCTCTTTTGTTGTCAATACAACTAACTCTTTCTATATGTGAAGCATAGTTGTAAAATGCTTCTCACTTTGAGCTAGATCTTTTAGTAATTGTGTGCTAGAAATCTTGAAATTTTTTTCCAAGCTTAGAATCCTTTGGCTAGTTTCTTGTGTGAAATATGATGACTCACACAACTTGGAGTACAATGAGAATAAATTCCTAAGTACTATTTTCACTTTTTCAATTTTCTTAGCCAATTCTACTTGTGAAAGTGCTATTTCACTAGATATTTTCTCATTAACTTTAATTTGAAACTTCTTTTTAGACCATTCTAATAACTTAACATTTATATCAAGGTCTTCATTTTGTACCTAGTCCACTATGTTGGACAATTGCTCCATGATAGGCTTGGTTTCATCAGGTACTAGCAAGCTAAATGCATCAAGGAATATGTCTTTGATTTCCACAAGTGATTGCTTCTATTTATACTCATTTTTGAGTATCTCTTTTTTCTTCCTTCTCTCTAGTGCCTCTTGCACTTCATTTATCTATGCTAAATTCATTATCCTAGACTCATAACTAGGTATGACTATTTCCTTGTCAAGTGTAGGGTCTCCATAGTGAAGTATCCTTGCAAATTTGGTGGAGCTTGAGCCTTGTGTTGAAACCTACAGTGGTACTACATCAATGCTCAACTGCTTGGTAGGAGTCCCTAAGGTAGGCATGTTTTCCAATGTCTATATTGCCTCCTACTCCTTTTATTTAGGGGTTCTCTCCTCTTCCTACTATTCTTCTCTACTAACCTGATCAATAATGATGATTTGATGAGGTGCACCATGGATTTGTATTGTAAGAACATCTTGTCCTATTTGTTCCTTTTTTGGCTCCTTGGAAGTTGTCATTGTTGTGACTATATGATCAAACCTAATAGTTGTATCCTATGTTGTTTTCTCTTTAGGTTGATCTACTATAGCTATGGTAGGTTGTGAAGGTGTTTCTTGTGTATTTACCTTCTCCCTAGTGATTTATACTACATCCTTTTGTAATCCATCCACACTCACCAAAACTAGGTTTGTACATAACTATGATTGCAATGTTGTTTGGTGAAGGATATTTTTGAGATCCTCTGTAGTGAGTGGATTGATTTTTTAACCTAAAGTGTTAGGAAAATCCTTTATAATTATTGTTTCTACAACTGTTGTATGTGGAGAACTTGGTGGTGGCAGTTGGGTGTCTTTGACACTCTATTCTGGCTGTTGCTCTTCAGTTGTTGCCTCCTCACCCTGTGTCTTCTCCAGTGCTTCCTCTTCTTTTTCTTTCTCTACCTCCTCCTCTTTCTCATTTTCTTCTTCTTCATCATTTCTCCCTTCAAATGGGTCTTTTTACCCTTCCTTTATTGTAGTCAATCCATAAATTAATTTCTAAATCTATGTGGACTTTTGTACAACATCTTCAATTTAATCTTGCAAAATTTTGAAGGCTCTATATTTGGGTGAAAATTTTCTCCCATGTTTCTTGTTAGCCTTACTTATTTGACCTTTAGTAAGGTTTGGCATTACATGGGACAATTTAGACTCTCTTATTTCTTTCTCCATTTTGAGACAGTAATGTGATTTATTTTCAACTAATGAGATTAGCTCTTTAGGCATTGAATTATCTAGTTCAAGTGGGGTGGTCTTGAACTTAGCCATCATAGTGTAGATGGATTCTTCCACTATGTTCTATTATTCCATTGACAACTTATTAAAATATATGGTCTTTAAACCAATTAGATCTACATTGTCTCTAATTTTATTGCAAACACCTTTCAATTTAGACTTGGTAGAATGTCTTACCAGTCTGAATTGATCTTCATCAGACTCTATCCTTTCTTCATCTAAATCAAGAGGAGAAACATAATTTCTTCTTTTCTTCTACTCTATAGGCTCTCCTTGTTCTATAGCCTTCTGCTTCCCTTATTCTTTTTCCACCTGAGTTGTAGCCCTAGCATCTTCCCTTGTAGTTGGCTTGGTTGGGATTGACTTTGTTTCCTTCTTCTTCCCCTTGGGGTGTGCAGCTGGTTGTTTTTGAGATTTTCTTTTCTTTGTCTCTAGCTTTGGTGCATCTTACTTAGCACCTTCCTCCTCTTCAGCATCCTCCCCCATACCTTGGGTTAAGGCAAGTAGTCCCTAACCTTGTTCATCTTCACCATCCTCAACTTCTTCACCTTCTTCTTCCTCTACTTTTGCAATGACCTCACCAAATTTGGCTTTTAATTTCTTGGCAATTTTATCCTTCTTTTTCAATGTGGAGGTAGTCTTTAACTCCATATCTACTTTTGATCTCACCACATCATATGTTCCAAAATGTGGTGGACTTTTGTCTACTTCCTCTACTAGCAATGCAGTTATTGTTGTTGATGCTTCATCTATGCTTATTTCATAGCCAAGAGGTCTTAACCATCTTACTCTTGGTATGGTAGCTTGTATGTATGTAGAGTCAATATCTACAAGAAAAAATACATCATTTACATGTTTCTCTACTAAGGAAACTAGAGTTCTTACCCTTTGTTTCATTGTCTTCTTGAAATCTTTAAAATAACTAGTCATTAGGGTCTCAAAATTAGCTCCCATCTGCTCTATGTATTCATTAACTTGAGCTATGATTGACCTATCAGTTTTCCATGCAGCTTTACCAAAAGAAGGAAACTCATTCTATACATAAAAGAATATACAAATCAAAATAGCACCAAATTTGCATTGGGCTCCCTTGGTTCTCCTTATTGCTACTAAATTCTAATTAATCTATTATAGTTGTAGTTCTACAAGATCATAGGTATCATCCTTTATCACCAATTTGTAGCCTACATCCACTACAATGCAAGGTACACTGTTGAGTCTGCTAAATTAGTAGAATCTATGTGCAATGACTGATAGAAAAATCAACAAGAGGGTCTTGGATGGTGTCAATCATCATTCCTCTCTTGTTCCACTTGACACTATTATTTTTCTCTATTGCCTCCTTAGAATCGCTCCTAAGGATCTCTAGCCAATCTAGGGTTGGGTACCATGTCACTCTATGTACAATTATCTTTATGGTTTTCATTGGCCCATCCTCCAACCATAAGCTTCCATCATGTATGATTCTTAGCACTAGTCTAATCCATTCAATTTTGAATACTGTGGGGAATTCTAGGGCACACATCAAACCCTTCTTCTCAACAATCTGGTATTCTTCCTTCAACACTCTATTTTCACACAGTCTCTCATAATCTTCCCTTATTTCCATGTCACCTATGACTCCAATCTTGCAATTATAGCATCTCCTAACATCTTGAACCATAAATACCTTAGGGGTTATGATAGATAGGGCTCTAGTCGGGTCATTTTTATATGCCACTTCAAGGATTGGGTGGAAATCAGGTTGTTTCACTTCATTGGACACTAGCTAGACTTTGAAAGGTTTCTTCTCCTAAGTCTTCCTAGAGCTAGAAGCCATTTTTGCAATCTAGGGTTTTAGGATGAAGAAAATATTAAACTGTGTAACTCGACACAGACATAAATACCTTGAAATTGATGAAATTATGCTGAAATACTATTGAAATCTACTTATATGCTAGATTCTCTATTACAAGGTCACCCTAAATTCTTTTTCATCTTTTCTATTTGTTTGTGATGAGGTAAAATGATTGAAAAAATGATAATATACCCTATTTTCATTGCATTTAATGCTTAGTGTGGTTACAACTGTGCACTCATCTTTTGAAGGATTCTACATTACTCAGCTTCCATTAGTTGTTCAACACTTGGCTTCTACAGTAGTATTACTTACTCAGCTTCAACTAAATTTTCCTCTTTAATTGGCTTCCACTACCAACTTAGCTCTAACTAATCATTCGGCTTCTACTATTTTGGTAGTTAACTTGACCTATACTAAGATTTTACTTGGCATCTAAGGGCAACTTGGAAATACTTGTAAAAACCTGAAATTTTAACTTTGCATTTTTATTAATGCTAACCACTTCTTTTTAGTACTTGTTTAGGAATTGATGTATGATAGAGCTTTGTAAATCAATCCCTCATGCCTTCTCTTTGCTTAGTTTGATGAAGTGTGATCACTTCACCTATTAGGTGAAGTGATCCCTTCATTTGATGTGCTACATCCATCTTTCTTCTTCCATGTCTTATTTATTTCTCCTTTGATGTGTTCAACATCTACCTTCTCTTTGCCTTTGTTGTTCTTTGAGTTAGGTGCCTTTGACATTGTTGGGCAATTCCTACTGATATGACTAGTCTTCAAGCAACTAAAACATGTGGTTTGGCTCAACCATCTATTGGCGTTCCCTCTAAAATGTGTTCTTATGCAATTTTTAGGAATGTGTCCATATTCTTGACAGTAATGACAGCTATACCTGGTAATATAGTCCCAACTATAGTAATGTCCATGATTATTTCCCCTTACTGGCTGATTGGGTGCCCACATAGGCTTTGATCTACACTCAAAAGCTCTATGTCCATACTTCTTACAGTTGTAGTAGTGACCTTCAAATCTTTGTGTTCTAATAGTCCTATTCCTATAGTTATGTGCTTGATGTCCCTAGTTTTTGCACTTATGACAGTACTTGCATTCTTAGGTTTGTCATGTTGATAAGCATTCTTGCACCTACATACATTAGAGGTATGTCCTTTCCTACCATAGAAATGGCAAGTAGGTTTATTGTTCTTACCTTTGTTACTCCTTTCTTTTGAAATCTTGGATGATTCTCCTTGTTTAGTGTTGATGTATCCTAGTCTTGAAGTATCATTGCTTGCCCTTGGTGATTTCAGTGGTTGTTCAAAGTACTTGATGGCCTTGTTGAGTTCGTTGAATATCTCTATAATCTCCTTCTCTCTTTTTAGGTCATTTTGCAATTGTTCATTTTGCATCATCAATGTAGAGATCTCAATATCCTTGACATTTAATTCATGATGTGCATTCATCATTTGACTTAGGGTGTCTAGCTACATGTTTGAAATTCTTTCAAGCTCAATTGATTTTTCTTCTAGTCTATTGGAAAGGTTTCTCTTGTCTTCTTCTAGCATAACCTTGTCTTTAGTGGCTCTTTTCTTCTATTCAATCACTTCACAAAGCATCATGGCTTGTGATTCTTGTTCAAGCTTGAGTGTTTTGATTTCTTCTACTTGAGCTCTATTCTTATCCATTAGGTCACTATCGTTGCATCAAACTCTTTGAAATCTCTATTTGCAAATAGATTTGAGGTGTCAATCTCCTTGTATTGTGTATCATTCTCAACTATGGAAATCTCTCTTCTTCTCTTTAAGAATTTTCTTAGTTCCTCTCTAGCTTCTTCCAAAGCATGTAAATCAAGTTGTATATCAATTGCCTATTTCTCTATGATCTTCCAAAGTTTGTAGACTTCCATTTCTAGATATCTTCTCCAAGCTATAAGGCTCCTCCTTGTGAGAACTTGGCTTTGATACCAATTTTTGGAATTTAAAAGTGGGAAGATTTACTTCTGGGATGGGGGGGTGAATCAAAAGTAACTAACTTTAACTTTTTCAAAACCTTTTAGCTGAAAACATCCACGTGCATCTAATTCATCTAATGAACATAAACTTAAAGACATGCATGATAAAAATTAACACAAGATTTGGTAACCTAGAAACCCTCCAAAATGAGAAGGTAAAACTAAGGTGGGGATGACACCCATAAAGTATCACTATAGCAATATGTAATTGTTCAAGGTTGCAAAGTTTGGCTACTTCCAATGGCCTACCCTATGAAAGGCATGTCCTGTTAAACACTTTACACCCTATTAAAAGTGACCTAGTTAAAGGATTTAACCACACTATTAGAAGTGGGTCTGGTTAAAGGACTTTAGTACATTCACTTGGAATGCCACCTTGTTAAATAATTTACAAATGGATGTTAGGGCAACCTAAGTCCATAAGATTTCCAGTCCTAACATAATTGCTGGAGAGTATTATAAATTTTTGACCTGATAACTTGCAACCCTCAATTGTTGATTCTAGATCCTTGTTCTACTTTGACTACTTGGATCCTTGGTTGATCTGATATGTCACTCTTTGAAACTCTGATACTTTGTTCTTGATCAATTGAATTCTACAATGTTGCTCTATTCTTCTCTAAGTCTTTAATAACCCCTCTAAACTTCACTATAATTCACCCATAAATCTCTCACATGTGCACATACAATGGGGTTTTTTTTCTCCTTTTAAAGATTTTGAAGACTTAGGATTAGGTATGAATCTACGATCAATATTTGCTCTTTATTTCACACTCAATTCTTGCACTTTTCCTATTGGTTGCATGCCTTCTCCATTTTTCTTATTGGTTGCATGCTGATTACATAGGTAATGCAAAAAATTTGATCTTATCTCCAAGATCCTTCAATATTCATCCTATGTTGGCTCCAAAAATAGTTTACATCTGAGTTTGTGAAGATACAAACTCATATGCTAATTCTGTGTTACTCAACACTTACTAGTTACTAATGCTTGACACATATAGGAATTCTATCTCACTCAACTCCTATGGCAATTCTGTTTCACTCAACATCTATACTCTACTTAGCACCTATAGTGACTTGATATCTCTTATTACTTGGTACTCAAACTTCACTCAACACCTAAAGATCACTCGGCACCTATTGAATTCTCTAGCTTGATATACACTATAGCTTAGCTTCTATATTATACTGGACATCATCTTGAGAATTTGTTAAGTGTGTTAACACTCAATTGTCAAAACCAATCTAAAACCAACACTACAAACCTTGCTTCTTTATAAGGAAAAGAAAGAATAGCTAAGAAGAGAGCAGAAGAGAAGGTAGGTATTACATATTGTCAAAGATATTTTTTTAGACGCATTTGAAATCTCAAATTTGAATAATCAACATATAATTTTGGATCAACTAGTATATTTAGTTGATATGATTCAAATGGAAGACATAGAGGCCAATGAAAAATTATTATAATGGTTTGAAAGAAGAATAGAACATAAAGTGCTCAATAAAGTCTCATAGGAATTTGTATATAGACAAGCTGAGATTTCTACATCAGTCCAACAACTAGAAATAGTTTCATAGACCATTGATTTATTATATTTGAAATTGTGTGATATAGATTTCTTTATAGTAGATACTACACATTTATTAGAGTTGTTACATGCAGATGTAGGAGAAAGTGTAATTACATTAGGAAAGAACACAAGTTCAAGCTCATCTCCATATAATGAATTAACATCTAGTTAAAAGAGGTTAGCCAAGCTCATGGATAAATACATAGAGATCATAAATAATTTGGCATTGATTCAACTTTAGTTACTCTTCCACATAGAGATTATTCAAAGGAGTTATCTATGGCCAAAACTAGTTTGAAGAAAGATATCCACTTTTCATATATAGCAAGATTTACTGATGTAGTTTTCAAGCTAGAAATTTTGTTTCAAATTTTGGATCAAGTTTAGGAGAGATGGAATAACTAACTATGCCAATATTGTGGCAAGTCATCAGCAATTCTTTGATAAGTATCAATTAGCCCCAGCTACCCCAAGTTTAATTAGTGACAATAACAAGGGGGATAAAATATGAAAAGAATAGGCAAGGGAATATAAGGGAATAAGAAAAGGGGCAATAAGTAATAAGAAGATCAAAGATTAGACATCAATTATCAAATTGAGCAAACTTTGGTCTCAGGGGGAGTACTCATTCTTTAAAAGAAATAATTATTCATGGCAAAGTATTTTTTCCACTAATGTCAAAGGGGGAGATTGTCAATCTCTAAGCCTATGTTATCAACTAGTGTCCAAACACTTAGTCATTTACTAGGAAAGATTATACAATCATCACTATGACCAAGTTATCTAGTAAAGTTTGATCATACAAAGCTTATACCAAGCAGGATAGTGATTGTCAAGTATTCAATTGAGACCAAGCATGTGTATGCATCGAGAAATATAGTTGTGACTGAGAACATTGACAAGTAATTGATTAATGAGAAAGAGGGTATATACAAGCTGAGTGACAACATGTAGAAGTCTACAATGCCAAGAATCAGAGCATTCAAGTGCCAAGTAGTTTAGTTTTGACATATAAGTTTGTAATGACACAAATACATATGTAAATTGTTTTGGCCAAATTTTATATGACATTTAATATTTGTAGAGCCAACTAAGAATATGATCATGCATTATTTCAGAAGGTAATGATCCAAATGCATGCAATTTAACCAATCAGAAAATGAGATAGAAACAACAAAAGATGATGAAGTTTAAACCATTGATCAAGATCTAGAATATTCATAGAATATATATTTAAGGAGGATTCTAATCCTAAAATCATACAAGTACACACACACACACACACACACACACACACACACACACACACACACACAGAGAGAGAGAGAGAGAGAGAGAGATTCTTATCTCTTATGTCAGTATGAAGGAAGGAATGATAGGGTGTATGTGCATATGAAGAAGTGAAGACTAAGTTTGAAAGAAAATTAAACAAAGAGTAATTAGAGTAGTGAGGGACTTAACAGAGTTATTATATTGGAGATATAAAAAAGAGGAGACACAATAACATCATATAGAGAAATATGAGGGTCAGGTACTAAATTAGTTATTGTTAATTGAGACAAGGTAAATCTCTTCATAGATTCATTTTAATAGACCTATGTGAGTCCTTACTTCATTTTGAGTGTAAAATTATTTAACAGGGTGAGATCTAATAGTCTCTAAATCTTTTAATAGGGCAGAACTATCATAGGTTAGATCATATTATGATCAAGCGTTGTAACCCTAATAGGTTAACTTTATTGTTGCAACTATGATGATGTGTGGGTTTCATCCCCACCACAATTTTACCTTTGCATTAAATTATTTTTGGGTTATCAAAATATTATGTAATGTGATGAGATCTTTCATAGATGTGATGTATTTATTTTGCATTTCAGCATTACATGTTTAATGGTATATCTATTATATGAGATGAATTAGTTGTGAAATCATTGAATTGGTTTTGTATTCAAAAGTATGAAATCTTGATTCACCCCTCCTCTTAGTATCTTATTTCTAATTAACTCATTCCAATCATTGGGGACTAATCAAGCTCCACACTAGACAACAATCTCCCACTTAGAGACTGACCCTGTAGCAATATCACTAGATTATGAGGCTCCAACTAGATCAAACCACTCTGGACTTAGTTGTTCCTTTATTTTTTTCAATCTAGAAGACCAACTAAAGATGGAAAATAATTCATCTTCTCCCTTGTCACTACCTTTCTAAACATATCTTTTGGATTATCATCTATATGTATCTTGTCCATATTTAACTTTCCATCATCCAAAATTGACAAAATGAAATGATACTACAACTAAACGTGTTTCTTCTTTGAATGAAGAGAAAAATTCTTGGCAAGATGAATAAAAATATATCTATAAAAAATAATTGTCCCTCTATGGGTACTCCAATTCTTTCAAGAAGAATTGAATCCATATCATCTCCTTAGGTAACTCTATAGCAAGAACATACTCTACCTCTGTAGTGGGTAAAGAATTCACCTTCTGTAACTGAGAAACCTAGACCATTGCTGCCCCACCAATAGTACATACATAATTTGTAGTACTTGACCTTTTATTAAGATCCCCTACCAAATATGAGTTAACATAGTCTTGTAATCCAGTAGTAGAGCCCCCAAAATGTAAAAATTTTCTAGATGTTCCTCTCAAATATTTGAGAATCTATTTGATTGATTTCCAATGCTCAATTCTAGGATGACTCATATACCTACTAACAACTCTAACTGTATGTGCAATATCTGGCCTATTATGTACCATGGAATACATCAAAATTTTGATAGCTAAAGCATAGGGTACCTTGGACATTTTTTTATCCTCTTCATGTGCTATTAGATAAATTCAATTTTATGTTTTTCTTATCTCTACTAATCTTCATACGTAGGATATTTTTGCTACCCCCATATCCTTCATAGAAAATGAATGTGGTAAAGGTCATTCCAACCCCTTAATGTGATCCATATTAGACTTAGCTACAAGAATATCATCAACATATAAACATAAAATCATATAGCTATTATCATCCAAACTCTTGAAATAAATACAATGGTCTAAACAACATTTGAGTGTAACCATTCTCATGCAAAAGAAGATAAAATTTAAGATACCACTGCCAAGGTGCTTTCTTCAAACCATATAAACTTTACTTCAATCTACACACAAAATTCTCCTTACCTTTGACCATAAATCCATGTGATTTTTCCATCTATATCTCTTTATCCAAATCATCATGAAGAAAGGTTGTTTTAACATTGAGCTACTTCAAATTCAAATCTTTAGTAAACACAATACATAAAATAGTGCAAATAGAAGTCAATTTACAACACAAGAAAAAATCTCATCAAAATCAATGTGCAAATCCTTTTACAACTGACTTGGATTTAAATCTTTTATTATCTCCGTTCTCTTCTTTCAACCTATAACTCCATTTATTTTATAAAGCCCTCTTACCTGCAGGAAACTTACATAAATCTAAAGTCTAATTTTTTAGTAAGGAGCCCATTTCTTTTGTCATTGTTGACTCTTACAAAATATTTGTATCCACCTACATAGCTTCATCATAAAATTTAGATTCACCAACATCTATCAATAAAATATAATACAAAGAGGGAGAAATCTGTCTAGAGGTCTACTTAGCCATGTTGACCATCTAACATGTATTGAGGTGCGTGGTATTTGTTGTTGTAGTTGTTGTAGAGTATGAGTGATTGTTGGAATATAATCCTTTTGAGTATCATCTAGCACTACATAATCATTTTTTTTCTTCTCATATTGTTGCAATAGGTCTTTGTACAAAACTTTCTCGTTGAATGTGACATCCCTAGTTCTTATAATTTTATGATTTTCAAAATCCCAAAGCCTATAACCAAATCCATAAATTCCATATCTAAAAAATACACATTTCTTTGACTTATCTTCCAACTTGGTTCTATTTTCATAATCTATATGTTCAGAGGCTTCACAACCAAAGGTTTTAAGAAAATATTGACTTGCCTTATTACCAATTCATGCTTCCTCTAGAATTCCATGACCCAAAGAATTAGAGGATCCTCCATTAACAAAATATATAGCAGTATTGATAGCCTCCACCCACATGTTTAAGGGCAGCCCAACATGCAACCTCATGCTCATTACACACTCCATTATTATCTTGTTCATGCATTTAGAAACTCCATTTTCCTGTGGAGTCTTTGGAATAGTTTTATGTATGAGAATACCATTAGTGGAGAAACAATCTTCAAATTTGTGATTGAAATACTCACCACCATTATTATATCTAAGACATTTTAATTTTTTACCAATCTCATTTATAAGCAAGTATTTTCATTTCTTAAAAGTTTGAAATACATCAATTTTTTGTCTAAGGAAATAAACCCATACTATTCTAGTTCCATCATCAATGAATGTAACATAATAGTGAGAGCCACCAAGGTAATATATCTAAGCTAGTCTCCATACATCTTTATGCACAAGCTCTAATTTATCATTTTTCTTTTCCTTCCCACTATTCACAAAATGCACTCTTTTTTTCCATACATACAACCTTCATAGAAATCCATATTGACACATTTTAGACCTGGTAAATTTTTATTAGAATAATGTAATTTCATACCTTTCTCACTCATGTGCCCTGTTGGAAATATAGCAGGACTAACTGGGGGGGTGTGAATTAGTTAACACTAAAATAAATCCCAGATCCCTTAGATGTCAACAATAAAATTTAGACTATGAAAATTGATTATTGTTGTCACTCGGTAAATGCATAGAAAATGTTATAACTCAATATATGCAGAGTGTGAATTACTTTTAGCAAATCTTAAAACATTAATAGTAATTAATTATCAAGCATAAGAGAAATAACATGAACACATGAGACACAAAGATTTAATGTGGAAACCCAATTTGGAAAAACCCAATCATGTAACTAGTTACTATTTTTCACTCTTCTGAAGTGAGCCCTCTTCAGAGCCAACCCTATTAAAGGTTACAATACACACTATTAGGTGTGACCTTGTTAGAAAATTTAATCACCTTGCTAGGAGTGGCCTTGCAAGAGGTCTTAAAACAATTCAATTGAACTGCAACCTTGTTAGAGGATTTAGAATTGGCTATTAAACCAACTCTATTAAGAGATTCTAGATCACTACTACAATGCTTAGAAAGTCACAATGAAATTACCTAATTGTGATACAATTGAATTATTGAATCCAAATCTCTGTTCTTCATAAAATTTGATTCTTCCTGATTGAATATTACTTTTTTGCTCCACAAGGATACTTGCTTATACTTCAAGTTCACTCCCTCTCTTTCCTTTTTCAATTCAAACAAAACACTTGCACACACTTGAAAATCACAACTTGACCTTATATTTATATCATCTAGATTGTCAATGTTAGAATTTACAAGTGGGAAGATTTACTTCTGGGGGGAGTGAATTAGAAGTAACTAATTTCAACCATTTGAAATCTTTACCTAAAAACATTCACATGCATCTAATTCATCTAATGAACATAAAAGTAAAGAACATGCATGAAAATAGATAGCACACAAATTTGGTAACCCAAAAACCCCCCAAAAATGAGAAGGTAAAAATGGGGTGGGGATGACACCCAAAAAATATCACAGCAACAATATGTAGCTATTCAAGGTTACAATGTTTGACCACTTCTAATGGTTTGCCTTGTGAAAGGCCTTTCCTATTAAATACTTTACACCCTATTAAAAGTGACCTGTTTAAGGGATTTGTAGTGCCTGCCCCTAGTTCGCATTTTTGTTATCATTGTCAAACTCTTTTAGGGCTAGTGTTATGTTGATGGTTAGCAGCATTTTTTTGAGACTATCAGATATTGTGCTATGGATTTAGTTGATATGTGATGAGATTACTTGGTACTTTACATTTCATGTATGCATGATGATTATTTTTAGTGTTTGCAATTATTAATGATGATTAGTTAATGAGTAGATATTTATCCTTAAGTTATTCTTAGAATATTATTTTAAATAATGGAAAGGATTATGCTATCGGGGGAACAAATGGGTTGACTTGTAGGTCAAATGTTTACTCTTAGACACTTGAAGTATTCTTGAAAATAGAAACTAGAAACCTCTACACTTAATTCAACTATGTAATATAGCAAAACCAAAACATGTGTTTGCATCATGTATTCTCTATGCTTCTTGTTTTGAGTTTTTGGGTTGACTAGTGTTAACCAGTCTTAGGTTGTTACCAGAGGCTCAGGGGTTATGAGATGTGATGGCATGTTGATCTTATTTGGTCTTGATCTTTATAAACCCAACCATGGTTATGTGATGGAATGCTCTATGAGATGTTTGCATTTACTGATTGTTATTGCTCATCAGTCTTCTTGAGTGAAGCTGAGTTATATGTATCTGAGACACTTGACTTAACGATTTTTGAGTCATCAATCAGTTTAGCTTGGATTACTTTCTAGTCGCCATGATGGGATAGAAATGTTGATTTATTTCTTGATGATGTCATGTTGTGACATGTTTGACTCGACCATTTTGGAGTCTTCAATTAGTATGTTCTTGAGATATATTTTGGTTATTGAAAACCAATGGATACTTTTGATTTTTAGTGATACCTTCAGTTGCCAATAGAGAATTGTTGTGGTCATGATTTTCTATGGATTCTTTTCAGATGCTCACGGAGATTTGATGCTTTTATTATGGATATTTGATGATTCTTATTGTGGATTATCTTTTGGTATTTCTTTCCAGTCGCTTGTATAGGACTGGGGTGATTTTATGATTCCATGAGCTTAGGGTAGGTTATCTACTTGTAGTGTCGAAAGTGGCTTGCAATGGGGGTCGGGGCCCTAAGTGGCTACCGAGGTAACTCATTGTAAGTTTGGTTAACAAGTGATAACATTTACACTAAATGGAGATTAAATGAACCTAAAAAGATAATTGTTTTGGTTCTCGCCCATGCCTCGAGTGCTTGTACAGACTAGGATGGGAGTAGAGAGAACGCTTGGTTGCGAACTTGCATTCCATAGTATGCCTCTTCAGTATGAGAGGATACTAGTGGCCGCATGAGGATCAATAGGGACCTGTGAAGTTTAGCTAACTGCCAGGGTAACTTCTACATGATGTATGCGATGACACTTTCCCGCTTGCATAGTAGGTTTCCTACATGTCATTGTCTACCTCTAGGAATTAGATGTCAGTTTTGTAATTGGAACCTTTAAGTTAGTATACTTTTAGGATTCCTGGACTTACAGCATGTTGGCGCTAAAAATTGCATGGTCAATTTTTGAGCCTTGTTGAGAAATTTGAGCCCTATAAATGCTTTTAAATGAGATTGTACCCAACTGTCAGTTTGAGGCCTAAAAGGTGTTTAATGTTTCTAACACCTTCCATTCAGCCCATCTACATGTCCCATGAAGTTAAATTGTCATTTTGAGCCAGTTTGTGAAGTCTTGTTTTGAGAAATTGTCAAATCAGCATTTTACCCCAAGTGTCAAACAGTAACAGGAGGCTGTGTTTGCCATTGAATATCTCGCACCCGGAAAGGTTTTGTGACTTTTCAATTTGAGAGTGTCTAGTGTCCATACCCAAGATCCTATGTTTCAGATTTTGAGTCTTTTCGAGTCCGTTTGACTAGGTTTTGAATCCCTCAAAGTTGGTCAATTACTGTTTTCATACTTTTGCAATTAATTCTGAATTCTGGGAAGCCCTGTCTGACATGTAATAACTTTGACCCAGTTGACCGTAATGCTAAATTTCCTTTTGTGTTGTATTGTAGATGTCAGAGACTTCCTATGCTTCAATTCTTAAGTCTTGATAAATCCATTTGATCAGTTTTCAAACATGATTCCGAACGTGATTTCTATCTTTTTATTGGTGTCAACAAGTGCAGATTGTTTGGTACCCCTGTTCCTGGCGTTATAACTTGAAATTTGTGATTGGCAAGATTGAATGGATTGTACCATCATGTTGTCCACAGAAAATACTTTAAGTGTGTTAGTTTTTAAGTCTTGATGAATCTGTTTGCACATTTTTCTAGGGTCATTCCATTTGCAAAAATTGCTTTTCAGACTTTGTTTCCAGTCAGTAATTCTGAGTAGCTTACTTTGAACGCTCACCATTTGCGCCCTATTATTCATTATGAACCCAAATTGCATATTCATATTCTCCTCATGACAAAGAATCAATGCCCTAGTTTTCGTCTTCCCAAGTGTTCATTTGTCTAGTTTTCCAAGCCAATTCTAGAGCCAATTTGTTGTTTTCTGACGTGTTTGTTCGCAGATAAATCTGAGAAGTTGACTTTGATGGTCAATATCTTTTGACCCCAAATTTTTCATGAGACGGGATCTGACAGGGTGAAAGTACGTGGAGCAAAGAATCAGTGGGTAAATTTTCAGAGCCTAGCCAATTGTCTGGGTTAGTTTTTAAAACTAGGCAACAGGCCTTCGGACACAAGTTTCACAGTGTTGTGGAACTGATTTAAAATGAGTTTTAATGGTCGATCAGTCATCAAATTTGATTCCAGTTAGTTCAAGATGATCGATGGATCAGTTTAAAGAATCGGTTGTTTGAAAATAAAAAAATTTTAGCCGGACCCACTTTAGGGCCCGACTAATTTTGATTGATTGTTGGAAAATGATAAGATACAAAGATTTTAAAGTTTCCTTTGAGAAGGTTATAATGCTTGTCATCACTTATAGTTCTATAATTGATGCCTTCGGGAGGAATAGTTAGATCCGTCCTAAGAGTTGTCGTGACATTCCCAGTATGCTGGTTATAGAGAATAATGTGGCCAGTAGATCATAAAAGGTTATCCTTGATCTTAATAGAAGTTTTGAAGCGATGGGTGTTAAAATTTGCAAGAGGTATGTGAAATCATTGGAAGTAAAAAAAGGGACTTATGCTTCATAACATGGGTCGAGGGTAACTCACTCAACCAACCCTGAGGCTAAATGGCATAAGGACCTGGCAAATAAATATAGAAAGATGCTCATGGGATGCTTCTAAGGCAAAAATGCAAATAAAAATTGCAAAGCTACAAAAGAAGCATGATTCTGTAGTCAATAAAAAGGATGCTAAACAAGAAACATGAAGAAATGTGCACTCAGTTATCACAAGAAAAAGATTAGATCGAAGAAGATTTGGAAGAAATAGTTGATAGTTCTAAGAATTTGAATGCACAAATAAACAAAGAGTGAATCAATGGAGCAGAACCCTGGCTGGTAAGCTCGCCCTACTATTTGAGAACTTCAAATTGAAAAGGTAGAGGCGGCATCATATAAGAAAATCTCCTTTCCCTTCATGTCCTCCACACCTCTTTCGCTGAAGCTCTTTTTCTTCGAATAAATCTCTTATGTTATACGAGTGAAAAGGAAAACAAATTCTGCAGTTCAATTCTAAATTAAATGGCCCAAAGAAGTGAATTTGAAATAGTCAATGCATAGAAAGACCAGAACAGGGGATGCTGTTAGTATGAAGACAAGCCATTGCTGGAATCCAGAAGCAGACACATTAATAACCAAATCTCACGTAGCATTCAGCAGGAATCACGTTTTTAAGAGACACCTCACACAAGGAAATGAAGGGATGCCATTTCAGCAGATTCGACCACGCTAGGAAAAGAAGTTGCAAGCTTTGAAACAAAACAAAGTAGAACCATTTCTCCCGTTGGCTGCACATAAGAGGTTCAGTCCTCTACGTTTGAAGAGCAGGGGAGTGGCTAAGACAAAAAAGGTGTTTTAGTAAGCAAAGCCACATATAAAAGAAGAACCCCGCAGTCAACACTAAAGAAAGGGAAGCTCATAAAATGATGATAGTTATTGAAAGAGATTCACGCCAAAATAGAAGATAGGAAGCTGCCCAACAACAAATCACAAATAGAGCACGCATCAACAAAGAAGCACTTAAAAATGTTTTATGCAAAGCTGCAGTTGAAAGAGTCGCAACTAATAGATATAGGGAATAATGAATTCCCTATAGTCCCACATTGCTTGGGAAAATGCAAGTTATGATGTTCAAATACAAACCATTACAAGATGTATAATGAATTGAAGCATGAGCTTTTTGAAGGCAAAGCCTGTGTGGGTCCTGACCATGATAGATGGATGTAGTCAAAGTATAATTTTAAACAAAAATGCAGTCCAAGGAGGATGATGTCAGCAGGAAAGGTGACCAGAAAATGAAAGAATTCGGTGCCTAGCCACTTCGCTAGCTGGGAAATTTCAAAAAATCCAGCTAGTGAGGTAGCGAGGTTGCCAAAAAATCTCCAAAATCTGGCAAGAGTTAGAATGCAAAGTGGGTCCTGCCCAAAGACAACAGCAAATTGGATGGTGACAAGTGGCAGCAACAGAGTGATTGGGTAATGATGTGGGGAGTGAATGTTAGGAGCACACCAGACTGTGCCACGTGGCACAACCGACGGTCCTCATTACCTCGCTAAGGTGAACTTGCTCACCGATTAATATAGTGAAGTAGCGAGTGTGATGTGGCATCCATGTACCGTGCTAATGTGGCATCGATCGTGATGAGGTGGCATGCTGATGAGGCAAAATAGAGAGCCAATGAGATGATGCCACATGGCAGTCAGTCAACCTTGAGTTGACCATGGATCTGAAGGCAAAGGAAAAAATAAAGAATTTAAAATGTCATTTTTTGTCATTTTTCAAAGAAAGGAGGCACGTCAGATGTTTTAAAAAAACCAAAAAGGCATTTAACCTAAAGTTTTAACTTTAGAGTAATTTAAATTTTAAAGATGTGTAGACCTAATAGTTACACCAGAGGAGTCATTTTCGAAATGATATTCTAGGAGTTTCTGATATCTAAAACTAGCACTGTAGTATACCGTTGGAATCGAGAAACTTTGAATTTTTTGAATATGAAGTTCATTTTTGCATAGACTGCCACTGGTACATGCTACAGGTCATTTTTATGAAATCTGAGGTATTGACAGCAGAATAAGCAAAACTCATCATTGATTTTCAATTTTGTTTATGAGGCAGATGTAAAGGCCTTTTGAACCCTGAGTGTGGTAAAAATAAGCTAGAAGGGATCATATTGCATTTTGAAAGGCCCTTTGTAACTGATTTGTTACTTATACCTGGTGAATTCATTTTAACATCAGAGTCAGCTATTTTTTTTTATCATTACATTTTGAGATTTTTATGCCTCTGAGGGCCAAGGTGAAAGGATTTGATTTTCCAGTCAAGGAGAGAGAAAAGAAAGATGTTTTTGATCTTCTCAGGAGTGAATTTCAAGTGGACAGCTATCAGTTGTATAACAAATCTGGGAATTCATCTCCCTCCTATATCTTGCTTTCTTTTTGTCATTTGAAGGGTTCCAATTTTTGGGAAGAAAAAGTTCATTGCTGTGATACCATTAGGGATTCCAGTTTTTGCACTGTGAGACCATTGGTTCTAGTATTTTGACATGTTTCCATGACTGTGATACCATTTTCTTCAGCAAAACTCTCATGTGAATAGCATTGTGGAGATAATATAGATAGTTCTGAGATATTAGGTTGTTTCATGTTTTAATTTTATGCATCTGAATGTATAGTTTCAAGGAAATGAATACATATGAGCAACAATTTCACTAGTTTTGTTCTGGTTCTTGTCTCTTGTCTCAGCAATCTGTAAGTCTTATGTGGTTTTGGAACAAAGCTTTGAGACCCATTTGCATCCCTTTCAGGTTGTATGTTTGATGTATTTTTCTATTGGACCAAAGGGCCAAGTAAATGCTCGATATGTTTAAACAAGGTTACTGGTTATTTGAGAAAGATATTTTGTGAGAATGAGACCTGAATGAACACTGATGTCTGAATCACAAGGTGGTTGGATAGATTTGATGTCTGGGTATATGAGATACGTCCTGATGTCATAGATGTATGTTTTGAATTCATGGAATTGCCCAATGGATTAGGCACTAATTAGTTATAGGATCACTAGTTATACTATTGCATATTTGAGGTTTTGTTGAGATCAACATCAATAATCAAATGCTTTTCCCCTTTCATGTTGAAGAGCTATAATAGAATTCCCTCACTTAGCTTATGAGGTTCCTAGATCTGCATTTAGCTATTGTAGATTGATGTTATTTCATGAGTTAATAGGAGAAATAAGGGTTTTATATACTTCATATTAGATTCAGTGTATGCTTTGACAATTGGTACCATATAAGGAATCTATAGGTTCACCCACCTAGGTTTTGCAGAGCCTAAAGTGCAGAAGGAGTATAGCCTTATAGTTGGCCTAGTGTCTGAATGGGCATGTTGAAAATGGGAGTTAGCTACCCCTAGATGTGCTTTGTTCTCATCAGGGTAATTGGAAATGAGTAACATTTTCAAACTCCAACACAGTGATTTATGTGATTTTGGATAGCCTGTTTGGGACTTGAGGTTTTCTCCTCAACACAGTGGGAGTGGACCATTTAGGTACCATGCAGTTGGGTGGTAGTGTTTTTCCACTCTTATCATTTGAGATTCATTGAGACATCATGGCTGATGCATCCTTCATGATGGTGGATATGTATCCTTTCATTGATGATTAGCATATGTTAGATGATGTTATCTTATGCTTTTATTTGCATGTTAGATTATTTTTTGCATATGATGTAGTATATGTTAGGAGTGACATTCCTACTATGTTAATATTGATGATCTCTTTGGTGATTTAGAATGTTACGCACGGAGGGATGGCTAGGATCCACGATGGTCTAATGATGCTATTTACAATTGGGAGGAACTGTGCACTTAGTTATTTATGTTTATATTATGTGGTTATCTTTTATGATGGATGTTTATATCTTTATGATGATGATGTAGTTTATGTATATGGATGTTCATTCTTTTAAGCTTTTTATACCCTATGACATGTATAGTGGATGATTGAGCTAAACTAAAATGTAATTACTAAAAGGACACTTGTGTATGGTTTAAGAATGTTGGTTGTATTATTGCTATTTCATAAGGATGTGATGTTAGATGAATAAGTTATGATTAGATGTGATTCAACATTAAGGGATCCTTAAAGAATGTAACTTGTTATGTATGTTATGTCTACTTTCATTTGAATTGGTGCTATTTCTTCTGTTACTATGTATAAGTTGTAAATGGTTTATCTTTCATTGTTTAAAAAAAAAAAAAAATTGTTTGGCAAATTTAGTGAAACTTTAGGTTAATTCTTTGGATCCCTTGGCGAGGCATTACATTTGGTATCAGAGCCCGAGTTTCAATATTGAGAGCTCTAGGTATATTTGAATGCCACTAGTTGTTAGCTAGTTAAACAAAATGAAAACTTTAAACTATCATGTGTATCTCTTTCAAACTAAAAAGTTGAAACTAGGTGAACTGAAATAGAACTTAAAACCGTTACTTGCATATTTTTCATACTTCAACACTTAGCTTTCAAATTCTACTTAAACCTAAACAAGTAAAAAAACTAAAAAATTGAAACTCCTTCTAGTTGCAAAACATGTAACTTTTATCGATGTAGTAAGGTGGTATGCCCTTGATTATCTTTGCAAGCATTAAGTTGCTCTTGTTCAGCATGTATTAGGGGATCTATTTTAGTAGTTGATAAAAGAAAGAATGTTGGATTGATATGGTTTTTGGTTTATCATTAAACCAGAATCATATTGCTCTAAGTGTGTTGTAGTGTCACTAGTGGAATCATATTCCCCTATAGGGAGAAAGGGTTCAATGGGACCCGCATAGTGAGTATCCTAGTTTTTCATTTTTGTAGGCTTCTAGGAGTAAGTCTAATTCGAGGGGGGGTGGATGGAGTGCCTGCCCCTAGTTCGCATTTTTGTTATCATTGTCAAACTCTTTTAGGGCTAATGTTATGTTGATGGTTAGCAGCATTGTTTTGAGACTATCAGATATTGTGCTATGGATTCAGTTGATATGTGATGAGATTACTTGGTGCTTTACATTTCATGTATGCATGATGATTATTTTCAGTGTTTGCAATTATTAATGATGATTAGTTAATGAGTAGATATTTATCCTTAAGTTATTCTTGGAATATTATTTTAAATAATGGAAAGGATTATGCTATCGGGGGAACAAACAGGTTGACTTGTAGGTCAAATGTTTACTCTTAGACACTTGAAGTATTCTTGAAAATAGAAACTAGAAATCTCTACACTTAATTCAACTATGTAATATAGAAAAACCAAAACATGTGTTTGCATCGTGTATTCTCTATGCTTCTTGTTTTGGGTTTTGGGGTTGACTAGTGTTGACCAGTCTTAGGTTGTTACCAAAGGCTTGGGGGTTATGAGATGTGATGGCATGTTGATCTTATTTGGTCTCAATCTTTATAAACCCAACCATGGTTATGTGATGGAATGCTCTATGAGATGTTTGCATTTACTAAGTGTTATTGCTCATCAGTTTTCTTGAGTGAAGTTGAGTTATATGTATCTGAGACACTTGACTTAACCATTTTTGAGTCATCAATCAGTTAACCTTGGATTACTTCCTAATCGCTATGATGGGACAGAAATGTTGATTTATTTCTTGATGATGACATGTTGTGACATGTTTGACTCGACCATTTTGGAGTCTTCAATTAGTATGTTCTTGAGATATATTTTGGTTATTGAGAACCAATGGATACTTTTGATTTTTAGTGATACCTTCAATTTCCAATAGAGAACTATTATGGTCATGATTTTCTATGGATTCTTTTCAGATGCTCATGGAGATTTGATGCTTTTATTATGGATATTTGATGATTCTTATTGTGGATTATCTTTTGGTATTTCTTTCCAGTCACTTTTACAGGACTGGGGTGATTTTATGATTCCATGAGCTTAGGGTAGGTTATCTACTTGTAGTGTCAAGAAGTGGCTTGCAATGGGGGTCGAGGCCCTAAGTGGCTGCCAGGGTAACTCATTGTAAGTTTGGTTAATAAGTGATAACATTTACACTAAATGGGGATTAAATGAACCTAAAAAGATAATTTTTTTGGTTCTTGCCCATGCCTCGAGTGCTTGTACAAACTAGGATGGGAGTAGAGAGAATGCTTGGTTGCGACCTTGCACTCCATAGTATGCCTCGTCAGTATGAGAGGATACTAGTGGCCACATGAGGATCAGTAGGGACTTGTGGAGTTTAGCTAACTACCATGGTAACTTGTACATGATATATGCAATGACACTTTCCCGCTTGCATAGTAGGTTTCCTACATGTCATTGTGAGCCTCTAGAAATTAGATGTTGGTTTTGTGATTGGAACCTTTGAGTTAGTATACTTTTAGGATTCTTGGACTTACAATGATTTATGTGATTTTGGATAGCCTGTTTGGGACTTGAGGTTATCTCCTTAGCATGGTGGGAGTGGACCACTTAGGTACCATGCGATTGAGTGGTAGTGTTTTTCCACTCTTATCATTTGAGATTCATTGAGACATCATGGCTGATGCGTCCTTCATGATGGTAGATATGTATCCTTTCATTGATGATTAGCATATGTTACATGATGTTATCTTATGCTTTTATTTGCATGTTAGATTATTTTCTGCATATGATGAATTATATGTTAGGAGTGACATTCCTACTATGTCAATACCGATGGTCTCTTCGGTGATTTGGAATGTTACACACAGAGGGATGGCTAGGATCCATGATAGTCTAATGATGCTATTTATGGTTGGGAGGAACCGTGCACTTAGTTATTTATGTTTGTATTATGTGGTTATCTTTTATGATGTATGTTTATATCTTTATGATGATGATGTAGTTTATGTATATGGATGTTCATTCTTTTAAGCCTTTTTATACCCTGTGACATGTACAGTGGATGATTGAGCTAAACTAAAATGTAATTACTAAAAGGAAACTTGTATATTGTTTAAGAATGTTGGTTGTATCATTGCTATTTCATAAGGATGTGATGTTAGATGAATAAGTTATGATTATATGTGATTCAACATTAAGGGATCCTTAAAGAATGTAACCTGTTATGTATGTTATGTCTACTTTCATTTGAATTTTTTCTATTGCTTTCGTTACTATGTATAAGTTGTAAATGGTTTATCTTTCATGTTTCTAAAATTTAAAAAAAAATTGTTTGGAAAACTTAGTGAAACTTTAGGTTAATTCTTTGGATCCCTTGGCAGGGTATTACAAGATTTAACTACCCTACTAAAAGTAGGCCTAGTTAAAGGACTTTAGTACATTCACTTGGAATGCCACCCTATTAAATGATTTATAAATGGCTGCTAGGCCAGCCTAAGTCCATAGGATTTCCATATATAATACAATTGCTAGAGAATATTAGAATTTTTTGACCTAATAACTTGCAATCTTTAATTGCTAATTATAGATCCTTGTTCTTCTCTATCTACTCTAATCCTTGCTTGATCTAATATGTCACTCTTCAAAGTTTTGATACTTTTTTCTTCATCAACTGGATTCTACAATGTTGCTCTATTCTTCACTAAGTCTTTTCACCCTTCTGTACTTTTCTATAATTCACACATACACTTGTCTCTCACACATATACAATGGGGTTTTATCTTCCTTTTAAAGATTTTGAAGACTTGAAGTTAGGTATGAATCTATGATCAATATTAAATCTTTATTTCCCGCTCAATTCTTGCACTTTTTCTATTGGTTGAATGCCTTCTCCATTTTTTTTATTGGATACTTGTTGATTACATAGGTAATGC
Source organism: Cupressus sempervirens (assembly GCA_028749045.1). Lineage (NCBI taxonomy): Eukaryota > Viridiplantae > Streptophyta > Pinopsida > Cupressales > Cupressaceae > Cupressus > Cupressus sempervirens. Next base: position 191,198,635 of record CM053788.1, read on the forward strand.
AAAAGATTCAATCTTATCTTCAAGATCCTTCGAGATTCATCCTATATCAGCTTTAAAAATAGTTTACATATGAGTTTGTCAAGGTACAAACTCATATGTTGATTCTACATTACTTGACACTTACTAGTTGGTGATGCTTGACACATATAGGAAAACTGGCTCACTCAGCTCGTATAGTAATTTTGCTTCACTTGACACTTATAGCATTTCTATAACACTCAACATCTATACTCTACTCGGCACCTATAGTGACTCAACATCACTTGTCACTCAACACTTGAACTTTTCTTGGCACCTATTGAATTTTTTTGGCTCGGCACACACTATAGCTTGGATTTTGTATTATACTCAGCATCATCTTGAGAATTAGTTAAGTGTGTTGACACTCATTTGTCAAAACCAATCTAAGACTAACAATCTCCTCCTTTGACATGAGTGGAAAAAACACTTAACTAAACATTATGCATCTGATCTCTATGAGTATACTATATGTTCTATTCGGCATATGTCCAACACTTCAAAAACTTGTTCAAAATTTTGTATACCTCAAGATCTTGTAACTCTCCCTAAGCTGATGCACCAATTCTGTAATCAAAAGTTTTGTGTTGAATTTTTCTCATGTTGATGTATCTGATACTCTTTGCCTTGTCTGTACTCTATTATTGTATCTATGTACCCTATTTCTACTTGTACTTTGTATATATTCCCCTTTCACATCCTTTTTGGCTTTTGTTCCCTTATTACTTCCTCAAAATGTGAATTTGAATATCTCCCCCTTTGGATATTCTTTATTGCTTCCATCAAAGAATGTATTGTCACCCATTCTTATTTACATCTCCCCCAAAACATTATATCTCCCCCTTTTTGGCACTTATGTCAAAGGGTCTTAAGAATGAATAGAATATTTTGTTAAAAATGTTATATTTACCTCCATAATCATCTTAAGAGAAGCATCCCAATTATCTAAAACAATATCCAATGATTTTTGTTGGATGGCTATCTCTATTGCAAGATGTACAATGCCTTATAAAGTAGAAAGATTAGGATCTTTCTTTAGAACATTTTCTTCATAGGCCTATTCCTTATGGAGTACTTTTAAATGTGGGGTAATGGAAGATTGAATTTGCATCAAGTTGAACTTGATATTAGCCTCTTCTATTGTTGATATAGCTAACTCCTATGTGTGAAGCGTAGTTGCAAAATGCTTCTAACTTTGAGCTAGATCTTTGGGTAGCTGTGTGCTAGAAATCTTGAGATTTTGTTCGAAGCTCAGTATCCTTTGGCTAGTTTATTGTGTGAAATATGATGAATCACACAACTTGGAGTACAATGAGAATACATTCCCAAGTACTATTTTTTCCTTTTCAATCTTCTTAGCCAATTCAACTTGTGAACCTGCTATTTCACAAGATATCTTCTCATTGACTTTCATTTGAAACTTTTTTCTAGACCATTCTAATAATTTGACATTAGTTTCAAGTTCTTCATTCTATACCTGGTCCACTATGTTGGACAATTGGCTCATTATGGGTTGGGTTTCATTAGGTACTTGCAAGCTGAATGCATCAAGAAATATGTCTTTGATTTCCACCAGTGCTTGCTTCTTCCTATACTCATTTCTGATTATCTCTTGTTTCTTCCTTCTTTCTAGTGCCTCTTGCACTTCATTTATTTGAGCTAGGTTCATAGTTCTTGTGTCATAACTAGGTATGACTATTTCTTCATCAAGTGCAAGATCTCCATAGTGAAGTACCCTTGCATGGTGGAACTCGAGCCTAGTGCTGAAATCTACAATGGTACTACATCAGTCTCAACTTCTTTGTAGGAGTCCCCAAGGAAGGCAAGTTTTCCAATGCTTGTATTTCCTCCTACTCCTTTTCTTTAGGGGTTCTCTCATCTTCCTTCTCCTCTTCTATACTAACTTGATTGATAATGATGATTTAAGGAGGTGCACCTTGGATTTGTGTAGTAGGAACAACTTGTCATGTTTGTTCCTTTACTAGTTCCTCAACAGTTTTTGTGATTGTTGCTTTATTATCAACCTTAGCAATTTTATCTTGTGCTTCTTGCTCTTTGGGTTGATCTTCTATAGTTATGGGAGGTTGAGAAGATGTTTCTTGTGTGTTTTCCTTCTTCCTTGTTATCTCTACTACAACCTTTTCTAATTCATCCGCACTCACCAAAACTAGATTAGTATATAGTTGTGATTGCAATGTAGTTGGTAAAGGATCTTTTTAAGATCCTCTACAATTAAAGAATTGTTGTTCTAAGCTAAAGTGTTAGCAATATCCTTTACAATTATTGTATCTATAGGTGTTGTATGTGGAGAACATGGTGGTGGTAGTTGGGTGTCTTTGATATTCTATTCCAGTTGCTGCTCTTCAGCTATTGCCTCTTCACCCTGTGTCTTCTCCACTATTTCTTTTTTTTTTTTCTTTCTCTCCTTCTTCATCTTTCTCATTTTCCTCTTCTTCTTCATCATTTCTTCCTTCAAATGGGTCTTCCTACCCTTCTTTGGATATTTTCAATCCATAGATTAATTTCCACATTTTTGTGGACTTTTGCACAACATCTTCTATTTGATTTTGCAAAATTTTGAAGGCTCTATATTTGGATGAAAATTGTCTCCCATGTTTCTTGCTACCCTTTATAATTTTAGCTTTAGTTAGGTTTGGCATTACTCAAGACAATGTATAATTTCTTATTTCCTTTTCCATTTTAAGACAATAATGACATTTATTTTCAATTAATGAGCTTAGCTCCTTGGGAATTAAATTGTCTAGTTCAAGTGGGGTAGTCTTGAACTTAACCATCATAGTGTAGAGGGACTCTTCCACTATGTTTTGTTGTTCTTTTGAAAACTTATTAAAATTAGTGGTCTCTAGACTAGTTAGGTCTACATTGTCTCTAATATTAATGCAAATACTTTCCAATTTAGATGTGGTAGAAAATCTTACCAATTTGAATTGCCCTTCACCAGACTCGATCATTTCTTCATCTAATTCAACATGTGCAACATACTTTCTTCTTTTCTTCTTTTGTGTAGGCCCTCCTTGTTCTATAGCCTTTTTCTTCTATTCTTTTGCTACCTGAGTTGTAGCCCTAGTATCTGCCCTTGTAGTTGGCTTGGTTGGGCTTGGCTTTGTAGCTTTCTTCTTTCCCTTGGGCTGTGTAGGTGGCTATTTTTGAGCTTTATTTTTCTTTGGATCAACCTTGGGTAATTCATGCTCATCACCTTCCTCCTCATCTGCATCTTCACCCATACCTTGGGTTATAGCAAGTGGCTCCTAACCTTGTTCCTCTTCATCATCCTTGGCTTCTTCACCTTCTTCCTCATCTGCTTTTGCAATGCCCTCACCAAATTTGGCCTTTAGCTTCTTAACAAGTTTATCCTTCTTTTTTAGAGCAGAGATAGCCTTCAACTCCATATCCACTTTTGATCTTACCATGTCATAGGTTCCAAAATGTGGTGCATCCTTGTCCATTTCCACTGTCAGTAATGTAGTTATTGTTGCTCATGCCTCATCTATGTTTATTTCATAACCAAGAGGTCTTAACCATCTCACTCTTGGTATGGCATCTTGAATATATGTTTAGTCAATATTTACAAGAAAACATACATCATTTACATGTTTCTCTACTAAGGAAACTAGAATTTTTAGCATTTGCTTCATTGACTTCTTGAAGTCTTCAAAATAGCTAGTCATTAAGGTCTCAAAATTGGCACCCATCTGCTCTATGTATTCATTAACTTGAGCTATTATTGACCTATTAGTTTTTCATGCAACTTTTCCAAAAGAAGGAAATTCATTCTATACATAAAAGAATTTAAAAATCAAAATGGCACCAAATTTTAATTAGGCTCCCTTGGTTCTTCTGATTACTACTAAATTTTCATTACTCTATTGCAGTTGCAGTTCTGCAAGGTCATAAGTATGACCCTTTTTCACCAATTTGTAGCCTATATCCACTACAATGTAGGGCACACTATTGAGTCTATTGGATTGGTATAACTTGTGTGCAATCACCCTAATAGCAAAATCGACAAGACGGTCTTGAATGGTATCAATTGTCATCCCTCTTTTGTTCCAATTAGCACCAGTATTCTTCTTAATTGCTTCCTTGGCATCACTCCTAAATGTCTTTGACCAATCTAGGGTTGGGTACCCTATCACTCTATGTACAATTCTCTTCATGATTTTTATTGGACCATCCTCCAACCATAAGCTTCCATCATGTATTCAGTTGAGTACTAGTCTAATCCATTCAGTCTTGAACACTGTGGGAAATTCTAGGGCACTCATTAAACCTTTCCTCTCAACAATCTGGTACTCTTCCTTTAACACTCTATTTTCACACAATCTCTAAAAGGCTTCCCTCATTTCCATGTCACCTATGGCTCCAATATTGCAATTATAGCATCTTCTTACATCCTAAACCATAACTACCTTGGGGGATATGACAGATAGGGCTTAGTTGGGTCATTCTTATATGTAACTTTAGGTATTGAGTGGAAATTAGGTTGTTTGACCTCATTGGACACAAGCTAAACCTCAAATGGTTCCTTCTCCTAAGTTTTCCTAGAGCTAGAAGCCAATTTATACAATCTAGGGTTTCCACACAAAGAAAACATGTGTAGCTTGGCACAAAAATAAATACCTCAAGATCAATGAAATTGTCTTGAAATGCTATTGAAATCTATTTAAACACTGAATTCTTTACTTTGGACTTGATTTGCACTCTTTCTTGTCTTTTCTCTTTGTTTGAAATGAGGAAAAATGATTGAAAACATGATAATATACCCTATTTTCATTTTATTTAATGCTTAGTACATTTACAATTATCCACTTGGCTTCTAAAGGATTCTACATGATTACTCAGCTTCCATTACCTTTTTATCACTCGGCTTCCATAGGAGTATTCTTTAGTCATCTTCAACTGAGATCTCTTCTTCACTCAGCTTCCTCTACCAGCTCAACTCTAACTAATCATTCAAATTCTATTATTTTGGCAGTTAACTCAGAATGTACTAGAATTTTACTTGTCTTTTGAGGGCAACTCAGCAACACTTGACAATTTAACTTTGTATCTTTGATCATGCTGATTTATTCTTTCCAGTACTTGCTTGTTTTAGAAACTAATGTATGATAAATACTTGTAAATCAATCCCTCGTGCCTTCTCTTACTTAGTTTGATGAAGTGTGACCACTTGACCTATTGGGTGAAGTGATCCCTTCATTTGATGTGCTCAACATCTACCTTCTCTTTACCTTTGTTGTTCTTTGAGTTGGGTGCCTTTAACCTTGTTGGAAGATTCTTGCTGATATGACTAGTCTTCAAGCAACTAGAACATGTGGTTTGGCTCAACCATCTTCTATAGTTCCCTTTGCAACGTGTCCATATTCCTGACAGTAATGACAACTATACCTGGTGTTTAGTCCCAATTGTAGTGATGACCATGGTTATCTTCCCTTGCTGTCTAATTTGGTGACCACATAGGCTTTGATCTACACTCAAAAGCTATATGTCCATACTTCTTGCAATTGTAGCAATGACCTTCAAATCTTGGTGTTTTGATAGTACTTGTCCTGCAATCATGTGCTTTATGTCGTTGCTTGTTGCACTTATGAAAATGACTCATATTCTTAGGTTTGTCATGTTGATTCTTACTCTTACACACATTAGAGGTATGTCCCTTTTTACTAAAAAAAATGACAAGTAGGTTTAGTGTTCTTACCTTTGTTACTCATTTCTTCTATAGTCTTGGATGACTCTCCTTATTCAGTGCTGATGTATCCTAGTCTTGAAGTATCATTACTATCCCTTGGTGATTTTAGTAGCTGCTCAAAGTACTTAATGGCCTCATTAGGTTTGTTGAAGCTCTCTAAAATCCCCTTTTCTCTTTTTAGGTCATTTTGTAGTTGTTCATTTTGCATCTTCAGTGTAGAGATTTCAATATCCTTAACATTTAGTTCATGATGTGCATTCATCATCTGAAATAGGGTGTCTATCTACATGTTTTAAATTCTTACAAGCTCAATTGACTTTTCTTCTAGTCTATTGGCAAGGTTTCTCTTGTCTTCTTCTAGCATAGCCTTGTCTTCAATGGCTCTTTTCTTATATTTAGTCACCTCAAAAAGCATCATAGCTTGTGACTCTTGTTCAAGCTTGAGTGTTCTAATTTCTTCTACTTGAGTTCTATTTTTCTCCATTAGGTTTGCTATTACTACATCAAACTCTTTGGAATTTCCATTTGAAAATAGGTTTGAGGTGTCAATCTCCTTGTACTGTGTATCATTCTCAACTATGGAAATCTCTCTTCTTCTCTTTAAGGATTTTCTTAGTTCCTCTCTAGCTTCTCCCAAAGCATGTAAAGCAAGTCGTATATCAATTTTTTGATTCTCTATGATCTTCTCAAGTTTTTAGACTTCTATTTCTAGATCTTTTCTCCAAGTTGTAAGGCTCCTTCTTGTGAGAACTTAGCTCTAATACCAATTGTTGGAATTTACAAGTGGGAAGATTTGATTCTAAGAGGGGGGTGAATTAGAAGTAACTAACAATAACCATTTCAAATCTTTTTAACTGAAAACATTCACATGCATCTAATTCATCTAATGAACATAAAAGTAAAGGACATGCATGAAAATAGATAACACACAAATTTGGTAACGCAAAAACCCTCCAAAAATGAGAAGGTAAAACTAGGGTGGGATGACACCCACAAAGTACCACTGCAACAATATGTAACTGTTCAAGGTTATAATGTTTGACCACTTCTAATGGTTTGCCTTATGAAAGGCCTATCTTGCTAAAGACTTTACACCCTGTTAAAAGTGACCTGGTTAAAGGATTTAACTAGCCTACTAAAAGTAAGCTTGGTTAAAGGAATTTAGAATGTTCACTTGGCATGCCACTCTATTAAAGGATTTATAAATGGCTGCTAGGCCAACCTAAGTCCATAGGATTTCCATATCTAATATAATTGCTAGAGAGTACTAGAAGTTTTTGACCTGATAACTTGCAATCCTCAATTACTGATTATAGCTCCTTGTTCTACTCTATCTACTCTAATCCTTGCTTGATCTGATATGTCACTCTTTGAAGTTTTGATACTCTATTCTTCATCAACTAGATTATGCAATGCTGCTCTGTTCTTTACTTAGTTTTTTCACCCTTCTACAATTTGCTATAATTCACCCATACACTTCTCTCTCCCTCTGTGAAGGAATTACATAACTTCTCCCTCTTGAAATGGAAAAAACAAATGTCAGAAAGATATGATAGTAGTCATCTCCCTCTTTGACAACACATGCCAAGATAAAACATACCAAATTAGTATCAATGTACCTTGAGTAGTGATTCATATGCAATATTCTCTTGACTATGCTACATCAACTGATTGATCTTCAACTTAGTTCTTGTTGATGCATCACTAAAACTTCATTTAATGAGCTTTAGATAGGGGAATGAGCCCTAACTTACCTCCTAGATATAGAAATGAATCCTCAGGTAATGGCTTGGTAAATATGTCTCCAATCTGTTCTGTTGTATGGACATATTCCAATCTAATTTCTTTATCCTACAAAAATTCTCTAACAAAATGATATTTTATAGAAATGTGCTTAGTTTTGGAGTGCATCATTGGGTTCTTTGATATGTTAATTGCATTGGTGTTATCACAAAACATGACTATTGGCTCCTTGATTTCAACCTTCATTCCTTCCAGCAATTTTTTGAACCAACCAATGTTAGAAAAAATCACTATTGATTCTACATACTCTACTTCTGTTGTAGATTGGGATGTGTAGTTTTGCTTCTTGTTTGTCCAAGATACCAACCTTTTACCAAGAAAGAAAGCTCCACCATATGTACTTTTTCTATTATCAAGATTTCCTACCCAATTAGCATTAGTAAACACTTTTAGGTCTAGGTTTCCTCCAAATTTGTACCATAAGCCATAGTCCTCAGTACCTTTTACATATCTCAAAATTCTTTTGATTGCCATCATATGATTTTCTTTGAGTTTAGCTAAGAATCTTGCCACTATCCCAACTGCTAAGGCTAAATCAGGCCTTGTGTGAACTACATACTATAATTTTCCAATAATTGATATGTATAAGGTCTAATCTACTTCTTTGAAGTCATCATCTTTGGTAAGCTTGAGTCCAGCACACATAGGGGTACCAATTGGTTTAGAATATTCCATACCAAACTTCTTAAGTATCTCTTTTACATACTTGGATTGAGTGATATAGATACCATTCTTGTTCTATTGTATCTGCAATCCAACAAAGAATCTTATTTCACCAAACATATACATCTCAAACTCTTTGTTCATTTGTTTTCAAAATTCTTTGCATAGATCATCATTTCCTATAAATAGATTATCATCCACAAATATCTCTGCCAACATAATTTTGTTATCTAGTCCTTCCTTGATGTATAGACTGTTGTTATCATTTGTTTTTTGAAAATCAATCTGTATCAAGTAGTTATGTAGTCTTTCATACCATGCTCTAGGAGATTTTTTGAGACCATATAGTGATTTTTGTAATTTATAGACCATGTCTCTTTTTTTAGGATCAAAAAAACCTTCTAGCTATTCAATGTAGACTTCTTCATCAAGAATTTCACTTAGAAATGTAGATTTAACATCCATTTGATATACTTGAATCCTTTATGAGTTGCATATGCAAGTAGGGTGCTAACACCTTCTAATCTTGCAATAGGATCAAAATTCTCACCATAATCAATTCCTTCTTCTTAAGAATAACCTTTACATACTAATCTGGCTCTATTTCTTGATACTTGTCCATCTTCATTCAGCTTATTTCTAAATAACCATTTTATTCCAATCACATTTTTATCTTTAGGCTTAGGAAAAAGAGTACAAGTTTTTTTCTTTCCTATCTATTCTATTTCTTCATTCATTGCCTCAATCCAACTTTCATTTTCTATAGCATCTTTAACACTTATAGGTTCAAAATCAGCAAGTAAACATGTACCTTTCAATTTTCTTCTTGCCATAGTACCTTCTAATTTATCTCCAATAATCTAATTAGGTGCATGATGCCTTCTGACATATTTGGCCAATACAGGTTTTTTGCCTTTTGAATGAATTGTACTATCTTCATTTTGAATTTCAACTTCAAGCTCAGGTCATTTAAACTTGGTAGGGATTGGCTCGGTAGCTTCAGAATGTGACTCAAGTCCCTGTGACTCAATTTGTACTTCTTGTAACTCAGTAGCTATGGAGGACTCGAGAGGTGAAGTCTCCTTAATGTTATATGTGCCTGGAAATGTATCATGTTCGAAGTAAACAAATCTTTTGTAATCATTTGGTTCCCTTTTTCTTTCTTCTTTAGTCTTTTTTGCAAACTCGTCAATTCTCACATGAGCACTTTCTATGATTTTATGAGTAGACAAATTCAAGCATTTATATGTCTTACTTCTACTAGAATATCCTAAGAATATACCTTCATCACCTTTCACATCAAAATTTCCTTTTCTAGACTCTTTCAAGATATAACATTTACTACCAAATACTTTTAGGTAACTTACATTGGGTTTGTAGTCATACCATAATTCATAGGGAGTTTTATGTGAGTCCTTCTTCAATTGAACTAGGTTCAAAATATGAACTAAAGTGTTGATGGCTTCCTTCTAGTACTTGATAGCAACATTCTTTTCAATCATTAGAGTCCTTGCATAATCCATGATGGATCTGTTTCTTCTTTTAGCTATTCCATTCTGCTTAGGAGTACCAGGGGCTAATACTTACCTTTTGATTCCTCTTTCAATGAAAAAATTATTGAATTCATTGGTGATGAATTCACCACCTCTATCTAACCTTAAACATTTCAATCTTTTTCCTATTTTCTTTTCTACTCTTGCTAGATACCATTTGAATTTCTCAAATGCTTCTAACTTTTCTCTAAGATACATAACAGTCATCATTCTAGAGTAGTAATCAAAAAAAAGAATAAATAATTTTTATCCTTTATAACTTTCTATTCCAATGGGTCCACATAGGTCAATATGTACAATTTTCAAGACACCTTCAAATTGATAGTTTTTACTCTTAAAACTAGTCTTTCCCATTTTGCCAATTTGACAATTCTTGCATAATCCAACATCTGATTTCTTCAAACTAGGGATACCTCTTTCTTTTCTAAATTTTCTTATCTTGACCATATTATCAAATTTTACATGACATAGTCTTCTATGCCATAACCAACTTTCTTCCATTTGAGAAATAAAATATGAGCAATTACCAAGACCAAGGTAAAATAGGTTACCTCTTGTTTGTTTTCCTAAACCAATTAGATTTCCTTTGACATCCAACAGTCTTGTCTTGCCAAGCATGAATTCTACCTTAAATCCAATGTTGATTAGCTATACTACACTTAGTAGGTTATGTTTTAGTCCTTCAACCCAATAGGCATTGTCACATACTATAATGCCCCACCCGGAGATCCTTGGAAACAAGGATTCAAATCAAGCCAAGATTTTATTTTTTTACAAGTATGAATGTGTTGGTGTGATTTTTCATAGTATAGGAAAATTTTTTGGTACTTGGGTGAAAAATCATTTATGTCTTTATTTTGTGATGCCCTCATTTTCAATTTTTTAAAAAAAGGTATTTTCTTCAAATATTCTGGTGGGGTTTTTATCTTAAATATTTTATTTACATCAGAATGCCTTTTGAAAACCCTTTGTGTACCTTTAATTGCGATATTCCGTTTGAAAGGACACCAAGTTGAAGTTTTTTTCAATCACCGTTGATCTATCAGAGATCAAGGGTCAGCGCATCCCCACATTATAGAGTTGTAGATTTTTTAAATAATGCGGGGAGGCGCGATGATGACACATAGCCCCTGATGTTTTGTGAGATCCAGTACGCTGCAAAAGCTCCTGTATGTCAGATTTGTCAATGCTTTTGCACACGTTTTGTTTTTTCGTGATATCATTGGTGGATTCATTGGCAGAGCTACGAAGATTACTTACCAAGCCATATCACCGTTGATCCTATCTTGATCAATGGTTGATGCATCCCCACATAATAAAGATGTAGGTTATTAAGTAATGTGGGGAAGCACAATGATGACATGTAGCATTTTTCAAAAAATACTGTAAAGCCTTGTTATTTTAAATCAGGACCGTGCGATCTGATAAAATCTACAGATGGGATTCAAATTTGAGTGCAAATTGTAGGCAACGATTACTGAGAGTAAATGTGATCCAGACCTAGTGCGTGCGGTTTGAATTCATAAAAAGAGCCCATGATTTCACCATTAATGAATCACCAAAGTACAGAAAGAAAAGGGCATTCAAGATTTCAGAGCTAAGGCATAGAATTTCTCGGTTAATATTCCAATAAAATTGTAGAAGACATCATATAGTGCAGAAGTGTGATTTTTGGCAGGTAAATGTTCTGTGACTTTCTGAGTAAAGTTTGAAGCATTTGCTATTGCGAATTTTCCAAAGTTTCATTAGAAATGTTGCCTCGAAAAGAGTTTACTGGACAAACAGATTATCTAAAATGTTCAGTGCATGATGATTTTCTTGAACAATTCCCTTTATCAGTGCATGAAATAACAAAGGGAAGGGAGCTCATTCCAAAAAAACCCTAGATTGGTTGTGGCAGAAGGATTTTATGACAAAGCTAATTGGATAAGGGATGCCCAGGTTTCCATGGGAGGTTTGGAGTTGTTTAAGAAATGGTTTTCAGAGCGAAAACTGGACACTCCTATGAGCAATGTATGGGAATTTGACATTGGAAAATTAGTAGTCCCCAGTGTTTTCTTTGATAGTGATTTATTGATGGACCTGGAAAAGAGGTATGATCCTATCACAGGGTGGGTAAAAAATCATTTAGGGGTCAACCTTTTAGGGTTTTCCCTGAATTGTTTAGTGAGGTTTTCAACCTGAACCCTAACCACGATGTGCATGAAATCATTGATTTGGATGATTTGCAAGCTAGATATGATGCACAATGAGTGTACTTGAGAACAGGGCCACCACAGGAGCATGCTGCTAGGGTTGGAAATTTGCCTGTGATCACAGCTAGTACTCCAAAGCCATTGTTAAGAAGACATTTCAATCTGAGAGCTCAAGCACTATATTTTTCTCTTTGCAAGATCTTGGGGATAGATGAGGGTGATCAAATTCTAGGTTTTGTGGTCCTTATAATTGCTCAAACCCTTCAATTTGGAATTAGTACCATTCTGGATTTTGCCACTTTTCTAGCAAAAGAGATTCACAATGGGCTGGTTAGAATAGAAAAGGGGAAAGTAAACAAACCATTATGTTGGTATTCATTGGTGATGCATGTATGTTTATACAAAGGATATGCTTTCTTCTCTAAAGGTATGGAGTTAGAAACCACAAAGGATGGAGAAAGAAATCCAGTGCAATTATGGAGTTTGGATATGACTTCAGAGGCCACTGATGCTAGTTATGTAAGATTTGACAGGTATTTTGCATCAAAGCTTAGACTACTTTTAAGAGGAGATAGCCCTAGAATCCCACAAGCATTATTAGAATTATTCAGACCCAAGGACCATGCTAAAGGGTTACTTGTCAGTCACAACTGGGGGGATATAATTCCCTACAATGTTTCAACAGTAATAAGAGTTTATGGTTTCTTAGGAAAACCTCATGTGTTACCTTTTCATGTACCTTTGAAGATAGGGATAGCCAAGCTCTTGTGGCAGATAGGTACTATAGATGAGAGGGAATTGGTCAAGAAGGGCACTTTCTTTCCAATGGTTACTGCAGTGCATGATTTTGTTTTTGTTAAAAAGGGGTGGAAGCATTTAAATTTGTTTTTGAATAAATATAACATGGCAGAATCTCACGCCAGATTCATTGACCCTGAAGGATTTTATGATCTATTAAGAGAAAGGGTGAGAGATTCCCATATGGTACATCAGGTTTACTATCCGGAGGATATAATCAGAAATATTTTCACATTGCAAGAGCAAGAATTAAGGAAAGAGAAATAGATAGTTTTCAGTAAAAACTTGAAATTCATTAATGCTTTTGACCCCTAGTACGACCCATTGAAAGATAAGAAATACTAGGGAGATAAAATACAGGCATTAATGAATAATTTTTCTATAATAATTCAGACTATGAACGAAAAGAAAGATATATTTATTAAGGCACACCCAGACAAGGCAGCAGAAATACAAAGAAGAATGAGTGGTAGAAATGTAGTAACTCCTGGCCAATATACATTGCAGAAAAGGGCAGGTTATGTCATGGTTCAGAGTGTGCAACAGGTACCCACTCATGAGAAGCCAAGGACAGGAAGTCCATCTACAGCCAGCTCTCCAAAAAGATGAAAATTGGAGCAAGGGTCTTCTTCTTCTAAAAAAGAACAATACTCCCCAAGCTAGTCTCCAATCCAAATAGATGATGAGGCATCTCTAAAGGAACAGCTTAGACAAATGGGAGGAGATGGGGATGTGATTGTCACTTCTACAGACCTGAATGTTGGAGAGACACAAGAACCTCCTACACCTTCCTTGGACTTGACCATTTCTGATTACCAAGGTAAGCAAATTGACCCAATTGTTGCCCAGGCTTCTGAAAGATTTATTAATGATGAAAATTTTGTAAGATCTAGGGCTTTTGCTCAATTTTTATGGAGATTAAATATAAAGAATTTTGAGAAAGCTTGTGAGAAGATCAAGGCTAAGCAACCAAATAAATCTGACCCGGTTATCAAGGAAGAGGTAAAATCAAAGTTTTTGAATGATTTTGTCCGGTTCACTAATGAAGCTGGAAGGCAAATAGTTAGACAATCAGGAGTCCTCCTTCTGCCAGAATGGGATTCAGTAAGGAAGCAAAAGGATGTTCAACTGACAACTGCTGAAGAAGTCTTACAGGCTCATAAAGGGATCAAATTTAGTGATGACCACCAAGCCCTTGTTTTGTGGTCCATAGATAAGAGAGAAAGTACCAGGATGCATGAGTTTCCCACTGCAGAACATACTGGTACATTGATAGTATACAGGGCTGGTGAGGTAAGTAGTAAAAAAGTAATGGGAATGGCTTCAGAAATGCTAAAATTGGGTGGTGTTGTATCTAGACAAGAAGAAGATAAGTTTTCCCAACTCAATGCTAGGTTTGAAGAAGTTTTGAAGGCATATGAGGAAAGGGGTATACGGATACAATCATTGGAAAAAAAAATGTCTCAAATGGAGAGGATACTAGGGAAAAGAAAAATGGGAGAATCTAGTGCACCTACAATTGCATACCCTTCACAGCCATTGGTTGGATCTGGATCAACCCCTATTATTGAAATACCTGACACCCCTGAAAGGCCACAATTCTATACTACAAAGGAATTTGAAGAAGAAAAAAAAAATTGCATGAGTTGTAGATAGAATTGAGAAATCGATATGAAGAAAAATTAAAGCAGGGTGTAATATATCTGAGGGATAAAATTCAAGGGTCAAATTTTTTTGATTAGTTGACAAGAATTGCAACCCTCATGGATGAGTTGAATAGGGATAAGGATAAACTAACTCTTCTTGCACAAAAATGGAGGGAGAGAAATAATGATATTACAATCATATGTATATCTGCAGACCAAATGCCTTATCATCAAGTTGAGAAGATTTTTGATTTATTAAATATGCTAGAGAATTTTGATGATGAAAGAGATTCTTTACAGAGAAGATTAACACTCTGTTTTTCCCAATACATTGCTGAAAAATTCACCCTATTTCCTTGTGCTTTAGAATCTGTTGATACAATAAAAGAAAAAGAAAAGTGGAAAAGGGAGATGGATGAGTTATTAAATGAAAGAATAATAAACATCATAAGTGAAACTAGCCACTAGTTCTGGGCAAAGACAAATGAAGAGCTAGTTAAAATATAGTTGTTTTATACTGCTATGAGGAAAGAATTTGATGTTTTAGAAGAAAATGCAAATTCTTTAATAATGATACAAAGAGAAGCTCTGAGCTTTGATTGGCCAGATGATGATGCTTTTAATAAATGGAAAAATTAGTTTCTAGAACAAATGTCAGAAGATGAGGAGGAGGAAAATGTAAAAGTAAAAGTCACCCCCAAAGTTAATAATGAGGACATTGAAAATCCCCAAGTTGAAGTAAATTTATAGGTAACTGAAGATGATACATCACTTTCAAACCTCATGGCTACTTACTCTGAGGATGAAGAATAATTGGAGAATCATATCCTATCTTCTTGTTAAAACAAATGAGAAGTATAACAGATTGGGACCCACCCAGGATGGTTTGATGTGTTAGCTTTTCTATTATTTGTTTTTTGTCTTTTACTATAGACATTCGTCAGTATCTTTTAGGGGACACATGTCACTCTCTTTAGCCCGAAGCTTGTTGCATCTCACATTATTTAAGTGAGATTCCAAGGCTAAAGAAGGGTCTAAATTCTATTTCTTCTAAGTATTGTACTTAGTCTGGTTTTTGGTCCAAATTTTGAAAGCAAGTGTGTAATGTATTTTTTTGCAAATTCTCTGAGAGTACATGAATATTGAATGAGCTGTGTTTCTTTCTAAAGGCCATTCTGAGTCTACTGTAAAGGATATACCATTTTCAAAGGAAATTAATACAACTTATGAACTGTCCCCATATCAGTTCTTTTTGAATTTTGTCTCCTTTTAAATACTTAGCTACCTTGATGTTGTATGAGTAAAAGCTTGTACAATAGAATGCAATCTAGTTAGGTTGTATATCCATTTATCATTGCTATTAATTGAATGGATTAAATAAAGGCTTTGATGAATGTGATAAGATTTCTTAAGTATTGAAAAGGATTTTTGAATGATAAGTTCTGATAAGAATTGCTGATAGAATTTGTTGTAAGGCAACAAATTAGATCTAAGAATTTGCTATAGACTTTGAACCCTAATAAATTAGGCACTAATCAAGTTATTTCAGCTGAAGGAGAAATATCTTACAAATGGTTTTTCAAAATGCATCATCAAATCAAATTTTACTTTTATTCCCTATAGATCTTCAAAGTTGGCCAACACTTGTCTGCATGGAATGTTTTAGCTTCAGTTAGCCATTGTTGTTGAAAACATCTGCAGATCTATAGAAGAATTCTTGGCCATATCTGATTATGGGATGTGTTTATCAAGTTAGTAAGAATTATGTATATGTTTGAGGATCTTGAAATGAGAATTAGAATGAAACTAAGAATAATCCTCATACATTTGTTTTAGTTTTGAACCATCCCTAGGTACACCCACCCTGGTTTTGCAGAGCCAAAAGAGTAGAAAACTATTTGTGGTTTTGTTGAAGTTGGGTCCAAATACCTTACATATGCCATTGTTAATAAGAATAGGCTGGTCTTTAGATTGTGTATGTACTGTCATTTTGGTATTAAGCATTTTGTCGCTTAGTAGTTTTGGTACTTTTTAAAAACCCCAATAGAATGCACATGACAACATCATATAGGGATCACAAAGATCGCAATGGAAGATTTCAACACAATCCTGGCAACCAACAAATCTACAAATGCCACTACCAAACTGACACACCCAAACAAAACTAACAACCACCACAAACAAGATGAGGGCACGAGAAACAACCACTCATCAACAAAACACCAAGCTGGGGTAAAATGCAGGAACCTAAAATTAGGCTAAGCTTGAAATCCTGAAGCCCTAAAAATTGGCTAAGTCTAGATTTCTGAAGCCTTGAAATTTCCTAGAATCCATAACTTATCTCTAAGAGGTCTAAAACCTATCTCAAAAGATTTGTCGCATATATTAAAATTCAACTTATACTTAAACGATATATGTTAAACCCCAAGAGATTAAAATAGAAACACGAAAAATGCATTCAAGAGAAACCAATAGAATTCAAAATGCAACAACATAGGGTCAAAGAACGCCCAAAAGGGTATGCAAAACAACTCTAAAAAAGAACGGATCACGAAGAAAAGTTCCCACTGATGGCACACACAAGTTTCTCACAAAAACTATGCGACACTTTTTACTAAGGGAGGGCAACACTTCTCCTTAAGGCATGTGACACTCTTCCAGTGTCGTGCAACATTTCTCAAGAAGGTATGCGACACTTTTCAACATCGTATGAAATTTTTCAAGAAGGCATGCGACACTCTTCTAGTGTCGTACGACATTTTTCAAGAAGGTGTACGATACTTTACAGTGTCATATGACATAGTTTGCATGGGTGTGCGATACTTTTTAAAGTGTCGCACCATGCTGAACAAATGTCACCCATAAAAACAAAAACACTTCAAAAAGCAAAGGGGACCAAAATAGAGCAAAGAACCTCCACACTAGGGAGTATCAGATCCACGCGAATCAAGGAATGAACACTCGAGTGCAAAAACAACATAGAAAGAAGAACATCTATCCATCTAAACTGTAGCAGCAAAGAACACACTGAAATAAACATCGCAGAGAGCTGAACAACCAAACTAAGTACGCAGTTCCTCCCAACCATCAATAGCATCATAAGACCATCGTGGGTCCTAGCCATCCCCCATGCGTAACATCCCAAGCCACCAACCAGATCGTCGGTACTGTCGTAATAGGGACATCACTACTAAAAACATGCAACAATATAAGCATAAGGAAATCTAACATGCTAGTGATAACGCATAAGATAATCCTACAGTAGATAACATAACCTATCACATGCTAAACAACAATAAGCAACAGATATGCTAATACAACAATTCATAGCATCTGATCATATGCTAAACATCATAATAAGGGAATGCGTCAAATAAACTAACATCATCTAAACATGATATCGAAGCATTCCAATGAAAGCATAAATCACAATAAAGCATACTCTGAAACTCGAAGTACTAAGTGAAAACATCCAGCAATGGTCGCACTAGGATAAGAGACCGTCTCTGTACACCAGTCCCTAGCAGCAATGAAAGTAGCTATGCCTCCCAACCACGTGGCACCCATAGGTCCACACCCACCATGCTGATGGAGATAAAGATCCAACCACAAACACACATAAAGCACAACATCCAAGGCTAACACTCATGCCAGAAAGTATGATGGCTGCAACCAAGAACCTAAGACAATGCAAGGATTAGAGATCTTGGTCAGACACTCAAAAGGCTACTAAGTAGGGACTAACATCATGGAGAGTTGCTTGGCATCGAAAAGCCCAAGCTTGGATCTGTGTAGCTCAACTCCCTCAACAGAAGGCCAATACACCATGTAGCTCAACTCCCTCAACGAAAGGCCAATACACAAAAGTACCATTTTATTATCTTAAGTTTTATTACTAGTCACACATTTTATTTAATTATCACTTATATAAAGCTTCCTCTACCAACCCATGACGCCATGATTGTCGGGCTGCGAGATAGAAGCCCCCTCCATATGCTACCCTACCCTACCCATGTTCATCCTATGACAAGTGCCTATGGGCATGCATACTCCCATCCCAACCCCAATGATCATAACTTCTGGAAAATCCATGAAAGATTGGGCCTCGCAAGTCACCCAACAAATGTATGTGCATGTACTCATGTGTGGTGCACCACCATCATGAAGATCATAACACAAGGACAAGAATGAGAACACAATGCAAAGAAAACACCCAACTAAAAGCAACACAGGAAGGATAGATTCTACACAAATCCCAAAGCCAATAAAATCATACATCATGAAATCACTTAACCGGCCTCAATCCGAGAGTATGGATTATACACGAATCCTAGTGTTCACGAAACAAAAGTAAAGGTCCAAAAGAAACCATAACAGGTATAAAATCACTCAACCGAACACAACGTTGGGAGTATGGATGCAACACACATCCCAATGCAACATAAAAGTGCAGTAGTGGTCTGACTGATATCCAAATGGATCATCCAGGTCCACGACCCACATTGTGCCAAAAAAACTTGAAAAAATAGGGCAGCACGCAAAATGAGGTAAAAACTCCAAAAATTTCAAAAATTTCAAAATTAAAACCCATTTGACCTTTGGGTTCAAAAACTCAAAAAATTCAAAAATAAATAGAATCGAACACCGTATGCAAAAACGGCTAGCATAACGGTGCAAAATCCCAAACCCTCATCTTGAAAAATAAGGAAATGTTCATACCTGCCCAACCGGGTAGAACTAACATACAGAAATAGAGGGGAACACTAGTTATCAGCCTCCAAACATATGGCTACCAAAAATAGAAGTAGAAACAGAGCAAAAACAATAAAACAGGAAAGCCCTACCTCACAGCCAAAAGGGCAAAATGAAAATTTGAACCAGAAAATAAAATGCTCATAGAAGTGGCTAAAAATCACAGCAATCCAAGGTTTCCCCGAGCTGGATCCAACAAGCCCAACCTCATGATGATCCCACGCCCGTAGCTCCCACAATGAACAAATAGTAAATCCTCATGAAGAGGATTTTGGGTTTTACTCTCCAACTTTCCAATTCAAAAGTGAGAAGTGAGGAATTAAATTCCTCTTTGGATATTTATTCACTTTTCGAGTGAATAATCAATTAGGGAAAATAACCAGCCAACCTTGTTAAACCTCGAATTGACCCAAATGAAAATAGGCTATTCCTATAAATAGGAATTCATCTATGGAAAAGCTGCCAGAAATTGAAATAAATCAAATAAATAGATCAAAAACCCAAAAACACAAAAATCACCTTAACAACTTTCGCAACAATGCGAACCTCTAAAAGCACAAACATGCTTACTGGTCTAATAACATAATGCAATGAGTTCAGATTTAATAATCATCAAAAGGTTTAAATTAAACATTTTAATAAAGGATACGTCGACCATACAAGGACGACATTGGTAAAATATGAAAGGTTGAATCACTAACTCCATGTGCCACTGTTAGGGATATAATCCTACACACTAAACAACATGATCAAGTGCAATTGCATATAATAACATAGCTGAAGAAATAAATGCATTAAATCACCTAATTTAACCATTTATTTAATTATATTAAAATAATCTATTTACATCACTCACGTTCACATAAAGCATAACAACACAGAATTGAAATAAATAACCATAGCATTAAATCCATCACATAACAAAATAAGAGGTATGTCCAAATACCAGATAACCAGATATCATCATAAAACACACTATCATCTCAAAATGGCATCATAATGCAATATGATTTACTGAACAACATAGTAGTCTAAAATCTATGATACTAGAATCAAGATGTAACATCTAACCCTCAGGTCCTCTCAAATATAAACATAACATGAGTAACAAATATCTCTCTAATCAGAAATGAGACAAGGTAAATGTCCGCAGCACATAACCAAATAATCCCACATGAACAATCCATTCTAATTACTTAAGCATTTAATAAGAAACTTAAAAAACATAAGCGAACACAGTCAAAAACATGACTAACCACTGCTACAAGAACCTAGTCTCGTGTAGCATGGTAAAAAGTACACAGTGCAATCTCTGCATACATCTCAAGGTAATCATAGAAAAAACTCATGATACCACATCGATCCTGGTAACCATTGGCACAAACCTTAGTGAACCAAAATTCACATCATAATCTCAAAGATCAGTCAAAAGCATAATCAAAGCAACTGATATAGAAACATAAATCCAAACACCTCGACGGTGTAGACCACTCAGGGTCACAATCATGATCCCATCACAACAAAAGATCAGCAAGGTTGCATCCATCAGGATGACTTATAGAAGTCAAATGGGAGAGGCACTACATCATCCCCCCCAAAGACTAGGCTTACTACTGGAAGCTTGCAATCCAAGAACAAAAACCAAAACACACAAGAACCAAAATCAAAAGCAAGCAAAAGGAATGACTCAAGAAACTCTCCACAACTCAAACCAAATCACTCCCACATTCTCAACCCATCATGTTAACCTCCAAATAGGTTAATCACAAGGAACCTTCTATGCATTAGGAAGAACCCATCTAGCCATAGAGTCAACAATACAAGGTAAGGAAAAACCCTCTCTACCTCGTCAACAAGTGCCCAACTACAACATGCACCAACTACAAGACCACAAACAAGGGCACCAACTACAAGACCACAAACAAGGTCAAAACAAGACACACTTCCAACAAGAGTTGGAATCATGGGGAAAAACCATCCCAAAATTCCCAAGAACACTATCATGTCACACATGATCATTCTAGAATCCATGTAAACTCACCCTTAGGACAAAGTGGATGAAAGTTTACCAACAAAAGGACACACTCCAAAAGACTACTCACCACCAAGCATAGGAGAATGACACCTCAGCACAGTACAAAAGCTCAACTACCACTGGAAACTAGGGTAACACAACCCAACCAGACAAGATATCACATTTCCACAAGGTTCAAAGACTTTCGTCAGTGGACACAATCATCAAATGTCTGCATACCAACTCACGAGATGGTAACATGTGTCCGATGATACCATGTCCCTGTAGCACCATGCTAGGAAAACTACACCCAAACTACCGCTAAACTCAATCTCTAGCCTCAAATCAATAGTTAAAGAGAAAACTTGATTGAGACAATCCACATGAAGATGTAAGCTTAGGGAGAAGGATACTATAGAGTATAGGACTGAGAGGGAGTCGCTCTCAACCTCTGCACAAAATCAGCCCAAGATGCATTAGGGAACTCACAATTCCCCCAACCATCAACATACTCACAAGAGAACACTAACTGAGCTAGTAGCATAACCACACTAGCCTACTCTCTCAAGAGAGAAAGAATACAGAGATGTGCCAAGGTCAACATCTAGAAAGGAGAATGTAGACTCATCAAAGAACTGAGTCACTCCCAAATGATAAGGCAACATCATCCACAACAAAGAACACTCACAAACCACACTACACCTCACAAGGGTGGGTCAGTGCAATAGGAAACACAAAAACCAAAGCACGAACTCCAAAAAGTACCTAGTAGATTGTGAAGACAAGATAACTCTTTTGTTATGAATAACATGAGGAGTTAAACTTCTCCAATGGCCATAAATACGATATGTCATGATTGAATTGTCCTCTACTGGAAAAGGTACTCAGAACATTGATCAACAACTCCAAAAGCCATAGCCTCATAGCCGGACTTGAATTGAATCCATTTGAAAAGTGTCGAAAAGATATTGACAAGGACTGCAACATGAAGAAGCTAAGAGAGACCAAGACCTACGATCTGAGCCACCACTCAAATAAAAACAACAAGGACAAAACCAACAGCCTTGGTCACCAAGACAAGCAACGGACGAAATGTCTGAATCCACACAAGAGCACACATGCCCAGAACAACATAAGGCATGGAATGAAAGGTAAATCACACATTGAAACCATCATTACTTTTCTTTCATAAATTCATTAATTAAGCATAACATAAGCACTAATGCATAATGAACTGAAAGATTTTCAAGCAAGGGTCCAGGAGTCAGTATAGAACAAGTACATACCTTTCAATTTCTTTTAAAAAAAACATTAATTTTAATCACCATTTAAACCATTTAGTTACAATAACAACTTTAGATCTAAAAAAGACACACTAGCATGTTCTCCATGATATTATCCCTTGAACGTACTACCAGAGGTTTGAGATGAACATGATAGAGTCACAACACACAACTGGGCAGTAGTAAAACACATCTAGAATAGTCATCATGAAACAAAATAAAAAGCCCAAATGGGAGAATTGCCAATTCCAATAGTAAGTACCAAAAAGAGCTCATTTCAACAATAAGTCAAATGTGACAACTACCACAAAGAGAGTGATAGATAAAATTTGATGACTACTCCAAGAGAGGAAAATACTAAAAAATAATGCTAGCCCAACAACATGAGGAAAGTACCTCCAGCCAAATAAAATAAGGCATCAAACAAATCACATTACAGGTGATGACTGAGTACAGTCACACAAGAGGGATAAATCACCATACAATGCTAAGGAATACATCATCCTAACACCGTTAAAGAACACACTCACACACATCAAATAGTATACCATCAGTGACCTCATGCATATGCAGACAACAATAATTTCCATGCAATGCAACATTTAGATATTCATACATCTAATACAAATTTCCATAAGCTTAAGAAGTAATCAGATTGGGGACTTAAGTCATTAACCCAAGGATATAATGCAAACCTACTCTTTGCAATGATTCACAATAAACACTCATTTTCAATGAAAGGAACCATTTCATCATTATAACAAAAAAATAAAGAAGCACAAATAAGATTCATCTATTTACTTACAATCAGGAGAAAATAGGGAAATAATGCACCTACTCCACAAGAAGAAACAAAAAGAGGTACACAAGCCAACACATGGACACCAATCAGTGGTTCCATCCAAAAAAGGTCATACAAGCAACCAACCAACCAAGGCACATTGATCTGCTAACCAAACCAGGAAGACTCACTTCCTTCTCCACACACTACTCTAGTTGCATCTATTGGACAAGCAAGTCCATCACGAGTAGACACCAAAGAAACAAAGATCATGAGTTCTCACCAAGACACTCGCACTCAACCAATGTAGCAACAACTACAAGGGCAACATAAACACAGAGATCCCAATGTTTGAACATGGGCTCTGATACCAGATGTAATGCCCCGCCCGAAGATCCTTGGAAACAAGGATTCAAATCAAGCCAAGATTTTTTTTTTTACAAGTATGAATGCACGTGACAACATCATATAGGGATCACAAAGATTGCAACGAAAGACTTCAACACAATCCCGGCAACCAACGAATCTCCAAATGCCACTACCAACCTGACAAGCCCAAAAAAAACCAACAACCACCACAAACAAGATGAGGGCACAAGAAACAACCACTCATCAACAAAACACCAAGCTGGGGTAAAATGCAAGAACCTAAAATTTGGCTAAGCCTGAAATCTTGAAGCCCTGAAAATTGGCTAAGTCTGGATTTCTGAAGCCCTGAAATTTCCTAAAATCCATAACTTATCTCTAAGAGGTCTGAAACCTATCTCAAAAGATTTGTCACATATATTAAAATATATCTTAAGCATAATAAATTAAATATACGTCAACTTATACTTAAATGATATATTTTAAACCCCAAGAGACTAAAATAGAAACACGAAAATTGCATTCAAGAGAAACCAACAGAATTCAAAATGCAACAACATAGGGTTGAAGAAAGCCCAAAAGGGTATCCAAAACAACTCTCAAAAATAATAGATCACAAAGAAAACTGCCCTCTGATGGCACACATAGGTTTTTTCACAAAAATCATGCAACACTTTTTACTAAGGGAGGGCAACACTTCTCCTTAAGGCGTGTGACACTCTTCCAGTGTTGTACGACATTTCTCAAGAAGGAATGCAAAACTTTTCAGCATCGTACGATATTTCTCAAGAAGGCGTGTGACACTCTTCCAGTGTTGTACGACATTTCTCAAGAAGGCGTATGATACTTTACAGTGTCGTATGACATAGTCTGCATGGGCGTGCGATACTTTTTAAAGTGTCGCACCATACTTAACAAATATCACCCATAGAAAACAAAAACACTCCCAAAAGCAAAAGGGACCAAAATAGAGCAAAGAACCTCCACACCAGGGAGTACCGGATCCATGCGAATCGAGGAATGAACACTCAAGTGCAAGAACAACACAAAAAGAAGAACATCTATCCATCTAAACTGCAGTAGCAAAGAACACATTGAAATAAACAGTGCAGAGAGTTGAACAACCAAACTAAGTACACGGTTCCTCCCAACCGTCAATAGCATCATAAGACCATCATGGGTCCTAGCCATCCCCCATGCGTAACATCCCAAGCCACAAACCAGATCGTCAATACTGTTGTAATAGGGATGTCACTACAAAAAACATGCAACAATATAAGAATAAGGAAATCTAACATGCTAGTGATAACGCATAAGATAATCCTACAGTAGATAACATCACCTATCACATGCTAAACAACAATAAGCAACAGATATGCTGATACAAAAATTCACAGCATCTAATCATATGCTAAACATCATAATAAGGGAATGCATCAAATAAAATAACATCATCTAAACATGATATCCAAGAATTCTAATGAAAGCATAAATCACAAGAAAGCATACTCCAGAACTCGAAGTACCAAGTGAAAATATCCAGCAATGGTCGCACTAGGATAAGAGAACATCTCTATACACAAGTCCCTAGCAGTGGTGAAGGTAGCTATGCCTCCCAACCACGTGGCACCCATAGCTCCACACCCACCATGCTAATGGAGATAAAGATCCAACCACAAACACACATAAAGCACAACATCCAAGGCTAACACTCACGCCAGATAGTATGATGGCTGCAACCAAGAACTTAAGACAATGCAAGGAGTACAGGTCCTGATCAGACACTCAAAAGCCTACTAAGTAGGGACTAACATCATGGAGAGTCGCTTGGCATTGAAAAGCCCAAGCTCAGATCTATGTAGCTCAACTCCCTCAACGGAAGGCCAATACACAAAAGTACCATTTTATTATCTTAAGTTTTATTACTAGTCACACATTTTATTTAATTATCACTTATATAAAGCTTCCTCTACCAACGCATGATGCCATGATCGTCGGGCTACGAGATAGAAGCCCCCTCCATATGCTACCCTACCCTACCCATCCTCATCCTACGACAAGTTCCCGTGGGCATGCATACTCACATCCCAACCCCAATGATCATAACTTCTGACAAATCCATGGAAGATCGGGCCTTGCAAGTCACCCAACAAATGTATGTGCACGTACTCGTGTGTGGTGCACCACCATCACGAAGATCATAACACAAGGACACGAATGAGAACACAATGCAAAGAAAACACCCAACTGAAAGCAACATGGGAAGGATGGATTCTACACGAATCCCAAAGCCAATAAAATCATACATCATGAAATCACTCAATCAGCCTCAATCTGAGAGTATGGATTCTACACGAATCTTAGCATTCACGAAACAAAAGTAAAGGTCCAAAAGAAACCATAACAGGTATAAAATCACTCAACCGAACACAATGTCAGGAGTACAGATGCAACATGCATCCCAATGCAACATAAAAGTGCAATATGGTCTAATTGATATCCAAATGGATCATCCAGGTCCACGACCCACATTGTGCCAAGAAAAATCAAGAAAATAGGGCAGCACGCAAAACGAGGTAAAAACTCAAATTTTTTGGAAAAATTCAAAATTAAAACCCATTTTGCCTTTGGGTTCAAAAACCCCAAAAATCCAAAAATAAATGGAATCGAACACCGTATGCAAAAACTGCCAGCATAACGATGCAAAATACTAAACCCTCATCTCAAAAAATAAGGAAATGTTCATACGCACCCAACCGAGTAGAACTAACATACAGAAACGGAGGAGAACACTAGTTCTCAGCCTCCAAAAAAATGGCTACCAAAAACAGAAGCATAAATGGAGCAAAAACAATAAAACAAGAAAGCCCTACCTCACAGCCAAAAGGGCAAAACGAAAAATTGAACCAGAAAATAAAACGCTCGCAGAAGTGGTTGAAAATTACGGCAGTCCAAGCTTTCTCCGAGCTGGATCCAACGAGCCCAACCTCATGACGATCTTATACCCATAGCTCCCACAACGAACAAAATAGTAAATTCTCATGAAGAGGATTTTGGGTTTTACTCTCCATCTTTCCAATTCAAAATTGAGAAGTGAGGAATTAAATTCCTCTTTGGATATTTATTAACTTTTCGAGTGAATAGTCAATTAGGGAAAATAACCAGCCAACCTAGTTAAACCCTAAATCAAGCCAAACGAAAATAGGGTATTCCTATAAATAGGAATTCATCTATGGCAAAGCTGCCAGAAATTGAAATAAATCAAATAAAAAGCCCGAAAACACAAAAACACAAAAATCACCTTAACAACTTTCGCAACAATGCGAACCTCTAAAAGCACAGACATGCTTACTGGTCTAATCACATAATGCAATGAATTCGGATTTAATAATCGCTGAAAGGTTTAAATTAAACATTTTAATAAAGGATACGTCGACCATACAAGGACGACATTGGTAAAATATGAAAGGTTGAATCACTAACTCTATGTGCCACTGCCAAAGATATAATCCTGTACACTAAACAACATGATCAAGTGCAATTGCATATAATAACATAGCCGAAGCAATAAATGCATTAAATCACCTAATTTAACCATTTATTTAATTATATTAAAATAATCTATTTACATCACTCACGTTCGCATAAAGCATAACAATGCAGGAATGAAGTAAATAACCATAGTATTAAATCCATCACATAACAAAATCAGAGCTATGTCCAAATACAAGATAACCAGATATAATCATAAAACACACTATCATCTCAAAATGGCATCATAATGCAATATGATTTACTGAACAACATAGTAGTCTAAAATCTATGATACTAGAATCAAGATGTAACATCTGACCCTTAGGTCCTCTCAAATATAAACATAACATGAGTAACAAATATCTCTCTAATAAAAAATGAGACAAGGTAAATGTCCGCAGCACATAACCAAGTAATCCCACATGAACAATCCATTCTAATTACTTAAGCTTTTAACAAGGAACTTGAAACACATAAGCAAACACAATCAAAAACATGACTAACCACTGCTATAGGAACCTAGTCCCGTGTAGCATGGTAAAAAGTACACAGTGCAATCTCTGCACACATCTCAAGGTAATCACAGAACAACCTCATGATACCACATCGATCCTGGTAACCACTGACACAAACCTTAGTGAACCAAAATTCACATCATAATCTCAAAGATCAATCAAAAGCGTAATCAAAGCAACTGATACAGAAACATAAATCCAAACACCTCGACGGTGTAGACCACTCAGGGTCACAATCATGATCCCATCACAAAAAAAGATCAACAAGGTTGAATCCATCAGGATGACTTATAGAAGTCAAATGGGAGAGGCACTACGTCATCCCCCCCAAAGACTAGGCTTACTCCTGGAAGCCTGCAATCCAAGAATAGAAACCAAAACACACAAGAACCAAAATCAAAAGTGAGCAAAAGGAATGACTCAAGAAATTCTATACAACTCAAACCAAATCACTCCCACATTCTCAACCCATCACGTTAACCCCAAAATAGGTTAACCATGAGAGAATGGGTGTCACACAGACACAGGTTTCTCCAAAAAGGAACCTTATATGAGCTAGGAAGAACCCATCTAGCCATAGAGTCAAGAATACAAGGTAAGGAAAAACCCTCTCTACCTCGTCAACAGGTGACCAACTACAACATGCACCAACTACAAGACCACAAACAAGGTCAAAACAAGAAACACTTCCAACAAGAGTTGGAATCATGGGGAAAAACCATCCCAAAATTCCAAAGAATACTATCATGTCACACATGATCATTCTAGAATCCACGTAAACTCACCCTTAGGACAAAGTGGATGAAAGTTTACCAACAAAAGGACACACTCCAAAAGACTACTCACCACCAAGCATAGGAGCATGATGCCTCACCATGGCACAAAAGCTCAACTATCACTGGAAACTAGGGTAACACAACCCAACCAGACAAGATATCACCTTTCCACAAGGTTCAAAGACTTTTGTCAGTGGACACAATAATCAAATGTCTGCATACCAACTCACGAGATGGTAACATGTGTCCAACGATACCATGTCCCTCTAGCACCATGCTAGAAAAACTACACCCAAACTACCGCTAAACTCAATCTCTAGCCTCAAGTCAACAATTAAAGAGAAAACTTGATTGAGACAATCCACATGAAGATATAAGCTTAGGGAGAAGGATACTATAGAGTATAGGACTAAGAGGGAGTCACTCTCAACCTTTGCACAAAATCAGCCCAAGATGCATTAGGGAACTCACAATTCCCCCAACCATCATCATACTCATAAGAGAACACTAACTGAGCTAGTGGCATAACCACACTAGCCTACTCTCTCAAGAGAGAAAGAATATGGAGATGTACCAAGGTCAACATCCAGAAAGGAGAATGTAGACTCATCAAAGAACTAAGTCACTCCCAAAAAATAAGGCAACATTATCCACAACAAGGAATGCTCACAAACCACACTACACCTCACAAGGGTGGGTCAGTGCAATAGGAAACACAAAAACCCAAGCACGAACTCCAATAGGTACCTAGTAGATTATGAAGACAAGATAACTCTTCTGTTATGAATAACATGAGGATTTAAACTTCTCCAATGGCCATAAATACGATATTTCATGATTGAATTGGCCTCTACTCGAAAAGGTACTCAGAACCTCGATCAACAACTCCAAAAGCCATAGCCTCATAGCCAGACTCGGATTGAATCCATTTGAAAAGCATCAAAAAGATATCGACAAGGACTACAACATGAAGAAGCTAAGAGAGACCAAGACCTATGATCTGAGCCACCACTCAAATCAAAACAACAAGGACAAAACCAACAGCCTTGGTCACCAAGACAAGAAAGGGATGAAATGTCCAAATCCACACAAGAGCACACATGCCCAGAACAACATAAGGCATGGAATGAAAGGTAAATCACACATTGAAACCATCATTACTTTTCTTTCATAAATTCATTAATTAAGCATAACATAAGCACTAATGCATAATGAACTGAAAGATTTTCAAGCAAGAGTCCACGAGTCACTATAGAAAAAGTACATACCTTTCAATTTCTTTAAAAAAAAACATTAAGTTTCATCACCATTTAAACCATTCAATTACAATAACAACTTTAGATCTATCAAAGACACACTAGCATGTTCTCCATGATATTATCCCTTGAACGTACTACTAGAGGTTCGAGATGAACATGATAGAGTCACAACACACAACTGGGCAGTAGTAAAACACATCCAAAATAGTCATCATGAAACAAAATAAAAAGCCCAAATGGGAGAATTGCCAATTCCAATAGTAAGTACCAGAAAGAGCTCATTTCAACAGTAAGTCAAATGTGACTACTGCCACAAGGAGAGCGATAGATAAAATTTGATGACTACTCCAAGAGAGGAAAATACTAAAAACCAATGCTAGCCCAACAACATGAGGAAAGTACCTCCAGCCAAATAAAATAAGGCATCAAACAAATCACATTACAAGTGATGACTGAGTACAATCACATAAGAGTGATAAATCACCACACAATGCTAAGGAATACATCATCCTAGCACTGTTAAAGAACACACTCACACACATCAAACAGTATACCATCAGTGACCTCATGCATATGCAAACAACAATAATTTCCATGCAATGCAACATTTAGATACTCATCCATCTAATACAAATTTCCATAAGCTTAAGAAGTAATCAGATTGGGGACTTAAGTCATTAACCCAAGGATATAATGCAAACCTACTCTTTGCAATGATTCACAATAAACACTCATTTTCAATGAAAGGAACCATTTCATCATTATAACAACAAAATAAAGAAGCACAAATAAGATTCATCTATTTACTTATAATCAAGAGAAAATAGGGAAACAATGCACCTACTCCACAAGGAGAAACAAAAAGAAGCACACAAGCCAACACATGGACACCAATCAGTGGTTCCATCCAAAAAGGGTCACACAAGCAACCAACCAACCAAGGCACATCGATCCGCTAATCAAACCAGGAAGACTCACTTCCTTCTCCACACACTGCTCTAGTTGCATCTACTAGACAAGCAAGTCCATCACGAGTAGACACCAAAGCAACAAAGATCACGAGTTCTCACCAAGACATTCTCACTCAACCAACACAACAACAACTACAAGGGCAACATAAACACAGAGATCCCAATGTTTGAACATGGGCTCTGATACCAGATGTAATGCCCCACCTGAAGATCCTTGGAAACAAGGATTCAAATCAAGCCAAGGATTTTTTTTTACAGTTATGAATGCACATGAAAACATCATACAGGGATCAAAAAGATCGCAACAGAAGACTTCAACACAATCCCGACAACCAATGAATCTCCAAACGCCACTACCAAACTGACACACCCAAACAAAAGAAAAAACCACCACAAACAAGATGAGGGCACAAGAAACAACCACTCATCAACAACACACCAAGCTGGGGTAAAATGTAGGAACCTAAAATTTGGCTAAGCCTGAAATCCTGAAGCCCTGAAAATTAGCTAAGTCTGGATTTTTGAAGCCCTGAAATTTCCTAGAATTTATAACTTATCTTTGAGAGGTCTAAAACCTATCTCAAATGATTTGTTGCATATATTAAAATATATCTTAACCATAAGAAATTAAATATACATCAACTTATACTTAAACAATATATTTTAAACCCCAAGAGACTAAAATAGAAACACGAAAATTGCATTCAAGAGAAACCGACATAATTCAAAATGTAACAACATAGGGTCTAAGAATGCCCAAAAAAGTATCCAAAACAACTCTCAAAAAGAACGGATCACGAAGAAAAGTGCCCACTGATGGCACGCGTAGGTTTTTCACAAAAATCGTGTGACACTTTTTACTAAGGGAGGGCGACACTTCTCCTTAAGGCGTGCGACACTCTTCCAGTGTCATACGACATTTCTCAAGAAGGCATGTGATACTTTTCAGCATCATACAAAATTTCTCAAGAAGGTGTGTGACACTCTTCCAATATCATACGACATTTCTCAAGAAGGCGTATGATACTTTATAGTGTTGTACGACATAGTTTGCATGGGCGTACGATACTTTTTAAAGTGTCGCACCATGCTGAACAAATGTCACCCATAGAAAACAAAAACAATCCCAAAAGAAAAAGGGACCAAAATAGAGCAAAGAACCTCCACAACGGGGAGTACCAAATCTACGCGAATCAAGGAATGAACACTCACGTGCAAGAACAACACAAAAAGAAGAACATCTATCCATCTAAACTGTAGCAGTAAAGAACACACTGAAATAAACATCATAGAGAGTTGAACAACCAAACTAAGTATGCAGTTCCTCCCAACCGTCAATAGCATCATAAGACCATCGTGGGTCCTAGCCATCCCCCGCGTGTAACATCCCAAGCCACCAACCAGATCGTCAGTACTGTCGTAATAGGGACATCACTACTAAAAACATGCAACAATATAAGCACAAGGAAATCTAACATGCTAGTGATAACACATAAGATAATCCTACAGTAGATAACATCACCTATCACATGCTAAACAACAATAAGCAACAGATATGCTAATATAACAATTCACAGCATCTAATCATATGCTTAGCATCATAATAAGGGAATGTGTCAAATAAACTAACATCATCTAAACATGATATCCAAGCATTCCAATGAAAGCATAAATCACAAGAAAGCATACTCTGGAACTCGAAGTACCAAGTGAAAACATCCAGCAACGGTCACACTAGGATAAGAGACCGTCTCTGTACACTACTCCCTAGCAGTGGTGAAGGTAGCTATGCCTCCCAACCATGTGGCACCCATAGGTCCACACCTGTTGTGCTAATGGAGATAAAGATCCAACCACAAACACACATAAAGCACAACATCCAAGGCTAACACTCACACCAGACAATATGATGGCTGCAACCAAGAACCTAAGATAATGCAAGGTGTATAGGTCATAGTCAGACACTCAAAAGGCTACTAAGTAGGGACTAACATCATGGAGAGTTGCTTGGCATCGAAAATCCCATGCTTGGATATGTGTAGCTCAACTCCCTCAAACGGAAAGCTAATACACCGTGTAGCTCAACTCCGTCAACGGAAGGCCAATACACAAAAGTACCATTTTATTATCTTATGTTTTATTACCAGTCACACATTTTATTTAATTATCACTTATATAAAGCTTCCTCTACTAACCCATGATGCCATGATCGTCAGGCTGCGAGATAGAAGCCCCCTCCATATGCTACCCTACCTTACCCATGCTCATCCTATGACAAGTGCTTGTGGGCATGCATACTCCCATCCCAACCCCAATGATCATAACTTTCAAAAAATCTATGAAAGATCGAGCCTCGCAAGTCACCCAACAAATGTATGCACACGTACTCCTGTGTGGCGCACCACCATCACGAAGATCATAACACAAGGACAGGAATGAGAACACAATGCAAAGAAAACACCCAACTGAGAGCAACACAGGAAGGACAAATTCTACATGAATCTCAAAGCCAATAAAATCATACATCATGAAATCACTCAATTAGCCTCATTCTGAGAGTATAGATTCCACACAAATCCGAGCATTCACGAAACAAAAGTAAAGGTCCAAAAGAAACCATAACAGATATAAAATCACTCAACCGAACACAACGTCGGGAGTGCGGATGCAACACGCATCCCAATCCAACATAAAAGTGCAATAGTGGTTTGACTGATATCCAAATGGATCATCTAGGTCCACGACCCACATTGTGCCAAGAAAACTCAAGAAAACAGGGTAGCACGCAAAACGAGGTAAAAACTCCAAAAATTTGGAAAATTTCAAAATTAAAACCCATTTGGCCTTTGGGTTCAAAAACCTCAAAAATCCAAAAATAAATGGAATCGAACACCGTATGCAAAAACAGCCAACACAATGGTGCAAAATCCCAAATCCTCATCCCGAAAAACAAGGAAATGTTCATACGCGCCCAACTGGGTAGAACTAACATACAGAAATAGAGGGGAACACTAGTTCTCAGCCTCCAAACAAACGGCTACCAAAAACAGAAGCAAAAATAGAGCAGAAACAATAAAATAGGAAAGCCCTACCTCATAGCCAAAAGGGAAAAACAAAAAATTGAACCAGAAAATAAAACGCTCGCAGAAGTGGCTGAAAATCACGGCAATCCAAGGTTTCCCTGAGCTGGATCCAACGAGCCCAACCTCACGATGATCCCACTCCCGTAGCTCCCACAACGAACAAAATAGTAAATCCTCATGAAGAGGATTTTGGGTTTTACTCTCCAACTTTCCAATTCAAAAGTGAGAAGTGAGGAATTAAATTCCTCTTTGGATATTTATTCACTTTTCGAGTGAATAATTGATTAGGGCAAATAACTAGCCAACCTAGTTAAACCCCAAATCGACCCAAACAAAAACAGGCTATTCCTATAAATAGGAATTCATCTATGGCAAAGCTGCCAAAAATTGAAATAAATCAAATAAACAGCCGGAAAATCCAAAAACACAAAAATCACTGTAACAACTTTCGCAACAATGTGAACCTCTAAAAGCACAAACACGCTTACTGGTCTAATCACATAATGCAATGAGTTCGGATTTAATAATCACCAAAAGGTTTAAATTAAACATTTTAATAAAGGATATGTCGACCATACAAGGACAACATTGGTAAAATATGAAAGGCTAAATCACTAACTCCATGTGCCACTACCAGAGATATAATCCTACACACTAAACAACACGATCAAGTGCAATTGCATATAATAACATAGCGAAAGCAATAAATGCATTAAATCACCTAATTTAACCATTTATTTAATTATATTAAAATAATATATTTA
Organism: Cupressus sempervirens; assembly: GCA_028749045.1. Taxonomy (NCBI): domain Eukaryota; kingdom Viridiplantae; phylum Streptophyta; class Pinopsida; order Cupressales; family Cupressaceae; genus Cupressus; species Cupressus sempervirens. The sequence continues at coordinate 191,233,119 of CM053788.1, forward strand.
CATCACTCACATTTGCATAAAGAATAACAATGCTAGAATGAAGTAAATAACCATAGCATTAAATCCATCACATAACAAAATCAAAAGTATGCCCAAATACTAGATAACCAGATATCATCATAAAACACACTATCATCTCAAAATGGCATCATAATGCAATATGATTTACTGAACAACATAGTAGTCTAAACTCTATGATACTAGAATCAAGATGTAACACCTAACCCTCAAGTCCTCTCAAATATAAACATAACATGAGTAACAAATATCTCTCTAATCAGAAATGAGACAAGGTAAATGTCTGCAGCACATAACCAAATAATCCCACATGAACAATCCATTCTAATTACTTAAGCATTTAATAAGGAACTTAAAACACATAAGCGAACATAGTCAGAAACATGACTAACCACTGCTACAGGAACCTAGTCTCGTGTAGCATGGTAAAAAGTACACAGTGCAATCTTTGCACACATCTCAAGGTAATCATAGAACAACCTCATGATACCACATCGATCCTGGTAACCACTGGAACAAACATTAGTGAACCAAAATTAACATCATAATCTCAAAGATCAGTCAAAAGCATAATCAAAGCAACTGATGCAGAAACATAAATCCAAACACCTCGACGGTGTAGACCACTCAGGGTCACAATCATGATCCCATCACAACAAAACATCAGCAAGGTTGCATTCATCAGGATGACTTATAGAAGTCAAACGGGAGAGGCACTACATATACAGGTTCATTGGTTAATGATATGTGACCTTTCCCTTTTATGCAACAAGGTTCATTGTTTCCAAGCCTTACACTACCGCCATCATAGTATTCAAAGCATTCAAATTTTGTTTTTTCTCTAGTCATATGATGTGAACATCCACTATCTATGATCCATGTGTCATTTTTAGTAACATGAGAGATAAGTTTCATCTTATCTCCTTCATCATTAGATTCATCTTTTATAGCAATGTGTACTATCTCATTTTCACTTTTATCAGAATCTTTAGCCATAAAACAAGTCTGCTTACCTTTTTCCTTGAAGGATTTGTGACTTTTGAATTCCTTCTTGCCTTATTACTTGTGGCTCTTCTTCTCATCCTTTATTTCTCTGTTTTGGCATCTGGTAGCAATATGACCAATTTCTTTACATGAAAAGTAGATTAAAGGAACCTTACCTTTGTACTTTCCTCTTCCTCTAGAATATTTCTTTGCAAGTAAAGCTTCAACAACTTCAAGATCACTATCTAAACTTTCTTCTGTTTCCTCTTCACTTTCTAATTGAATGTCCTTTGTTTGCTTGCCTTTTTATTTGAGTGAAAGTTTAGCTTCAAATGTACACTCAACATTTTTGGAAGCTAGAAGATAATTGTCAAAGTTGTCTAGCTCAAAAGTTGTCAATCTTCCTACTAAGGCATCGAAACTTAATTTGTGATTTGGGTCACATCTCTTTTCTTGAATAAAAGATACTCTAATTGCATAGATAGCAAGCAATGTCTTGAGAGCTTTACTTACAATAGTTTCTTCCTTGATTTCTCCTCTAGAAGATCTAATTGCACTGATAATGGCTTTGATTCTTTCCACATATTTGGAAACATTTTCATCTTCTCTCATTCTCATCTAATCAAACTGTCCTCTAAGGCTTTCTACTTTGGCTCTCCTTACATTTTCATCACCACCATAGATGTCCTTTAGCTTGTTCCACATATCAAAAGTAGTTTTACGGTCTTTGATCTCATCAAATTCATCATAGCTGAGAGTAGATACAATACCAATCATCATGATGTTATGGTTCTTTTTCTTAGCAATATCTTCAATAGATAATGTACCAGTGAGAATTTTATATTCTACATCAAGATATTTGCAAACTAAATCACTGATGGTAGCCAGATGAAGCCTCACGAGTCCTTGTCATGCTGAACAATTATCTCTATTAAGCCTTGGAATCTCTCTCTTATAAGAGATCTTGATCTTTAGCTTCAGTCCTTGAAACCTTCCTGCAAACACCAAAAGCTCTGATACCAATTGTTGGAAATATAGAAGGAGTAATTGAGAGCGGGGGTGAATTAGTTACCACTAAAATAAATCCTAGATCACTTAGATGTCAAAAATAAAATTTAGAATGAAAAAATTGATTGCTACTATCACTCGGTAAATACATAGAAAATGTTGTAACTCAGTGTATGTAGAGTGTGAATTATTTTTAGCAGATATTAAAATATTAATGGTAATTAATTTGCAAGCATAAGAGAAATAGCATGAACACATGAGACACCAAGATTTAACGTGAAAACCTAATTTTGAAAAAACCACCAATGTAACTAGTTTTTTTTTTCACTCTTCTAAAGTGAGCCCTGTTAGGAGCTAACCTTGTTAATGGTCACAATACACTCTGTTAGGTGTGACCTTGTTAGAGGATTCAATCATCCTGCTAGGAGTGGCCTTGAAAGAGGTCTTAAAATAATTCAATGAAATTTCCACCTTGTTAGAGGATTTATAACTAGCTATTAAACCAACTTTTTAAAGAGATTTTAGATCACTGCTACAATGGTTAGAAAGTAACAATGAAATGACCTAATTGTGATACAACTGAATTAATAAATCCAAATCTCTATTCTACTTAAAATTTGATCCTTTTTGATTGAATATTACTTTTCTTCTCAAGGATACTTGCTTATCCTTCAATTTCACTCCCTCTCTTTCCCTTTTCAATTCAATGAATACACTTGCACACACTTAAAAATCACAACTTGACCTTATATTTATATCATCTAGATTCTCAAGTTGGCTCGTTACAAATTAGAGTGACCAATAATCATTACCATAGTTGGATAGAACCAATACTTGAAATAGTTAAGCTTCATATGCCAAAATAAAAAATCCTTCATTAGCTAACTCTGCTCAATAAACACTAGTTTAGAGATGATTTCTTGTGTTAACCAACAAAAGCTTGGTTAACACTGAGAACTTGCAAAAATCCTTTAGTAACCAAGTGAACTCAGTTAGCACTAACTCTGTCCAACTTTCCTTTGTTAACCATGTGAATCAGTTAAAACTGTTTTTGCCATAATTTCCTTTGAAGCTTGAGTGAGCTCGGTAGACACTGTCTTCATAGAGTAAACTTCTAGAACACTCGGTAGAAAAGGAAAATTTTCTTACTAAACAAGTGAGCTCAGTAAACACTTAATGAAAATTGATATGAAATTTTTGTGCTATCAAAGATAATACACAATTAGACAATTGTATACAATAGTGCCCAAGTTTATTGTTCCATAGCATTCTGTCAAAATCTACCACAATTAAAGTAACCAGAATAGTATGACCTGTAGAAATATATAAGTGTGAGGCCTTACCCTAACCCATCATAGTATAGATATTTGATTTACATTTTTATATTCAAGGCTTTGATATTTTGACAACTATTTGAGACTTAGATGGATAGTGGATTTTTTTATCTATTGATTTTGATACTGTAGTAGTGTTTTACATTATGATATGCACCAATAACTTGATATTGTGTATGAAATGATTGAACACATATGGATGTTGTTTTAAGACATGATACTATTATATTTTGATGTGATGTAAAAATTTAATTTAATTATGATGATTCATGATATGCAGACCAATGATTATGATATGCAGATAAATGTTAATTCAATTATGATGACATGATATAAAGATGTTGATATTCTAATGTTTGAACCAACTATTATAATGAAAAAGGAATGAAATTGAATTTGAATTATGAAATTATATGCATTTATGATATATGTATTTTATATGACCTCCTTAGACTACTGATGCTTGAGTTTAATGTATAGGAAGAAGAACCATGGAAATTCTTAGGGGAAACAAGTTCCAAACCTTGTGAATATAGTCTAACCAAGGTGAATCTTTGAAGGATTCAAAAGCCTCATTGTGAAAATATTTTTGTTCACAAATGTAAGGTTTCGTGCTTGTGGAAATGTTTAATCATAAAGATGCATTAGGAGCATGTTATGGTAATGTGAATGTGTTTGTATATGTCACTTAACAATTGTGAACTTTGTGTGTAATTGACATGTCATTTAGGGTTTTGAACATGGTGGTAATTTATCGTAAAACTAATTACCATGTTAATAAGTAAGTAAACTTACTTGAAAAGGGGAAGGATGGATCCCAATCATAAGAAATTTGAATTCAAGCTTGATTATGGTTTTGAGGGGTTCATTAGGTGGTTCCAAGGTGTCTTTTATGTTAAAATAAGTCACCCATATGATAGTGTAACAAGTTAGGGATCTAATTTTGACCATGTGAGAACCTAGACAAAATAGGGGGGCCTTTTAACCATATGTTCTTCCATCAATTCGAATTTGCAATTTTCACATGTGTTTTCTCCCATGTTACCACTAAGTCAAATATAGAAAATTTAGAGGAGACAAGTTTGTAAGAGGAAGTGCCTAGGTGTTTTTGCTAAAATAGTTAGTGGGAAGGCCTTATTAGGGAGTCTTGGTCAAATTAGTGGGTTGTTCAACCACTCTCTAAGTTTAGAGATAGTTAGGTTTGGAGGGAGGTTAAGGAGCTCTATTACAACTATCATTTCCTTTATCTTGGAGCAAGGTTGGTGCTTCAAACCATGTTCCATTTCTTTCTTTTAGTATTGCAAGATAAATTTGCAAGTATGGAGGGTTGTCAATGGAGCATGCCTTGTATTGTGAATCTTTGCATTGTGGGGTTTGGTGTTGTGTCTTGGCAATGTGAATGTGTATGGTGATTTAGAAGATTTCTTGTTTTCTTTCCTTCTTGATTTTCTTGTTTGGTTTTGATTGTTGAATGTGATCATGGGTGTGAAGGCATCACTCACTCTTGGGAGGGAAGAGAAGCCTTGGGTGAAGGGCTTAGTTAGGCTCAACATTGTAGTTGAGAATATTTACCTCATGATGAGGAATTATTTTCTTTTATGGAGTATGGGATCCATTGAAGACATATACCTTTGTTGTTTTGGGAGATACAAGGGATTTGTGTGTATGAAGAAGGAGATTTTATGATGGCCTTGAGAGGCATATGCAATTGCAATATGATGTTTTATGTTGGTTATGGCATCTCCTCTTTGAAGAGCCCACCTTCACCCAATGTGAGATGATTCCAATGGTGATTCATAGTGCAAGCCATGGGAAGGATTTTTTTTTTTGTTTGTGTTAGGCTCATACCATGGCAAGTGATGTATTATGTAACCCATTTGGATATTGTTTCACCTAATCGATGGGTGGCTTCATAGAAGCCTAGGATGGGAGGTGAGCCTCCATGGTTCCTAGTTTGTGTGTTATATGTAGGTTTTTTGAAGATGCATTCCTAGAAGGCATTAGGGTTTCACCCTTGATAAAGTTGAAATAATTCAAGTGTATAAAGAAAGAGTAATGTTCATATCATCCTAAATGTGTTGTGTTTTTTTTAAAGTCTCCATTGTTACTTCAATATGATGTAAAATGAAAATTTCAGATTATTCTATTTTGTTTAAAAAGGTGTAAAAATTGATTGAGAAGTTGTATTGTAAGAAAGATTCATTGTAAGTCCTTACATTGAACGATTGATGTAATATGGAAAATCATGTAATGGAGACAATTCTCCTCACAACTCCTTAGTGTGAATATGCCATAGTAGTTGCAAATTTTCTTGTAATGGAGGATTTGATTTAATTCATAAGTGGTTGTAGTATAAATGTATGAGTTATGTCTTCATTATAATAAAAGGAAGATATCATAGTCTATTTCATGTGCATGTGAAATCAGTCCTTTGGGTCTTCCAAGTCCTAACAATTTCTTAGGTTAAGAATCACCAGTACATCCTCAAATCAAATTCTTATAATACCATGGAAGAAAAATTCATTAGCTCATGGTACATGCTAGAATATTGGTTCACTTAGATTTCAAGTCTAATTAAGTCATTAGATCAAATAACACAATCATATCATTCTATGGTTGAATACAAAAAAAGGGTTGCTTGAGAAGAGAAAATGCATAATACAAATCTATGAGACAAAATTTGATGTAGCCATATATTTCCTCTCTAGAAAATGTATGGGGAGGGAAATAAAATCCTCCCTTAGAATATAGAGTAATATTTTAATCAAGAGAATATAACCAAAATCATGAGTTTGAAGGATTAGAAAAATAATGGATGTGCTAAAAGAAAAAACTCAATAATAATTATGTCCTTCCCCCTAGATTTCTTGTAAGAAAAGGCCATTCAAATCCCAAGACCAAACATCATCATATTAGGAAACAAAAATAATAATAATAATAAATTTAAAAAAATATATATATATATATAAACATATTTAGTCTATGTCAAAAAAAAAGGGAAAACAAACCTAGAAAGCACCTACAAAAGTCCCAACTAAAAAATAAAGTGTTTTCAAATAACAAAAAAAGAATATTTAAACTTCATTCCCCTCTTTTCTAAGCACTCAACTTGACTTGCGAGGATCTAGGTGCATGCTAAGGTGTTGGCCTCATATTGGTTTTGACATTTGAGTGTCAACACACTTAACCAATTCCCAAGGTGATGCTGAGTATAATACAAAAGCCAAGCTACAATGTGTTCCAAGCTAGAGAATTCAATAGGTGTTGAGTAAACTTCAGGTGCCAAGTGATCTTTAGGTGTCAAGTGAACTTTAGGTGCTAAGTGATCTTTAGGTGCTGAGTGAACTTCAAGTGCCAAGTGATAAGTGATGTTGAGTCACTATAAGTGCCAAGTAGAGTATAGATGCCAAGTGAAATAGAATTACTATAGGAGTTGAGTGATATTGAATTCCTATATGTGCTGAGCATCAACAACTAGTAAGTGTCAAGTAACATAAAATCAGCACATGAGTTTGTATCTTCACAAACTCAGATGTAAACCATTTTTGAGTTGACTCAAGATGAATCTCAAAGGATCTTGAAGATAAGATTGAATTTTTTACATTACCTATGTAATTAGCATGTAGCCAATAAGAAAAATGGAGAGAGCATGCAACCAATAGGAAAAGTGCAAGAATTAAGTGAGAAATGAAGAGTAAATATTGATTGTAGATTCATACCTAACCCTAGGTCTTCAAAGCCTTTAAAAGGAGGACAAAACCCCATTTTGTATATATATATGTGTGTGTGTGTGTGTGTGTGAGAAGTGTATGGGTGAAATATAGTGAAGTGTAGAAGGGTGTAAAGACTTAGTGAAGAGCATAACAACATTGCAGAATCTAATTGATCAAGAACAAAGTATCAAAGTTATGAATAGAGACATATCAAATCAAGCAAGGATCAAAATAGACAAAGCAGCATAAGGATCTAGAATCAACAATTAGGGATTGCAAGTCATTAGGTCAAGCCATTCTACCATACTTTCTAACTATTATATAGTGAGAATGGAAATCCTATGTTGATAGGTTGGCTTAGCAGCCATATTTTAGATCCTTAACATGATTGTAAATCCTTTAAAAGGGTGATATTCCAAGTGAATGTTTGTAAAACCTTTAACCAAGTCACTTTTAATAGGGGTAAAGTCTTTAACAAGACAGGACTTTCACAAGGTAGACCATTGGAAGTGGTCAAACTTTGTAACCTTAAATAGTTACATATTGTTGCATTGATACTTTGTAGGTTTCATCCCCACCACATTTTTACCTTCTCATTTTGGAGGGTTTCTGGGTTACCAAATTCTTGTGTTATCTATTTTCATGCATGTTTATTAGATGAATTAGATTCATGTGAATGATATTAGCTAAAAGGTTTTTAAAGGTTAAATATAGTTACTTCTGATCACCAACCCCCACACCCCCCCCCCCCCCCTTAGAAGTAAATCTTCCCACCTATAAATTCCAACAATTGGTATCAGAGCCTAAGTTCTCATAAAGAGGAGCCTTACATCTTGGAGAAAAGATCTGGAAATGGAAGTCTACAAACTTGGGAAGATCATAGAGAATTAGGCAATTGATATACAACTTGCCTTACATGCTTTAGAAGAAGCTAGAGAAGAACTGAGAAAATCCTCAAAGAGAAGAAGAGAGATTTCCATAGCTGAGAATGATACACAATACAAGGATATTGACACCTCAAAATTATTTGCAAATGAAGATTCCAAAGAGTTTGATGCAGAAATAATAGACCTAATGGAGAATAATAGAGCTCAAGAAGAAGAAATTAGAACTCAAGATTCAACAAGAATCACAAGCCATGATGCTTTGTGAGGTGATTGAATAGAAGAAAAGAGCCATTGAAGATAAGGCTATGCTAGAAGAAGACAAGAGACATCTTACTAATAGATTAGAATTAAAACCAATTGAGCTTGCAAGAATTTCATACATGTAGCTAGACACCCTAAGCCAAATGATGAATGCACATCATGAACTGAATGTCAAGGACATTGAGATTTCTACATTGAAGATGCAAAATGAACAACTACAAAATGACTTGAAAAGAGAAAAGGAGATTGTAGAGAGCTTCAACAAACACAATGAGGCCATCAAGTACTTTGAGTAGCTACTAAAATCACCAAGGGCTAGCAATGATACTTCAGGACTAGGATACACCAGCACTGAAGAAGGAGAATCATCCAAGATTGTAGAAGAAAGGAGTAACAAAGGTAAGAACACTAAACCTACCTGTCATTTCTATGGTTTGTGAGTTACTATCATAAGTGCAAAAAGCAAGCACATCAAGCACATAACTACAGGACTAGGACCATCAAAACACCAAGATTTGAAGGTCATTGCTACAATTACAAGAAGTATAGTCATAGAGCTTTTGAGTGCAAATCAAAGCCTATGGGGACACCTAATTAGTCAGGTAGGGGAAATAATCATGGACATCACTACAATTAGGATTACAACACCAGGTATAGCCATCATTACTATCAAGAATATGGACACATTCTTGAGAATTGCATAAAGACACATTTTAGAGGAAACTACAATAGATGGTTGAGTCAAACCACATGTTCCAGTTACTTAAAGACTGGTCATATCAGTAGGAATTTTCCAACAAGGTCAAAGGCACCCAACTCAAAGAATAACAAAGGTAAAGAGAAGGTAGATGTTAAACACATCAAAGGAGAAATGAATAAGACATGGAAGAAGAAAGATGGTAGTAGCACATCAAATGAAAGGATTATTTCACCTAAAAGGTCAAGTGATCAGACTTCATCAAACTAAGTAAAGAGAAGGCATGAGGAACTAATTTACAAAGCTTTATCATACATGAATTCCTAAACAAGTACTAAAAATAAGACATCAACATGATTAAATATGCAAAAGTTAAAATTTCATCAGTGTTGTCAAGTTGCCCTCAGATGCCAAGTAAAAATTTAGTATATGTCGAGTTGGTAGTGGAAGCTGAGTAAAGAGAAATCTCAATTGAAGCCAAGTAAAGGATACTCCTGTGGAAGCTGAGTGTTGAAAAGGCAATAGAAGCTAAGTAATACAGAAATCCTTAAGAAGCTGAGTGGACAGTTGTAAATGCACTAACCATTAAATTTTATGAAAATAGGGTATATTATTGCATTTTAAGTAATTTTTTCTTCATCATGAATGAAGAACAAAGATGAAAAAGAGCACAGAACAACTTCAAAGAAGAGAATCCAATGTTTAAGAAGATTTCAATAGTGTTTTAGCATGTTTTCATCAAATTCAAGGTCTTTATGTTTGTGTCAAGCTATGTAGTATCATATTTTCTTTGTGTACAAACCCTAGTTAGCACAAATGGCTTCTAGCTCTAGGAAAACACTGGAGAAGAAACCTTTTGAAGTTCAGCTAGTGTCCAATGAAGTAAAACAACCTGATTTCTAGCCAATACTAGAGGTAGCATATAAAAATGACCCAGCTAGAGCCCTATCTATCATACCCCCTAAGGTAGTTATGGTTCAAGACGTTAGGAGATGTTACAATTGAAAAATTGGAGCCATTGGTGACATGGAAATGAGGGAAGCTTATGAGAAATTGTGTGAAAATGGAGTGTTGAACGAAGAATATCAAATTGTTGAGAAGATGGTTTTGATGCATGCCCTAGAATTCCCCACAGTATTCAAAACTAAATGGATTAGGCTAGTGCTTAGCCAGATACATGATGAAAGCTTATGGTTGCAGGATGGTCCAATGAAAATCACAAAGAGAATTCTACATAGAGTGATAGGGTACCCAACCCTAAATCAGCCAAAGACCCTTAGGAGTGATTCTAAGGAGCCAATTGAAAAGAATACTGATGCTAAGAGAAACAATAGAGGGATGACAATAGATACTATCCAAGACCCTCTTGTTGATTTTTTTGTTAGAGTTATTGCACATATGTTTTAACAATCTAGCAGACTTAACAATGTGCCTTGCATTGCAGTGCATGTGGGTTACAAATTGATGAAAATGGATCGTACTTATGATCTTGTAGAACTGTAATTGCAACAAATCAATAAAAATTTAGCAGCAATAAGAAGGACCAAGGGAGCCCAATGCAATTTTGGTACTATTTTAATTTGTATATTCTTTTATGTGTAGAATGAGTTTCTTTCTTTTGGAAAAGTTGACAAGAAAACAAATAGGTCTATAATAACTCAAGTTAATGAATACATAGAGCAAATGGTAGCTCATTTTGAGACACTAATGACTAGCTATTTTAAAGACTTTAAGAAGACAATGAAGTAAAGGCTAAGAATTCCAATTTCATTAGTAGAGAAGCATGTAAATGATGTATGCTTTCTTGTAGATGTTGACTACACCTATATACAAGTTACCATACCAATAGTTAGATGGTTAAGACCTCTTGGTTATGAAATAAATATAAATGAGGCATCAGTAGCAATAACTACATTATTAGCTAAAGAATTGGACAAAAGTGCACCATATTTTGGAACTTTTGATGTGGTCAAATAAAAGGTGGATATGGAGTTGAAGATTGCCTCCACACTAAAGAAGAAAGAAAAACTTGTGAAGAAGTTAAAGGCCAAATTTGGTGAGGGGACAATAGAAGAAGAAGAAGGTGAAGAAGAAAAAGATGATGAAGAGGAAAAAGGTCAAGAAACACTTTCTTTAACCCAAGGAATGGGGGAGGATGCTAAAGAAGAGGAAGTGCTAAGCAAGAAGCACCCAAGGCTAAGCCAAGGAAGAGAAAAGCACAAAAATAGCTAGTTGCACAACAAAAAGGGAAGAAAAAGGAAACAAAACCAAGCCCAACCAAGCCAACTACAAGGGCAGATACCAGGGCAACAACTCAAGTGGCAAAAGAATAAGGGAAAAAAAAGGCCACAGAGCAAGGAGGGCATGTAGAGAAAAAGAAGAGATGAAAATATGTTGCAAATCCTAAATCAGATGAAGAAAAGACAGAGTTTGATGAATATCAATTTAGATTGGTAAGGCATTCTACCAAGTCTAAATTGAAAAATGTTTATAATAACATTAGAGATAATGTAGATCTAACTAGTTTAAAGACCATTGATTTTAATAATTTTTCAAAGGAAGAACAAAACATAGTGTAAGAGTCCATCTACACTATGATGGCTAAGTTCAAGACCACCCCACTTGAACTAAATAATTCTATGCCTAAGGAGCTAAGCTCCATTGTAGAAAATAAGTGGCATTACTACCTTAAAATGGAAAAGGAAGTAAGAGATTTTGCATTGGCTCATGTAATGCTAGACCTAACTAAAGGTCAAATAAGTAAGGATAAAAAGAAACACAGGAGCAAATTTGCACCTAAATATAGAGCCTTTAGAATTTTGCAAAATCAAATTGAAGATGTTGTGTAGAAATCCACACAAATGTGGAAATTAATTTATGGATTGACTATAGTAAAGGAAGGGTAGGAAGACCCCTTTGAAGGAAGAAATGATGAAGAAGAAGAGGAGAATGAAAAATATGAGGAAGGAGAGAAAGAAAAACAAGAGGAAATAGTGGAGAAGACACAAGGTGAAGAGGCAATAGTTGAAGAATAGCAACCAAAACAGAGTGTCCAAGACACCCAATTACCACCACCAAGTCCTCCACATATATCACCTACACCTATAGACATTGTAACTATAAAGGTTGTTCTTGACACCTCAGATCAGAGCATCAATCGATTAATAGTAGAGGATCTCAAAAAGATCCTTCACCAAACTACATTGCAATCACAACTATGCACAAATCCTATCTAGGTGAGTGTGGAAGAGTTGCAAGAGGTTGTAGTAGAGATTACTAGGGAGAAGGTGAACACACAAGAACCACCTTCACAACCTCCCATAGCTATAGTAGATCAACCAAAAGAGTAAGAAACATAGGATAAAACTGCTAAGGTTGATTCTATAGTCAAAATGAAAACAATTGCAAAGGAGCCAGCAAAGGAACAAATAGGACTCGATGTTCCTATAGCATAAAGCCAAGTTGCACCTCCATAGATCATTTTCATTGATCACGGTAGAAGAGAAGAGGAGAAGGAAGAAGAGAAAACCCCTAAAGAAAAAGAGCAGGAGGAAATACATACATTGGTGAACTTGCCTACCTCAGGGATTCCTACCAAACAGTCAAGCACTGATGCAGTACCACTGCAAATCTTTGAACCAAGCTTGAGCTCCACAAAAGTTGCAAGGGTACTTCACTATGGAGACCCTACACTTGATGAGGAAATAGTCATACTAGGATAATGAACCTAGCATAGATAAATGAAGTGCAAGAGGCACTAGAGAGAAGGAAGAAGTAGGAGATACTCAAAAATGAGTATAGATAGAAGCAAGCATTTGTAGAAATCAAAGACATATTCCTTGATGCATTTAGCTTTCTAGTACCTGATGAAACCCAAACCATCATCAAGAAATTGTCCAACATAGTGGACTAGGTACAAAATAAAGTCCTTGATACAAATGTTAAATTATTAGAATGGTCAGAAAAGAAGTTTCAAATGAAAGTTGCTAAGAAAATATCTAGTGAAATAGCACTTTCACAAGTAGAATTGGCTAAGAAGGTTGAAAAGGTGAAAATAGTACTTGAGAATATATTCTCACTATACTCCAAATTGTGTGACTCATCATATTTCACACAAGAAACTAGCCAAAGGATTTTGAACTTGGAACAAAATTTTATGGTTTCTAGCACACAGCTACCCCAAGACCCAGCTCAAAGTGAGAAGCATTTTGCAACTCCACTTCACACCTAGAAGGAGTTAGTTGTATTGATAGTAGAAGAGGATAATGTTATTGATACAAATTCAACCTACTATTACCCCACATTTAGAAGTACTCCATAAGGAAATGGCCTATGCAGAAAATGTTCTCAAGAAAGATCCAAATCTTTCTACCTTAGAAGGCCTAGTACATCTTGCAATAAAGATAGCCATCTAGCACAAATTGTTGGAAATTGCCTTAGATAATTGGGATGCTTCTCTGAAGATGATCATGGAGGTAAATAAAACATTTTTGGCTAAATATTCCATTCATTCTTAGGACCCTTTGACATAAGCATCAAAAAGGGGGAGATGTTCATTATTGGTTGTAGTATAATATTTTGGGTGAGATAAGGATAGGAAATAATAAGAATGGAGGAATAGTACATTATGTAGATATGGGGGAGATTTTCTCAAAGGGGAAGACAACACAATTTTGAACCTTGGAGAGATAAGGTAATAAAACCAAAAAGGATGCAAACATTGCAAGAAGATAGAAGATGTGAAAAGGGGAGTAGAAACAAAGGGAGAGTACAATACAAACAAAGAAGAAATAGGGTACATAGAAATAGAGGCAAAGAGTATTAGATACATTAACATGAGAGAAATTCAACACATGAGTATTTTGTTATAGGAATGGAATTTTGATTACAAAATTGGCACATTAGCTTAGGGTGAGTATAAATTTTAGAGGTATATAGAATTTTGAACAAGTTTTTGAAGTTTTATACATATGCCAAATAGAATTTGTAGTATACTCATAGAGATTAGTTTCATAATGTTTAGTTAAGTTTTTTTCCACTCATGTCAAAGGGGGAGATTGTTGGTTTCAAATTTGTTTTGACATTTGAGTGTCAACACAATTAACCAATTCTCAAGATGATGCCAAGTATAATATAGAAGTTGAGCTACAATGTGTGTCAAGCCAAAGAATTCAATAGGTGCTAAGTGAACTTTAGGTGCCAAGTGATCTTTAGGTGCTGAGTGAACTTCAGGTGCTAAGTGATCTTTAGGTGCCGAGTAAACTTCAAGTTTTGATTGATAAGTGATGTTGATTCACTATAGGTGCTAAGCAGAGTATAGATGCTGAGTGAAATAGAATTACTATAGGAGCTAAGTGAGAATTAATTCCTATATGTTCTAAGCATCAACAACTAGTAAGTGTTGAGTAACACAAAATCAACATATGAGTTTGTATCTTCAGAAACTTAGATGTAAACCATTTTTGAGCTAACTTAGGATAAATCTAGAAGGATCTTGAAGATAAGATCAAATCTTTTGCATTACCTATGTACTCAGCATGTAGCCAATAAAAAAAATGGAGAAGGCATGCAACCAATAGGAAAAGTGCAAGAATTTAGTGGGAAATGAAGAGTAAATAATGATCATAGATTCATACCTAACCCTAAGTCTTTAAAGCCTTTAAAAGGTGGATGAAACCCCATTTTGTATATATATGTGAGAAGTGTATGGGTGAAATATAACAAAATGTAGAAGGGTGTAAAGACTTAGAGAACAATAGAATTGAAGAATCTAGTTGATTAAGAATAGAGTATAAGAGTTACAAAGAGAGACATATAAGATCAAGCAAGGATCAGAGAAGACAAAGCAGAACAAGGATCTAGAATCAGCAATTAGGGATTGCAAGTCATCAAGTCAAGACATTCTACCATACTTTCTAACCATTGTATAGTGAGAATGGAAATCCTATATTGATAGGTTGGCTTAGCAATATATTGGTTTAGTAGCGATATTGTAGATCCTTAACAGGATTGTAAATCCTTTAATAGGGTGGCATTCCAAGTGAATGTTTATAAATCCTTTAACCAGATCACTTTTAATAGGGTGTAAAGTCTTTAACAAGATAGGCCTTTCACAAGGCAGACCATTGGAAGTGGTCAAACTTTGCAACCTTAAATAGTTGCATATTATTGTAGTGATACTTTGTGGGTGTCATCCCCACCCCAGTTTTACCTTCTCATTTTGGAGGGTTTTTGAGTTACCAAATTCTTGTGTTATCTATTTTCATGCATTTTTATTAGATAAATTAGATGCATGTGAATGATATTAGCTAAAATGTTTTTAAATGTTAAATATAGTTACTTCTAATTCACAACCCCCCCCCCCCCCCGGATCTCAGAAGTAAATCTTCTCACTTGTAAATTCCAACATAAAGGAGTTTGGGAAAGAACACCATCTCTAACATTAGAACAACCCAAATACCAAACATCTTCCTCTTGGGCCAAGATTAAACACATTTACCTTGGGTCTTGGGTGCCAAGCAAGGGAGGGTCATTATAGGTAAGGAAAAACCACATTAAGAGAGAAAGCATGTATTTGCTTTTGGAAGGGTTTTCAAGTTTGTGAATGTGACATGTCCCTTCCACATGTTAGGAACCTTTTCCTAGGAAAATGTTAGACTATGTTAAACTAAAACTTTGTGCCCATGTTAGGATGGGGGGACATGAATGAGGTTTGACCTGACACCCATCATTCCTAGGCACCAAAAAGGGGATGGGTTATATTTTTTTTTTGATAATAAGTGCCTTGGCCTAGGCAAGGTTACTTAAGAGATGGGATAGTTTAGGTGAGTGGGAAAGTAGTGAAATAATAGATTATTAAGTATTAATAAATCAATGTAGATACTAATCATTGTTAGTGTATTTTATGGAAATTTAATAATGTGTTATGTCAAACATAGGTAATTTCTAGGAATAAGTAAAATGTAGATTTAAGATGTTTATAGGTAGTGTAATGCTTAAGTAACTTTATTTTAGGTATTTGAATTACTCATGTTGTTTTAGTTGTCTAACTAACAATGTATGTTATTTAGAAGGAATAAATGGAAATGTTTTCTATTTAATTAGGATTATTAGGAGTTATTAATTAAATTATAAATTAATAATGTTATAGTGAATAGAGAATTGATTTATAAGATAAATTTAGTAATTTAATCTAACTTGCATATAGGTACTAGTAAAGAGACATGTACATGTAAAAATAATAATAATAATAATAAAATGAAATAAATTAACAAATCTAATGGATAATTAATATTTGGGGGCTCAGTTGTAGCATCTATTTAGTAAATTTCTAAAATGGTCAAAGTGGGAAAAAAATAATATATAAGAAGTTCATTAAGAGGATACATATATACAATTAAACAAAAATGAAACATAAATGAGGAGGGAATGTATGTAGTAGGGTTGTTTTGAATAAATTTAGACAAATTGTAAAACATATCCTCATTTGTAAAACCTAGAACCATAGCTACTACATTAATACGAAAAAAATTGAATTTCACTTACATTTGCGGAGTGTCTTAATTAAGAGAATAAATAGTGAAAGGTGTTATAACCAAAATATCTTTATAACTTAGTATTGCAACCATTGATAGACAACCAGGTGATCCTTCATAGAAAAAATGAAAATCCAAATTTTGAATGGTACAAATTGCATTTCATCAACTGACTTTACCATCTCCAAATGTAGTGGAAATATACATCGCTAACCAAACAAGTCACCGTTCAATAGAATGTTCATAACTAGCATAGATCTATACATAAAATCTATAATACACCTTTAAAAAAAAAAAATTGGTTGTGATTTTATCTCATAAATTTAGGGCATGACAATAAGTTTCCTACTTTCACATATTTTTCTACTATAAGGGAACCTTTTGAAACCTTCCAATTTTTTTCATTAAAAGTAACTAGGCAACCCTCATCACCTAGTTGCCCTACTAAAATTTAATTCCTAGTTAGCCTTGGAATATGTTGTACCTCTTGTAGTAGCCAGTGATTTCTATTTTGTAACTTCATCTAAATTTTTCCCTTTTCAATAATTTGACAAGGTTCATTATTCCCCAAATAAACAAGCCCAAAATACCCTTGAATATAATCTAGGAAATAACCTCTATGGGGAGTACCATGAAATGAAGCCCTTGAATCTAAACTTATGAATGATTAACACTTTCTAAAGAAAGAATAAAGAATCATCTCTAGATTTTATTACTTACCACATTTTCCTCCTCATTCCCTTGTTTTTTATCTCCTTCATTGTTCTTTAAAGTCCAGAAATATTTCTTCTCATGCCGTAGTTTTCCATAGTACTAGTGATATTTTGTCCTCTTGATTGAGACCTCTTCCCCTTTGATTTTCCTCTTGATTTTCCTTGATTTCCAAAAAAAATCCTATCTTAGTCATTTTTCCTCCACTGTGTGCATTCAAATCACTTCATGACATAGATCCACCTAATGATTTCCTACAAGTTTCCTCACTCAAAATAGCATGAATCACATCGTCAAATTTAGGGTATTAGATCCATAAATAGAATTACTCACAACCATTACCAATCCATTCTAGCTTTCAAGAAAAAAACACAAAATCAAGACAACCATAATTTCTTCATCAAAATTAACATTCACAAAAGATAATTAACTAGTAATCATATATAACTTATTTAAATGATCTGTAACATATCCACCTTCTTCCATTTTCATATTAAATAAACACTTCACAAGAAATACCATGTTTGAAGTGGAGGGTTTTTCATACACTTCCACTATGATTTGCATCAACTCTTCAACCATATTTTCTTTCATAATATTAAATCCCACCGATTATGCCAGACATGATTGAATAGTTCCAAGTGTTTTTCTATCCAAAATCTCCTAGTCCTCATCTATCAAAGTGATTAGTTTCTTGGTGTTTCCTTGTAATGGCTACCATGAATGCTTCTAATAAATGTAGTACTCCATTTTCATCTTCCATTACTAAAATTTCTTCACATTAAACTTCTAAACCTTCATCTTACCCTCATCTTCCATTTCTCCCCCTCAATTGTGAGACTTTTCTATAGAGGATAACTGACAAAACTAGGTTCTTATACCACTTGTTGAGATCTAACGAGACTGAAATAACAATTATATGCAAATATAACCAATATCAAAAAATAATAAATAGCATAGAAGAGAACAGAAGACATTAATATTTAATGTGGTTCACCCAATCCTTGGGCTATGTCCACCAACAACAAGTACAATATTTTATTATCCAATTATTAGAACCTGATTACAATTTATAATCCCTTACAACTCAATAATTATCACATCATACACTTATGAAATCCCTAACTCTAAGCCATTTTTATACAAGTATTTTTTTCACTTTAGGGTTAAATTAGCTTTAAAATGTCAGCTCAATAAGTCTAAATAGCCGTAAATGTTGTCAAGGAATTAGAGAGTATGTACAATACTTCCCTAATCACTCACCACAAACTAAAATGCCAAAGGTATAAAAAGTACATTGCAATGACTATAAGATAACCAAACCTAGTTTTTGTTTAGAAACTTGGAAGTTGACTGTGTGAGCCACATAAGTAGTCAAACTTTAACATTATTTAAACCACATAAATTAACACAACTATATTGCTAGTACAAGCATAAAGATATTTTAATGATATAAATGGGAAAAATAAATAGTAAGAAGTTACAAACGAACAAAATAAAATCAAACTAGTCTATTGACATAACTTAGCTCCAATCTTCACTATGTTCTCTATGCACCAAGATGGTGTACAAAAAAGGGAGGTATAAGTGATCACCTTTTTTCTAAATTCAGGTAGACTTTAACTTGGACAAGATGTTTGAGGGTTATCCACTCAAAAAGGCATGATGAGAAAATACTATATAAATAATAGTGCTCTAAATCAACTTTTTAAACTACTATATTTTTTTTTAATGGGTAAGATTAGGTGGTTCAAATCCTATGGATATGAAAAAAATTGTTTCTAGTTTTTTTAGAAAACATAACATAGTTTTGTTGAAAATAATTATTCAATTGTATGTTGTCTTTGATGTTACACAGAATGTCAAGCCTTATCAAAGAAGTCAGTGATTGCTAAGCTCACTTGAGCATTGAAGATAATTTCATGTGTATGTCGAGCATTCTAGTTATAATCAAGTTTAGAGTTAGTTCTTGTTGAGCTCACTTAGGCATCGAAGGCAGATCCTATGTTGACTAAGTTTACTCAGTTATGATAGGAAAGTCAATTCAAAATCAGTATTGACTGAGTTGGGTCAATTAATGAAGAGCTTCTCTAAGTTGACCAAGTACTCAATTTTATATTATCTGACTTGAAGGATGAAATTTTTTTGATTAAAATTATATTCAAGCTAACTTGACAAGATTATTCATATAATTATAATGTCAAGTTGAGGATTGAAAAAGTAAGCATGGGATTAAAGAAGATGAATTAAGGAAGTGAATTGGAAGGATATCTACAAGAGGATAGAGTATCCAAGTTGACCGACCTACAAAAAGAATTTGATCAAAGATGATCAAGTAATCTAGCTAGCATAGAGATCTAAAATAAGCAAAGATAGTTGCATCAACAATCAATTCAAGTCATTGTTACTCACTAATAATTTTAGTAGTAAATTAAATCTCCTAAGAAAATTAGCCTAACAGCTATTTGGTAAATCCTCTAACAAGGTGGAATTTCTAAATTGAATTGTCTAAAGACCTCTAACTTTTCCACTACTAACATGGTGAATTAAATACTTTGATAGGGTCACACCTAATAGTATGTTTTGTAACCTTTAACAAGGTTGGCTCCTAACAGGCCTCACTTTAGAAGAGTGAAAATAATAACTAGTTACAATTGGTGTTTTTCCCAAATTGGATTTCCATGTTAAATCCTAGCATCTCATGTGTTCATGTTATTTTCTTTATTTTTTTGAAATTAAGTTAAATTAAGGTTAATCACATTAATATCTTAGGATATCTGTACTAACCAAGTGATAGTAATCTATTCAGTGCTAACTGAGTAACAACAAGTTATTGGTTTTATATTGTGTTGAGATCTTTAAGGGACTTTTGGATTTTTTTTTGTAACGAATTCATCCCTCCCCTCTTAATTACTCCTTTCCATTTCCAAAAATTTGTTTTCATGTGCAATAGAAAATGAATAGTTAGTTAGAAAGTAAAGTCCACCAAGATAATTAAGAGGGGGATGAATCAGTTATCCAACTATTAAAAAAATTTTCAACCTTATTAGTCCTTAAAAATGTGAACAATATAATCACCAACCATTAGAAGATACTCATACACAATAATACTAGATATGTTAACTAGGGAAAACCCCGATGGGGATGGTACTCACAAAATGATGTACTAATATAAAAGTTCCTTGGTTAGGAATGATTTTGTTAAGAGCCAATGAAATACATTCTATACATATTACTCCATGTTAGGAGACTTTGAATCCCTAATAGGAAGATTCCAACATTGTTAGGAGTTGTGCATATCTTGTTAAGAGTTGTAGAAGGTAGAATGGGTAAGATCACTGAACTAACTATCCAACCGATCTTTGTATTATTCCTTGCAAAATAATATGAATCTATAACTCCTTCTCTATACTCTAACCAAAATCATCCTCTTTAGATCTTGATACTAGATCACCAACTTTGCATCCAATAATCCCTTGGATCACTTACTCACATTTACCAAATACTTTTCATATCACACACTCAAAAAGAATTCATCATACACTTTGCCACATGGAAAATAATATTCTTTTATATCATATCATCAAAATCATTCCTTGAGTTGGCCTTGAGGCTTTCCCGATTAATTATAATAGGAACTCATTAAGGTATTACAAAAATTTACATCTTTTTACAACTACAAATTATTGTCAACTTACATTCTTTACAACTTCCCACATGTGCAACCTCAAACCTTGTGAATTTGCTGATGTCATCATTAAGATTTCTACTATCACCACTTGATTGTGCTCATGATGATTATATCTCAATTAAGAGGTGCAAATCAATAATTAGAAACCACTTATTAGGCACTATGTCTTCTTACTGTCTTTTATAAATCAATAATATATTGTGCATGTCTTTGACTCTCTGTATGTGCACTTATCCATGATGATAGGATATAGTTTAGAAAATATCCTTAATTATACTTAATCTGATCATTAATACACATTCCATACAACCTTATTCTCTATCTTCTACCCTGCTAGTATTTACAAAACTAATACTATGTTGATATTAATGACAAACATAGTCATGAATGCAACATAAATAGTCTCTCCAATGCCTAGGATACTCCCCCAAAGGAATACCATCATAATTCATGCTAAAAATCCCCAATTTGGCATTGATGGAAACATATATGAAAAATATCTAAGTTCCAAGAATATCGAATAAATCTTTAAGGTTTTTGTTGTTCTCTTCTTTTCAAATCCTCTTCAGCAATAAAATCTAAAATCCACTAGAAATCAATTGTTCACAACTTCTCTACTATAAACATCAATGTTGTTTCTCCCTATTGACGTATATCACTTTTAATAATATTTCTCCACCATTATGTTAGAGAGCTTATATTTTCCAACTACAATACTTCTCCCCCATACATACATAGGAGATGTTTTTCATTCAATCTCTCCACCATTGACATAGATGAAAAATGCTTCATAATATCAATTATCTACCCCAAGTCTTCAATTAGCTAAAGTTTTGAAAGACACTATTCTATACCAACTACCAATATTCCTTGATGATTCTTCTCATCACACATACTCCCCCATATAGGAAGCATCAATATTAAGTCCAAATAAATAATAGTGCTCTATACCATTGAACTAGTGCATTCTCTACATCATTTATTCTAAAGTAGGTAGGATTATAACCCCAAGTATACCTTGAAAATAATCAAATGTATCTTTAGGAAATGGCTTTGTAAAGATATCTACAATCTTCTCTTTTGTACTTACATAATCTAATCTTATCTCTTTAGACATACTCACTATACTTGTATTATCACAATGTATGTTAACAGGTTCTAAAAACTCTATACCAATATCCTTCAACATCTACTTCATCCACATGATCTAATTGTAAGTGTCTATTGCAGTTACATACTCTAGTTTTATTATACTCTATGAAATACAATCTTGTTTCTTTCTTAGCCAAGAAACCAATCTTCCTCCAAGGAAAAATGCTTCACCACTAGTGGTCTTTCTATCATCCATATTTCCTACCCAATCCACATGAGCATATGCACTTAAAGTAAAATTACTTGATCTATCATACCATAGCCCAAAATTATGTGTACCCTTCAAATATCTAAATATCATCTTTAATATTACATAATGTGATTCCTTAGGATCATCTTGAAATATTTCTACTATCCCAACTACATTTTTTTATGTCTAGTCTAGTGTGAGTCAAATATTGCAAACCTCGAATCATAGATCTATGTCTTCTTCTCAACTATAGTTATCTCATACTTACTAGATAACTTATGACTTGTTATCATAGGTGCACCAATAGGCTTAAAACTTTCTAACACAAATATGTTCAATAAGTCTTTTAAATATTTTTCTTGTGATAAGAAAATACCATCACTATTTTGTACAATCTATAGACCCAAGAAAAATTTCATCTCACCAATCATACTCATCTCAAACTCATTTTTCATCTCAAAAAAAAACTTATCAGTTTCTTTATCATTTCCTCCAAAGACAATATCACAATGATCAACAATACATTCTCAATTTCTCTCAAATATAGGTTGTTATCTCTCATACCTTAAGAAATTACCAATTTTTTCCAATATTTGTCCAATCTTACATACTAAGTTCTAGGTTCTTTCTTTATACCATACAATGCTTTCTTCAATATTCATACCATATCATTTTCTTCTATCAAAAAAAATCCTTTAGGCTACTCAATGTAGACTTATTCTTTAATTTTTCCATTTATAAATGATGAGTTTACATCCATCTGATACACTTTGAACCTCTTATTTCCTGCATAAGCCAAGAAAATCCTTGTTGCTTCCATTCTTGCAATAGTAGTGAATATCTCTTCATACTCTATGCCTTATTGTTGTGAATATCCTTCTCATACCAATCTCTCTTTATTCCTAACAACTTCACCTTTTTCATTCATCTTATATCTGAATACCATTTAGTTTCTATAAGATTTTTGTCTATAGGTATAGGAACTAATTCCCATGTCTCATTCTTCGTAATCTAATCTAGTTCGTCCTTTATTTCTTGAATCCAATGTTCATCTTTTCATGCCTCATCTACACTCTTTGGTTCAACTTGAGAAATCAAACATAATTCCTCATGTACTCTATTTCTTGTCATCTCTCCTTTGAATTCACTTCCAATAATCTGATTAGTACAAAAATTCTTTATGAAATTCTTGTTTGGTGTAGGAGTTTATATTTTAACTCTTGCATATTCTCTTGGTTCTAATCTTTGTTCTTCTATTTGTTCAACAATTGAACATCATTCTACAAAACATTGTTAGTCTCAAACAAAACTTTTATATTCTATCTAACAGACCTAGGATTATCATCTTCTTAATCCAAAATATAATCCAACATTCTCTATTTAAATTCAAACTTTTCATCCACTTTCACATTTTCATGCTCAACAATTGTCATAGTTCTCTTATTAAAACATTTATAAGCTTTTATTGTTGAGTTTTAGTCTTACCCTTTAAAAGCTTGAGTTCAAAGAGAGGTGTGTCTAAGTCTATTCTAGGTCTCTTGCTTATCATCTTTCCCAAATTACTCTATTATTTTTGTTTTCTAGGTCTATCTTTGCATTACCTTTACCTAACCTTTCTATTTGGGTTTCCTACTTTTCTAGTGTGTATGGGGATTAGGTGATTTAGGTATGGTTGAGGTGTGATATCACATCCTCCTGATGAGAAGTAAGTTTTCTATAATTTATTATATGTAATCTTGCTCTAACATTTCATACGACTTTCCCCTTGTGTGAACTACATCAAGTGTGAATCCAACAGAAATGAAGCTATGATAGTGAGTAGTAGACTGTGAATATGATTTTCTCTACACCTAAAGGCCTAAAAAGATGTGGATAGATTCTAGGATGAATCTTATTTAGATATGACAAGATAAGATCAAATAATACAAGGAAATATAGGTCTTGGGTATCATTGTTTCATATTCATGGAGATGAAGCTCTTTTGTTATGCTCTCGAGGTTGTGTGAACTTTAGCCAAATCTAAAGTCCAATGATCAATAGTGCAAGCACAATGATGAAGAGAACCATTTATAGGTTCATAAATAGTAAGAAATCCTTGAATATCTAACTTCAAGGCCATTAGATTGAAGTAAAAGATTGAATTTTGTTTGATGTGATTCAATTTAAGAAATGTTGTTGAGAAAGGAGTTTTCTGCCTCAAGGCAATGAAAAAGGTCACTTATCTAGATGCTTTGAGAATAAGAAAGTCAAGTTACCCTAGAATGTGAATATCTTTTGAATATTCCCAAAAGATACTTTTGGAGAAGTTAGTGTTAGAAACATGAACTCGTTATGAAGAAAATGCAATATTAAAGCCTTAGGAAAAAAGTGGGAGAATGGAGTGCACAAGCTAGCAAAAGGATTACTCCCCATGCTACAATTCCAAACAAAAGGAAAATGGAATTTTGGAAGAGATAAGTGTTTCTTTCTCTCCCACATATGTTAATATCATCAAATATATTTGCATTCTATATTTTGAAGCAAAGTAAGGCACTACCTGCAAAGTAAAGTATTTGCATTGTTTAATGACTCTTAGTAATATCACTTTACTTTAAGTAAAGAATGAATGATTTTGAGAACTAGCTATTTTAAGTACAAATGAATGGAAAGTTTACATAGCCACCACTCATGGAATTTAATGCAAATCTAGTTGTTATAATCATTGGAAAAACTTAATTTCATTCATGTATTTCCAACATTCTAATTCTTAAAGTTTTTTTATAGGAATTGCATGCAATTGGTTTCTACAAGTATATTTAATGATTATTTATTGAGAACTGCATCCTAGGAAATCATAGCAAATGGAAATTAGAGCTACTGGTTATGAAAGATTAATTGGCTTTGAGAGTGATTTAAAGGATCTTATAGATACATCCTTCAAGTTCTACAATCTAGGTGATTTTCATAGGAGACTCAACACTCAACCCATACACCCAATCACTCAGAAGCTTAAAGAGAGTATATTGGTATAAGCAGTCAATTTTCCAATGGTAGTTTAGGCACCTAAGTTAGTAAAGGAGTACATAGAGAGATACAATCCAGAAACAAAGTAGATTTTTTTTCCTAACCAGTCCATTCTCTTATCAATTAATAAGGCACTAATGCAGTCAACATTTGGCATCCCTGTGCAAGAGTAGTATTGTGCTATTGATTTTTCATCCTCCATGTCCATGTTTAATGAGAAGAAGACCCTTAGATAGGAAGACATGTAGAGGACCTAGTTTTATACTGCTCACTCAAAGAAGAAAAAAATGTTGAATACTTTTTTTGGCACAAATCTAAAGAGAGAGATTATGGATATCCTTGCACTCCTCGTTAAACTAAAAGGAAAAGAGAAAATTTTGGAGTTCATTGAGTACCACTTTTTCCTAGTACAGGAAATGTGTGCT
The DNA here is from genome assembly GCA_028749045.1 of Cupressus sempervirens. NCBI lineage: Eukaryota > Viridiplantae > Streptophyta > Pinopsida > Cupressales > Cupressaceae > Cupressus > Cupressus sempervirens. Next base: position 191,258,728 of record CM053788.1, read on the forward strand.
AAGGATATGAAGATTGATTGGGCACAAATCATCTGTGATGAGTTCACTTCATGGTTGAATTCTACCATAGGATTCAATCAATTCTATATATCCTCTTATTTGATCTATGCTTTGGAAACACACAATTTGTGGCCTAGCAAAACTAGCATCCCAAATTATAATGAGCATAGAAAATTCTATGACCTTTACCCACATTTGCAACTAAAAAGAAGCTATTAGGAGTATGTCACTATCAAGGACTCTTTTACAATGAGGTTGTGCTAAGAATTGCAAGGATGCCCTGAAAGGAGGTTCTCATTTGAGGCAATTTTGGCTATAAGCTAGTTTTGATGCAATTTCATCCAATTTCCAAGTGTCTCCTATTTGCGAATAGTAGCCTATGATGGATTTCCCAAGATTTTTCCCAAATATCTAGAGGATAAGGTAGTCCTAGTTGAGTTGTGTGAAAAATATTGGAAGTGAACACCCTATGTTTGAATGTGAATAATATTTTCAAGATTTTATTCCCTATAGTGGTAGGCTCATATTCATGTACCTCCAAATCAGAGGCTTGAAATCTAGTAAAGAGTTTTGAAGGCAAGATTAAATTGTTAAATTATGAGGTACTCAGGCCTTAATATGATCCAATGAATTTTATAAGGGATCATCTAAAGTTGGGATATGCCTATAGGCATGTCCCAAATATTGAAGATTTGTGGTCTACTTGTCTCAATGAGTACCAAACTCAGGAGAGGTTTTGGTCAAGACTAACTATTGATGAAATAAGACTATATAATGATTTTGTTGATGTCTCTAACCTTGCAAATGATGGAGCCTACATGCACCCCACATCTTATGAGAAGATTAAGAAAACACCAATTCTCTCTACTCCACCTATAGATCCAATCATTGACACCATAGATATTCTCATGAAGAGTATAATCAAAAGAACTATAAAATAGGTGGACTAGACTCAAGCATAGAAGAAAAGGACTGGGAGCACTAATTATATAGGTGGAGTATCTACTGGAGCCACTTAGTTAGTTGTAGCTACAATCACAACAGCCACTACAACAACATCTATAGGGCCATTACAATCCATTGGCCAAGGACGAGTCTAGCCTTCAAAAAAGAATGTACCAGTCACTCCTACCTATGGAGATGCCCCTCTTCCTAACATTGGGAAGACTAGAGAGAAGGAAGATGACAAGGATAAGGGGAAGGAATAAGAAAAATAAATGGCTTTAAGCCATCTTCCCCTGTTCAAGTCATCAATTTGTATGGTTATACTAACCCTATGGATAGCCAAAAACAAGAAGCATCTTAGCAAGGGGACACATTAGACCTTTTGGTAACCAAGGTAGCTATTTTCCCTCTTTCTTCCTAGAGCAACCTAATTTCATTGATTCCAAGGAAGTTGTTTGACCCATCTATATTATAATCTTCTATCAATGTGTTCTCTATAGAGTCTTGGCTTGAGGAGACCATTGATAGGAAGAAGAGGAGATATGAAGATGCAACCACATCAAAGGACTTGATTACACAAGTCACCTCCTCCTAGCCATCAAATAAAATAAAGAAGCAAAAGATTATTGTAGCATTGGCTATAGATTCAATGATCGGCCACATGCTAGTTGAGATTGTAGAGCCTTAGAAAGAAGGAAGATTTCATGAGCTCTCAAAGGATGGCTTCCAAATCAAGACATTGGATCTTGGCATTCTAGTTCATGATTCCATGGTGAATATTTGGAAGTCAACTAATGAGAAAATTGAGGACAAGCTAGAAGATCTTAAAGAGGACAAGGAGATATTGAAGGCCTTAAATAGAAAGCTAGCAGAATACATAAAATTTGCATTTGGAAGTACTTTTTTCAATCAATTCAACCCAAATGTAAAGGAGAATACGATCTTACTACTCAAGCTATACTAAGAAAGATAATTTGAGCAAGTATGTCGAGCATGGGTAGATCAAATAAAGGCTCATGTTCCCCTACTAGTTGAGAATCTGGGAAGCCTAGTATTGGATGCTCACAAGCTTAAGGAAGAAGCTTTAGATCATGAAACAATCATAAAAAAGGCAACAAACAAGATGATAGAGCAATTGGCCCTTCTACAAGAAGTGATAGACATAAACACCAATGTGGTTATTACTCATGAGATTCTAAACACTAGCAAAGAATCACTATTCCACTAGAAGAAATCCTTGGAGTTTGTCATAGAAAAATTTGTGACATCTACAATGAACTCAAGGATGTGCACGACCTGGTACAAAAGACCATTGAAATTTTATTTTAGTATTTAAAGATCTTGCACATAGAGTCATTTGTGTCAATGAATGGCAAGCTTGTGGACATTGAGAGAATGAAGTCCAAGTTCCTAAAAAAATTTGATGAAGTCATTGACCACCTCAACTTCCAAGTGTCCAAAATCCAAGAACTCTTAGTAGTAGATGTAGTCATAAGGAGTAAAATGAAGAAGTTCTAATCAAGGGTGGTCAGAATTGATGAATTGATGGAAATGCATGACTACTGGATGATCTGAGTTGGTTGAAGACCTAGATAAAGTAACCAAAGCCATGAAATCTTATAGAGATAATTTAGTTACTTCTAAGAAGACATGATGCTCTAATTATTTTCCAAACATCTATCATTCTTCTTCTTCTCTTTTCTTATTTTATCCATTCTTGGCATTTTTCTAATTTCTATAATGGACAATGATTCAAGCTTGTCCTATTTTTAGTCTTTCTATTCAAAGATGCTCTACAAATGTAATCATCCAATGTAATTGACCATTTTGAAAAGGCATATAAATGTAATCTTTGATGAAGTTAATAAGATCAACAAAATATATGTTAGGAAAACCCCTCTAGCTAGGACTACTATGTGTGACTCTGAGTTCATTTTAAGTTTTTTGGTTCATTTTAATTAAAAGTTCAGTATATGGAATGAATGTGTTAATGATGAAAGTTTAGTGAATGTGAATGAACTTGGTTTTTTTTCCTTCATTCAATATAGTGTATGTCTTACTCTCTTCAACATAAGAATGTCTTCTATTTTCTCTATTTTTCATCATAGTATGTATGTTTAGTTTAAATACACTGCATAAGGAAGCCAAAAACTGATGCATGAAGTAGCTAAAGGATAGACAATCTAGGTATTGTCAACATCTGAGCTAAACTACATAATCCAAGAATTACTTGTTTTAGCATCTCTCCCTCTCTTCCTATTGTTGTAGTTAAGTTTTCATATTTCCATTTCTCTATATTGTTATTTTGAGTGGTTTACATTTTGTGAGTTAATCCCCCTTCTTTCCTAGGTTATTTTAATTGTTGAGAAACTTGGTTTTTAACTCTTATTCTCTATGGTTAAGAGCATACCCCCAAAACTCGAAAGAAAATTTTATTGCATATCTTTCACTCATAAGGGAGTTGTACCTTTCAAATCATGGGTCTTTAATAGATTACTAAACTAACCCATTCTATTATTAACTTCTTTGTTTTCCATAAGCCATTGAGAAATCAAAGAGTCAAGGTATAAACCAATACATCAATGAAGACAAACTATTAACCAACAACTCTTTTTTTAAATGAATAACCAAGGAAAATACCTTCATCACTTATTTCATCAAACTTTCCAATATCATCATCTCTTTTTATGTTAAACTTACTTCCAAAAATTCTAAAATATTTTACTGATGGTGCATGTCCAAACCATAATTTATAGGGAGCCTTGTTAGTACCTTTTCTAATCTACACTCTATTCAAAATGTATACTATTGTGTTGATTGATTCTCTCCAAAATATCTTGGATACATCATTCTCAAATATTTTTGATCATGTTGCTTTAGTTACAGGCCTATTTCTTCTTTCAACCATCCCATTTTTCTTAAGAGTCTTAGGTATTGATAGCTATCTCTAAATACCATTTTCTTCAAAAAATGATGTTAAATTCTCTAGAAGTAAACTCTCTACCTCTATCCAATCTCAAACATTTTATCTTTACACTAGATTCATTCTCAACTCTATTCTTGAACAACTTAACATTTTCAAATGCTTTGGACTTTTCTTTAAGAAATGCTACCCACATCATTCTAGTGAAATCATCAACAAAAATCATAAAGTACCTTTCACCATAGAATCCTCTTGTTTTGGTATGACCACTCAAATATGTATGAACAGTCTCCAATTTTTCTGATGTAGTGAACTTCTTTCTAGGAATAGAAACTTTTTTCTGCTTAGCCGCAACACATTCTTTCCAAACAACCGTAGAAGGTTTCATGATTCTAGGTAGAATAAAGTTTCTCTAACTATTACTTAGCTTGTGTCAATTCTCATTTCAAAATGGTATTATACTTTTATAATTCTACATGCTCAATCTTAATAGAATCTAATTCAAATGTTACTTGACTCAACTAGGATCTAAGGTCTGTATTCTCAGATTTTAGATTTGGTTCACTCTTACTACCATCTTTCTTAAGACTCAACTTAAGTTCCAAAATTTTCAACTCATGTTTGAAGTTCTTATTTTATTTCCTAAGATTTCCTACTTCATCATTGTCACTAGTTTGTACATTTGATTCTTTAAAATATTTCAAATCATCAATCTTGTCTTTCAATTTTCCAATGTAAACTTTTGCATCTTCATACCTATCTTTCAAGTTATCTCTTTCTTTTGTAAGGTCAATCTATTCAAGGGATTCTTCAAGATTCCTCTTTAACTATTCCATATCCATAGGGATCTTACTCAATTTTTTAATCCTCTTTAGAGTAACTATACTTTGATACCAATTGTTAGAAATAGATAATACTACGAGTGGGGGTGAATCGGTATTCAACAAACTTTTTCCCACAACTGAATATTGTTAATCACTTAATAACTTTCATATTAAAGTAAACCAACAATGTTGAATAGTAAATATAACCATACACAAAGAGAGCTCATAAAACCATTATTTGTTAACTAGGGAAACCCTTGCCAAGGGAAAACCTCAGTGGGGATGATACCCACTAGATGATTCACTAAACAAAATAATCTTATTAAGGGTATTGACCCTGTTAGGAGTCTATGAAGTACATATAGTCTTTCAAGTCCTTTTTAGAAGACTAGGCCCTATTAAACATCTCAACCCTATTAGGACTAGGCCTTGTTACACATGCAAGAAGAGCCCACTACCCTAACATGTAATTATACAATAAAGTTCTTCACAAGTATAGGTATACATACAATAATTTCTCACTATTGTAACTCACACTTTCTAAAATCATACATAAGATCTTGCATCACATAAGGCTTATAAATATTTCAAGATATTTGTATAATAGTTCACATGTCATGCAATTTCCACATTATTTGCATATGATAAGATCTCTACTTATGTCTTACAAATTAATAATTCTCTGCTCATTTAGCCTTCATGTCTTCACACACTTGACATAATAGAAAATCACTTATGGATTAATATCCATAAAATTTTTTGATCATGAATTAGTAATTATTTTGTTACCAAAATAATTCCTTAAGTTGTACAACTCATATTTTTGATATACTTTGTTTTAGTTATAGTGCTTAGTTTCTAGATTAAAATATTTTTGCCATCAATGTTTCAAATCACACTACGTGATCCAACATCAAGATGAGAGAAAGAGATGTAAAATAATGTAAGTTCTAGATTTAGCGTAGACTCACTAGATAAAGGGACCAATAGAAGAGGGATTGCACACACCCTAAAGTGAGAAAAATAATACTTTATTTTGTTCTATCAAATACCCAAATTGGTATTGCATTTGCAACTTCCACAATATTGTCTATACACATATGCGTACTAACTTACATCACCATAAAATTTTCAAAAATATATCCTCAATGACACATGAGCTAACTCAAAGTGTTTTGTCTCTACGCATCACATCTGTCTTTGTGTTGTTACAAACTATCTAACACTTAGACAATTTTCCAACTCTAAATGCATAAATGAAATGTTGAATACATGTTGCCATAAATGACAACTCTCTAGACATCTGATTGACCATATTTCCAACACACCAACCATAAGAAGATACTTATACATAATAACACTAGATATGTGAACTAAGGAAACCTTTGATCAGATGAAAAAGTCTAGTGGGGATGGTACCCACAAAATGATGTATTGATATAAAAGTTCCTTGTTAGAGGATGGATTCTATTAGGAGCCAATGAAATATGTTCAGTATATATCAATCCCTATTAAGAGACTTTGAATCCTTGTTAGGAGATTTTGACCCTATTAGGAGATCCCAATCATGTTAGGAGATTCCAACCTTGTTAAGAGTTGTGCCAACCCTTTAGGCATTTTAGAAGTTAGAAGGACCCACTGTCTAAACAACTTCAGTAGTAAGATCATTGAACTCACTATCCAACTGATCTATGTATTATTCTTTGCTGAATAATAGGAATGTATAACTCCTTATCTATCCTCTAATCACCAACTTTGCATCCAATAACTCCTCGGAACTCTTGCTCACATATTATAGATTCAAAATGCATAGATTACACACTTCACAACAAGGAAAATAACCTTCCTTTATACCATATCCTCAAAAGAATTTCTTTAGTCAGCCTTAAAGCTTGCCCAACTAATTATAATAGTACCTCATCAAGATATTACATATTTTTACATCTCTTTGTAATTACAAAGTACTCTCAACTCATAGGCTTTACAACTTCCCACATGTGCAACTTGTGACCTTGCACACTAGTTGATGTCATCATCAAGTTGTCTACTATCATTGCCTAACTACACTTATCATGATTCTATCTCTATTAAGAGATATAAATCAATCATAAGAAACCATCTATTAGGTACTATGTCTTTTATAAATCAATCATATCTTTTGCATGTCTTTGACTCTCTATATATGCACTTATCCACTTCATCATGATACAGTGTAGCACACGTCATTAACTACACTTGACCTAATCATCAATACACATTTTGTATGACCTCATTCTATGTCTACTACTCTATTAGTCTTTATAGAAATAATGCTATGTTGACATCAATAAAAAAACATAGTTATGAATGCAACATAAACAATCTCTCTAATGCCTAGGATACTCCCCAAAAGGAATATCATCAGCACTCATGCTAAGATAGTTATATTCAGTATTTTTCAAATCCCTAATGATAGTTAAGAGTGATATCTATAAGTTATGTATTATTTTGTAATTTTTTGATGAGTTTTTTAAAATGAATTATTGAAGTGACTACATCTTGAAATTTTGATACCCATTTGTGTGTTGGGCATAACTTGCATCAAAATGATTTTGAAATATATATATATATATATATATATATATATGTATGTATATATATATGTATGTATGTATGTATGTATGTATGTATGTATGTATGTATGTATGTATGTATGTAATCAAGTGTAGAACAATAATATGTAATTTCTTTTGAATTGGGTAAAGTATATCAAAAGTTATTAAAAAAAGGTTGACATATGTGTCTATGAGGACCATCAAGATATTGGTAGAACTAATTAAAATTTTAGAATATTAAGTACCCAAAAATAGAAAAAATTATATGGATAGAAAGCTAAGAAGACTGTAAGATTATGGTGGTAATTGTAGAGATACCCACTTCACCATTAATAGACTAGATGAAGATAGATATGAGAATTCATCTTAGAAAATGAAAAAAATGTCTAATAGAAGTAGAATAGAGGGAAAACGATCTTCCAAGCCTTTGGGTCATTTATCTAGTCTATTACCAAGCCATAACCTAATCATGATTCAAGGGTATCTTGCATTAAAAAATAAAGAGGAAAAAAAGAGAGAGAGAAAAGGTATTTTAAAAAATTGTGGAGGAGAGAGAAAGTGACAAAAATTAGAAGAAAAATATTAAATAAATAAATAAAAATGGAGAAAAGAGGGAAAAGGCATTGAATAGGTGGCATTATTAAATGTCACTTGTGGCTAGAGCATTTATTTAATGTAACTTACAAAGCCAACTTGTCACTTAGGGTTTATTTAACGTAACTTGCTAGTGGCCGACTTGTGGCTTGGTTTGGTATAAGTAGAGGGTTTTGTCTTATCATTATTCATTCATGGAGAGGAGGAGTGAGTGTGGAGAGTAGCTGAAGAGCAATTTTTTCCTAAGTTTGTGGATAGAGCACCAAATGTGAGGTAGTTTATAGCAAGATTATGATTAATCATCCAGCTTGGAGAAGAGCATGGAAGATGGAGTAGCCAAGTGAGAGAATATTTTTAGGGTGTGTGGACAAAGCACCAAATGCAAGGCAGTTTACGCTTGGATCTTGGATAAAATTGGAGAAGAGCTAGTAGTTGTAGCTTGGAAAACAAGGAGATTTCTTATTGGGCTTGCAAGCATGAGTTGAGATTTCCTTGGTGATTTCTACCAGTGTGGATCTAGACTAGCTAGTGTTTGGGTTGGATCTTGAGGGATCTTGTAGAAATGTTATTGTAATTTCTTTGTATTTGGTCATGGATAGAGCACTGAATGTGATGCAGTTTACACTTGGATCTTGGATAAAGATTGAGAAGAGCTAGTAGCTACAACTTGGAAAATAAGGAGATTTCTTGGTGGGCTTGTGAGTACAAGTTGAGATTTCCTTGGTGGTTTCTACCAAAGTGTGGATCTAGACTAGCTAATGTTTGGGTTGGATCTTGAGGGATCTTGTAGAATTGTTATTATAATTTCTTTGTATTTGGCCATTACCGAGAAGGCCTATAGCCTAGGACATTTCATGTAATAGTTATTTTATATATAAATTATTATAATTTGGTATCAGATCTTACATTGTTATTCTATTTCCACTATGTGGTTATTTGTTGGGGGCTAGGACATCTCCTTTGGGGATTCTCCTACCTTGCACTACCTCAAATCAGGTTTCTAGGATTCAAACAACATTATTGGATTATGAAAATGAAAAGATGCATTTAAATCCTAACTAGATTATGCAATCTGATTGAGTTTTGAAGAAGTATAATTTATTTGTTTTAAACTCAATTGGGTTTTGAAGAAATAAAGGTGGATTGTACTGTGGAGGACATAACTTTCACATCTTGAGTTTGATTGACTATGTTCAAAATGTGTTAGAAATTTATTGATCTCTACAATATGATATGAGAGATGGGGTTAGGAGTTACAAATTAGATAGAAAGATCTAAGGAGTTAGTTAGAGAATGAGAGATGATAAGATTTTGTAAGAGATAGATATTAGGAGTGTGTGTGTGTGTGAGGGGGGGGGGGGGTGAGAGAGAGAGAGAGGGGGGGGGGAGGTGAGAGGAAGAGGGAAACTATAATAGCACTCTTACTTACATATTCATTTCGTATTTGGGAAACAATGACTACCAATTTTAGACCATTCTTAATTCCAATGGATGGAAAAGAAAAATTTTAATTCCTAGGATTCTTTTAGTTCCATTATATTATAGAGCTCTTCAATATCTTTCCAATGCATTTTGAGCAAAGTCAATCAAAATCCAAATGTGAAAGTTATGGCTTCAAAAATGGAATCTATTTTTATTTCTTGAAAACCCAATTCAGTTTTGAAGAAGTAATATTATGATTTATCTTTTCCATAACTAGATCAGGTTTTGAAGAAATTTTTGGCCTTTTTTCCTTTGGGGCTTGATACAATTTTTTTTAATGTATTTTGACTAGTCTTGGTAACCAAGCCTGACCACTTTTTGAAATTTCAAATAATATGATTGGGTTATTCATAACCTAGTTGAGTTGTTGACATTTTTAATTTTTTTTTTGTGGTGTCCACAAAATTGTACACCATCTTAGTTCATGCACCCACTAAAAAAATAGAAATAAAGATTTTATTATATAATTTTTTCTTTTTGGGGATCCATACAAGAAGAGTACAAAATGTTGGAAGTCTATTGGGAAAGTAAGATACTAAAAGGGGACTAAATCAAGATCTATAAACCTTTTTTTATTTGAAAAAATTTCAAACTATCACCACTAACCCTTAACTCAAAAATATCATAAATCACATACACAAATACTACAATGATATGGAAAATCTAATCTACTCATCATAATGATAAGCTTCAAAGTAAATGACAAAGACATAACACAAAATTATTGATTTCCTAGAAACCCTCCAAGGTGAAGGTAAAACTAGGGTGGGGATGACACCCACAAATATTCACTACTACAACAATAAAGTGTGTCTATTAAAGCTACAATATTTGATCACTTCATGTGATCTACCCTATGAGGGGTCTATCATGTTAAGAGCTTACAAGACATATCCAATCTACCTTGATTAAAGGATTTAAAACTTACAAAAAAGTAAGTACTATGTTAAGATATTTGCATAGGCCTATTATGACCACTCTGTTAAGAGATTTACCTTGACTCACTTAATAGAATGTTTCAATGCTTGATCCTTCATTTAGCATTATGATGCTTCATAGATCTCTTCTTTCCAATTCCTATTGTGATAAACTTTTTTTCGATTCTTTACTACTTCGTTGCTCTACCTATTTTTTACTTCTAATCATCCAAACATAGCCTCTTTTTCATATGCAAGTCTCTTCTTCACTCACAAACTAATTTAGGGTTTGAATCCTCCTTAAATAGGAAACTAATGAGGCTTTTAGATCAATGATCTATATTCAACACTTTTTTCACTTATGCATTCCCTTTTTCTGTTTAGTTGCATGTCTTGCATATGGATTAATGATCAAAACAAAATATGTAGTCATCTCCTTGAATTACTCCTTCATCATTGAAACACTCATAGAAGTCATCTAAAATGGTTTACCTAAGTTTTTGTGTCATTCCAAATGCACATACTAAAACTAGCTTACTTAGCATAAAACATTTTGGTGCTTGGTTGTAACTATTTGTTGGCAATATGGCTAAGTAGGATGAGTAAAGTTTTTCATTTATGGAAACATATAATTCTATAATGGAAGGTAGAATGTAGATTTAAAGATTTAATTATTAGAGAAAGAAAGTTGTCTAAGTGTTAGATAATTTTAATATCAATATAGACACTTTTTTGATATTACAAAGTCTATAGTGGTATTTGGCATGTGCATAGTTAAGGGCAAGTAGTGCAAACTATAGGCTCTTGATTTGAAATAATTTTTTAACAACCTCTTATAAGATCATATTACCTCAAAATAAAAGGACCAACTAAAAAGACTTCGATGTCTTCTCCACTTTGAACTCTCTAAAATTTAGGTGGGTATACTTAGGAATTAAATCTTTCTTTCTTTAAAACTCAAATTTTCAACATGAATTCCAATATAACAAATGATTTAGACCAAGTTATTTAATTCTAGGGCTACAAAATAGATGATAAATGGCTATTTTATCAAACCTAGAACTCCATGAATCAAGTATAGGCTATCATTTAAGATCTTCAACAAGATAATAGTAAATGATTGATTCATATGACTCTTTACACCATATAACTTATTCCAAAAAATATCAACTTAAAATGATGACCAATACCTTAGCTATTGGGTCATTAACTCATAGTAATTTGACATCTACCTCTAGACCTATCTTAACACTTTGTGAAAAGATTATCAATATTCATTCCCAGATCTCATATTTATCAAAATATTCAATAAAAACCATAGATGTTCTTCTAATTTACATTAAGAATTTACATTACCCATTAGATTATAAGAAAAAGTAAACTGAAATATAATTCAAAATGAATTACAACTAAAATTTAATAAAGTTTGCCATTAAATCTCAAAAAACAAAATAGAAATAAAAGAAGAGACAAGATCGAGGATGAAAAAATAACTTTCTACATTTTGTATTAACTTTTTTGAGATGTATACAATTCATTAACAATCTCTATCAGAAAAAAAAAACTTTAGACCAGAAACTGTTAACTTTTTCATTCAAACTTTGGAACAAAATTACATAGTATGGATGGACCAACATACAAATGAACAAAATTTTGGTCATATTAGAATTTTTGGACCCTCACTACACATCTTGGAAATAATTTTATAGAATAAGAATTGCAACAAGATTCATATAGGAGGACACATCTTCAAAAAAAAAGATACAACAACTTTTTCACATAAGACAAAACAGTTACAAGAAGAATGTTGGAGATAGCCAAAATTTGAACACCTACTAATTTGGATGTTCAGGATCAACTTAGTAATTTGTAATGATAGCGCACTCATAGTAGGTGAACTACAAACATAAGGTGTCTCTATCAAGTAATTTTCCTCCCTCTTCATGTTCTTTAAGTTTTCTCTACATGCTCAATTGTTACCTCTAGGTGGGATTCCATTTATATCGACTATCACCTCCTAAATAGTAATATTAGATTCCTCAACTAGCCAGATGGCTCCCCTACCTATATTCAACTTATTTAGGCATTTATTTGATTTTTCATTTATTAAAGCTCTAACCTCTACAACTATTTTGTTCATGTCCAACTCTAGCCTGTATAATATATCAACAATATCAAAAATTATTAAAATTCTAGTTTCCCCATTATTGTAAGCGAAAAACCTTTCATGTTTAAAAATGTTACTAAAAGATTCTAATCACTCTTGCCATTCCCTAAGATTTTTCTCATCATCAAAAATTTTTGGTATAAAGTTAGGTGTCACATTGGCAATGGTCTTCATTTTATTATTAATTGTTTACAACTAAGCAAAAAAGAATGCATTTAATTCTTTTACGCTATTTACCATTTTTATTGTGGAAATAATGGTTTCCTTTGGAAACTCTTTTTTTTGGGGCAAAATTGGGACCAATCTATCAAAAAATGAAATATAAGGATCTTATTTAGTGAACAAGGGAGAAATAATGGATAATGCCTCTATACATTGGTATTCTACTCCCTATAGTGCAATATAATTATTGTGCATACTCTAAGAATCCTATTTGAGAATACTTGTTTTGTGTAAGAGTATACTTTCCATTATTCTAATATTTCTTTTCTTTTCCATCTTCCATCTCATCTAACTCCATTGGTTGATCCATACCCATGATTTTTTCATCAACATCTTTTTGGGTTTCCTAATCTTTCACCTTTGTGATAGGTTTGGTTGCACTCCTTAAAATCCTTACCTTATTCTCAAGGTTAGCCATTCTCTACTCCATTTCATGTGTCTTCTTCAATTCTTCCTCATACTTTTTTTTTCTTTCAATGAACTATCTATAAGTTTGATACAATTGGTCTTCAAGCATATCCATTTTTCTCTTTCCCATTAGTGAAGTAGTGTTTATTAGGTTGTGAATCTAGTCACTTGATGTTGTTGTTTTTGGAAGATTGGATAAATTATTGGAATATTAGTTTGATGATGATATCTTACACTCATCACTGAGTTTTTCATTGATATCAGCATAGCATGTTCTCTATGGTATCTGACAAAAGAATAGTGGAAAGATCAAGTTGATACTAATGACTAGATTATAGACACATGTTCAGGTAAACTTTTTATATCTCTTAGTAGATTTGATATCTTGAGGATCGAGGTTGAGGACTTGGAGAAAACTTGTTAAGGATGACATGACTAAGCTTGCTCATAATAATATTATGTGTATGGAAAGTTATTCAAGTTTCAAGGTGGAAGATTTGTGTTATTGCTAAGTGTAACATGTTCTTAGTATGGTCCTATAATAATTAATTGAGAAGGAGTAATAGAAAATTCAAGGAACTATTTAATGGACTTGGTATAAAGGAAGGATATTTTCTTTTATCATGGTATGGATATATCTGAATTATGAATGTTTAGAAAGCAACAAAGAGTGTGGAAGGCAGTTGAGCAAAGCACTACAGAAGTGAAGGAAACTTTATTGCCAAGATTTTGTTGAGTGATCCAAGGTTTGGTTTTTGGATCTAAGGTTCGTGATCTAGTCTAAAAGGTCTAACAATTATTGGTCTAGTTATTAGGACAAAAGAAACAACAAGGAAGGAAGGAAATAATAGTAAATTACTTGTTTGAGCAGTAAGCTCTTCTTGTAGTTGAAATTGCATGTTTGGGTAGTGGGCTCTTCTTGCATACATTGTACTACAACTCCTAATAGGGTTGGAATCTCCTAACAAGGATTCAAAGTCTCCTAATAGGGACTCATTATACTAAATGTTGTAATAGACTCCTAATAGGGTCCATACTCTAACAAAGAATATTTATATTAGTACATCATCTTGTGGGCATCATTCCCATTGGGGTTTTCCCTCTAATCAAGTGTTTCCCTAATCAACATATCTAGTGTAATTGTTTATGTGCATCTTAGTATGGTTGCTATTTATTTTGGTTGAATGGTTAAGTTTATTTGAAAAAGATAATTGTTTTAATTGTTGGATAGCTTATTCACACCCTCCCCCCTCTCCCCACCCCAACACCCTCAGTTATCTTGATAGACTATTATTTATAAAAATTGGTATTAGAGCCTCAGGTCCTTGAAGAAAAAATTTAATAGCTTTGGGAGATCCATTATGAACATGTTTAGAAAAGATAGTCCAAAGTTTGATGGAACAAACTATGACAGCTAGAAGGAAAAGATGAACATACATTTGTTGTGTATGGGTCTAGGATATTGGATCTTGACAAAACTAGAAAAGATAGTCATTGAAGAAAAAGATTTGGAAACTTGTATTGAGGAAAAAAGAGATCTTTTCATGTGTGACATGAGAGCTAGAGAAACTATATTGACTTCACTTCCTAAAATTGAGTATAATCAAATAAAATCACTTGCTACTTCACATTTGATTTGGAAAGCTTTGGAAAATAGTTTTGAAGGTGATGAACACTCTAAGAAGTTCAGCCTAAGATTTGTGCATTTCAAGATGCTAAGATGATCGAAGATGAATCTGTAAGAACATATATAGGTAGGATATCCAAAATTACTATAGGTAGTAAAGCTCAAGGAGGAACCAAAAGTCATGATAAAATTATATGGAAGATATTGAAAACTCTAACAACACTATTCAAGCTAGTAGTTTAGATGATACAGTTGTTAATATCATGTACTAAGGATTTCATAAAGGAAACATTGCTTGGAAGACTTGACACAGTTGAGAATGAACTTAGACAATCTAGAGAATTAACCAAAATAGAGACAGCTTTCAATGCCTTAAGTATTCAACCTAACTTATTAAGGAGCACAAGTTTTATAGGAGATTTTGCTAGTAGTAGCAGATTTGAAGAAGACAGAAAGATTGATGAAGGAGTGGCCCTTCTGGTAAGAAGAGAAAAATGAGGTAATAAAATCTTTAGATGTTGGACTTGTGATGAATATGGTCATTATGCATCTAAGTGTCCTAAAAGGGAGAAAAAGCATAAGGGAAATCACAAGCCTAGAAAAGATAAAGATTGTTTGTATGCAAATGAAGATTATGATTCTAATGAACTAGTATTAAGTGCTAGTGATGATGAAATTGGATTTGTGGTAATTAAAGAAGAAATTCCAAAGAAGGTAGCTTTGGTATCATAGGTTGAGAAGAAATCTAATTGGATAATTGATAGTGGTTGTTCACACCATATTATTGGTGACATAAACAAGTTTGTTAACTTCAAAAGTCAAGATGGAGGAATTGTCAAGGTTGGAGATAATGCAACATGTCAAGTAAAAGGTATTGGATCTATAAATCTTGATGGTAAAACTAATACTAAGGATGTATACTTTGTTGATGGTTTAAAGCACAATCTTTTGAGTGTTGGAAAACTAGTAGACAAAGGTTATTAGTTACAATTCACACAAAAGGAATGCATGATCAGAGATAAAGATGGAAAGGTAAATAGAACAGGAACCAGATCTAGAGGTAATGTATTTTAGTTGAATCCCACTAAAATGACATGTTTGGTTGCAAAGATTGATGATATTTGGTTGTGGTATAAGAGATTATGTCATATGAACTTTGACAGTATTGTGAGGATAAGTAGAATGTCTATTGTTACAGATTTGTTGAAGATTATAAAGCCTACTAACACTATTTGCAAAGAATGTGTTTTGGCAAAACATAATAGAATTGTTTTTCCCAGCAAGAAGTTTACCACTACAGAAAAGTTGGAGATTGTACACACAGATCTCAGTGGTCCTACAAAGACTGGAGGATTCCATGGTGAAAGGTGTTTTATGATTCTAGTCGATGATTTTTCTAGAATGATGTGGGTTACATTTCTTAAAGAGAAATCTGAGGCATTTGACAAGTTCAAGATATTCAAGAATAGAGTTGAGAATGAATTTGGTATGAAAATTAAATGTTTAAGATTATGAGGATAATTTACTTCAAATGATTTTAAGATTTTTTGTGAAGAAAATGGTATTAAAAGATAGCTATCAACTCTAAGGACCCTTGAATAGAATGGCATTGTAGAGAGAAGAACCAAGTCTATTATAGAAGCTACAAGAGCTATATTAGAAAAGAATTATGTATCCAAGACATTTTGGAGAGAAGTTGTGCATACAACAGTCTACATTATGAATAGAGTGCAAGTCAAGAAGGACACAAATAAGACACTTTATGAACTATAGTTTTGTCACTCACCTATAGTTAAGTATTTTAGAATATTTGAAAGTAAGTGTTACATAAAGAGAGATGATGATATTGGTAAGTTTGATGCTAGAAGTGATGAAGGTATG
The DNA here is from genome assembly GCA_028749045.1 of Cupressus sempervirens. NCBI lineage: Eukaryota > Viridiplantae > Streptophyta > Pinopsida > Cupressales > Cupressaceae > Cupressus > Cupressus sempervirens. Next base: position 191,275,312 of record CM053788.1, read on the forward strand.
TTTCTTGGTTTTTCATTAAGAAGAAAGGCTTATACATGTTATAATCAAAGAACTAAGACTATTATGGAAAGTACAAATGTGATGATTGATGAGAAATTTAGAATACAAGAAAGAATAGTTGATTACAATTTAGATGATGATGTTAGCAAGCCAAGAAATGATGAGATATGTCTTGAGATTAATAGTGACTTGTAGAATTAAGGAGAGCCTAGGTAGGAACAAATCTTGAAACCTTTAGTCAAACCAAGATTTAAGATAGCAACTCCTACTTGAGGAAAGAACATGATAAAGAGTCACCCATTTGAATAGATCATTGGAAGCAAAGACAAAGGTGTGATGACCAGAAGTAGAGTGAATGAAGAACTATTCTTGATATCCCAAGTTGAACCAAAAAATGTAGATGAAGCATGTAAGGATGATTACTAGAAGAAAGCCAAGAAAAAGGAATTGGATCAGATAGAAAAGAATAGAACATGGGAATTGGTCCCTAGATTAGTAGACAAGAATGTGATAGGAACCAAATGGGTATTTAGGAACAAAATGAATGAGCAAGGAGAAGTTGTATGAAACAAAGCAAGATCTGTATGTAAAGGTTACTCTCAACATGAAGGGATAGATTATGAGGAGACCTATGCTCCAGTAGCTAGAAATAGAAGTAGAAAGATTTTTTTTAGCTTATGCAGCATAGAAGAAATTCAAAGTATATTAGATGGATGTCAAGTCAGCATTTCTAGATGGAGAACTTAAAGAAGAGGTATTCATTGAGCAGCCTAAAGGATATCCTTTGATAGATGACAAGGATATTGTATGCAAACTAAGGAAAGCATTGTATGGATTGAAGCAAGCACCCAAAACCTAGTATGAAAGGTTAGACAAGCACTTGACAAAGCTCAAATATAGAAAAGGTATAGTAGATAGCAATCTATATTGGAAAGAAACTAATGATGGTTTGATGATTTTGGCAATATTTGTTGATGACATTATATTTGGAGGTAATGATGAAGAAAGAAAGAAGTTTGTAGAATAAATGAAAAAATAATTTGAAATGAGTATGATAGGAGAAATGAAATATTTCCTAGAATTGCAGATAATATAGAATAAAGAAGGAATCTTTATTTCTTAGACTAAGTACTTGAAGGACTTACTGAAAAGATTTGGTTTGGAAACATGTAAACCTATTGGAAAATCTATGGTAACTACACACAAGTAATCTACAAAGGATGAGACACCTATTGTTGAGCAAAAAAACTACATATCTATGATCAGAGGATAGCAATATCTAACTCACACAACATTGGATATAGCAAATGTAGTTGGAATTGTTGCAAGATTCCAAGCTGATCATAGAGAAGCACACTATATAGTAGTAAAAAGAATATTTAGATATCTAAAAGGAACTTTAGAATTTGGATTATGGTATGATAGATCTAATGATCTCACTCTAAGTGCTTATACTAATGCTAATTGGGCAAGCAGTATGGATGATAGAAAGAGCACCAGTGGAGGAGTCTTCTTTCTTGGAGGAAGATTGGGTTCTTGGTTAAGAAGGAAGTAGAATTGTACATCTCAAAGTATAGCAAAAGCAGAGTATATTGCAATAGAAAATAATTGCAGTTAGGTTATTTGGATGAAATAGATGCTAAAGGATATAAGGATAAAAATTAGCGAACCTATTGTTATACATTATGAAAACACAAGCACGGTAAATATGTCTAAGAATCTAGTGTTGCATTCAAAGACTAATCACATTTCTATTAAGTATCACATGTTGAGAGAAAAAGTTGCAAAAAAAGAAATCAGATTGGAGTATGTAGGCACAAAAGAGAAGATTGTAGGTATATTCACTAAGCCTCTTCCCAAAGAGACTTTGAGTATTTCTAAGATACGCTTGGGGTTATGCCCCCTCCTATATTAGAGTAGAATATGAAAGAATGCATTAGTCTAGGGTAATAGACCACCATTGTTTTTGTCTGGGTTGGATGTTGATGCTTTCTGTATGGGGGAGTATCTATGATGGACAGAGTCAAACAAGACCCTTACTTGATATTTTTGTAAACAATGTCTTTTGACACTTGGACTAGTAAGTTGTTGCAAAGTTTGATGCAGAGATATTGGTTGCTGAAACCTTTGACATTGATGTCAATAGGAGATAAGTTTGGCATGAAAAAAATCATACTATGTAGGAGAGTTTGGTAGTATGTTAAGGAAGATGTTTGGCATAAGCATAGTATTTGTAATAATAGTTTAGTATAGAGCACATTGAGGCATGTTAATGGGGGAGTATGATTGATGAAGAGGATTTTAAGACTATTTATCTTTTATTGGTATTTTTGGAACTAGATTTTTTCATCTATCTTGCCATCTATATCAAAGGAGGAGATTGTTGGAAAATTGTAGAGGTTGTTGGAAGATTGGTTTGATGATGATATGTTACACTCATGAAGGAGTTTTTCATTGATGTCAACATAGCATGTGTTTTGTGGTATCTAATAGAAAAACAATGGAAATATTAAGTTGATACAGATGACTAGTTGAGCATAACAACCACCCGAGGTTATGGGAATACATGTGAGCATCTAGCATATTCACTTAATATCGAAAGTAGAAAGGATATGTCTAGAAGAAGTTATATAAGTTTTGGTGATGTTTGTTCTAATATTATAGAGGCATGTTTAGGTAAACTTGTTATATCTCTTAGTAGAGTTGATATCTTGAGGATTAAGGTTGAAGACTTGGAGAAGACTTGCTAAGGATGAGATGACTAAGTTTTCTTGTAATAATATTATGTGTATAGAAATTTATTCAAGTTGCAAGGTGGAAGATTTGTGTTATTACTAAGTGTAGCATGTTCTTAGTATGGTCCTATAATAATTAATTAAGAAGGACTAACAACAAACTCAAGGATTTTTTAATGGAATTGGTACAAAGGAAGGATATTTACTTTTATCATGGTATGGATATATGCAAATTATGAATGTTCAAAAAGAAACAAAGATTGTAGAATGAAAAGTTGAGCAGAGTAGTGCAGAAGTGAAGGAAATTTCATTGCCAAGGTTTTGCTGAGTGATCCAAGGTTTGGTATTTGGATCTGAGGTTTGTGACTTGGTCTAAAAGGTCTGATAGTGATGGGTCTAGTTAATAGGACAAAGGAAAGAACAAGGAAAGAAGGAAATAATAGTAAATTACTTGTTTGAGTGCTGAGCTCTTCTTGTAGTTTAAATTGCATGTTTGGGTAGTAGGCTCTTCTTGCATACATTATACTACAACTCCTAATAGGGTTGGAATCTCCTAACAAGGATTCAAAGTCTCCTAACAAGGACTCATTGTACTAAATGTTGTAATAGACTCCTAATAGGGTCCATCCTCTAACAAGGAATATTTATATTAGTACATCATCTTGTGGGCATCATCCCACCAGGGTTTTCCCTCTAATCAAGGTTCCCTAGTCAACATATCTAGTGTAATTCTTTATGTGTATCTTAGTATGGTTGCTATTTACTTTAGTTGAATGGTTAAGTTTGTTTGAAAAAGATAATTATTTTAATTGTAAGATGACTAATTCATCCACACTTCCCCCCCCCAAAGTTATCTCGGTGGACTATTATTTCTAACAATTGTGACATTCCAAAATGTCACATTTCCTTGGAGGAAATCTCTGACTTCCATTAAAGTTGGGTTGTCAGATTTAGGGTTCATGCTCTAGATTCTCATTGTCTTGGAGTCAACATTGAATCCAAACCCCTATAACTCTCCTACAATATTTGTCTCCTCAAATGAGACATGTTTTCTTAATTTTCCTCCTTATCTGGTCTAACATAAATGATTAGTTGAGATCCCATCCAAGGAAATGCAACATCCCACTTCTTTTCACTAACTCTCTAGCCTCATCTACAATGAAAGTCTCACTATTTGGGTCATACTCTTGTAGCTTCTACACTAGTTCAACTATTTTCTCTTATGAGTCTCCTGGCTGTAGTTGAAGGGTAAGTTCATTTTGTTTAATCTTGAACAAAAATGATTTGAATTACTTAGAATTCATGAAGTCATCATCCTTCATAAATTCATGAGCTTAGATTATCCTTTCATCTAGCATACTTGTTTGAAGCTCAAGATTATTAGGGATTCTTTCATTCTTTCTTGCCTACCTTATTAGAAAATTGTGCCTAATATCATCAAAATAACTTGTCCCCCTTTGTAGAATTTGTAGTGCCTTTTCCCTTTACTTGTCTAGGATCTCTATCATTTTTTGTTTCTTTCCACCACCTTGATCCCATGATGAACTCTCTAGATGATCATCTTCAACATCAATCTCTATAATTTCATCACACTCAAGAGATTGGGGTACTTCTCTATCTCTTATTTCATGAGGGACTTGGGACATTATGGCATAAAAATTCTCTAGGCATTTATTATACCTACCCAATTATCTCTCCTCATGGTAGAAGCCTTCAAAGGAGGGATTAGCTCTTTTCATATCTTCTCTACTCTTATAATTTCTCTCCATTTTAAGGTCATGTCTTTGAAGTCCTTTTCATTCAAACAATTCATTATCACATCTTCTTCCTAGTAGGGTTTACTATTCGGCAGAGTGTACTTCATCATTTGCTTCATGCCATACCTAAAAAGGTCATTAGGATTATAGGTCCTAGCAAGGGATGAGGGAAATAACAATTCAATCATGAATTCATCTATCTCTTCAATAGCACCCTTCCCTCAGACAAAATCCCCTATTTTGATATTTCTAGGAACAAAAAAACATTTTTTTATTATAAGCCCTAAGTATTCCTTGTTCATCATTATTAGTTGTGATAAAAATTCTATTGTCCAAATTCTCTCTAGAATGTATCTAGGAAAGCCATGAGGGGTTTGGGGCATCCATAAACCCTTATTAAAGAAAAATTTTCAAAAAGGAAAAGACTTGCACAATCATGGCCTAAACTCCTATCCCCATTAGGGCATGTAGAGGATCTAATCAACATCCTAACACCCCTACGAACCCTCTTTGTTATATTAGCTATCATATTAGAAATTGGAAAAACAACATAATTATAAAAGGAAATAGTATTGGAATAGGAATAAAACATTTACCATAATCTAGTCCACTACTACACTAGCAAGTTTTCTCCATTTTCCTCTATCCCTTCAATAAAATTAGGACTAATGTGCCCTATATTTTTGTACAAGATGATGTGCATCAACAATGAGTAAAGGTGGAATTTAAAATTTCTTATCTCTCCCCTTTGAGCAACAATGATTTCATTGTGCATCACATTTATGAAACGTATCACAGAATCATGCCCTACATTATAGTGTAAGTCTTGTATGTCTAGGGACATGATATACACATTGCTAGGGGCATTCATTATGTCATCCAATCTAATCATTTTATCCACTCCAAACACAATATACTCGATGTATCTATTGAATAATTTTAGAGGCATGAAGTCTCCTACCTTCTTTGGGCGCTCTCCCTTCTCCTTGTTGGACTTAGTGATATGTCTTTGCATAACCCTTCCAGTGAAGAAATTCTTCTAATTCTTGAATGTCTCATCCATTTTATCTTTCTCAATGATCTTTATCATAGGTCCTCCAAATTTGAAGACTTCTATGAAGGTTTCTCTATACAATTTGCATAGTAGACTCATATCCTTCCTGTGGAATCATGAGTTGTAGGATTGTAGGATTTTATTAGGGCCTTCACCAAGTCTACATCAGCTATCACTTTTGGCATGATTAAATTTTCTAAGTTTCTATTCTAGGGGTTGCAAAATTATGGATTTTCAAACCTATTATTGTAAAAATACCAAAATAAATCAATACCATTAGTTTCTAGCATGGTCGCATCTCTGTAGAAACTATATGCATTCTTAAGAATGTGGGAATTCACTATTTGGGAATGGGATGATCCTAGGATAAAGTAAACCTACTCCTCAGCATATAAGCTAGCTAACTTAGTCTTTGGTTTCTTAGCACCTTGAGCAGCTTGTTCTACATTGACTTGTGCTATCATCTTACGCTCTTCTTATGTCATTTTTGTCTAAATTTGATTTCTCTAAACACTTTTGCTATAACTAAATTCTCTAAAACAACTTTGTACTCAATTCTCTTTTGACTCTAAAACTTTGTGAATGTTGTAATTGTAAATATGTTACATCATCTTTTAATAGAAGTTGTGCATAGAAATGGCATTAATGGTGTCTCTAAGTCAACATGCATGATAAATTTTTAAAACTCAAAAAGCATCACAATCTAGCTTTACGAAACTTGTACTGCTAGCTCTCAAAATCTCTTTTTCCTTTTTACATATAGTACTCATCTTTTTGGTAATGATGAGGTTACAAAAGTCATTTTAATGTTAAAATATTATGTTGTTCCCATGAGAACACTACATTGCTAGTTGTTCACAACTTCACAAGGCTTAACTTCTAACTCATGTTTCTATTTGCAAATGTACAAAACCTTTTGTTGTTACTTCATTGTTCATCTTCATGCTTTGTCTCTTGACCATGCGACTGAGCGATCACTTTAAAAATTACCTGATCACTTCTTTTTAGTTTCCTTTTTACTTTGTGCCCTTAGAAAAGAAACTAAGTGAACACTATACTTAGCTCTTAACTATGTGACTGAGCAACCATATAAATATTTTCATTTCTTGACCTTGTTGCATGATCATGCCTTGTTAACCTAAGTTTGCATAGGCTATGAAACTACAAATGATACTAGTCGCACCATCATGGCTTGGTTTTAACATTAGCATCTTAGGCTTGTGACCATGTGATCATAGCTAGTCACTGAGTCTCTCCATTACTTTGATTGTTTGAACTTTAGGTTGTAAAACTATGAATAGCATCTCTTTAACCTCAATCACATTGTTGCACCATAATCTTTATGTTAAACAAAAAAGTCTTCTTAGATGTCTCCATGTGTTAGATCTTTGTGTTCTTAATAGGACAGTGACTTAGCATTAATCCCTATTCACATGGTCACAACTTCAATTCTGACTTCTTAAGATGGTCACAAAGCCTATCCCTACATCTCAAAGAGTTACAAGATTGATGATAAGGGAATCTATTGCAAAAGTATTCAAGCCTAAGAAATGATTTGTTAAAGTTATAGAGCCTACTAAAAGAAAGAAATTAACAAAGAGGAAATCTATCTTAGTTGAGGCTAAGCTAAGAAAACCCATAAAGAAGTATAAAAGAAGAGTTACAATTCCAAAAGATGATGATAATGAAGAAAAGACTAACTCAAAGGACACTAGTCACTTCAAAATTATAGTACATAAGTCACCCCAATCAATTGATGAATTTTGTCAAAATATCAGGGGGAGTGCAAGTATGGATGAATTAAATTTGTGAAGTATGATAAATTGGATACAGTAGATAAGGCTAAGGTTGAAGAAGAATTTCATGATATGATGGGAAAATTTAATTATACACCATTTGAACTAGGTAATTTGATACCTAATGAACTATATGGAAAGATAGATGAAATATGGAGGTATGTGCTAAAGTTGAGAGAAAATAAGGGAAGATGCACTTGCCAATATTATGTGAGAACATAATAGGAAACTAATTTGAAAATATTTGAATGACTACAAAAACAAATTTATTCTTAAAATAATATCATTTTTTACTTTGAAAATTAAAATAGAAAATATAGTGAAAGAAAGAAAGGTTGTATGGAATAAAACCTATGGACTAATACCAAACAATGAAAAGAAAGATGATTAGAGAGATTAACTTGAAAATGTAGAATTGGATAATAAAGAGGACATGTATGATAATATAGAATATTTTTTAGACACAATTGACATCATTGTTCAACAAAGTGAAGGTCAACCTGACACAATTGTGATTAAAGATGGACCAAAGGTTACTCTAGCAAAGGATGTGTCACATGAAGAAAATGTCATGGTTGAATCTAAAAGAAAGAGTGATATTCATATGTTGACCAAGCTAGAGGAGAAAGATAAATCTCTACCATTGATATCATCTAATGAGATCTTCTTGAGTCCAAATCCTATTATAGAACAAGTGAAAGACTATCCAAATATTAGTACATAAGAGAGCTCACATTAGCTAGATTCAACACCTATCATTTCTATTAGTCTAGAGCATAGACATAGTGATGTAAATGTCATTCAAGCCAAGAAATAGAATCAATCATCTAATGAAGGTGATAACACGCAAAGGAAAGAATGGGAGGATGATGCCAAGGAGGGCAATTAAAATGATAATATAGATGGTGAGAAGAATAAAAAGAGCCAAAATGACAAATAAATCAGTCTACTTCTAGTGATAGACCAATTGCCTCTAGACCTCTGAATGAAGGAGATAAAGGGGTTGGGTAGAAGAGTTCCACCACTAAACTCAAAATTGAGGATGATAAGGAAAATTAAAATTAATCTAAGGAGAACAAGCCCGAGGAGACAAAAATAGATGTATAGATTTTGATTCCTAATTGGAACACATCTAATCTCAATGTTGAACAAATGAGAACAATTAGTGAGCAGATAGACAAAAAGGCCAAGCAAGAGGAGTTGAGGAAAGAGCATTAGCAAATATAGGTACACTATAATTTTAAAGATTTATTTCTTGAGATTGTTGATTAGATAACATAGATGATAAGGCACCCATTATAAAATAGTTGGTTAATACTTTTTAGAAAATTAATGACCATGACATAGACACAAGAGAAAAATTGATGTAAAGGCTAGAGAGAAAGTTTCAAAACAAAGTGATGTTGAAAGTAGAAACCAAGATTGCACTCAAATAAGTTGAACTCTCCATTCTTGTTACTAATTTAGAGAAGTTAGTACATAACATAAACACATTTTTTACCAAATTGTATGTTGTCCCCACATTTACTAAATAAATCAGTGAAAAGATGAATAAGATTGGTGTTGATCTATAGAAGAGTAGTAAGGATTTAGACTTGAACCCAAGTCTTAGTTTAGTGTATTTTTCTAAGATCATATTTTTGTAGGACAAGTAATAATAATTATTGCATGAGGAATGCAACATCTAATCAGAGGTCACATCTATTGAAGATTTGTCATTACCTCATTTTTAGGTGATGCAAAGACACCTACATATTCATTCCAAGTTCAATTGTCTATAGTTGACAACATGGTCAACTTAGGAGAAAAATGGAGATAGAGAGACAGGTTCTTGAGACACTCAAGAATAATTGGGAATAAATAATGGTTGTGGTCTTAAGATTATATTAACCATTTTTAGATGTATTTGGTATAGTCCCTGATCCAAAGTTAAATATCATTTTTTGGAATAAGTGACAAAAACAAGGAGGAAATGTTTATGATCAATTGTAAGGAGAAAACAAGGGGGAAATGTATTGGAGTAATAAGGAGAGATTTTATTGAGCAAAAAGATTTTGGAAAAGATTTTGAAAATATAAGTTACAAACTAGGCTATATGTATGGGGCACACCCTAAGGGGAAGCTAAATGTTTTGAATTTTTTTTATGTAAATTTTTTTATCATGATAAGTTTTTTTTCCACTAATGACAAAGGGGAAGATTTTTTACTCTAAAGGAAATCTTGGTATTTTCTATTAGTGAAAAAAACTTAGTCATTTACAAGGTAGAGTTGGTTGGTCAACATTGTGACCAGGTCACAACAAAGGTTGAGCTTCAAAGAGCATAAGTGTACGAGTCCAATATGTATCTAGCATATAATAATCACCAAGAAATTAGTAGCTTTTGAACTATATAGGAGGTGACATATAATATAAGTTGAGTGCCATATTTACTGAGCAATTTAGAGAGGAAATAGTTAAAGCTAAGTATGGTATATGTCAAGGACTAGTGGGAAGAATCAAGCATGACTAAACATTGGAAGTTATATGTGCTTATTTATGTAGTCTGTGTATATGAGCTTGGAATGACATAAAATCTTACATAAACTATTTTTCCAAGAATGAAATGTGTTTCTATGATTGAGGTGAAGATCAAGGAGATGATTACGCTTGTAATTATCTATCACTAATCCCTATATAGTATGATGAACCAATTAAAAAATAGTAAAGCTTGAGAAGCAAAAAGGATGAATGACAATCATTAATTTCAATCCAGAAGTTTCCTAAGATAGTTATATATGTAGGTTTTCTAGGTTGAATATGTTGTTGCGAGTTGGAGGAACTTATGTTTACAAAGTTGAAGGAGAATCAGTGAGTAGGACTGAGGGTAATCAAGCAGTGTAGTGAGAAGCTATTGTAGAACAGTCACATTGAGGTAATCAAATATTGGATAGAGAAGATTTTTCATTAGCAAATTAGTTTATACTAGAGGATCATGGTATAATTACATTGTAACCAGTATATCAAGTGAATCTCTTAATAGAGTGGTCTTAACAGACTTATTATAAATCTCCTAATAGAGTACCTACTTAGTTGTGAAGTTTAAATACTTTTGTAAAAGTAGACTTAATAGTCTTGTATTCTTTTATAAGAGTAGACCCATCACAGGGTAGATTGTCAAAAGTGGTCAAATTGTAGCTCTAACATGCACTTTTTTACTACACTATTGAAGATTTTGTGGGTGCTACCCTAATTGTAGTTTTAAATTTACATTAGAGGGTTTTTGCATTACCAAATATTGTGTCATGTGTTGAATACTTTCATATGTGTTTTGATCATGTTAGTAGATGTTAGATTTGTTATTACATGATATTATATGTCTGATTAATGACAAGATTAAGGTTAATGAGGTATATTGTGAATTATGTTTAGTATGGTTAATGTCTTGAAGTGGTAAAAGTTTTGGAGATCCTGATTCACCCTCCCCCCTCCCCCCTGCCCTCCCCTCAACATCTTACTTTCTCATTATGATTCCAACATTTATGTGAGGTTTCTCCTAGATCCTACCCTTTGATGATCATGCTCTCCTCAAAATTTTTAATTAATAGACAACATTATTTGTTATGGGCTGTTATGACCTCTAGTATATTCTTGATCACTTCTTCCTTTTAGGTGTTATATGTGGATCGGGAGGACCCTCTTTGTTGTGATAATAATGTTGGAAAGTACAATTGAAACAATTGTTATGTTGTCATTGATATAAAACCTTGTTGGTGAGATAATTACTACATGAGTAGAGTATCATATCAAGATTGTTGGTGTAAATAAGTATTTACTTATTACACTTACTTAAGTTTACTTAGGTTAATGCATTATTTAATTATTTTGCATTATTTTATTATTATTTTGGGTGAGACACTTAGGAGTTTGTGTACTCTCATTGAGTTACACAACTCTAATTATGCACATGATGTCTACAACATAGGAGTATGCATCATTCACTGAGTTCTCATGATAACAACATAGCTATTTGCACTCCTCATTTAGCACATGTTGTCTACACCACTGATTTGCATGCTACACCATTGTAGGCTTATCCTCACATCATTGCACTTAATTTCATGCTTAATGGAGGACAACCCATATCTGGTGGACATGTCCCTGGTTGTATGACATATCATAATGCTGACTTCTATGTATTCTAGAAGCTCTCCTGAGGCCTTTATATTCAAGCACTCCTAGTGTACTATCAACCAGTTATTTGAATGAATATCATCATTCTGATCATAATCTGTCTATTTTGGTCTACTATGTGCTTGTGTTTAGTTCTTTAGTTCTTGGGTGAATTCTGGCCTAAGCCAAATTCTTACAAAGATGATTGATGAAGTGGATTTGAGAAGAAAAAATAACAAGAGGACCTAGTGGAAAGGTTGAGATATAGGGAATTACAAAGGGCACTTGATTAGTTATAATTTGGCAAGATAATGTGTTGGCTAATCATAATAATAAGTGGAGAAGATAGTTATGTTGAAGCCTAAAAGAGATTATCAATGAAGAACAAATGCTTAGGATTAACTAAGCTTCAAAGAAGAAGATTAAGGAACTTATAGTTGAAGTCAAGCTATGCTAGTATTGACTGAGTGAATAGTAAAAGCTAGGAAATTTTTGTGTTGACCAAGTGCTAGTAAAAGATGGTGTAATAAAAAAAAATAGAATGAGTGCTAGTAAATGGACTAAGTAAAGATAGTATAATCCAAGTGAGTAAAGATAGTGATGATCAAGTTATCTAGTGATAACCAAGGCCAAAGAACACAATGTTGGTTGAGTGATAGCATTTTATAGTTTGTGAAGGAAATGAAATTCTTGCATGACATAGTTCAATTCTTGGAACATGTAAAGTGTGTTGAAGATAAATATTGATGAGCTAGAACATTTAATGACAAGGAAACCATGTTTAAGAATTTTTAGACATGAACTCAAAAAGAAGTTTGGAGAATTTTCTAGAAGAGGATAGAGGAAACAAAAAAATAAATGGATTTGATGAATCTAGCCTAAACCTATGATCAATGGTCATGTTTAAGTAGAAAGATAAAGTTACCTTTTTAAGGAGGCATGAGGATTAACATAGAGAGGTTAGCAGACCTAAAAAGGTTGGAGTAACTACTAATTTTGTTGATTGGAAAACTTGAGCAAAAGGTTGAATAGTGATGTATTGATGTGTAGAGTGATTTCTTTAATGGTTGCCAAGTGACTTAGTGATGGAGATGATAATGAAGGCTAGTCAATGTTTAAGTTGTTGGACCAAATTTTTGATATGTATTTGAAAGTGAGTTATATTTATTCAAATCAACCTGCTAATTACTTTCTAACCATTATATTAGTTGAAATCCTTTAATCAAGGTTGACCTAATAGTCATTTTTAAATCATGTAATCAAGTTGACACTATAATGGAATGTTCGTAAGTCCTCTAAGAAGGCCACTCCTAATAGGGTGATTAAATCCTTTAATAGGGTCACACCTAACAATGTGTATTGTAACCTTTAATAGAGTTGGCCCCTAACAAAGCTCACTTTAGAAGAGTGAAAAATTGGTGACGTATTGTTGGTGGTTTTTCCCAAATTGGGTTTCCATGTTAAATCCTAGTGTTTCACTTGTGTGGATGTTATTTGAGATTTTTTACTATTAATGTTTTATAGTATGAAATTTTTTTATTTTTGGGATAGTGGACTACAAGTTTATGTTACTAATATATTTCTATAGAGATTGAGATACTTTATGAATAGATCTAAGTTTCTTAAAGAGTTGAAAAGTTTAATTGGTACATCTGGACCTAAGGATAACTAATTCACCAACCCTCCCCCTCTTAGTTATTATAAATCATTCTAACAATTGGTATTACAGCTTTGGTGCTTGTAGAGAAAAATTTGAAGGGAATTAAATCTAAATATCAAGATGTATAGAAATGAGATACCCAAGTTGAACAAGGAGAACTTCCCTACATGGAAAAGTCTAATAAAGCTTCACATAGTTGGAACTAGAGACTCAACAATATTCTATTTGATGAATGAGTATGTGATTGCACCTTCACCTTTGATATCCCAATAGATAAAGGATAAACAATATCACAATCAAGCAATGTTGGAGATTGCATCTTCCCCAAGTTGTTCAAAGTTTGATGATATTAAGGATTGGAACTCTACAAAGAAGATGTGCAAAAATTTGGCAAAGATCCATAGAGGAGATAAGAATGTAATAAGCGAAAAATCAAAAATCTTGAGAGGAAAGTTTGATGACATGAGAATGGTAGAATGTGAGAACATTTCCCAAAATTTTGGAAGAGTCAAAGAAGTTTTGAATGATATTAGAAGAGTTGATGGAAAGATAAGTGATGAAATTGTGATAAAAAAGGTATTGATAACTTTAATTCTTATTTATGTTATTAGATTTTCTACAATACAAGAACTAAGATGTACTCCTAGTAATGACCTAACCTTGGGTACAGTCTAGTTTGTAAACTTATTGCTTTTGAATTGTTAAATTTTGATAATTTTAATGCCCCTTCTATTGAATCTTCTTTCAAGTCAAAATTGGTTTTGTGTAAGTCTAAAAAGAAGAAAGCAAAGTATAAGGCAACTGAGAGTGAATATTTTGACGATGGTCTTGAGTATCTTGAAGCATTAATGGTTAGGATACTTCCAAAAGGAAAAGGAAAATACAAAGGTAAAATCCCTATAATTTATTTTTCATGCAATAAAGTTGGTCATGTTGTTGTAAGATGTCTTGACATGGATGACAAGGATGAAAGGAAAAATATAAATTTCAAAGGAAGAAGAGATGGAAAAGACAAAAAAGGAAGAAGAATACAAAGGAAAAGGTAAAAATTCTTGTTACATTTTTGAAGAAGAGTGTGATAATTATTTTGATAGTAATGATGAAGAAGTTGTTTATGTTGCTATGAAAGATGATTTTGATGAAGATGAGAAAACTAAACTTATTTCATATGTAAGTAAAGGTGATAGATGGATAATTGATAGATGTCGCTCACATCACATGACTAGTGATAAAAGTAAGTTTGAAAACCTAGAACATTATAAAGGAGATAGAATTAAGCTTGGTAATGATGCACCATGTCTTTTGAAAGGTAAATTATCAATAAAGTTGACTAATAAGATCACATGTGGTAATTCTTATTAGGTTGGAGGACTTAACTACAATTCTTTAACTATGGCATAGTTGAACAATTTAGGCTACAAAGTTGAATTTCAGCATAAGAGGGCTAAGATACATAATGGTTCAGGAGAATTGATTGAAAGTGGAGACCAAACAAGAGGTAACTTATTTTATGTAGACCTATCTCATGATACATACTTGTTTTCATCATGCAATGATATATGGTTATTGAATAAGAGGCTATGTCATGTGAACTTTGATAATTTGGTAATCATTACTAAGATGAATAAAGAGGGATAACAAAATTGAACAAACTTGATAATGTGATGGGTAAGCAATGTCGATTGGGAAAAATGAAAGGGTCTACTTTCAAGAGAAATACCTATACTTCTGATGTTATTTTAGAGCTAGCTCACCCTAACCTTTGTGGACCTATTTGTGTGCAAGTCTATTGTGGTGACAAATATTTTTTCTATTTGTTGATGACTACTAAAGAATGATGACTATAATGTCTCCTAAAAGAAAAATCTAATGCATTTCAAATGTTTAGTAGTATTTAGCTAGAGTTGAAAAATAAATAGGTAAGAGCTTGAGTGTCTCAGATCTTATAGAGGTGGTGAAATTATATCTAGAGAATTCAACAAATTTTTCAATGATAGAGGAATCAAAAGATAGATGTATAAACCTAGGACCTCTCCATAGAATGGTATAGCTAAAAGGAGAAATAGATTAATCATGGATTGTACTAGGAAATTGATGATGGAGAAGAATGTTGTATCAAAATATTGGAGAGAAACTCTGTAAGTATAGTTGTTTATACCTTGAACTAGGTACAAGTCAAGAAAGGTACAAATCTTACACATTTGAAGTTATGGTATGGATATGCACCTAATGTGAAATAATTCAAAGTTTTTAGAAGAAAATGTTATATATTGAAAGATATCAAAAACAGAAAACTCTAAGAATTTGTAAGAATTTACCTTAGGGAAAAATTCACCCAAGACCAAGAAGCACAATAACTAGCACAAAACACCAATAGAGTATGATCAAAATAACAATATGATATTCAATTTCATTCTAAAGAACACTAGAGGTGCCTATATATAAAGGCCTCTATGATGCATCTAGAATTCTTAGGAGTTAGCAACATAATAAGTCTTAAACCTAGGCACATATCCACCAGGTGTGGATTATCCTCCATTAAGCACAAGAGTTAATGCAATGATGAGAGAATAAGCCTACAAAGGTGTATCATATACAATTATGTTGTAGACACCATGTGTTAAAATAATAGTGCGAACAACTATGTTATCTACATGAAAACTCAATTGATTATGCATACTCCAGTGTTGTAGACACCATCTGCTAAATTAGAGTCGCTTACTCCAATGTTGTCAACATGACAACTCATATGAGTATGCAAACTCCTAGGTGTCTAACCTAAGAAATAATAAAATAATACATTTATCCTAAGTAAACTTAAGTAAAGTGTAAATAACAATTATTTACACTAACACCCCCCTTAAGTGCAACTTAGGGCAATGCACTTAGACTCACAAAATCTATGGTAAAATGCATAATGGGTCACAGCTACTAGGCCATGTTAGGTACCAAGTACAATGCAATATAGAAATGCATGAAATCTCTTTGCAACTGGAGAAAGAGGGAAAACTTGATGGGAAAAACCCTCCCCCAAAAAGAGAGATATGCACAATATAGAAGAGAAGGACCATGTGATCCCCCTAGTGAAAAATCCCTCACCCCCAAGAGATCTTGCAAATGAATATACTTGACCTCTATGAAGGGCTTGTTGGTGTGATTTTTCACAGTATAGAAAATTTCTGTTATTTGGATGAAAAATCAGTTAACTCTTTGTTTCTTGCAAACTAGGGTTTTATTTTGTAAAATCTTGAAAATTGTTAGATTACCCTAGTTATGCCCTGTTCTATAAGTTGTATCTTCCCTTTAAATTCTTAGGCTTTGGCTTTCAAATTATCCATAAAAAAGCCCTAAGTGCATAAAAAACCCTTATACCTTGGTTTTATATTGCCCTAATTTTCAAATTTAAAAAAAGGGGGGGTTTTTCTTCAAGTATCTTGGCGAGATGTTTTATCCTAATGTTTTGTTCGGATCAGAATATTTTTTTAATCCTTGTGATAAACCTTTCATGTGCCTTTAATTGCGATATTATTTTTGAAAGGACACGAAGTTGAAGAGTTTTTTTTTTCAAACATCGTTGATCTATCAGAGATCAAGGGCCAGTGCATCCCCACATTATGAAGATGAAGGTTTTTAAGCAAAGCAGGCAAGCACATTTGCGAGGCGTGGCAAAGTGGGGTCAGGTATTTTTGATTCAGTGTGCTACACTATAAATGATGGATGACGTGTACTGCCAAATGTGCACTGAAGGATTTTGGCTACTGAATCGAAGTGAAATCTTATCAACCATAGATCTTTCGAAGATCTATGGTTAGTGCATCCCCGCATTATGAACATGAAGATTTTTAAGCAAAGCGGGGAAGCACATTTGTGACGCATGTCACAGTGGGACCAGACTATGAAGAATGTAGAAGTCACGCCATAGGATCTGACAATTGTGCTTAGCTGGAACTACTCATCCATATGGGCCAGAAAGGTGTTAGAAATAAATGCAACAGTCAGAACACGCGGGTTAACAATAGTCATATCATTGGCCCAAGTGGATAATGTGAGCATGAAATAAAGGGTTGTTTCTAATCATCGATCTTGTCTTGATCAACGAACGGTGCGTCCTCACATTTTGCATTTGAGTGAAGTTTAAACAAAGTGAGGATGTGCCCTACAGACACGTGTCCGTGGTGATGTCAAAATTTTGCTTAGATGCCTGGCAAGGTGGAGTTAGCATCACCGTTGATCTTTCAAAGATCTACGCTAGGTTCATCCTCGCATTATGAAGTGGTAGGTTTTTAAGTAATACAGGGAAGCGCATTTGCGACACGTGGACTAGATGATGTCAATTACTTGCTTACATAGAAGAAGATATGAGATCTGCTAGCATGGAATGTTGTCAGACGGTATGACCTCATATGGCAGTTTCTTATTGGTCAGCTCAGCTAGCTGGTTGTTAATAAAAAGTGGATTAGTGTGATCATTGATGTTGTCTTGATCAATGGACAGCGCATCCTCGCATTATGAAGTATTAGGTTTTTAAGTAATGTGGGGAAGCACATTTGTGACACGTAGCATTTTTCTAAAACCTGTAAAGCTTGTGATTTTTAAATCAGAACTGTCCGATCTGATAAAATCTACGGATGGGATTCAAACTTGAGTACGAATTGTGAGCAACGGTTACTGAGAGTAAATGTGATTCAGACCTTGTGCATGCAGTTTTAATTTATGAAAAGAGCCCATGATTTCACCATTAATGAACCACCGAAGTGCAGAAAGAACATCAGGGCATTCAAGCTTTTAGAGCTAGGGCACAAAAATTCTTGGTTAATACTCTAGTAAAATTACAGAAGACACCATATACTGCAGAAGCATGAATTCTCGCGGGTAAGTGCTCTGTGACTTTCTATGTAAATTTCAAGCATCTGTTGTTGTTAATTTCCTAGGGTTCATTCAAAATGCCTCCCCGAAAAGAGTTTACTGGTCAAAAGGATTATTTAAAACGTTCTGTGCATGATGATTTTCTTGAACAGTTCCCCTTATCAGTGCATGAATTAACTAAGTGAAGGGAACTCATTTCGAAAAATCCTAGAATAGTTGTAGCAGAAGGCTTTTATGACAAAGCTAATTGGATAAGGGATGCCCAAGTTTCCATGGGAGGTTTGGAGTTGTTTAAGAAATGGTTTTCAGAGTGAAAATTGGACACTCCTATGAGCAGTGTTTGGGAATTTGATATTGGAAAATTAATAGTCCCCACTATTTTCTTTGATAGTGATTTATTGATGGGCCTGGCAAAGAAGTATGATCCTATCACTGGATGGGTAAAAAATCATTCTGGAGTCAATCTTTTTAGGGTTTGCCCTAAGTTGTTCAGTGAGGTTTTCAACCTTAACCCTAACCATGTTGTGCATAAAATCATTAATATGGATGATTTGCAAGCCAAATATGATGCACAATGAATGTACTTGAGAATAGGGCCACTATAGGAACATGCTGCCAAGGTCGGTAATTTTCCTGTGATTATAGCTAGTACCCCAGAGCCATTGTTGAGAAGACATTTCAACTTGAGAGCTCAAGCGCTGCATTTTTTTCTTTGCAAGATCTTTGCGATAGATGAAGGTGATCAAATTCCAGGTTCTGTTGTCCTTATAATTTCTCAAACCCTTCAATTTGGAATGAGTACCATTCTGGATTTTGCCACTTTTCTAGCAAAAGAGATTCACAATGGTTTGGTTGGAATAGCAAAGGGAAAACTAAACAAACCATTTTGTTGGTATTCATTGATGATGCATGTATGCTTATACAAAGGATATACTTTCTTCTCCAAGGGTATGGAGTTGGAAACAACAAAGGAT
Source organism: Cupressus sempervirens (assembly GCA_028749045.1). Taxonomy (NCBI): domain Eukaryota; kingdom Viridiplantae; phylum Streptophyta; class Pinopsida; order Cupressales; family Cupressaceae; genus Cupressus; species Cupressus sempervirens. Next base: position 191,294,304 of record CM053788.1, read on the forward strand.
GGAGAGAGGAATCTAGTGCAGTTGTGGACTGTGGATATGACTTCAGAAGCCATAGATGCTAGCTATGTAAGATTTGATAGGTATTTTGCATCAAGCTTAGACTGCTTTTAACAGGAGATAGCCCTAGAATCCCACAAGCATTATTATAATTGGTCAGACCCGAGGACCATGCTAAAGGGCTACTTGTCAGTCATAACTGGGGGGATATAATTCTCTAAAATGTTTCAAAAGTGATAAGAGTTTATGGTTTTTTGGGAAAACCTCATGTGCTACCATTTCATGTGCCTTTGAAGATAGGGATTGCTGAGCTCTTATGGCAAATAGGTACTATAGATGAGAGGGAATTGGTTAAGAAGGGAACTTTCTTTCCAATGGTTACTGTAGTGCATGATTTTTTCTTTGTCAAAAAGGGGAGGAAGCACTTAAATTTTTTTTTGGACAGGTATAACATGGCAGAGTCTCATGCCCAATTCATTAACCCTGAAGGATTCTATGACCTTTTAAAAGAAAGGGTGAGCACTTCCCATATGGTACATCAAGTTTGCTATCAAGAAGATATAATCAAAAATATCTTCACATTGCAGGAGAAAGAATTGAGGAAAGAGAAATGGATAGTTTTTAGTAAAACCCTAGAATTCATTAATGCTTTTGACCCCCAATATGACCCATTGAAAGATAAGAAACACTTGGGAGCCAAAATACAGGCATTAATGAATAATTTTTCCATAATAATTCAAACCATGAATGAAAAGAAAGCTATGTTTGTTGAGGCACATATAGAAAAGGCAACAGAAGTACAAAGAAGAATAAGTAGTAGAAATATGGTAGCTCCTAGCCAATATACATTACAGAAATGGGCAGGTTATGTCATGATTCAAAATGTGCAACAGGCACCCCCTCATAAGAAATCAAGGTCAAGAAGTCTGTCTGTAGCCAGCTCTCCAAAAAGACAAAAATTAGAGTAGGGGTTTTCTTCTTCTCAAAAGGAACAATACACCCCAAGCCAGTCCCCAATCCAGATAGATGATGAGGCATCTCTAAGGGAATAGCTTAGACAAATGGGTGGAGAAGGGGATGTGATTGTCACTTCTATAGACCTAGATATTGGAGAGCCACAAGAACCTCCTATACATTCCTTGGACCTAACCATTGCTAATAACCAAGGTAAGGAAATTGACCCAATCGTTGCCCAGGCTTCTCAAAAATTTATTAATGATGAAAATTTTGTAAGATCTAGAGCCTTTGTACAGTTTTTGTGGAGATTAAATATGAAAATTTTTGAGAAAGCCTATGAGAAGATCAAGGCTAAGCAACCAGATAAACCCGACCGGGTTATTAAAGAAGAGGTAAAGTCAAAAATTTTGAATGATTTTGCCCAGTTTACTCCTGAACCCGAGAGGCAAATAGTTAGACAATCAGGAGTCCTCCTTCTGCCAGTGTGGGATATAGCAAATGCTATTGGTTTTTATTCAGTAAGGAAGCAGAAAGATGTTCAACTAACAACTACTGAAGAAGTACTATAGGCTCATAGAGGGGTCAAATTTAGTGATGACCACCAAGCCCTTGTTATATGGTCCATAGATAAGAGGGAAAATACTAGGATGCATGAGTTTTCGGTAGTAAAGCATACTGGTACATTGAGAGTATACAGGGCTAGTAAGGTAAGTAGTAAACAAGTAATGGGAATGGCCTTAGAAGTGCTAAAATTAGGTGGTGTTGTATCTAGCCAGGAAGAAGATAAGTTTACCCAACTTAATGCTAGGTTTGAAGAAGTCTTAAAAGCATATGATTGACCTGTTAAAATTAGGAAAACATTGATTGACCTACTTAGAAAATACAAACATGTCTTTGCTTGGTCATATGATGACCTTAAGGCTTATAAGGAGGATCTGTTCCAGCATATCATACCATTAAAAGACAATGTAAAACCTTTCAGGAAAAAATAGAGACCAGTGAATCCTACTCTGGCCCCAAAAATGCAAGAAGAGCTGATGAAACTAAGGGAAGGTGGGATAATCAAACCAATCAGGCATTCCACCTAGGTTTTAAATTTGGTTCCTGTCAGGAAGAAAAATGGAGATATTAGGCTATGCGTGGATTTTAGAAATTTAAACATTGCATCTCTGAAAGACAATTATGGGTTACCAAATATGGAAGCCATGTTGCAGCAAGTGACTAGCTTTGAGTTAATGTCAATGATGGATGGTTTCTCTGGATATAATCAAGTTCTAGTAAAGGAAAGTGAATAGTTCAAGATAGCCTTCACAACCCCATGGGGAACATATGTATATGTGACGATGCCTTTTGGCCTGATTAATGTAGGAGCTACTTTCCAAACAGCCATGGATGTAGCATTTCATGATTATATTGATAAATTTATGGTTGTGTACCAGGACAATCTTACAACATATTCTAATAAGGCCAAGGATCACTGCAAACATTTGGAAAAAATCTTTATCAAAGCTCTGGAATATGGAGTTTCTTTAAACCCAAAGAAATGCACATTTGCGATCACAGAAGGCAAACTACTAGGACATATAGTGTCTAAGGATGGGGTGAAAATAGACCCTAAGAGAGTAGCGGCTATTGACAAAGTCCCTAAGCCAAAAAATGTAAAAGGAATTCAATCTTTCTTTGGCCAAGTTAGTTTCCTTAGAAGATTTGTTACAAATTTTTCCGAGATCAGTAGACCTATCTAAAAGATGCTCAACAAGGGAGCCACTATAGATTGGAATGGTGAACTTTCACAAGCATTCCAGGATATTAAAATTGCAATAAAAAATGCTCCAGTATTGAGAACCCTAGATTATTCAAAACCCATGCATATATTTTCTTTTGCATCCTTCCACACAGTAGCTGCAGTCTTATTGTAAAAAAATCAAGAAGGATATGAGCAGCCTATTGCCTTTTTCAGTAAATCACTATAGCCTGCTGAACTAAAATATGAAATAAATGAAAAACAAGCATATGCTTTACTAAAGTCTGTAAAAGCTTTCAGATGTTACCTGGTAGGTGCTACTGTTATCGCTTTTGTACCTAGTGCTGTAGTCAAGGATATATTTTCTCAACAGGAAGTATCAGGCAGGAGGTGTAGATGGATCAATAGAATCCAGGAATTCAACATTGATATACAGATAACAAAGTTAGTAAGGGGTCAAGGTTTGGCCAAACTCATGGCTGAAGCTAATCTAGAGGCTAATAAGATAAATTTGGTAAACGATGATCTCAGAGCTGACTTATGTGACATGGACCTGTGTGATTGGTACACCAACGTCATATATTACTTGCAACACATGGAAGCTCCTCCCCATTTGCCTAAAAATGAAAAGAGGAATACTATATTGCAAGCCATCAAGTATGTAATTGTCCAAAGAAAACTATGGTGGAGAAATTTTGAGGGAATATTATTGAAATGTGTTGATAAAGAAAAGGCAAAAGAGGTCGTGAAAGAAATGCATGCTAGAGTGTGTGGGGGACACTATATGGCAAAAACTACTGCACATAAGATAATGAGGGCTAGATTTTGGTGGCCTTCCCTTTTCAAGGATGCCCAAGTTATGGTTAAGAAGTGTGACCCTTGTCAGAGGTTTGCTGGAAAGCTAAAGTTCTTAGGAAATACCCCATTGAAGCTAGTGGAAATTCAATCTTCTTTTCAACAATGGGGCCTGGATTTCATAGAAGAGATTTTCCCCAAGTCTAGCACTGGCTATTCTTGGATTCAAGTTGCTACTGACTATATTACAAAATGGGTAGAGGCTATCCCCACAAGAAATGCAACAAGTAAAGTTGTCAATAATTTTCTACTGAATAATATTATTTCTAGGTTTGGTTGTCCACAGAAAATTGTAACAGACAATGCTATGTGCTTCAGGTCTGAGGAATTCATTAAGTTTTGTGATAAATATGGAATAAAAAGGTCATCATCTTCTCCATATCATCCATAAGGGAATGGACAAGCTAATTCCACAAATAAGAGCCTGTTTAAGGTCATTAAGAGAACCTTGGATGATAATAAAATGGTATGGGATTCCAAGTTACAGTTGGGATTATGGGCTGACAGAGTAACTGTAAAGAAACCAATTGGTGTAGCTCCATTTGATTTTGTGTATGGAATTCAAGCCAGAATGCCTCAGAACAACTTGATGGGACTCTACAATTACATCCAGTTGTATGATGAAGATAATATAGATGAAATGCAAGAAAGAATGGATGAATTGGTAGGACTGACAAAAACCAGGAGAGAAGCATCTCTAAAGAATCAAAAGTTGCAATTGCAAGTCAAGACACTCTATGATAAAAGAATTGTAAGCAGAAAGTTTGAAGATGGAGATTTAGTCTTAATGTGGAATGCCAGAATTGAAGATAAAGGAAAACATCGCAAATTTCATCCTATTTGGTTAAGCCCATATCTAATTGAAAATACCTGGGGTGAAGATAATTATTTACTCAAAGATGTATTCGATAGTATTCTTTAATTGTCAGTTCATGGACAGTTCTTGAAGAGGTATTTTTCTTGAAAAATACTTATTTTCTCTATGAACATTAGTTTTAGGGTTTCCTATTATTTTTGTAAATTCTGTATATTCTGTAAATTATTGTTAGTGTCCTTGTGCAGTCTGGTTCCTTATTTCTGTGTGTTGCTCAGTGTTGTCTGAAGAAGTTGTCATTTTACCAAATATGTGGTCTGCTCTCCCAGAGATTTTGAATTCTTGTATAGACTTAGGTACTCTATCATCCCCAGGCAGAGCCACTGTTGGTGTGATTTCTCACAATATAGAAAAATTTTGTTATTTGGATAAAAATCAGTTAAGTCTTTGTTTCTTGCAGACTAGGGTTTTATTTTGTAAAATCCTGAAAATCGTTAGATTACCCTAGTTATGTCATGTTCTGTAAGTTGTATCTTCCCTTTAAATTCTTAGGGTTTGGCTTTCAAATTATCCATAAAAAGGCCCTAAGTGTGAAAAAAACGCTTATACCTTGGCTTTATGTTGCCCTAATTTTCAAATTTTTAAAAAGGGGGGGGTTTTCTTCAAGTATCTTAGCAAGATGTTTTATCCTAATGTTTTGTTCACATCAGAATATTTTTTTAATCCTTTTGATAAACCTTTCATGTGCCTTTAATTGTGATATTCTTTTTGAAAGGACGCCAAGTTGAAGAGTTTTTTTTTCAAACACTGTTGATCTATTAGAGATCAAGGGCCAGTGCATCCTCGCATTATGAAGATGAAGGTTTTTAAGCAAAGTGGGGAAGCGCATTTGTGATGCATGGCAAAGTGCGGTCGGGTATTTCTGATTCAGTGTGCTACATTGTAAACAATGGATGGCGTGTACTGCCAGATGTGCACTGAAGGATTTTGGCTGCTGAATGGAAGTGAAAACTTATCAACCATAGATCTTACGAAGATCTACGGTTAGCGCATCCTCGCATTATGAAGATGAAGGTTTTTAAGCAAAGTGGGGAAGCGCATTTGTGATGCATGTCACAGTGGGACCAAACTATGAAGAATGCAAAAGTCACGCCATAGGATCTGACAATTGTGCTTAGTTGGAACTACTCATCCATGTGGGCTAGAAAGGTGTCAGAAATAAATGCAATAGTCAAAACACGTGAGTTAACAACAGTCATATCATTGGCCCAAGTGGATAATGCGAGCATGAAATAAAGGGCTATTTCTAATCATCGATCTTGTCTTGATCAACGAATGACGCATCCTTGCATTTTGCATTTGAGTGAATTTTAAACAAAGTGGGGATGCGCCCTGTAGACACCTGTCCGTGGTGACATCAAAATTTTTCTTAGATGCTCAGTAGGCTAGAGTCAGCATTGTCGTTGATCTTTCAAAGATCTACGGTTGGTGCATCCTCGTATTATGAAGTTATATTTTTTAAGTAATGCGGGGAAGCGCATTTGTGACACATGGACTAGATGATGTCAATTACTTGCTTGCTTAGAAGAAGATATGACATCTGCTGGTGTGGAATGTTATCAGACAGTATGAGCTCATATGCCAATTTCTTATTGATCAGCTCATCTAGCTAGTTGTTAATAAAAAGTGGATTAGTCTGATCGTTAATCTTGTCTTGATCAACGGATGGCACATCCCCGCATTATGAAGTTGTATGTTTTTAAGTAATGCAGCGAAGTGCATTTGTGACACATAGCATTTTTCTAAATGTTGTAAAGCTTGTTATTTTTAAATCAAAACCGTCTGATTTGAAAAAATCTACAGATGGGATTCAAACTTGAGTGCAAATTGCGGGCAATAGTTACTGAGAGTAAATGTGATTCAGACCTTATGTATGCCATTTTAATTTATGAAAAGAGTCCACGATTTCACCATTAATGAACCATCAAAGTGCAGAAAGAACATCAGGGCATTCAAGATTTCAGAGCTAGGGCACAGAAATTCTTGGTTAGTACTCCAGTAAAATTGCAGAAGACATCATATAGTGCAAAAGTGCAAATTTTAGCGGGTAAGTGCTCTGTGACTTTCTAAGTAAATTTGAAGCATCTGTTGTTGTGAATTTCCTAGGGTTCATTCAAAATGCTGCTCCGAAAAGAGTTTACTGGTCAAAAGGATTATTTAAAATGTTCTGTGCATGATGATTTTCTTGAACAATTCCCCTTATCAGTGCATGAATTAACTAAGGGAAGGGAACTCATTCTGAAAAATCCTAGAATAGTAGTAGCAGAAGGCTTTTATGACAAAGCTAACTGGATAAGGGATGCCGAGATTTCCATGGGAGGTCTGGAGTTGTTTAAGAAATGGTTTTCAGAGCAAAAACTAGACACTCCTATGAGCAATGTTTGGGAATTTGATATTGGAAAATTGATAGTCCCCACTGTTTTCTTTGATAGTGATTTATTGATGGACCTGGAAAAGAAGTATGATCCTATCACTGGATGGGTAAAAAATCATTTTGGAGTCAATCTTTTCAGGGTTTGCCCTAAGTTGTTCAGTGAGGTTTTCAACCTTAACCCTAACCACGTTGTGCATGAAATCATTGATATGGATGATTTGCAAGCTAGATATGATGCACAATGAATGTACTTGAGAACAAGGCCACTACAGGAGCATGCTACCAAGGTCGATAATTTGCCTGTGATTACAGCCAGTACCCTAGAGCCATTGGTGAGAAGAAATTTCAACTTGAGAGCTCAAGCGTTGTACTTTTCTCTTTGAAAGATCTTTGGGATAGATGAAGGTGATCAAATTCAATGTTCTATTGTCCTTATAATTACTCAAACACTTCAATTTGGAATGAGTACCATTTTGGATTTTGCCACTTTTCTAGCAAAAGAGATTCACAATTGTTTGGTTGGAATAGCAAAGGGAAAAGTAAACAAACCGTTTTGTTGGTATTCATTGATGATGCATGTATGCTTATACAAAGGATATAATTTCTTCTCCAAGGGTATGCAGTTGGAAACAACAAAGGATGGAGAGAGGAATCTAGTGCAATTGTGGAGTGTGGATATGACTTCAGAAGCCACAGATGCTAGCTATGTAAGATTTGACAGGTATTTTGCATCAAAGCTTAGATTTCTTTTAAGAGGAGATAGCCCTAGAATCCCACAAGCATTATTAGAATTGGTCAGACCCAAGGACCATGCTAAAGTGCTACTTGTTAGTCATAACTGGGGGAATATAATTCCCTACAATGTTTCAATAGTGATAAGAGTTTATGGTTTTTTGGAAAAACCTCATGTGCTACCATTTCATGAGCCTTTGAAGATAGGGATTGCTGAGCTCTTATGGCAGATAGGTACTATAGATGAGAAGGAATTGGTTAAGAAGGGCACTTTCTTTCCAATGGTTACTCTAGTGCATGATTTTGTCTTTGTTAAAAAGGGGTGGAAGCACTGAAATTTTTTTTTGGATAGGTATAACATGGCAGAGTCTCATGCCCAATTCATTAACCCTGAAGGATTCTATGACCTATTTAAAGAAAGGGTGAGAGCTTCCCATATGGTACATTAGGTTTACTATCCAGAAGATATAATCAAAAATATCTTCACATTGCAGGAGAAAGAATTGAAGAAAGAGAAATGGATAGTTTTTAGTAAAACCCTAGAATTCATTAATGCTTTTCACCCCCAGTATGACCCATTGAAAGATAAGAAATATTGGGGAGCCAAAATATAGGCATTAATGAATAATTTTTCCATAATAATTCAAAAATAAATGAAAAGAAAGCTATGTTTGTTGAGGCACATCCAGACAAGGCAGCAAAAGTACAAAGAAGAATAAGCAGTAGAAATATGGTAGCTCCTGGCCAATATACATTGTAGAAAAGGGCAGGTTATGTCATGATTCAAAATGTGCAACAGGCACCCCCTCATAAGAAATCAAGGTCAAGAAGTCCATCTACAGCCAGCTCTCTAAAAAGACAAAAATTAGAGCAGGGGTTTTCTTCTTCTCAAAAGCAACAATACTCCCCAAGCAAGTCCCCAATCCAAATAGATGATGAGGCATCTCTAAGGGAACAACTTAGACGAATGGGTGGAGAAGGGGATGTGATTGTTACTTCTACAGACCTGGATATTGGAGAGCCACAAGAACCTCTTATACATTCCTTGGACCTAACCATTGTTGATTACCAAGGTAAGGAAATTGACCCAATCATTGCCCAGGCTTCTGAAAGATTTATTAATGATGAAAATTTTGTAAGATCTCGAGCCTTTGCACAGTTTTTGTTGAGATTAAATATGAAAATTTTTGAGAAAGCCTGTGAGAAGATCAAGGCTTAGCAACCAGATAAACCCGACCTAGTTATTAAAGAAGAGGTAAAGTCAAAAATTTTGAATGATTTTGCCCAGTTTAATCTTGAAGCTGGGAGGCAAATAGTTAGACAATCAGGAGTCCTCCTTCTGTCAAAGTGAGATATAGCAAATGCTATTGTTTTTTATTCAGTAAGGAAGCAGAAAGATGTTCAACTAACAACTACTGAAGAAGTACTACAGGCTCATAGAGGGGTCAAATTTAGTGATGACCACCAAGCCCTTGTTATATGGTCCATAGATAAGAGGGAAAATACCAAGATGCATGAATTTCTCGCAGCAAAGAATACTAGTACATTGAAAGTATACAGGGCTAGTGAGGTAAGTAGTAAACAAGTAATGGGAATGGCCTCAGAAGTGTTAAAATTGGGTGGTGTTGTATTTGGCCAGGAAGAAGATAAGTTTACCCAACTTAATGCTAGGTTTTAAGAAGTCTTAAAAGCATATGAGGAAAGAGGTATACAAATACAATCACTTGAAGACAAGGTGTCTCAAATGGAGAAGATACTTGGGAAAAGAAAGGTGGAAGAATCCAGTGCACCTAGAATTGCATACCCTTCATAGTCATTTGTTGGAGCAACCCCTATTATTGAAATACTAGACACCCCTGAAAGGCCCCAATTCTAAACTGCAGAAGACTTTGAAGAAAAAAACTAAATTACATGAGTTGCAAGTAGACTTAAAAAATCAATATGAAGGAAAATTAAAGCAGGTTGTAATGTATTTAAGGGATAAAATACAATGGTCAACCTTCTTTGATCAGTTGACAAGAATTGCAGCCCTCATGGATGAGTTGAACAGAGATAAGGATAAAGTGACCCCCCTTGCACAGAAGTGGAGGGAGAGGAATAATGATATTACAATTATATGTATATCTATCGTCCAAATGCCTTATCATTAAGTAGAGAAAATTTTTGATTTGTTAAATAGACTAGAAGATTTTGATGATAAAAGGGATTCTTTACAGAAAAGATTAACACTCTATATTTCCAAGTATATTTCTAAAAAATTCACTTTATTTCCTTGTGCTTTAGAATCTTTTGATACAATAAAGGAAAAAGAAAAGTGGAAAAAGGAGTTAGATGAAGTATTTTATGAAAGGATCAGGAACATCATGAGTGAAACTAGTCACTAGTTTTGGGCAAGGAAAAACAAAGAGTTGGTAAGGATACAGTTATTTTATAATGACATCAGAAAAGAGCTTGATGATTTAGAAGAAATTGCAAATTCTTTACTGGTTATACAAAGAGAGGCTCTGAATTTTGATTGGCCAAATGATGTTGCTTATAATGAATGGAAAAATTAGTTTATAGAACAAATGTCAGAAGATGATGAGGAGGAAGATATAAAAGTAAAAGTTACCCTTGTAGTTAGTAATGAGGACATGGAAAATCCCCAGGTTAAAGTAAGTTTGCAGGTAACTGAAGATGATACATCACTTTCAAACCTCATGGCTATTTACTCAGAGGATGAAGAATAATTGAAGAATCAGATCATATTTTCTTGTCTCAACAACTGAGAAGAATAACAGAAAGGGACCCACCAAGGAATGTTTGATGTAATAGCCTTCTGTTATTTGATTTTGTCTTTTATGATAGATGTATATCAGTATCATTTAGAAGACACCTGTCACTTTCTTTTAGCCTGAAGCTTGTTGCATCTCACACTATTTAAGTGAGATTCCAAGGCTAAAGAATGGTTTGAGTTCTATTTTTCTAAGTAATATCCTTAGTCTATTTTTGGTCCAAATTTTGAAAGAAAGTTTATGATGTATCTTTTCTGTCAATTCTCTGAGAATAGATGAATATAGAATGAGCTGTGTTTCTTTCTGGAGGTCATTCTGAGTCTATTGTAAAGGATATACCATTTTCAAAGAAAATGAATACAAATTGTGAACTATCCCCATATCAGTTCTTTCTGAATCATGTCTCCTTTCAATTACTTGGTTGTCTTGATATTGTATAAGTAAAGGCTTGTGCAATTGAATGCAATCTAGTTAGGTTGTATATCTATTTATTACTGATGTTAATTCAATGAATTAAATAAAAGCTTTGATGAATGTGATAAGGTTTCTTTAGTAGTGGAAAGGGTTTTGAATGATGAATTCTTATACGAATTGCTGATAGAATTTGTTGTAAGGAAACAAACTAGATCTGAGAACTTGCTATAGAGTCTGAACCCCAATGGATTAGGCACTAATCAAATTGATTCAGCTCAAGGAGAAGAATATCATAAATGATTATCATAATGCAGCCTCAAATCAAATTTTACTTTTATTTCTTGTAGATCTTCAAAGCTGGCCAACACTTGTCTGCATTGAATGTTTTAGCTTCAGTTAGCCACTATTGTTAAGAACATCTGCAAATCTATAGAAGAATTCTTGGCCATATTTTTTTTATGGGATGTGTTTATCAAGTTAGTAAAGAATTATGTATATGTTTGAGGATTTTGAAATGAGAATCAGAATGAAACTAAGAATAATTCTCACACAGTTGTTCCAATTTTGAATCATCCCCGGGCATACCCACCTTGGGTTTGCAGAGCCAAAAGAGTAGAAAATCATCTGTGGTTTTGTTGAAGTTGAGTCCAAATACTTTGCATATGCAATTGTTAATAAGAATTGGCTAATCTTTAGATTGTGTATGTACTGTCATTCTGGTATTAAGCATTTTGTCGCTTAGTAGTTTTAGTGCATTTTGAAACACCAACAAAATGGTGACTCTACTGGGGAAAGTACTGCAAATTCTTTGGTCCTGCTGTGTACGTGTGTGTCATGTTATCTATGTTTTTCCCATGGTTATAAGAGAATATTTTAGTGACAAACCTTGAGAATTTAAAGAGGATAAAACCCAAATACCATTGCTACACACTGATGTATCCGCCCTATCCAAGTGTCTTATCTAACAAGCAAGAGTTGCAGTCTTACGACATTAGTGATTGGTCTGTCTGTGCCAAATATTTTTGTTTCTACTTGTTTATTGTTTTCCTTGAGTTAGCAATAAGTGTCATTCCATATTTTCCCGAGATAGGGTGGTGACTCAGTCAAAGTTTTGAAGCTAGTGCTTATTGTAACGAAAGGTGAATATGGCTGACAAGAGAAAGAACACAAGAGCTTACATAAGAGCCAATCTCGATGTATCAATGTATACTGATCTACCCCAAGGTGGTAGGAAGAACCAAAATAAGAAGAAGATAGATCCAAATCCCACATGGAAACCCAGAGGTAATGCATCCGTAAATTTCCATTATCAACTAGTAGTAGGAAGAGAGTTTTCTTTGCTTAGTTCTAAATCCAAAACTACAAGACTCTTAGGAGGCATTTTCAGTACCCCATTACCAGATGAGAGAGTCTTTCAAGACAAAGACGTGTCTACTATGGGAATTGCTTCACCAAGGCTAGATCCTATAGCAGATATAAACTATAGGCTAGGATTTAGGAATTCATTTGATAATCCTTTTAATCCCAGAACAGCCCCTTATGTAGAGCCAAATCTTATAGATCTGGATGACCCTGCTGATTCATAGGTAACCTCTGTAGATCCTAAAGAAGTGCACTCTGAAATAGGATTTTTGAAGAAATGGATTGCTGAGGAAGAAGCTAAACGCATTCATCTTGAAAAAGAAAAGGAGCAAGCCACCTTGGATGCCATAATAGAAAGGGATGCTTTGCAAAGAATGATGGCTGCTTTGAAGGAGCAAAATAAAAAGTTAGAAGAAAACACCACAACTCTCGATAAGGAGAAACTAGGAGACAAATCCAATTCATAAAATCTAATTTTGCATTGGCTTCATGGCCCAATTTGTCTATCCCACCTGCAATTCTTGCACCAGCTAGTGGTCCAATAACCTCAAATCATGGAGTACCCCAATCTACTCCTACCTCATCATCCACTATTGGCACCCAAGTCCCATTTGTCCCACCTCAACAATCCCAAGCTGCTCCTCTGAGTCAAGCTAATATAGCTAGTACCTCAAATATTCTTGGTTTCCAAAAGAAACCTGTATATCTGGAAAGGTATAGACAAATATCATTTGCTGGTATTCCTAGTTCTCCACATCCCATATCGTTTGATTTAAGAGATAAAGTGGTTAAGTTCTCTAGGAATAATGTTGTTACTAGTGAAGAACATTTGAGAATTTTCATTGATATGTTGAATGATTATGAAGTTGAACATGAAGATATGGTAATGAAATTGTTTGTGCATTCACTAACAGAGGATGCAAGGGATTGGTTTAGGAGGTTGTCTGATGATAGTATTACCTCATGGAGTGATTTGGAGAAATTGTTCAAAGAGAAATATGGAGACAACACTAATCTAGGATTCATGTTGAATGAGTTCAACAATATCAAGAAGAATCCCAATGAATCCACATCCAATTTCAATGTAAGATTCCAGAAAGGTATGTACAGATTATTTCAAGTTATGAGGTTGAATGAAGATGTCTGTCTCTCAACATATTTCAATGCTTTTGATAGCAAAATGGCTTATCCATTGAGGGATAAGGATCCCAAAACTTTAAGGGATGCCTATAAAATTGTAGTAAATATAGAGAATAATAGGAAGGCATCTAGAAAATTAGGTAGGAGGGATGATCCTAAGCTTTTCAATCCTAAGAACAATAAAAAAAGGGAGGGTGATCAAACTCCTATAGGAAAGAAGCCCGAATAACCTACTATAGGCCAGGTTTTGGAATTGCTCAAGAAGATGAATTCCACTAATTTCAATAAGCCAAATGTTGCTAAAAGACACCTTGTGAATAACAATAGTTTCAATAGGCAGGCTAGAATGCAAAATTACCCTTACACTACTCAGTGGAAAGATGGTAAGACAGTTCCCAACCAGACCCACAATGTGAAGGATAAGGGTACTCCATATCCCCTGCAAAGGAACACTATAAATATGAATGATAATGTGCCATGGTGCATTATATGTCAATCACCTCATTCTACTGATTATTGTGTTGTTGCTCAGTCATTTGAACAAGGTCAAGGAGTGCAACCTGAAGAAGAAACTAAAGAGAAAAGCCATGATGATATAAGTTGCAATATGGTAAGCATGTGTGATGATTTGATAGATTCTAATTTAGAAGAGGCTGAAAATGATATTACTAGCCAGAGAATTGCTTATCATTTACATCATCAGCAAGTGCTTTCAAATGATGAAGGGTATGATACAGATAAGGAATGTAGTACATTTTATGATGTAGGTCTCACAAGCTTAAGAATGCCCTCCAAAGAGGAGATTGATAGAATTATAGCTGAAATGATTTCACAAGTCCATAGTAACTACAATTTGAGAAATAGAGCAGTAAATAATGATGCAGGAAAGCCACCCAGTGTATTCATCAAAGATATCACTCATAAGATGAATGATCAAAACAAGAAAGTCAATGTAGATGTGCCTAAGATCAAGGAAAATAAGGGTAAGAAATGGGAACCAAAGAAGAAGGTTCAATTTCAGATAATTGAAGCAATAAAACTAGTTATGCAACCAAAGAAATCAGAACCTGATGTTATCAAGCAAAATGTGGTGCCTACTGCTCAAAAGATTCCATCTCCAGGTACTCTTGTAAAACCCACTATTGTTGAACTTATTGATATGATATCTATGTTGTCTCAAATTACTATAAATGTTCCCTTGTCTGAACTATTTAGAATTGAAGAGCATAAGAATAAGGCTTTGCCATGGTTGGGTGGAATAGGAAACAATAATATTGTTGTAGATCAAACTGTGTCCCAAAAAACCCCATTAGTAATAGAGGATAGTGGTATCATATCCCAAATTCCTCAAATGTATTTAAAGTAATGGAGCTTCCAACACTATAATTCCTTTCAAAGTAATGGAAGCCTTAGGTTTGAAGGTGGATACCAAGCAGGGTAGATGCAAAGGAATGGATGCTAGGGAAGTCCTAGTCATAGGTACCATAAATGCCTTACAATTCAAATTGGCTGCATATCCTGAAGTAGAATTAACCATGTTTGTCCTTGTAGTAGATATACCTCCACACTATGGAATGTTACTCTCCAGGAAATGGAGTGCTTCCATGGGGGGAAGCCTGCAATGTGATCTCACTTATTGCCACTTTTCACATAGGGGACAAAGCTATCAAAGTAAATAGAGAGCCAAGGGTTAATCACATTTTCGGAGAAGAAATTGACAAAGATACCACTTGTTTCCTAGATACTGGGATTAATGTTTTCAGGGCTGAATTAATTATTCAAGAAGTTAAAAATTTACCTGCTATCATTGAACATGAAATTGAATGTTGCATGCACTCACCAAAATTATGGACAATGTTCTTTGATGGGGCTAGTTCTAAAGAGGGTGCAGGGGCAGTTGTAGTTTTTGTGTCCCCTGAAAATAACACTTTTAGGTATTCATTCACTTTGAAGTTTTCCTGCACAAATAATATTGCAGAATATGAAGCATTGTTGCTAGGACTCAAAGTTGCCACACATCATAGAATTAAGAAATTATGTGTCATAGGGGATTTTGAACTAATTATCTCTTAGATCAAAGGAACCTACTCATCCAAGAATAAGATATTAAAGGAATATAGAAATGTAGTTTGGGATTAGATAGAATTCTTTGATGCATTTGGGATATCATGGAGAGATAGGAATCAAAATAAGATGGCTGATTTGTTAGTAAATGTAGCAATCAAGCCAAAAGAGATATCATTTGCAGGAATCTCTCAGATTGAGGTACAAAATAGACCTTCCATACCTGATAATATTGAAAATTGGCAGGTCTTTGAAGATGACAAAGATATTAGAAATTTTTTGTTAAATGAAGACAAGTACCACGGTTAGGAAATGGATTGCAGTGGACTGATTGAAACCATAAATGGAAAGGAAACCATTTTTGGTCAAGAGATTATGCAATTGAAAAAAAAAAGGTGCCGAAGGGGTTAGTAGTCTTGGAAAATATTTTTGATAACTAGGATAGAGAAAAATTAGGAGTTAATGACCCCAAACCTCATGAGTTAGAAGAGATAAACTTGGGTACTGATGAAGTTCCAAAAGGGTTTATATAGACCTATCTCAAAGATGCTCGAGAAGGGAGCCACTATAGATTGGAATGGTGAACTTTCACAAGCATTCTAGGATATTAAAATTGCAATAAAAAATGCTCTAGTACTGAGAACCCCATATTATTCAAAACCCATGGATATTTTTTCTTTTGCATCCTTCCACATAGTAGTTGCAGTCTTATTGCAGAAAAATCAAGAAGGATATGAGCAGCCTATTGCCTTTTTCAGTAAATCACTACAGCCTCCTGAACTGAAATATGAAATAAATGAAAAGCAAGCATATGCTTTAGTAAAGTCTGTAAAAGCTTTCAGATGTTACCTGGTAGGTGCTACTATTATCACTTTTGTACCTAGTGCTGCAGTCAAGGATATATTTTCTCAATAGGAAGTATCTGGCAGGAGGTGTAGATGGATCAATAGAATCCAGGAATTCAACATTGATATACAGATAAAAAAGTTAGTAAGGGGTCAAGGTTTGGCCAAACTCATGGCTGAAGCTAATCTAGAGGCTAATCAGATAAATCTAGTAAATGATGATCTTAGAGCTGACTTATGTGACATGGACCCGTGTGATTGGTACACCAATGTCATATATTACTTGCAACACATGGAAGCTCCTCCCCATTTGCCTGAAAATGAAAAGAGGAATACTAAATTGAAAGCCATCAGGTATGTAATTGTCCAACGCAACCTATGGTGGAGAAATTTTGAGGTAATATTATTTAAATGTGTTGATAAAGAAAAGGAAAAAGAGGTCGTGAAAGAAATGCATGCTAGAGAGTGTGGGGGACACTATATGGCAGAAACTACTACACATAAGATAATGAGGGCTGGATTTTGGTGGCCTTCCCTTTTCAAGGATGCCCAAGTTATGGTTAGGAAGTGTGACCCTTGTCAGAGGTTTTCTGGAAAGCTAAAGTTCTTGGGAACTACCCCATTGAAGCCAGTGGAAATTCAAACTTCTTTTCAGCAATGGGGCCTGGATTTCATAGGAGAGATTTTCCCCAAGTCTAGCACTGGCTATTCTTGGATTCTAGTTGCTATTGACTACTTTACAAAATGGGTAGAGGCTATCCCCACAAGAAATACAACAAGTAAAGTTGTCAATAATTTCCTACTGAATAATATTATTTCTAGGTTTGGCTATCCACAAAAAATTGTAAGAGACAATGCTATGTGCTTTAGGTCTGAGGAATTCATTAAGTTTTGTGATAAATATGGAATAACAAGGTCATCATCTTCTCCATATCATCCACAAGGGAATGGATAAGCTGAGTCCACAAATAAGAGCCTATTGAAGGTCATTAAGAGAACCTTGGATGATAATAAAAAGGCATGGGATTCCAAGTTACAATTGGGATTATGGGCTGACAGAGTAACTGTAAAGAAAGCAATTGGTGTAGCTCCATTTGATTTCATGTATGGAATTCAAGCTAGAATGCCTTAGAACAACTCGATGGGACTCTATAATTACATCTAGTTGTATGATGAAGATTCTATAGATGAAATGCAAGAAAGAATGGATGAACTGGTAGGACTGACAGAAACTAGGAGAGAAGCATCTCTAAAGAATCAAAAGTTGCAATTGCAAGTCAAGACACTCTATGATAAAAGAACTGTAAGCAGAAAGTTTGAAGATGGAGATTTAGTCTTAATGTGGAATGCCAGAATTGAAGATAAAGGAAAACATGGCTAATTTGCTCCTATTTGGTTAGGCCCATATCTAATTGAAAATACTTTGGGTGAAGATTCTTATTTACTCAAAGATGTATTCGATAGTATTCTTGAATTGTCAGTTCATGAACAGTTCTTGAAGAGGTATTTTTCTTGAAAAATACTTATTTTCTCCATGAACAGTAGTTTTAGGGTTTCCTATTATTTTTGTACATTCTATATATTCTGTAAATTACTGTTAGTGTCCTTGTGCAGTCTGGTTCCTTGTTTCTGTGTGTTGCTCAGTGCTCTCTGAAGAAGTTGTCATTTTACCAAATATGTGATCTGCTCTCCCAGAGATTCTGAATTCTTGTATAGACTCAGGTAGTCTATCATCCCCAGACAGAGCCACTGTTGGTGTGATTTTTCACAGTATAGAAAAATTATATTATTTGGATAAGAATAAGTTAAGTCTTTGTTTCTTGCAGACTAGGGTTTTATTTTGTAAAATCTTGAAAATTGTTAGATTACCCTAGTTATGCCCTGTTCTGTAAGTTGTATCTTCCCTCTAAATTCTCAGGGTTTGGCTTTCAAATTATCCATAAAAAGGCCCTAAGGGTGTAAAAAACCCTTATACCTTGGTTTTATGTTGCCCTAATTTTCAAATTTTTAAAAAGGGGGGGTTTTTCTTCAAGTATCTTGGCAAGATATTTTATCCTAATGTTTTTTTTGCATCAGAATATTTTTTTAATCCTTCTGATAAACATTTCATGTGCCTTTAATTGCGATATTCTTTTTGAAAGGATGCCAAGTTAAAGAGTTTTTTTTTCAAACATCGTTGATCTATCAGAGATCAAGGGCCAACGCATCCACGCATTATGAAGATGAAGGTTTTTAAGCAATGCGGGGAAGCGCATTTGCGACGCGTGGCAAAGTGGGGTCGAGTATTTCTGATTCAGTGTGCTACATTGTAAACGAGGGATGATGTGTACTGCCAGATGTGTAGTGAAGGATTTCGACTACTGAATGGAAGTGAAATCTTATCAACCGTAGATCTTTCAAAGATCTATGGTTAGTGTATCCCTGCATTATGAAGATGAAGGTTTTTAAGTAAAGTAGGGAAGAGCATTTGCGACGCATGTCATAGTGGGACTAGACTATGAAGAATGAAGAAGTCATGCCATAGGATCTAACAATTGTGCTTAGCTAGAACTACTCATCCATGTGGGCTAGAAAGGTGTCAGAAATAAATGCAAGAGTCAGAACACGCGGGTTAACAATAGTCATATCATTGGCCCAAGTGGATAAAGCGAGCATGAAATAAAGGGTTGTTTCTGATCGTCGATCTTGTGTTGATCAACGAATGACGCATCCCTGCATTTTGCATTTGAGTGAATTTTAAACAAAGTGGAGATGCGCCCTACAAACACGTGTCAATGGTGACGTCAAAATTTTTCTTAGATGCCCGACAGGTTGGAGTTAGCATTGTCGTTGATCTTTCAAAGATCTACGGTTGGTGCATCCCCGCATTATGAAGTTGTAGTTTTTTGAAGTAATGCGAGGAAGACCATTTGTGACACATGGACTAGATGATGTCAATTACTTGCTTGCTCAGAAGAAGATATGAGATCTGATGGTGTGGAATGTTGTCAGACAGTATGAGCTCATATGTCAGTTTCTTATTGGTAAGCTCAGCTAGCTGGTTGTTAATAAAAAGTGGATTAGTTTGATCGTTGATCTTGTCTTGATCAACAAATGACACATCCCCGCAATATGAAGTTGTAGGTTTTGAATTAATGTGGAGAAGCGCATTTGTGACACGTAGCATTTTTCTAAAAGCTGTAAAGCTTGTTATTTTTAAATTAGAACTGTCCGATTTGATAAAATCTATGGATGGGATTCAAACTTGAGTGCAAATTGTGGGCAACAGTTACTGAGAGTAAATGTGATTCAGACCTTGTGCGCACAATTTTAATTTATGAAAAGAGCCCATGCTTTCACCATTAATGAACCACCGAAGTGCAAAAAGAACATCAAGGCATTCAAGATTTCAGAGCTAGGGCACTAAAATTCTTGGTTAGTACTCCAGTAAAATTGCAGAAGACATCATATAGTGCAGAAGTGTGAATTCTAGTGGCTAAGTGCTCTGTGACTTTCTAAGTAAATTTGAAGCATCTGTTGTTGTGAATTTCCTAGGGTTCATTCAAAATGCCTCTCTAAAAAGAGTTTACTGGTCAAAAGGATTATTTAAAATGTTCTGTGCATGATGATTTTCCTAAACAATTCCCCTTATCAGTGCATGAATTAACTAAGGGAAGGGAACTCATTCGAAAAAATCCTAATATAGTTGTAGCAGAAGGCTTTTACGACAAAGCTAAT
This sequence comes from Cupressus sempervirens, assembly GCA_028749045.1. Taxonomy (NCBI): domain Eukaryota; kingdom Viridiplantae; phylum Streptophyta; class Pinopsida; order Cupressales; family Cupressaceae; genus Cupressus; species Cupressus sempervirens. The sequence continues at coordinate 191,314,153 of CM053788.1, forward strand.
TGGATAAGGGATGCCTAGATTTCCATGGGAGGTCTGGAGTTGTTAAAGAAATGGTTTTCAAAGCGAAAACTGGACACTCCTATGAGCAATGTTTGGGAATTTGATATTGGAAAATTGATAGTCCCCACTGTTTTCTTTGATAGTGATTTATTGATGGACCTAGCAAAGAAGTATGATCCTATCACTGGATGGGTAAAAAATCATTCTGGAGTCAATATTTTTAGGGTTTTCCCTGAGCTGTTCAGTGAGGTTTTCAACCTTAACCCTAACCACGCTGTGCATTAAATCATTGATATGGATGATTTGCAAGCCAAATATGATGCACAACAAATGTACTTGAGAATAGGGCCACTATAGGAGCATGCTGCCAAGGTCGGTAATTTGCCTCTAATTACAGCTAGTACCCTAGAGCCATTATTGAGAAGACATTTCAACTTGAGAGCTCAAGCACTATACCTTTCTCTTTGCAAGATCTTTGGGATAGATGAAGGTGATCAAATTCTAGGTTCTATTGTCCTTATAATTGCTCAAACCCTTCAATTTGGAATGAGTACCATTCTGGATTTTTCCACTTTTCTAGCAAAAGAGATTCACAATGGTTTGGTTGGAATAGCAAAGGGAAAAGTAAACAAACCATTTTATTGGTATTCATTGATAATGCATGTATGCTTATACAAAGGATATACTTTTTTCTCTAACGGTATGGAGTTGGAAACAACAAAGGATGGAGAGAGGAATCCAGTGCAGTTGTGGAGTGTGGATATGACTTCAGAAGCCACAGATGCTAGCTATGTAAGATTTGAGAGGTATTTTGCATCAAAGCTTAGATTTCTTTTAAGAGGAGATAGCGCTAGAATCCCACAAGCATTATTAGAATTGGTCAAACCCAAGGACCATGCTAAAGGGCTACTTGTTAGTCATAACTAGGGGGATATAATTCCCTACAATGTTTCAACAATGATAAGAGTTTATGGTTTTTTTGAAAAACCTCATGTGCTACCGTTTTATGAGCCTTTGAAGATAGGGATTGCTGAGCTCTTATGGAAGATAGGTACTATAGATGAGAGGGAATTGGTTAAGAAGGGCACTTTCTTTTCAATGGTTACTATAGTGCATGATTTTATCTTTGTCAAAAAGGGGTGGAAGCACTTAAATTTTTTTTTGGACAAGTATAACATGGTAGAGTCTCACGCCCGATTCATTGACCCTAAAGGATTCTATGACCTATTAAAAGAAAGGGTGAGAGCTTCCCGTATGGTACATCAGGTTTACTATCTAGAAGATATAATCAAAAATATCTTCACATTGTAGGAGCAAGAATTGAGGGAAGAGAAATGGATAGTTTTCAGTTAAACCCTAGAATTCATTACTGCTTTTGACCCCCAGTATGACCCATTGAAAGATAAGAAACATTGGGGAGCCAAAATATAGGCATTAATGAATAATTTTTCCATAATAATTCAAACCATGAATGAAAAGAAAGCTATGTTTTTTGAGGCACATCTAGACAAGGTAGCAGAAGTACAAAGAAGAATAAGTAGTAGAAATATGATAGCTCCTGGGCAATATACATTGTATAAAAGGGTAGGTTATGTCATGATTCAAAATGTGCAATAGCCACCCCCTCATAAGAAATCAAGGTCAAGAAGTCCATCTGCAGCCAGCTCTCCAAAAAGACAAAAATTAGATTAGGGGTTTTCTTCTTCTCAAAAGGATCAATACTCTCCAAGCCAGTCCCCAATCCAGATAGATGATGAGGCATCTCTAAGGGAATAGCTTAGAGAAATGGGTGGAGAAGGGGATGTGATTTTCACTTCTACAGACCTGGATATTGGAGAGCCACAAAAACCTCCTATAAATTCCTTGGACCTAACCATTGCTGATTACAAAGGTAAGAAAACTGACCCAATTGTTGCCCAGGCTTCTGAAAGATTTATTAATGATGAAAATTTTGTAAGATCTAGAGCCTTTGCATAGTTTTTGTTGAGATTAAATATGAAAATTTTTGAGAAATCCTGTGAGAAGATCAAGGCTAAGCAACCAGATAAACCCGACCTGGTTATTGAAGAAGAGGTAAAGTCAAAAATTTTGAATGATTTTATCGAGTTTCATCCTAAAGCCAGGAGGAAAATAGTTAGAGAATTAGGAGTCCTCCTTTTGTTGGAGTGGGATATAGAAAATGCTATTGTTTTTTATTCAGTAAGGAAGCAGAAAGATGTTCAACTAACAACTGCTGAAGAAGTACTACAGGCTCATAGAGGGGTCAAATTTAGTGATGACCACCAAGCCTTTGTTATATGGTCTATAGATAAGAGGCAAAATACCAGGATGCATGAGTTTCCCACAGAAAAGCATACTAGTACATTGATACTATATAGGGTTGGTGAGGTAAGTAGTAAATAAGTAATGGGAATGGCCTCAGAAGTGCTAAAATTGGGTGGTGTTGTATCTGGCCAGGAAGAAGATAAGTTTACACAAATTAATGCTAGGTTTTAAGAAGTCTTAAAAGCATATGAGGAAAGAGGTATACAGATATAGTCATTTGAAAACAAGGTGTCTCAAATGGAGAAGATACTTGGGAAAAGAAAGGTGGCAGAATCCAGTGCACCTAGAATTGCATACCCTTCACAGTCATTTGTTGGAGCAACCCCTATTATTGAAATACTAGACACCCCTGAAAGGCCCCAATTCTATACTGCAGAAGACTTTGAAGAAGAAAAAACTAAATTACATGAGTTGCAAGTAGACTTAAAAATCAATATGAAGGAAAATTAAAGCAGAGTGTAATGTATTTAAGGGATAAAATAAAATGGTCAACCTTCTTTGATCAGTTGACAAGAATTGCAACCCTCATGGATGAGTTCAACAAAGATAAGGATAAATTGACCCCCCTTGCACAGAAGTGGAGGGAGAGGAATAATGATATTACAATTATATGTATATCTGTTGTCCAAATGCCTTATCATCAAGTAGAGAAAATTTTTGATTTGTTAAATAAACTAGAAGATTTTGATGATAAAACAAATTCTTTACAGAAAAGATTAACACTGTTTTTTCAAGTATATTGCTAAAAAATTCACTTTATTTCCTTGTGCTTTAGAATATGTTGATACAATAAAGGAAAAAGAAAAGTGGAAAAAGGAGTTAGATGAAGTATTTTATGAAAGGATCAAGAACATCATGAGTGAAAATAGCCACTGGTTTTGGGCAAGGACAAATGAAGAGTTGGTGAGGATACAATTATTTTATAATGACATCAGAAAAGAGCTTGATGATTTAAAAGAAATTGCAAATTCTTTACTGGTTATACAAAGAGAGGCTCTAAATTTTGATTGGCCAGATGATGCTGCTTATAATGAATGGAAAAATCAATTTATAGAACAAATGTCAGAAGATGATGAGGAGGAAGATATAAAAGTAAAAGTTACCCTTGTAGTTAGTAATGAGGGCATGGAAAATCCCCAGGTTAAAGTAAGTTTGCAGGTAACTGAAGATGATACATCACTTTCAAACCTCATGGCTATTTACTCTAAGGATGAAGAATAATTGAAGAACCAGATCATATTTTCGTGTCTCAACAACTGAGAAGCATAACAGAAAGGGACCCACCAAGGAATGTTTGATGTAATAGCCTTTCTATTATTTTCTTTTGTCTTTTATGACAGATGTATGTTAGTATCTTTTAGAAGACACCTGTCACTTTCTTTTAGCCTAAAGCTTGTTGCATCTCACACTATTTAAGTGAGATTCCAAGGCTAAAGAATGGTCTGAATTCTATTTTTCTAAGTAATATGCTTAGTCTATTTTTGGTCCAAATTTTGAAAGAAAGTTTATGATGTATCTTTTCTGTCAATTCTCTAAGAATACATGAATATAGAATGAGCTGTGTTTCTTTCTGGAGGTCATTCTGAGTCTATTGTAAAGGATATACCATTTTCAAAGAAAATGAATACAAATTGTGAACTATCCCCATATTAGTTCTTTCTGAATCTTGTCTCCTTTCAATTACTTGGTTGTCTTGATATTGTATAAGTAAAGGCTTATGCAATTGAATGCAATCTAGTTAGGTTGTATATCTATTTATCACTGTTGTTAATTCAATGGATTAAATAGAAGCTTTGATGAATGTGATAAGGTTTCTTTAGTAGTGGAAAGGGTTTTGAATGATGAATTCTGATAAGAATTGCTGATAGAATTTTTTGTAAGGCAACAAACTAGATCTGAGAACTTGCTATAGACTCTAAACCCCAATGGATTAGGCACTGATCAAATTGATTCAGCTCAAGGAGAAGAATATCATAAATGATTATCATAATGCAGCCTCAAATCAAATTTTACTTTTATTTCTCGTAAATCTTCAAAGCTGGCCAGCACTTGTCTGCATGGAATGTTTTAGCTTCAGTTAGCCACTATTGTTAAGAACGTCTACAGATCTATAAAAGAATTCTTGGCCATATCTATTTTGTGGGATGTGTTTATCAAGTTAGTAAAGAATTATGTATATGTTTGAGGATTTTGAAATGAGAATCAGAATGTAACTAAGAATAATCCTCATACAGTTGTTGCAATTTTGAATCATCCCTGGGTATACCCACCCTTGTTTTGTAGAACCAAAAGAGTAGAAAACCATCTGTGGTTTTGTTGAAGTTGAGTCCAAATACTTTGCATATGCAATTATTAATAAGAATTGGGTAATCTTTCGATTGTGTATGTAATATCATTCTGGTATTAATCATTTTGTTGCTTAATAGTTTTAGTGCATTTTAAAACGGATGGCACATCCCCGCATTATGAAGTTATAAGTTTTTAAGTAATGTGGGGAACTACATTTGTGACACGTAGCATTTTTCTAAAACTCGTAAAGCTTGTTATTTTTAAATCAGAACCGTCCGATTTGATAAAATCTACGGATGGGATTCAAACTTGAGTGCAAATTGTTGGCAATGGTTACTGAGAGTAAATGTGATTCAGACCTTGTGCATGCAGTTTTAATTTATGAAAAGAGCCCACGATTTCACCATTAATGAACCACCGAAGTGCAAAAAGAACATCAGGGCATTCAAGATTTCAGAGCTAGGGCACGAAAATTCTTGGTTAGTACTCCAGTAAAATTGCAGAAGACGTCATATAGTGCAGAAGTGTGAATTCTAGCGGGTAAGTGCTCTGTGACTTTCTAAGTAAATTTGAAGCATCTGTTGTTGTGAATTTCCTAGGGTTCATTCAAAATGCCTCTCCGAAAAGAGTTTACTGGTCAAAAGGATTATTTAAAACATTCAGTGCATGATGATTTTCTTGAACAATTCCCCTTATCAATGCATGAATTAACTAAGGGAAGGGAACTCATTTCAAAAAATCCTAGAATAGTTGTAGCAGAAGGCTTTTACGACAAAGCTAATTGGATAAGGGATGCCTAGATTTCCATGGGAGGTCTGGAGTTGTTTAAGAAATGGTTTTCAGAGAAAAAACTGGACACTCCTATGAGCAATGTTTGGGAATTTGATACTGGAAAATTCATAGTCCCCACTCTTTTATTTGATAGTGATTTATTGATGGACCTAGCAAAGAAGTATGATCCTATCACTGGATGGGTAAAAAATCATTCTGGAGTCAATCTTTTTAGGGTTTGCCCTGAGCTATTCAGTGAGGTTTTCAACCTTAACCCTAACCATGTTGTGCATGAAATCATTGATATGGATGATTTGCAAGCAAGATATGATGCACAACAAATGTACTTGAGAATAGGGCCACTACAAGAGCATGCTGCCAAGGTCGGTAATTTGCCTGTGATTACAACCAGTACCCTAGAGCCATTGTTGAGAAGACATTTCAACTTGAGAGCTCAAGTGTTGTACTTTTCTCTTTGCAAGATCTTTGGGATAGATGAAGGTGATCAAATTCCAAGTTCTGTTGTCCTTATAATTGCTCAAACCCTTCAATTTGGAATGAGTACCATTCTGGATTTTGCCACTTTTCTAGCAAAAGAGATTCACAATGGTTTGGTTGGAATAGCAAAGGGAAAAGTAAACAAACCATTTTGTTGGTATTCATTGATGATGTATGTATGCTTATATAAAGGATATACTTTCTTCTCCAAGGGTATGGAGTTGGAAACAAAAAAGGATGGAGAGAAGAATTTAGTGCAGTTGTGGAGTGTGGATATCACTTCAGAAGCCACAGATGCTAGCTATGTAAGATTTGAGAGGTATTTTGCATCAAAGCTTAGATTACTTTTAAGAGGAGATAGCCCTAGAATCCCACAAGCATTATTATAATTGGTCAGACCCAAGGACCATGCTAAAGGGCTACTTGTCAGTCATAACTGGGGGGATATAATTCCCTACAATGTTTCAACAGTGATAAGAGTTTATGGTTTTTTGGAAAAACCTCATGTGCTATTGTTTCATGTGCCTTTGAAGATAGGGATTGCTAAGCTCTTATTGTAGATAGGTACTATAGATGAGAGGGAATTGGTTAAGAAGGGCACTTTCTTTCCAATGGTTACTATAGTGCATGATTTTGTCTTTGTCTAAAAGGGGTGGAAGCACTTAAATTTTTTTTTGGATAGGTATAACATGGCAGAGTCTCACGCCCGATTCATTGACCCTAAAGGATTCTATGACCTATTAAAAGAAAGGGTGAGAGCTTCCCATATGGTACATCAGGTTTACTATCTAGAAGATATAATCAAAAATATCTTCACATTGTAGGAGCAAGAATTGAGGAAAGAGAAATGGATAGTTTTTAGTTAAACCCTGGAATTCATTAATGCTTTTGACCCCTAGTATGACCCATTGAAAGATAAGAAATATTGGGGACCCAAAATACAGGCATTAATGAATAATTTTTCCATAATAATTCAAACCATGAATGAAAAGAAAGCTATGTTTGTTGAGGCACATCCAGACAAGGTAGCAGAAGTACAAAGAAGAATAAGCAGTAGAAATATTATAGCTCCTAGCCAATATACATTGCAGAAAAGGGTAGGTTATGTCATGATTCAAAATGTGCAATAGGCACCCCCTCATAAGAAATCAAGGTCAAGAAGTCCATCTGTAGCCAGCTCTCCAAAAAGACAAAAATTAGAGTAGGGGTTTTCTTCTTCTCAAAAGGATCAATACTCTCCAAGCCAGTCCCCAATCCAGATAGATGATGAGGCATCTCTAAGGGAATAGCTTAGAGAAATGGGTGGAGAAGGGGATGTGATTGTCACTTCTACAGACCTGGATATTGGAGAGCCACAAGAACCTCCTATACATTCCTTGGACCTAATCATTGCTGATTACAAAGGTAAGAAAATTGACCCAATTGTTGCCCAGGCTTCTGAAAGATTTATTAATGATGAAAATTTTGTAAGATCTAGAGCCTTTGCATAGTTTTTGTGGAGATTAAATATGAAAATTTTTGAGAAAGCCTGTGAGAAGATCAAGGCTGAGCAACCAGATAAACCTGACCTGGTTATTGAAGAAGAGGTAAAGTCAAAATTTTTGAATGATTTTACCGAGTTTCATCCTAAAGCCAGGAGGCAAATAGTTAGAGAATCAGGAGTCCTCCTTTTGTTGGAGTGGGATATAGAAAATGCTATTGTTTTTTATTCAGTAAGGAAGCAGAAAGATGTTCAACTGACAACTGCTGAAGAAGTAATACAAGCTCATAGAGGGGTCAAATTTAGTGATGACCACCAAGCCATTGTTATATGGTCTATAGTTAAGAAGGAAAATACCAAGATGCATGAGTTTCCTATAGAAAAGCATACTAGTACATTGACAGTATACAGGGCTGGTGAGGTAAGTAGTAAACAAGTAATGGGAATGGCCTCAAAATTGCTAAAATTGGGTGGTGTTGTATCTGGCTAGGAAGAAGATAAGTTTACCCAAATTAATGCTAGGTTTTAAGAAGTCTTAAAAGCATATGAGGAAAGAGGTATACAGATACAGTCACTCTAAGACAAGGTGTCTCAAATGGAGAAGATACTTGGGAAAAGAAAGGTGGCAGAATCCAGTGCACCTAGAATTGCATACCCTTCACAGTCATTTGTTGGAGCAACCCCTATTATTGAAATACCAGACACCCCTGAAAGGCCCCAATTCTATACTGCAAAAGACTTTGAAGAAGAAAAAACTAAATTACATGAGTTGCAAGTAGACTTAAAAATCAATATGAAGGAAAATTAAAGCAGGGTGTAATGTATTTAAGGGATAAAATACAATGGTCAACCTTCTTTGATCAGTTGACAAGAATTGCAACCCTCATGGATGAGTTGAACAAAGATAAGGATAAATTGACCCCCCTTGCACAGAAGTGGAGGGAGAGCAATAATGATATTACAATTATATGTATATCTGCCATCCAAATGCTCTGAATTTTGATTGGCCAGATAATGCGGCTTATAATGAATGGAAAAATCATATTATAGAACAAATGTCAGAATATGATGAGGAGGAAGATATAAAAGTAAAAGTTACCCTCGTAGTTAGTAATGAGGACATGGAAAATCCCTAGGTTAAAGTAAGTTTGCAGGTAACTAAAGATGATACATCACTTTCAAACCTCATGGCTATTTACTCAGAGGATGAAGAATAATTGAAGAATCAGATCATATTTTCTTGTCTCAACAACTGAGAAGCATAACAGAAAGGGACCCACCAAGGAATGTTTGATGTAATAGCCTTTCTATTATTTGCTTTTGTCTTTTATGATAGATGTATGTCAGTATCTTTTAGAAGACACCTGTCACTTTCTTTTAGCCTAAAGCTTGTTGCATCTCACACTATTTAAGTGAGATTCCAAGGCTAAAGAATGGTCCGAATTCTATTTTTCTAAGTAATATGCTTAGTCTATTTTGGTCCAAATTTTGAAAGCAAGTTTATGATGTATCTTTTCTATCAATTCTCTGAGAATACATGAATATAGAATGAGCTGTGTTTCTTTTTGGAGGTCATTCTGAGTCTATTGTAAAGGATATACCATTTTAAAAGAAAATGAATACAAATTGTGAACTGTCCCCATATCAGTTCTTTCTAAATATTGTCTCGTTTCAATTACTTGGTTGTCTTGATATTGTATAAGTAAAGGCTTGTGCAATTGAATGCAATCTAGTTAGGTTGTATATCTATTTATCACTATTGTTAATTCAATGGATTAAATAAAAGCTTTGATGAATATGATAAGGTTTCTTTAGTAGTGGAAAGGGTTTTGAATGATGAATTCTGATAAGAATTACTGATAGAATTTGTTGTAAGGTAGAAAACTAGATCTGAGAACTTGCTATAGACTCTGAACCCCAATTGATTAGGCACTAATCAAATTGATTCAACTCAAGGAGAAGAATATCATAAATGATTATCATAATGCAGCCTCAAATCAAATTTTACTTTTATTTCTTGTAGATCTTCAAAGCTGGCCAGCACTTGTCTCCATGGAATGTTTTAGCTTCAGTTAGCCACTATTGTTAAGAACATCTGCAGATCTATAAACAAATTCTTGGCCATATCTGTTTTATGGGATGTGTTTATCAAGTTAGTAAAGAATTATGTATATGTTTGAGGATTTTGAAATGAGAATCAAAATTAAACTAAGAATAATCCTCATACAGTTGTTCCAGTTTTGAATCATCCCTGGGTATACCCACCCTGGTTTTGCAGAGCCAAAAGAGTAGAAAACCATCTGTGGTTTTGTTGAAGTTGAGTCCAAATACTTTGCATATGCAATTGTTAATAAGAATTGGCTAATCTTTAGATTCCATATGTACTATCATTTTGGTATTAAGCATTTTGTCACTTATTAGTTTTAGTGCATTTTAAAACACCAACAGGGCTTGTTGAAGATGTCAGCTACCTGCTGCTTAGTAGGACAATATTGCAGTGTGATAACTTGTTCATGGATCGGCTCTCTAATGTAGTACATATGAACCTCAATATGTTTGGTCCACCGATGTCAGACTAGATGTTTTGAGATTTCAATAGCACTCTGGTTATCACAATGGATGATGGTGGGTCTAGGTAGATCAAATCCAAACTCCTTTAGAATCTGTTGTAGCCAAATAGCCTCTGTCGCTGTATTCATAGCTCCTTGATACTCAACCTCAAATGATGATAGAAAAATGGTGTTTTTCTTTTTATGCTACCAAAAAATGGGGCCAAAACCAAGATGAAACACATATCCTAAAGTAGACTTGCGAGAATCAATGTCACATGCATAGTCAGAGTCTGTATATCCCACTAATTAAAGATTTGTACTAGCTACATAGTGTATCCCATGTGTATGTATACCTTGGATGTAATGTAGGGTTTATTTGGCTACCTTCCAATGAAGTTCATGTGGCTCTTGCATTAAGAAAGAAACCATACCAACTACAAATGAGATGTTAGGGTGTGTATGTGTCAAGTAGATAAGGATTCAAACCAACTATCTATATAGTATCACATCAACAAGTGGAGTGGAAAATTGTGTTTCTAACTTAATACATGAAAGGAATGGGGTAGATGTAGCCTTGCAGTCACTCATGTGAAACCAAGCTAGAAGATCAAGAGCATACTTGGGCTATGATAGTGTTATCCCTGATGAAGACTATTGTATCTTTGTACCAAGGAAATAGTGTGGTAGGCCCAAGTCTGTCATCAAAAACCTATCCTGCAAAGTAGCCTTGACATTTTTTATGATGGATGCAATGTTTCTTGTAATGATCAAGTCATCAACATAAAGTACAAGGAGAAAATGTGAATCATCCCTTTGAAGAATGTAGACATTTGGATCAGAATGACATCTGGTGAAGCCTTTGGAGAGTAGGAAGGAATCCATCTTGGCATACCAAGCTCTAGGAGCTTGTTTAAGTCCATAAATAGACTTCTTGAATTTTCAAACCAAGGTAGCATCTTTTATGAATCCCTATGGCTGCTCCATATATATCTCCTCATATAGATCACCATTCAAAAATGTGCTCTTGACATCCATCTGATGAATAGCCCATCTCTGAGCTACTAATATAGCTATTGTCAAACAAATGGAATTCATATTTGCCACTAGTGCAAAGGTCTCAGTATAGTCAATGTTAGGTACCTGAGAAAAACCTTTTGCAATAAGTCCAACCTTATATTTATCAACACTTCCATCCACTATGAATTTGGTCCGATAGATCCACTTACATCGAACCAATTTTCTTCCCTTGGGAAGAGATACTAAGTGCCATGTATCATTTCTCATAAGAGAGTTATACTCTTCCTCTATTGCTCTATCCCATTCTGGAATACTTGATGCTTCTTTAAATAATTGTGGATCTAAAGCAACTACAATATAAGCATGTGGGAGTGAGTTGTGCTATGATCTTTTCCTCCTTGTATCTAAAGGATTCCTTGTCAATGGTCCTACTGCATCCAATGTCTACTTAGCCCATCTAGGTCTTGTGGAAGAAGATGTAGAAGGAGTATCCTCAACTTCAACTATTTGATGCCTTTGTTTTGGTCAAGGATGAACATCTTCCAAGTAATTATTTTCACCATCACTCTCTTTAATGAAGGAGGAAGAAGGAGGAGTTGAAGAAGAAATACTTGGACAACTTTCTTCAAAATGAATACTCCTCTCATAGAATATATCATGTCTCTAGATCCATTAACTTGTAGACTTTATGTGAGTGCATATTCCACAAAGATACAAAATTTTCTTTGAGCTTTTGATGCCTTGCATTTTAGTTGAGGTATTCTTGCCCATGCTAGACAACCAAAGACTTTGAAGTGCTTAACCATAGATTTCCTACCATTCCATGCTTCAAAAGAAGTTACACCATCCAAAGCTTTGAGAGGATTTCTAGTCTGGATATAGTTAGCACAATTCATTGCTTCCGCCCAAAGGACTTGATTAAGAGACTTGTTTTGTAGCATGAAAGTGGTCATCCCCTTGAGAGTTCTATTTTTCCTTTCATAAACACCATTTTTCTATGGCATATATGGTATACCCTCTTGAGTGCAAAAGCCTATTAGTCTTGTGTTCACATACTCCCCCCCATTATCTATTCTAAGAACTTTGATGAATTTCTCTAATTGCTTTTCCACTTGAACCTTGAAGATGAGAAATTTTTCATATACTTCACTCTTGTTAGCCATGAAGAAAACCCAAGTAAAGTGAGAGTATTCATCTACGAAGGTGAGTGCATAGCATGAATTTCCAAATGATGGCACTGGAAATGGTCCTTCCACATCCCTATGAACCAATTCAAGAAGACATTGTGCTCTCCAAGACTTCCCCTTTTCATACAATTTTTCTAGATATTTTCCAAGTAAGCAACCTGAACAAACACCTTCTAACAATTGAATTTTAGGTAGACCATTGACCATTTTCTTGATGCTAAGCTACTAAGGATATCTATAGTTGAGATGTCCAAATCTCTCATGCCATAGTTTGCTTTCTGCATTTGAATGTAATAACAATGCTTATGTATTTGATTTTGGCACACAGGAGGAGAAAGTGTAAAGCCTTGAATCATGATTGGCTACACCTATTTATATCATTGAGTCATCCTTAATTATTTTCACTAACACTAAATTTGGAAGAAATTCCACTTTATTTCCACCTCCACAGTGAGTCATTGGTAAACTAAAAGAAGATTAGAGGTAAGGTTAGGAACATATAGAACATCCTTGAACATTCCATTGTTCATCTCAACTTCACCTTTACCTTCAACTTCCACCTTAGTATTATCACCTACAAAGATGTTTGGTACCTCTAAATGTGTCATAGAATAAAAATCTCTTTTTGACGCACCCATATGATGTGTGGCACCTAAATCTATGATCCATTCTCCATGACTAATAGTTTTTGTGAGTAAAGCATGCCCTTTTCCCTTAGAATCTAAATATGAAGATCCTTTCTCCTTATAAGCATTAGGCAATGGAACATTATTTTTCTTCATGATGTTCTTCAACTCATCAATCTGCTTATGCAAACACTTATGTTCATCATGACCCATCTTTTTATAATAAACACACTTTTTCTTCTCCTTATTAGTGTCCCACTTTTTGTTTGTACTCAAGGAAGACTTGCCTTGTTGATTTGATGGTGGTTTTGTCTTTTCTATATCCTCTTGTTTATTATTCTTCCACTTCTTCTTTTTGCCCTTTCCTTTATTTGAAGTTTGAGCAGCTAAATTTTGAGAATCCTCATTATTACCCACCAATGTCTCAGACTTAGATGACTTGAGAGTTCCCATTGATTGTAACTTCTTTTCTTCACTATCCAACAGTTGAGCATAACCATCAAAGTGACTTTTTGATAGGCAGCCCCTAATGTAGTCTTGGTGGTGTCGTAATAAGAAACAAATGTGGAGTGTGTATGCCTAAAATGTGGGCACACTACTATGGGTCATTATATTCAAGATTTCTCAAAAGTGAGATCTCGAATGGCAACTCGTAGCTCTCTATTCGTGGAGTGCAAGGGTTTGTAATGGAGGCCCTCAATTTTGACCTAGTTTGTGTCCATGCAACTACACCATGAAACAAGATGAAAACTAATCTAAATGATAACAATGCAAAACAATGCAAAAAAGGAAATCTAATCTATGAAATAAAATAAAAATGGAAGACCTAATCTATGGAAGCAAACATGACTCTAAAATAATATGAAAATGGAATGATAAAAGCCCATGATGAAAGCCATGGGTGCAAGAGAGAATGAGACAAGAAGATAGAAGTTCTCCACAAAAGCTTTAGCATTCATAACTCCTTCAAAATTTTCTCTCCAATCCTACAACATAACAATAGCATAATCATGGGTATCCAAAATGAGGAGAGGGCTCTCCCTTATAAAGAAGATTGGATGATCTAGATTCAGAGGAAAAAGATTTAATCAAGGGTGGAGAAATAATGATCCATGTGAAATAAGGATCCACTAATGAGAAAAGAGGAGTGGTTGAGAAGAAAGTGGAAAGATAAGTCCCACTTAGAAATATGTGCATTTAAGTATAAAGAAATTAAATAAAAGAATTTATTTTATTTCCTTTTTCATCAAAAAGAGATATTTAAGTGGGATTTTCATTTAATTAAAAGGGAGCAAGTTCTTTTAATTAAATAGGAGATATTTACTTAAATTAAAAGAGGGATTTTTTTTGTTAATTAATTAAATGTGGATGAATTATTTAATTAAAAGAGAGGTTTTCTTTTAATTAGATGGGGACTTATTTTATTTAATTAAAAGAGAGATTTTCTTTTAATTAAATAAGACTTACGATAAAATGATCAACCTTAGAAAAATAGAATAATTGAATTTGATCAAAGAATTGATTTAATAAAATATTTCAAACCATTGATTTAGGAAATTGATAAATTGAATAATGGGGGTAGTCTAGGTGACCATTTTAGGGTGCATACATTTGCCCCTCTTTGACTAATGTGTGATCAATTTGGGAACACATGTAGTCAAAGAAAGAAATTGAAGTGTGAGGTCAATTTGGGATCACAAAACAACCCAGATGTGTGGTCGAATCAGGAACACATCAAGATAAAGAATACAAATAAATTTTGAATTGAAAAAGTCAAGGATAAAATTGGTTAAAACTGAATCAAAGATTAAATTTGATAATTACTGCCCCCTCGTGATCAAAATCGAAATGAGATAGAGGAGAAATAGCAAATTGATAAATTTAATCAAATCAAACAAAAGATAAGGTTCTTGATTTAAGATGAAAGATATAAGAATCATAGAACCAAGGTAGATCATCAAGTATGAAATATTATGCCCCAAAAGTTATTTAGAAGAAAAGAAGTTGAGAAAAAGAAAATGGAAGATAGAAGTTTGAAAGATATAGAAAGAAATAGAAAGAAGAAAAGAAAATGCCCCAAAATCAATCAACTATTTAAGATAGAAATTTTGATTGAGATTACGAAAGAAGATAAGGAAATGAAGATCAAAACATGGCCACAGTTGATTAAAAGTCCACAATAAAGATGAAGGGAGAACCCTCTCAAACTCATAATGCAGCCTAAAAATGCAAACTAACATGAAATCTAATAATGCAAGCTACATGAAAATGCAAAGGTGTACTTGCAAAAGAGAAACTATAACATAGGATTTTTGTGTTCATCATTCATTAGAGAATGTAAAAGAACTTATTTTCATCATTGGGCCATTATTAACAGACATCAAAAAATCACACAATCATAACTAGTCACAAGTGCAACTATGAAGATATGAATGTAATTTATATCGAATTGGAATGTAGAAAGATTCTAACATAAGCATCAAAGACATAAAGGTCAAGATGACTTCGATGTTAGCTTACCCAATTTAATGTAGCAAAACCATGCTCGTATTAAGGCATAGATGCCAAGATGACCATAAGAATGGTTGTGTAAAAACAATCAAGGATGATGCCTCAAATCTCATAAGTGTTTCAAGGGGACAACAAGAGACACTCTAGAGTTTCAAGACCACACCCGCAAGCAAAAAAATAAAAATAAAAACATGTCCTATGCCCTAAGTCCTCTAGTGATGCATCATGGAGAGACTTATCAGACAAGGACAGTCAACAAAAATCAAGAATAGTCAGCACACGAAGAAAAAAATCATGACATAAGCCAAGCATTAAGTGTTACGTTTAAAATTTAAGTGTGTTAATTGATACTGAGTTCTGAGGATAAGGATCAAATGCTTGCAAGAAGGTAATATCACATGACAAAATTGAGTAAGACCAAACCAATAAGTGTTGAAAAACACTCGATGTCAACGGTTGAATTGAAAAATGCAATTGGGGTGGTGTTGAAAAACACCGTTTATGAGGTGTCCTAAAGACTAACACATCCAAGAGACCAAAGCTAACATAGTTGTGCCCTCTAGACAAAGACCAATTCCAAATCAAGGCAACAAGGACAAGGCATGATGGAGAAAGGCTAAGTGTCAAGGACATGTGCTAAGAAATAGGGGTACAAAGGCCTCAAGTAGTGCCCGTTTCCAGGTTTTCACCACTTGGATTTTTTTATTTTCTATTTTTTTCAGGACTTTTTATTATTTTTTTTGTATTTTTTGCTACTAAGGTGCTTGTTTCTAGGTTTTCACCAAGGCGCTTTTTCTTTTTCCTTTTTGAACTTTTTGAATTTATTTATTTTTTTGTATTTTTTTTCAGGACATTTTTCAATTTTTAGAATTTTTACAACATGTCATTTTTTTGGATTTTTTGAAATATATCATTTTTTTGTAGTTTTGAAATATATCATTTTTTTGTATTTTTTCAAGATCAATAAATATGTACAAATAATATACAATGCCCCCAAACAAAAATAAGGACCAAACTCTCAAGCATGATCACATCATGCAGTCCCAATGTTTAGCAAGGTAGAGGACATGATGGAGCAACAAGCTGATAAATATGATGGATAAGGAAGGAGTGTATGAAGCAAGTGAAAGTGATCTTCAAGGACTGACTCCTCAAGAGTACCCAAGCTAGGGCAAAATTGTCATGTAAAGAACATTTGGACAAGAAATGAAAGGCCAGTATAAGATAATTTAAGAAAGCATAATGTAAAAGTGGGAAAGATACAATCCAAAGGAGTAGACATGTCAAGAGACTTCATAGCATGGTATTTTACTCTATTTTATTAGATCAAGACCAAAGGGGTAAATGGGAAAAGGGTAGCGAAAGACTAGAATGAATGGAGGAAAATATATATGAAGGCTAGACATGAAAGGAATGAAAACAAGATCATCATAAGATAGCTCACAAAATAGCCAAATGTTTGTGTATAGGTCAACATTGTCAAGATCAAAGAGAAAAGATGAAATGAATAAAAGATGTAGAAGAACTATGCATGATGCCTAATTGTCAGGTTTTCATCATGGTACTTATCTAAGGTGCCACAAGGGAGTGGTTTTCACCATAGGATGGATTTATTTCTTTTTACTTTTGCTACCAAGGTGTCTGATTACCAGGTTTTCACCAAGTCACATTTTCAAATTTTTCATTTTTTTTCTTTCTTTTTTTCTAATTTTTTCCTTTTTTTTTTTTTGAATTTTTTGGAAGAAATCAAGCTTTATAGATAATGTTTCTTAAAAGTTTAAACCATGACATGAAAAGGAGTTGAAATGGTATGCTCAAAGATGTTGATAGGGAAAGGAAGATGGAAGAAAAAAATGGAGGATATGGCTTTATGCAAGTGAGGGAGACTGGAAGATGGAAATGAAGGCAAGATCAATGTCAACACACACCTTGAAGGGTGGCGAAAGGAGAGAGAAAGCATGCATGAAGGAATATGGTGAGTGGATAGAAGAGGTTGTGGTTTAGGTGCATCGAATGGAAGAATTCTTTTTAAAGAAGATGAAGTGGAATTCTTTAGAAGCTTGAATGTCAATTTCAATTGCTTTTCAACATTAGACTCTCTCAAGAGGGACTTTGAAATCCATAGAGCCATAGGCCTCTTTTAATTTATTTTTGATGATTTAGAGATAATATCTTTAATGATAGATTTTGGAACCCATTATAAGATATCTCTTTTGACTTTATGCCCCCATGTCGATTAGAGGAGATGTGGTGGTCTTCTTTTTTATATGGATTCTTGAATTGCTTCTTTTTCTTGTATTGAACATTCAAGTTACTTCCAAAAGGCTTGGGACTTGTGGAAGAAGGATGATATGACTAGCTTAGGTGAGTGGGTGGATGAAAAGGATTCAATGATATGCAGGGACATAAGGACCCAAGATGGAAGGAAGATGTGAAGAATTTAGTATCGATGGGGGAGGTTCAAGGATGGATGTGGAAGATGCAAAAGGGTAATCAATAAGTTCATTAACATCTATATGACAATCAAGGACATTAGCATCTTTAGAGTGAGCATGAGGATTTTCAATAGGATCATGAACATCTTGAATAGGAGCAACTTCTTTGATAGGAGTACTTGAAGCTTGATAATACTTAGGAAGAGTAGAAAGTGGAATTCCACATGAAAGCCCACATCATGCATTGATTCATTGTAAAAATGAAATGCAAACTATTCATTAAATGCCTTTTTTATCAATTGATTTTTGACCTAGTCATAAAGATT
The DNA here is from genome assembly GCA_028749045.1 of Cupressus sempervirens. Taxonomy (NCBI): domain Eukaryota; kingdom Viridiplantae; phylum Streptophyta; class Pinopsida; order Cupressales; family Cupressaceae; genus Cupressus; species Cupressus sempervirens. The sequence continues at coordinate 191,332,170 of CM053788.1, forward strand.
GGATCTACATGATATGAATTCAGATCCAAAACTCAAAATATAGAAAAGTAACCCCTATCAAAAATTAGAGGGATTTTCAAAAATGCAAGAATTTTGAAAATATCTTTTAATTTGTGCCCTAGGGATTCATTTTATCAAAATAGACCGATTTTTATAAATCAAATTATTGACCCCTAATATGACCTCTAAAATAAAAATAAAAAGAACCAACTCTATTTAAAATTTAGAGAGCTTTCCAAAACTATAAATTTTTCAAAAAAATGTGCTGATTTGCTCTCGAAAATGATTTTTTATGAAAAATCAAGGAAAAATTATAAAAAATTGAAAATGTTTCAAAAAAATCTAAATATTGGACTAAATATTTTCAGATATATCACCACCCTACAAAAAAACATTAGATCAAAATATGTAGTTGTTTGAAAGATATGATCAAATCTTTCAAATCTAGGGTTTCTTTGAGTCTACAAACAAATCTGCCTAAAAATCAGCAAGCAAAGATGAGTTGCCCCACGGTGGGTGCCAAAAATGAATGCCTAAAATATGGGCACACTACTGTGGGTCATTATATCCAAGAATTCTCAAAAGTGAGGTCTCAAATGGCGACTCATAGCTCTCTATTCATGGAGTGCAAGGGTTTGTAATGGAGGCCCTCAGTTTTGACCTAATTTGTGCCCATGCAAGTACACCATGAAACAAGAGATTCAAGGATCCAATATGTATGAAAATGGAGATGAAAACTAATCTAAATGATAACAATGCAAAACAATGCAAGAAAGGAAATCTAATCTATGAATGAAAATAACAATGCAAGACCTAATCTATGGAAGCAAACATGACTCTAAACTAATATAAAAATGCAATGATAAAAGCCCATGATGAAAGCCATGGGTGCAAGAGAGAATGAGACAAGAAGATAGAAGTTCTCCACAAAAGCTTTAGCATTCAAAACTCCTTCTTCAAAATTTTCTCTCCAATCCTGCAGCATAACAATAGCATAATCATGGGTATCCAAAATAAGGAGAGGGCTCTCCCTTATAAAAAAGATTGGACGATCTAGATTGAGAAGAAAAAGATTTAATCAAGGTGGAGAAATAATGATCCATGGGAAATAAGGATCCACCAATGAGAAAAGAGGAGTGGTTGAGAAGAAAGTGGAAAGATAAGTCCCACTTAGAAATATGTGCATTTAAGTGTAAAGAAATTAAATAAAAGAATTTATTTTATTTCATTTTTCATCAAAAAGAGATATTTAAGTGGAATTTTCATTTAATTAAAAGGGAGCAAGTTCCTTTAATTAAATAGGAGATATTTAATTAAATTAAAAGAGGAGTTTTTTGTGTTAATTAATTAAATGTGGATAAATTATTTAATTAAAAGAGAGGTTTTCTTTTAATTAAATGGGGACTTATTTTATTTAATTAAAAGAGAGATTTTCTTTTAATTAAATAAGACTTAGGATAAAATGATCAAATTTAGAAAAATAGAATAATTGAATTTGATCAAAAAATTGATTTAATAAAATATTGCAAACCATTGATTCAAGAAATTGATAAATTGATAAATTGAATAATGGGGGCCCATAGTCTAGGCAACTATTTTAGGGTGCATACAAAGTGCTCAGATGATAGCTTATTATGAATAAGATAGATTAACCTATCATCTTTAATAGGACTATGACAATCATCAAGCTTTGTTCTTAATTCATTCACCTTAATAATGAAATCTTGTATAGAATCAAATGTCTTAGGATCTAGGGAGACAGGTTGATCTTAAATGTTATAAACATCCTTCTCAATAACTTTACCATATAGGTTTTTGAGGGCATCCCAACCTTCCTTGGATGTCTTATACTTATGGATCTGATAGAATATCTTGTCTTCAACCCCCAACATAATATCACCTAGGGCTTTCCTATCTACCATTTCCCAAGCAGTAATATCACTTTTAGATACTTGATCACCTATTGATTTAGGAATGGTACCATCTACATATTGAAAAACTTCATTATGCATTAATTGACACCACATTCTATTAGATTGTGTAGCATAGTTATATGGTGTTAGTTTTGTAAACTTAAGATTTCTCATGATGCAAGAAATGAAAGATAACAGTAGGAAAGGACGAACACAACACAAAGAGACACCCACCCCCCCCCCCCCCCTGCTCCAAATGAAATATTTTGGCACTTTATAGTTAGTGCGATTACAATAAGAACTTGCCAATTTTGGCCTTAGTGGTCATCTAATTTATTGTTTACAACCTCCTTTTGGAGTCCAAATCTAAAACTAAGCAATGTACAACAATTTTGAAGCAATACAATGCAAAGAAAGAACCTAATTCTAAAAGTGATATTTTTGTCCATACAATCCTATAATCTAATTATAGACCTGGAAAGTAGATGAAAAATTATGCACTTTCAAAAAAAATAGAATCTGATTTGGAGTCCAGATGAGCCTGTACGAAGCAATTGAAGTTGCAAAATGTAGGATTGGATAGGTACACTCACCAAAAATTATAATTTCTAACAAATTCATGCACCAAAACTAAAAAATAACTATATCACTAAAAAGTTTAGGAAATCCTACCCAAAATCATAAAATTTTACACCTAATTTGGAGCTTGAATGACTAAGATATGGCCTCCCAAAGTCAAACTGTCAAATCAAAAATGAATCTAGAGAGGGGTCTGATCAGCAAAACATGAGGTTAAACTTAACATCAAAATGGCTATCATAGTAGTTCAAATTTTCCTAGAAATGATAGTTAGATGATCGTCAAATTTAAGACAATGAATTGCTGACATCAGCAAAAAATGGGTCACATAGCTAACATGGCAGATGATGTCAGCATTGTACAGACTAATCTGACATGTCTGTTGGATTGTATGTTGACCTGGCAAGGCTGTAGGGGGTGCTAACATGGAGGTTGGCTTTAGTGATATGGAACACCATGTTGGTACCACTTATGTGGTGTTGCATACATTGCACGGTTCACAAATTTGGCTGAGACCTGTCACCAAAATTACTTTGGCCAGTGGGTTGCAGTGATGGTCAGCATTTTAAATGTGGCTAGAGTTTGTTAAATGGAAATGGTAGGCCAAAAATCACTAAAAATTAGAGCATAGCACTGGCAAAAGGGAAAAACTAGCAAGGGAGTAGTGGTAATATCCCACATGTACCATGGGAATTGCCTATGGTGTGTTTAAAAATAAATGATCGTAGGAGTAAAATAAAATGAGCAACCAAAATTTGCAATGTTAAGCTCGACTGGTTGAATATTCAATAGAATTATGTGAGCCAAATTTGGATTGAGCTCAGCTGGAATTGTAAATGAGAATGGAATATGTTGTGATTTATTTGGAATATTCTCATCGGATGGTAGAAGCTAGTGTACTATAAATGGGAATATTGCCTACAAATATTCCCTATTGGGGCTAGGGTTTCACCACCCAATTCCTACAAAAACAAAAAAAAAATTCAAAAAATACAGAAATTCAAAAATAATTGCAGAGAAAAAATAATTACAAATCTAAAACAAATTAAATGTGTAGATCTAATAAATCATACCAAATTTGCAAATTGGGGCCTTCGAGTGCCAGTTTGCGAAAAATATTTGCCTCAAATTGGACTATGGCCCAATATAGGCAAATTTATAGTTGATTTGGCTCTAGATGCTCCCAATATCTACAGATACTTCAGATTTGAGTTGAGGTGTCCTTAGTGAGGTGAAGCGAGATTGGTCTCTAATGGCTATGAAATTATGCCTCTATATCTCTAATACCATGTAAGAATTTGTTATAGCTCTAGTACCATGTAATAATTTTCCTTAGGGAAAAATTCACCCAAGACCAAGAAGCACAATAACTAGCACAAAAGACCAATAGAGTATGATCAAAATAACAATATGATATTCAATTCCATTGTATAGTACACTACAGGTGCCTGTATATAAAGGCCTCTATGATGCATCTAGAATGCCTAGGAGTTAGCAACATGATAAGTCTTACAACTAGGCACATGTCCACTAGGTGTGGATTATCCTCCATTAAGCATAGGAGTTAGTGTGATGATGAGAGGATAAGCCTACAAAGGTGTATCACATACAATTATGTTGTAGATAGTGTTGTCATAGAGGTTTGCACCCTTGTCCAAATTTTTTACCTAAGGACAACCTTGTGAAACATGGAAACAACCTCCAAGCTGTGGGACTTGAACTGTGAGGTTGAATCTCTAGAGAAGGCCGGCTTCCTCTTAGTATCAGGGTGCACCTAACTACTCTTAGAGAGGAAAAGGGAGAAGGAAAGCATGGAAGCAAATCTACCTATTCTAATCTAAGGAGGTGATGCACCAAAATAGAGTGTTCAAACCAATCTCTGCCCATACGTGCACTATTGAACCATCAGGACACCAAAGGATATACACATTCAGACTTGTTTTAACCTAGCAACCACATGCAGATCAGAAAACCCAGATGAATGACACAAGGAAGAGAAGATTCATTTATATATCATTCATAGGCCAAAAGAGATACACTCATGCAGGTTATAGATCTCTACAAAACACCAATGAGAGGCAAATAGTTCTTGCACTTTCACATTAATGGTTGAAGGAGATAATGAAGAATGTCATACAGTTCAGAGGCAAAGGGAATTAATAGTGAAATCGCAAATCAATAACAGAGAAATCAGAGAAGGTCGACCCTTTGAAAATTTACAAAATTGCCTTTATAGTTCAGGAACAACTGAGATGTCCTCTTACTGAAGTTATTCCACAACCACTGCCATTAAGCCCTTCAAAGAATAATCATGGAGATCTAAAGAAAATTTGATCTGAGCATAGATCCAGATGCAATGATATATGACCTTTGTTGAAATAGGGCCACGAGAAGACATAAACAGTGCTATCAAATCATCTGACCAAGTAGATGGATTGGATCAGAGGTGGTGGAGTGTTCTCCTAGGGGTAGCATTTAATCCAGAGTGGTTGGCATTGATCACAAGGATCAGATCGCATGGTAAAACTTGATTTCCTCCAGTTCTAGCTTGTGGATCAGCAAAGTCAACATGTCAAATGAATCCTGCAAGAAAAATAAGCCATGTGGGACAATGGTCTTTTATCTTTCTACCACCTCGCAAGGTCTTCCTGCAGTTGACCACATCCAACTTACTAACTGTGCCACCTCCCAACCTATCTGTGATGATCACATTAACTGCCAATGCCTAACTGTCAATACCTAGCCACAACGTATCTCCCTGGGCCCACAATGACATGTGTCCTTCAGGAACTTTCTCGCAATCTTTAATCTCCATGCAATTCCATATTGTGGGCAAGCGCTAATCATCAATCTGCAGAAGATCAATGATTGGGAAAGATTCTTCATATACTGCACTTGCTCTTCAAAATTCTGGACCCACAAAACACTTGGCAGTTGACTCATCCTAACCTGACCCCATCTAGCATCACCCTGGCATGCAACTGGCACCACCTTGGCATCAACCTGTGGCATATGAAACTAGCCTGGCCCCATAGGGACACACGGCAACAAGGCGCTTTCCTGCATTACATAATCTCCTTGCATCTTCATATTGCGAGCATGCACCAACCATTGATCCTGGGAGATCTAATAGTGCAAGGTACGACTGAGAACATAGGATGCCATGGGACATGTGTCACAAAGGGGCATGCCTGCATTGTTTAATTTTTCTGCAACTTCATCTTGTGAGTGTGCTCCAACCATTGATCTCAAAAGATCTGACAGTGCTTGTAACACATGCTTCTGGACCTCTGTGAATACCCACTATGATGTCATCTAGACACATGTTGTCAGGGCACTTGCCCACATTGTCAAAAAGTTTGATGAAGCTCAGAATGTGGGAAAGCGAGCACCAATAGAATTTCCAACTCATGGGCCACTTTGTCCACCCTGTGTGCGATGGCTCAGAGAAGATGGACCCACCCGAACAAAAAGGACCCACCAAACCATGCATCACTAAGGGGCTTCCTCACAATCCATGATCATGCATTTTCAAAATATGGGGAAGCACCCACTGTAGATCTAAACAAGATCTGATGACGCAAAAAGTGCAGGCCCGCGAAGCAAATTTAGGAAATAAAGAAATAACATAAGGTTTTTTTGTTCATTTTTCAATATTTCCTGGGCATTAAAATAGTGTAAAATATGGGAAGTAGCCATTGGGTGGGGTCAAGCATTTGAATTTAAATTTTTTGGCGGGAGGAAAAATAAGCAACATTTTTGGTGACTCAAAGGGGACGCAAGCCAGCTATGTGTATGACCAGTGATCCTATGCATCCATTGGGCTATAGAGTTGAAAAAACTATGGATCTTGCACAATGAAACCCTAACCCTACCTCTACAGCAACAAAACACTGAAAATATTGAAAACCTACCCTCTGCAACTAAAACTAGAGACTGAAAACCTTCTACAAAACACATGTGCTCATGCACTTCTTGGAAAGCTGGAAACAACAAAAAGGAAACTACACTACTTATGTACATGGAAAATCAAGCCCTCTCAGAAAAATGGCATGAGGTAGATCCCATTGAATGGGATGGGCAAAACTTCACCACTAGGCTTGCTTAATTGAAAAGCATTGGCCTGCTTGAAACTGACAATCAAATAGGGACCACTCCACAGTGCATCAAATTTTGAGTGCCTCCCTAATTTTGCCCTGTATGCATCCCATTTCAAGACCAAGTCACCCTCTCTGAAGGTTCTGACCTTAGCCTTTCTATCAAAGCTTCTTTTCACTTGTTGTTGATGTGCTTCTAGGGTTTGCATGGCCTAGCTTCTTCTTTCTTCCAGCTCCATCAATTCTGCCATTCTCACTATCATGGCATCATTGTCAATTAGCTCCAATTGATGAGCTAGTTCCAAGGATAGGAACTCTAATGAAACTGCAAGCCTTGCTTCTCTACCATATACTAACATGAATGGTGAATTCCCTAATGACCTCTTAGGTGTTATCCTATCATCCCACAGAGTTGTTCTCAATTTTTTATACCAACACCTCTAGTTTTCTTCTATTTTCCTCTTTATGATCCTGACTAGATTCTTGTTGGATGACTCAGCCATGCCATTACCTCGAGGATAGTAGTTTGAGGATGTGCTCAAGTAGATATTATGGTCAACTGACCTTGCACAAATCTGAGCTCCTACAAAATATTTTGCATTATCTAAAGTAACGGTTGAAGGGGCACCAAACCTGGTCACAATTCCATCAAGGAACTCAACAACTGAAGATTATATGGCATCCTTCAATGCAACTGCCTCTGTCCATCTGGTGAAGTAATCTGTAGCAGCTAAGATCCATTTGTGACCAGAACAGGAAGGAGGGTTGAGAGGGCCTATGAAATCCAATCCCCATTGAGAGCCTATGAAATCCAATCCCCATTGAGAAAAGGGTTGGTCCATCTGAATGGGATGAAGAGGAAGAGCTGCAAGCTTTTGCTTATTAGAGAAGAAGGAACATTTCTCACACTTCCTTACATACTTATGACAATCATGAAACAAGGATGGCCAGTAGTAACCAGCCCTCATGATCTTCATTGCAATTTTCCTTGTCAAAAAGTGACCACCATCAGGACCATCATGAAGCTCTTTGATCATTCTTTCAGCTTGGTCTATGTCAATGCATCTTAATAGGGCTCCATTTAAATCTTTCCTGAAAAGAATACCCTCAACTAAGACATAAGGAATTGACTACAATCTATATTATCTTCTTTTAACTCTATCTAATCCTTGAGGGTACCCATTGCCTAATAAGAACTTCTTCATATCACCCATCCAATTCCTCGGGTCATCATTTCTTGCCTCTTGTTGCTCTGTTAGTATCATAGCATCTTCCTCATCTGATTTCTAAGATGATAACATCTATTTACACAATCCTTTTCCTCTTACCAGCTTGGTAATCTATATGTCAACATCATATTCCATCACTTTTGTAATCCAACCAGCCCTTTTCTCACTAATATCTTTGCTCAAAAGGAAATCCTTCATGCTGGCATGAGGTACTAACAAATGAATCTTATTGTGAAACAGGAGGTGTCTAAATTTTTTCAAATCTTGAATGACTATAAGGGCTTGCTTCTCTATAAAACTATACTTGTCTTCATATTCTTTAAGCCCTTCACTAAAGAAGGCTATGGGCTGCTCTTCATTCTTATCATTTGCTTGAATCAAGACAGTAGAAATACTTAACTCACCACCTAGGGTATAAAGGATGAAATCCTTTTCAAAGTTTGGATTCATGAGAGTAGGGGCTAAGGCTATGGCTACCTTGATCTCTTCAAAACTTTCCTTCCCTTCCTTGGTCCATGCAAAAACCGTACTTTTCTTGATCATAGCTGTAAGGGGTTTCACCATGGTAGCAAGATTAGGGATAAATCTTCTCACAAAATTTATCCTACCAAGGAAACTTTGTAGCCCTCTCTTGTGTTTAGGAAGAGGAAGAGAAAGTATTGCTTTTGTTCTCTCTGGATCAATGGTTAAGCCATCTTTAGATACAATATGTCCTAATAATTTTCCTTGATTGGTAGAAAAGACACACTTGCTTGGGTTAAGCGATACCCCAAACTCTCTACACCTTAAGAATACCTGCCTGAGATGATCAAAATGATCTTCTACATTCTTTGAATATACTGTGATATCATCAAGGTAAACTAACAGAAACCTTTCAATCATATTCTTGAAAGCCATTTCCATTTCCTTTTGAAATGTAGCACCTACATTAGTTAGTCTAAATGGCATTTTACAATAAGCATAGGTACCTCACTTAGTGGTAAATGCAGTCTTATATCTATCAGACTCTTTGACCAGTACTTGATTGTAGTTAGAAAATCCATCAAGAAATGAAAACCACCTTGAACCACTAACCTTGGACAAAATCTACTCCATGGAAGGGAGAGGATGGTGATCTTTAAGGGAAGCTTGGTTAAGGTCCCTAAAGTCTGCACACAGTCTAATTTCTCCATTCTTCTTCCTAATAGGGACAAGGTTCGCTACCCATGATGAGTGTTTGATAGGGAAAATTATATTGGCCTCGATCAATTTGGATAGCTCCTTTCTCATTAAGGGTTCAATTTTGGGATTCACTAGCCTCTATTTTTGTCTTACCAGTTTGACATTATCAATTAAACCTATGGTATGCTAAAAAAACCTTGGGTCAAAACCCTTTAAATCATCATATGTCCAAGAAAATATATCATTAAATTATTGACATAGATGAATACAACTTTTTTGTTCAGTCTCAGAACATACCTTCCCCATGTTTAAGAATTTTCCATCAGCAATCATGACTGGAGTGTGATCATCTTGTTCAATAGCTAAGTTCATGACTCTACCTCTTGCTTGGTCATCAGGATTGAAAACACTTTCTAAGGTAATGAGACCTTTAGGCAACTTGTTGGAACTTAGGTTAATGATTTGATCACCATGCTGATCCTGTAGTCTTGATTGGTTTCTATCCAAAAATTCTACTTCATTATGCAAGAAGCTTACAATTTGTTCATCAGATTCTGATGCAGGAGCATCTTGCATGGGACAATTATTGAAAAATAAATTAAAAAAATTGAAAAAAAAAATAATAATAATCTGGAGGAGAGAGAAAGTGACAAAAATTAGAGGAGAAATAATTTTTAAAAAAGGGGAAAAAAGGAGAAAAGAAAGGAAAAGGGGATTTCTATTTTCGAGTTGCATAGGTGGCATAATAGAAAAAATAAAAAATAAATGGTTGTCATTCCATTTATCGAGGTGTGTGGGAAGAACTCTAGAAAGTTATGAATATTGTAGAAGGTTATGGAAGTTGTAGAAGGTTGTGGATATTGTGTAGGTGGAATTATAGAAGGTTGTGGATAAGTCATGCATTGGGTGGTAAGTGCCTATTTAAGAAAGGCATATGAGCATTTCTAATCAAGCTTGAGAAGCTCGAGGAGTAGAATCTCGAGAAGGAGTAGCTTGGGAAGTAGAAGCTATGGAAGGTGAAGCTTGGAAAGGTGAAAGCTTTGGAAGGAAAAGCTTGAATGTGTGAAAGTTGGAAATCTTGAAAGGCTTCAAGGTGTGAAAGAGAAGGAGGAAGTGAAGAGTGAGTTTTCCTGAGTCTATTGACAGAGTGTCGAATGTGAGGTAGTTTATAGTAGGATTATGTTGGAGTTGTGAGTGTGTAGATAGAGTGCCAAATGTGAGGTAGTTTACACTTGGATCTTGGTTAAGATTGGAGAAGAGCTAGTGGCTGCGATTTAGAAACAAGGAGTTTTCTTGGTGGCTTGCGAGCACAAGTTGAGATCTCGAAGGTTTCTACCAGAGTGTGGATCTGGACTAGCTTGGGTTTGGATTAGATCTTGAGAGATCTTATAGAAATGTTAATGTAATTGGTATTGGATTTTCAAGTATAATAAAAGTGTTCTTTGGGAAGCATTTTATTTTCTCTTGGTCTTCATATTGTTGTATTCTTGGTTATGAGTTGGTAGGGTAGAGTGTACCTACATCAGTGGTATCAGAGCGTACCTTCATCAAATTCAAACACTTGCCAATGGATGTTGTTGTCAAGGATGGCATGCCTTACTACCATCCTGATTTGTTGCTTCTTCTCCTCCTCAAGATTCTTTGGCACATCATGAGATGCACCAATTGTTACAAGTCTATCAGCATGTCTATTTTCTTTTCTAGGGATGCTTTGAATATTGAATGCATTGAAACCTTCAAGAAAATCCAATACCCTATGTTTATAAGACTTGAGCAAACCATTCTTGGTGACATTTTGATTTCTCACTTGATTAACCACCAACTCACTATCTCCATATACCCTTAAGGCTTGGATCCCTCTTTTCTGAGCAAGTAGGAGACCTTGAATCAAAGATTCATACTCAACTAGTAGTATCTTACTTGTGCAGGAGAAACCAACATCACGCCAACCCCTGATCCATTTTTATTTCTTGAGCCATCAAAGTACATACTCCATATCCCACTCATATCTTCTTTAGTGTCCACAAGATTGGGAACCAGAGCATCCTTTTCTAATATACAATAGGTACTAAGGCCTATCTCAAGGGTTTCTAACATAAGATCAAACTGATATGCATCAGCCCATTCGTCTAAGAGAAAATTAGGTATCTCTATTAGGGAAGTAGTAGGCTTATTCACTATGTCATTCTCATCTGCTTCTAGGATAGTGCAATTCATGTTGATGAGATTAGGGGTGTAAGGCTTGGTATGATGGAGGGCTAGAGGCTCTACTTTGATTAAAGCTTTGGCTCCATTTCTTGTTCTAAAAAACATATGTGACCAATCAGAAGATATGTAACCCCCTATTTGGGCAGTGAAGTCTCTTGATAGACAAATGAAAAAATGTGGCTTGACCTCAGCAACTAATATATCTTGAGTGACAATACAACCAGGGCATGCATGTAGGACCATCTCTACATTCTTAAGGATCCCTACAGTCTTGAAAGTACTACCATCTAACTGTAATACATCCTTAACAATGGGCTCATATTTCATCTCCAAAGCATCAGCAACACGCCTAGGCATCACTGAACTACTAGCCCCTGAATCAATCATGCAATTGTGGACTAGTTTATCCCCTATAATTAAAGAAATATAGAATGGAGGAGGTCTAACCTTTTTACTTGTTTCTGCCCTACCTGATGGTTGCACTAGACTTGTGGCACTTCCCATGCTAGGTGTCTGATCCTTTGGTTCAATACTCTCCAACTCTTGCTACAGCAACCTCTTTTGCATGGGTATAGTAGCAACAACATCCCACATGGAAATATTCACATTTGTCTTCTTCATTTGTTCTACCACACTGAATGGAATAGAGGGCACTTTGGTAGAAGCCTTGGGAGCTATCCTTGTAGGGGATTGAGATGGAACAACTGGAGGGTCACTCACATCCTTTCTGACATTACTTTACCTTTGCTGCTAGAAGATATTTGGTTGATCATTTACTGCTTGTTCATGGGGTATTGCATTTGAAGTCGAGGCCTGATTGGGAAGAGGAGGGGTAGCATCTTCAATAGCTCTTCTTTTGCTCCTAGTATTGTGAGCAATGGAATCCTAGTTTACATTACAATGTTCTTCCATTTGATGATTCATAAAGGAGCAATCATCTTGTCCTTGCATATATGGGGCCTCTTTAAATTGGTCCTCCTTGTATGATTGTTTTTTTGTAGGCTCTTGGATGGTCAAAGCCAAATAAGATTTAGCCTTCTAACACATGCAATGAGCATAAGAATAGTTACAAGAGGGACAAAAGTCCTGGTCTTGGGCCATGTTGTTTTGAGGGACTATGGCCCTACTTTGGTTCACATTTGAGGTTGAAGCATGGCTATTCTGCCTATTCTGATCAAAAGAACTATTCCCATAATTATGATTTGGAGGCCTACCATTGTTCGGAGTTTGATATTGCAATTGATGAGATTTACTACCTTGAGCTTGCCTCTCTAAAGTCACCACCTTGTTGCTCATTTTTTGCATCATAGAGAAGCTATCCTCCAACTTCTTTTCTTGGCCTTACAATCTCTTATCTAGGTTTTGCATCATAGATTGCATCATCTCTTTGATTTCATCTATCCCATTTGAAGATGTGGGAGCTTGAGGGGCTAGGGTAAGGGATTGTGATGTGGAAGTTGTGGGAAGAGGAGCCATTGTTGGTTGGTGGTTTGGGACATCAAGGAAGAAGGGCATAGGAGGCCTTGGAGCTAACTTCCCTCCTTGTATCAATATGTTTTTTGCCCTTATTGTTGTGTCATAAGCATTAGGTAAGGTATCCCCTCCCATGGTTTGGATTATAGTAGCAATATCATTGTTAAAAGCTCTGAGGTAATGCAAGAAGGCATTACCAGGGGTAGGTTTTACTAAAGCAGGTATTATATCCCATGTCTTTTGAAATCTATAGTTGAAATCAATCATACATTCATGGGGGGCTCTTTTTATAGTAGTCAACTGCTCTAAAACTGATAAATGGTCACTTTTTTCCTCAAAGTGTTTACATAGTCCTGCTCCTAAGCCATCCCAATCTGTTATAGAGCCATGAGCCAAACCTCTATATGATTGTAATGCTTTTCCTTTCAAAGATGAGGCTAGAAGCCTAACTACAACATCATCTTCCATAATACCATGGATATTGCAAACATTTGCAACCTCTTGAATGTGTTATGAGGGAGAGATAGAAGTTTCACTAGTAAACTCTGGTATACTTTTAAGTGCAGCTATTGGTATGCCATTCCTTTAGGCCAATAAAAGAGGACTTCCACCATTAAAGGTGGCAAAAGTATAAGCTCTAGGCTATGCCATATAGACAAGTAATCTATTGATATATGTTGATGACAACCTAGGCTGAGATCTAATAGTAGGAGGGGTAGAAATAGATCTTGCAGGTGTATTTGTTACTATTGCACTCCTAACTGGTGATAAAGATACTCTAGTCTTCCTTCTTCTAGGATTTCAAAATGAAATCTTTTGGTACTAAAATTTACCTCTAGAAGATGCTCTTGTTTTGACTTTGGGCATGAATTACTGCAACTTTGGTCTAGAACTAGATGTATTTGAAGCTCAGAGTCACCAAGTACTTGAAGAATGAACCTCTTGAAGGCTTGAACATCGAAGCCAGTACTATCTCCTTGGTATTAATCTTGAAATCTTCCTTCTCACACTAGTAGACTTGAAATATTTTGATATATGTCGCATTGAGCGTGCCAAAAATTGCTGTCACAAAGGTTTGCACCCTTGTCCAAAGTTTTTACCTAAGGATAACTTTGTGAAACATGGAAAAAACCTCCAAGCTGTGGGACTTGAACTATGAGGTTGAATCTCCAGAGAAGGTCAGCTTCCTCTTACTATCAGGGTGCACCTAACTGCTCTTGGAGAGGAAAAGGGAGAAGGAAATCATGAAATCAAATCTACCTATTCTAATCTAAGGAGGTGGTGCAACAAAATAGAGTGTTCAAACCAATCTCTATCCATACATGCACTATTGAACCATCAGGACACCAAAAGATATACACATTCAGACTTGTTTTAACCTAGCAACCACATGCAGATCAGAAAACCTAGATGAATGACACAAGGAAGAGAAGGTTCACTTACATAGCATTCACAGGCCAAAAGAGATACAGTCATGCAAGTTACAAATCTCTACAAAATGCCAATGAGAGGCAAATAGTTCTTGCACTTTCACATTAATGGCTGAAGGAGATAAGGTAGAATGTCATACATCTCAGAGGAAAAGGGAATTTACAATGAAATTACAGAGCAATAACAGAGAAATCAGAGAAGGTCGACCCTTTGAAAATTTATAAAAATTGCCTTTATAGTTCAAGCACAATTGAGATGTCCTCTTACTAAAGTTATTCCACAACCACTACCATTAAGCCCTTCAGAGAATAATCATGGAGATCTGAAGAAAATCCGATCTAAGCATAGATCCAAATGTAATGATATCTGACCTTTGTTGAAATAGGGCCCTAAGAAGACATAAACGGTGCCATTAAATCGTCTGACCAAGTAGATGGATCGGATCAGAGGTGGTGGAGTGTTCTCCTAGGGGTAGCATTCATTCTAGAGTGGTTGGCATCGATCACAAGGATCAGATCACATGGTAAAACCTGATTTCCTCTAGTTCTAGCTTGTGGATTAGCAAAGTTAGCAGGTCAGATGAATCCTGCAAGCAGAATGAGCCACGTGGGCCAATGGTCTTTTATCTTTTTGCCACCTCACAAGGTCTTCCCATGGTTGACCACATCTAACTGACTAACTACACCACCTCCTAACCTATCCGCGATGGTCACATTAACTGCCAATGCCTAACTATCAATACCTAGCTGCAACGTATCTCCTTAGGCCCACAAGGACATGTTTCCTTTAGGCACTTTCTTGCAATGTTTAATCTCCATTCAATTCCATATTGCAGACAAGTGTTGATCATCAATCTGTAGAAGATCAATGATTGGGAAAGATTCTCCATATACTACGCTTGCTCTTCAAAATTTTGGACCCACAAAATACTTAGTAGTTGACTCAGCCTGACTTGGCCCTATCTGGCATCACCCTGGCATGCAACTGGCACCACCCTGTCATCACCTTGTGGCCTATGAAACTAGTCTGGCCCTATAGGGACACGTAGCAACAAGGTGCTTGCTCGCATTACTTAATCTCCTCGCATCTTCATATTGCGGGCATGCACCAACCATTGATCCTGGGAGATCTGATAGTGCAAGGTACAACTAAGAACATAGGATGTCATGGGACATGTGTCACAAAGGGGCATGCCCGCATTATTTAATTTTGATGCATCTTCATCTTGCAGGCGTGCGCCAGCCGTTGATCTCGAAAGATCTGACGGTGCTCGTAACACAGGCTTCTGGACCTCTGTGAATACCCACCGTGATGTCATCTAGACACATGTTTCCAGGGTGCTTGCCCACATTTTTAGAAAGTTTGATGAAGCTCAGAATGTGAGAAAGTGGGTGCCAATAGAATCGCCAACTCACTGGCCGCTTTGTCCACCTTGTCTGTGACGGCTCAGAGAAGATGGACCCACCCGAACAACAAGGACCCATCAAACCACGTGTCACTAAGGGGTTTCCCTGCAATCCGTAAGGATCGTGCATTTTAAAAATGTGGGGAAGCACCCACCGTAGATCTAAACAAGATCTAACAGTGCAAAAAGTGCAAGCCCTCGAAGAAAATTTAGGAAATAAAGAAATAACATAAGGTTTTTTCATTCATTTTTCAATATTTCCCGAGCATTAAAATAATGTAAAAGATGGGAAGTAGCTGTTGGCTGGGGTCAAGAATTTGAATTTAAATTTTTCGGCAAGAGAAAAAATAAGCAACAGACACCATGTGCTAAAATAATAGTGTGAGCAAGTATGTTGTCTACATGACAACTCAACTGATTATTCATACTCTAGTGTTGTAGACACCATGTGCTAAATTAGAGTTTCTTACTCCAGTGTTGTCAACATGAAAACTTGTATGAGTACACAAACTCCTAGGTTTTTAACCTAAGAAATAATAAAATAATGCATTTATCCTAAGTAAACTTAAGTAAAGTGTAAATAATTATTATTTACACTAATAAAAACTTGATGCAAAAATTGATGAAGGCATATTCTTAGCCTATTCCACTAAGAGAAAAACATATAAGTGTTTGAACTCTAAGACTAACAAATTTGTAGAAAGTGCAAATGTGAAAGTTGATAAATATGTAAAAAAGAATTAAGTTGAATATAAAAAGGAACTTGAAGATTACAAAGGCTTTATATACATTGATGAAGGTGAGCCTAGCACCTTATCCAAACCTAAGAAGAAAGCTACTGAGCACCAATAGCTAGTACATATTGAGCTATAGAAATAGTCTATCAAGAATAAGGAAGTGCATGATGAGCATCAGTAAGTGCATGTCAAGAGTCAAGAAGAGCATGTCAAGAAACAAAAAATAAATGTCGAACAACCAAAAGAAAATGTTGAAATACTTGAAGTGCTACCTGAAGTAAATCTTCTAGATTAACCTAAAGAAGAAGAAAGAAGAAAAGAGATTACATTAGCATAATATGTGAGAAAACACCATGCACCTAATCAAATCATTGGAGACAAGGACTCTAGAGTCATGACAAGGAAAAGACCAAGAAGTGACACATGTTTACTATGAGAATTTAAGCTCAAATCAGTGAAGGATTCTTTGGATAATGAACACTAGATCCAAGAAATGAATGAATAGATTGAGAAGGTAGAGAAGAAGAAAAAAAATCTTGTCAATGGTACCTATACCAAAGGGCAAGAATATTATTAGAACAAAGTGGGCATTCAAAAACAAGTTGAATTAGAAAGGTGAAGTAACAAGAAACAAAGCAAGAATAGTGTGTAAGGGATATGCGCAAGAAGAAGGTATTGACTATGGGGAGACATTTTCCAATGTTGTAATATTGGAAGGAGTGAGAACTCTACTTGCATATTATTCTTATGAAGGATTCAAATTATGCCAGATGATGTCAAGCTTGCATTTTTGGAAGGAATTTTGGAAGAAGAAGTCTACATTGAACAACCTAAAGGTTTTTTATACCCAAAAAAAGGTGATATGGTATGTAAGTTTCACAAAGCTTTGTATGGATTGAATCAATCCCCTAGAGCATGGCATGAATGATTACATATATATTTAGTGAAGATTGGTTTTGCAAGGACAAATGACAATGGAAATTTATACTTGAAGCCTAAATATGAAAAAGGGATACTTTTGGCTGAGATATTTGTAGATGATATCATATTTATAGGAAAGTATGCCTTGTGCAAGTTATTTGTAAATCAAATGAGGAAAATGTTTGAGATGTTTGTGTTTGGAGAGATCAAATTCTTTGATGGCTTGTAAGTGTATCAAATGAAGAAAACTATCTATATTACTCAATCAAAATATATTAAGGAGATAATAAAAAAAAAATTTATGGAAGATTCAAGACCAATTGGAACACCAATGGCTACTGGACATAACTTTCAAAGAATGATGGTTTTGTTGATGTGAACCAAAACTTGTATAGATCAATGATTGGAAAGTTACAATATGTTTTTCATAGAAAACTAGGTATTGTACTAGCAATTGGGATTATTGCAAGATTTACTACAAATCCTTAGGAGAATCATATGATGGTTGTGAAAAGAATATTGAGATGTCTCAAAGGAACATAGGGCTATAGATTGTATTACAAGAAGAACGATAAGTTTGAATAAAAGTTTATATTGACGTAGATTGGCCTGGAAATGTTGATGAAAAAAAGAATAAAAGTGGTGGAGCTTTCTTTCTAGGAAATCTACTAGTTTCATTCACAAGCAAGAAGCGAAATTGCATCTCCCAATCTACAAAAGAAGCTAAATATGTAGTTGTAGCAGTTAATTGTTCTAACATAGTGGGGATCAAGAAATTGTTTAAAGGGGTGAAGGAAGAGGTCACTGAACCTGATGTCATATTATGTGATAACAAAATTGCTATAAACATATCTAAAAATCATGTGATGCATAATAATACCAAGCATATTGCTATCAAGTATCATTACCTGAGAGAGTACGTACAAGAAAAAGAAGTGAGATTGGAGTATTTGAATACAAAGGAATGGATAGCTTATATATTGACACAAGATTTACCAAAGGATGAACACGAATATCTAAGAGGAAAATTGGGGGTGAATACCCTAACTAAGAATACTTAAGATAAGATGGAGCTCTGTATCAAATGTATTGATTAGAATATCTTACAAGTTGATGCAGAAGGTCACACTTTAGGACCTACCTAAAGTTATGATGAGACAACCACAGGATGATGAATTAGTCATAAGAAAGATGAAAAAAGAAGAATCTAGTTCAGAGAACTAACAAAGAGATATTTGGATGGTGAAGATTTATGAGACAAAGTTTCTGAAGATATTGAATTGTCCTATTGATACTTGAGTAAGGAAGTATCTTTGGCATTATTGTCAAATAGGGAGATATATTATATAGTTACCATGGAAACATGAGTAAGGAGGGATAAATCACCATCTAACAGGGAGAGTATATTACCTCACAACAAAGATGGTGAGATTATGAAGTAGAGAGAAAAAGGTGTTCTCATCGAGAGAGACGGTGAAGAAGTTCATAAGATATATATCAAAGAGGGAGATCTATGTTTTGATATGATAGAGGGATCCTATATGTTGTTATAACTAGAGGTGTTGCATATCAGAGTTGTATGGATGAGAATCAAAATGAAACTAAGGGTATTAATGAAGAACTGATACTGAATACATAAGAAGTTGAGTGAAGAAAGTTAAATTTTTTTGGGTTGAATGGTAACTAGAGGTGCTTCCATAAATACTTTAAAGAGGGATATTGTTGGAAACTATAATTGGAATAATTGTTATGTTGTCATTAATGTCAAATCTTGTTGGTGAGACAATTGCTACCTAAGTAGAGTGTCATATAAAGATGATTGATAAAGAGGATTTGAGAAGAAAAGATAACAAGAGGACCTATTGGAAAGGTTGAGTTGTGTGGAATTACAATGGGCACTTGATCAATTAGACTTTTGAAAGATGATAAAGATGATGCACTTAATCATAACACTAAGTGGAGAAGATAACTATGTTAAACCCTAGAAGAGATGATCAATGAAGAAAAAATACTTTGGCTTAACCGAGCTTCAAAGAAGAAGATTCAAGAACTTATAGTTAAATTCAAGGTATGCTAGTGTTGATTGAGTGAATAGTAGAAGCCAATAAAATTCAATGTCAACTAAGCACTAGTAAAAGACAATGCAACAAAAAATTTGGATTGAGCACTAGTAAATAGATTGAGTGAAGAAAGTATAAGCCAAGTAAGAGAAGATAGTAATGACCAAATTATCTAGTGATGACCAAGGTTGAAGAACATAATGTTGGCCGAGTGACAGTATTTTATAGTTGATGAAGGAATTAAGATTCCTAGCCAACATAGTTGAATTCTTTCAATTCAATGAGTTGACTATTAGACTGAATTTGTGATTTTTATTTACAAAGTGAGTTATATTTATTCAAATCAACTTGATGATTACTTTTTAATCATTGTATCATTTGAAATCCTTTAATCAAGGTGGCATTCTATTGAAATGTTCTTAAGTCCTCTAATAAGGTCACTCTTAACCAAGTGATTATATTCTTTTATAGGGTCACACTAACAATGTGTATTGTAACCTTTAACATGGTTGCATCCTAACAAAGCTCATTCAAAAGAGTGAAAATATGGTGACATGTTGTTGGTATTTTTTCCCAAATTAGGTTTCCATGTTAAATTGTAGTGTCTTGTTTGAATATTACTTGAGATGTTTTACGAGTAATGTTTTACATTTTGCAAGTTTTTTATTATTGAGATAGTGGATTGCAAGTTTAGGTTATTGATATATTGCTATAGAGAGTGAGCTACTTAATTAATAGATATAATTTGTTTGAAGAGTTTAAAATTTTAATTCGGACATTTGGACTTGGGGATAACTGATTCACTCTCCCCCCCCCCCCCCCCCCCCCAAGTTGTTCTAAAGGATTCTAACAAAAACTTGGTACCTAACCCTTATTCCTTAATTGAACATTTTCTTATGGATCCTTCTTCAAAAAAAAATTCTCATAATTGATAATATATGAAAATGAGGCTTCTACATTCCTGACATGTGTATCCTTTATTGTTCTTAGGTTGAATCAGTAAACCATATCTTCATTCACTGCCCTTGCTAAAGAGAGATATGGTCTCTTTTTTTGGATATGCCCAACCTCTCTTGGATGTTTCCTACTAGAATCATGAAGTTCTTTACTCAATGTTACTTTCATTCTAATTATTCTAAGTACTTTAAAAGGTTGTGGGATTTATTTCTTCCTCGTATTCTTTGCAGCATCCAAAAAGAGAGGAACAATAGAATTTTTAGAGATAAAGCTTCACATCCTAAGGTGGCTTTATCAAAAAATGATAATGTCATTTTGGAAAACTTAAATAGAAATGGAGCTAGATTTCATAGTCTCAAGTTTTTCATTGAGAATATGCAGGATACTAGTAAAAGTAATAATAGGTAGCTAGAAAGTAGATGGTCTTTTCTACTAAAGGATTTTTACAAAGAAAATTTCGATGGGAAAGCCAAGGGAATTCATGGACTAGTTGGGTGTAGGAGAGTGTAAGAAATCATGTTGTTCATTGCCTAGTTGCAGTGTCACTTCCCTTGGGAACTCAAAATAACCACTTTGTAGAGGTGGCAGTTGCCCTTCAGATTACCAAATTGGCTAAACAAAATAGAGTTACCAAGCTTTGGTTGGAGGGTGGTTCAATGAATATTGTTAAATATCTTAAGGGGTTATCTAGTCCCTCATGGACTATTGATTATATCATAAAGGAGAACCTTCATATCCTTAGAATAATGGATAATTATTATATATTGTATTGTATATAGGGAGTTAATTATGGTTGTTGATGAAATGGCTAATGTGGTAGTGAAATGTAACCATAAGGTGATATGGTAGGCTAACATGAATTTACCTATGTATGTCATGTCAAGTACTAATTATGATTTAATTAATGGGAAGGTAGGTTTCATAAATAATGAGAATGAAAGTGCTTAGAAGGGATTGGTTTATGATTACAATGTACCAATTAGGGTGTAAGAAAAGGAAAAGTAATTATTTCACCTTCTATATGTATGCATTCTAGGTATTTTTTTGAGTCCTAGCATTTATTCAACTTATTAGCTCTTGGACTTTGGTGTTTAAAAAAAATCTTTTTTTGATAGAGACATGGTTAGTGATTTGTAGAGTAATAATATGGATGGACAATGTAGAATATGGGAACCTTCTAACTATGATAAATGGAGAAGAAGAACTCAGGTTTGGAGGATTCTATATAAGAGAGGTCTAACCCCATTCATGGATATATTACATGGTGGACAACTTGAAGTTACAAAGTTTTTTGAGGAATTGGAATGAATGCACATTGAATGTGGGTGGTCAAAGTGTCACTATCACTAAGGAATGTATTTTGAGAGTGATTACAATTCCAATTGTGCAAGTAAGTTTTATCTGGGATCACAAATTTTTGAATGCCTCTATTGATGAATTCCCTAAGCAGTTGGGTGGGAGTGAGGCCCTAATCAAAATTGTAGGAAACATATTTTCAACATAAATATATTGAAAAACTATGGTATTTTGTCTTTCCAGCTATTGTGAACTATGTTGCTTTGGAAGGTAGCTTTAGTAGGGTGTGTTCCCTCCACTTTTCCATTCTGAACCATTTTAGGCATGTGACAAATATTTTTATCCCCTTCTACCTATATTCATCTTTGAATGCTATCATAGATGCTATTAGGGAAAAGGAGCTCTCTAACTTGCCTCGCCATGATGGCCTCATGTTACTCATTTATGAGTATATTAGAACCCATTTTGTAGGGAAGTTTATTGAGGAGAAGGGTGAGGTAGATATTGATGGGGAGGAGTCTAAGGGCTTTTCTGATATTGAAGATAGTGAGGGGTAAGGCAAAGGGGACCTCTTTTAAAGCCCCTATGACTTCTTCTAAGAGAAAGAAAAGTTTCCCTAGCTAACAGATAGGCCAAGATGGCAATATCTTGTGATGAGGATTGTGTGAAGGGGAGGAATATATGGAGGCTGATGAGGAGGAGGTGGATACTAGTAGGAAGAAACAAGGGAAGAGGACCAAGAAGAAATATCAGAGAGTGAGTCCTATTAGGAAGAATATCAAGACTCCTATGGCCAAGAAACAAGATAAAGTGATCATCTCTTCTGATGAGTATGATGATGAAGATGAAGAAATTGATATTAAGAATGATGAGGTGAGAACCATCACAAAACTTTAGTCTTTGAGGATAAGACAAAAAAGGAGCAAGGAGGTGAAAGCAACAAGAAGGTCTTGGATTCTCCCCTAAGATTTATCTAAGATCAGTACAATAGTGACTCCTCCAATGATGAGGATATCTAGGGCATTAATGTTAACCCATCTATACTTAGGCTCCTGTTGATGATTCCCATGCTTTCCCACCTATGATTGGCATCCTGTTTAGGGTTAGGAAGACTGTCTTGAAGAATTTGGACATGAATACTATGAGGTTAGGCATTTCTAGAGAAAAAATTGACCTTATGGTCAGTGTGGTGTAGCCCAATAAAACTAATATCAGGGAACTAATTTATGATTCTATGTTGATCCTTGATGACTCTAGCAAAAAGGCAAAGATGGGTGTACTTAACAATGCTATAAATAGTTGCTTGGGCTACTTCAAATCCATTAAATGGTTGTATCATGAGATCAATGGCATAAATGACTGGATAGATTCTCTGGAAGGTAAAATGTATAATCAACGTGATCCTAATAGTATGGATAAAGAAAGCCTAAATATGAGATCCTTAATCGACATGATGGCTTTCTATAGGATGGAAGCCAAGGTGTTAGAGCTAGACAAAGTAGTAACAAGCATAGAAGACACTCTAAGAGGTATAGCTGATCAAAGTTATAAAATCCTTAAGGTGTCCAATGATCACATAAAATTTCTCATTAGAAAGCTCGAGAATGGAGACCATCACAAAAGTTCTTGATGATCAAGGGGGTCCTATTGATAGTAACGATGGACCTAATAAAAGGACCAAGGATAGTTACAAAAAGATAGGTATGGCTTCCTCTACTAATTTTGAGAAAATTGAAGATGTTGAAGAAAACATGGACTAGTTAGAGTTGCAAGCTGTGAAGCTCCTTAAGAATATGGGATAACTTTCCCTTTGTGCCTTTAGGTTCTAGTTGTATTTTCTTTTAGTATTCTATTATTTTTTTTTGGTTTCTATTCTTTCATGGTTGGCCTTAGTTCAATGGTTCATTATGTACATTTTTTGTCTTATTTTTCTCAGTGCGCTTAATGGTTTAATCTTCTTGTATCCTTGTACAAGGTTTCAAGGGCCCTTCAAAAACTATTTTCTTAATAAAAATCGTACACATATGATGGGTAGTGCTTTCCCTACTATGTGCACTCATGTGAGGGGATTGAAACCCCATTGAATGGATAATACATGTCATATAATTAC
Organism: Cupressus sempervirens; assembly: GCA_028749045.1. Lineage (NCBI taxonomy): Eukaryota > Viridiplantae > Streptophyta > Pinopsida > Cupressales > Cupressaceae > Cupressus > Cupressus sempervirens. The sequence continues at coordinate 191,355,747 of CM053788.1, forward strand.
CTATCAAATACTAGAACCAATCTTGGGGTGAATAAGGTAGTACCCCATCTAGACAATCCAACTTAAAAGACCTAAACTTTTAACCAAAACTAAATATGAATGATTGTAATTTTTTGAAATAATCATAGAAACTTTTGGGTCAAAATTGACTTAGAATACAAAAAGTACCTCCTTACATTGTCTTTCTTATTGAGTAATAACCATGGAACAATCATTCAGCCTTATGTATGATTACATGCATGTATGTTTTTATATACACATATCCATATAAATATATGTATGTACACACACTTTTATTAAATATCACTTATAGATGTAGGAATTTTGGGTTGATGAAGGAGGCTACCAAAGTCATTCTTGGGTGAGTGGTAGATTTTTTAAGAGAAAAGATTGTGAAGTTTAACAATCAAGAAATCACTATGACTGAAAACTAAAAACATGTTTTTAATATAGTTAAAATAATATTGTTTGAATTCCATTTGATATTTTAAAGGATTAAATTCAAACTATTCAACAGAATGAAGACTACAAAATATTTGTTATGTTCCTACCTGAAGGATGGATGCCTCAATACATCTTTAGTATTCGAATATGTAATCATTTTTGTGACCCAACATGGATTAAAAGGCCTTAGTTTGCAATCATCTAGTAAAAATTTATTGCCTATCTTGTTAGATAGAACAAAAACTTGCATGATTAGCCTTATTTCCTAAGTATCCCACAAAATTGAGAGTAACTAGGTCATTTTTCTAAAATTTTAGTTGTTGAATTTATATTTCAGTATAAAGTGATTCTTAATCACCAAGTGTGTAATTACATAATGAGTCTTCATAATGTAGATAATTAATGATATTATAGTTATTTTTTAAGAGAAAAATATGAAGTGAATTCAGACCACATTTCATGATTCATCATCTTATTTTCTATGAAGAATGTAAATTCATCTTACTGATATCAAATTTAAAAGATGACAAGATAAAAAAAATTATTAAAATTTATTTGTACATGAATCTAAGAGATGGAAATATTAAAATAGAGATGAAACATGGCCAATCATAACTTTTTTGGGCACTTTTTCCACTTATTGTACTAGCATTGACTCTAACATATTTTCTAAATAAATATGATAAAAACTTAATTTATAACTCCTATGTAATGCAAGAGCATCTGTATCTGCAAGCATTCAAGATATTGCCCAAAAAAAATAGTTATTTTTATTTTCTATTATGATAAGGTGGATAAAAATAAACACAAGCATATATAGGTCTCTATATACCTAGGAAAGTTTCAAAGTCGATAGCATGTGCAAATTATTTAATATTTATTGCCTATGTTCAATGGAAATTGTAACTTTCAAGAAAGGACATTTTTTTATGCCATAGGTGTAATACTAAAATTCAAAAATATCCTTCTTTCTATGGGGTCAATGAAGGGGAAGATTCTTGTACTCACATTTATTGAATGGTTACATAAAAATAGGAAAAGATGTCTTTTTAAGAACCCACTTGGGAAAATTGAAAAGATATATATCTAGGTATCGTCCTAGGGGGATTTAAAGTTCATTATCTATAGGCTATGTGTTTTGTAATGATATCCATGTGTTCTTCATTTAGAGGAATGTAAGGATTCTATAAATTGGAGACTTGGACTTCCAGTTACTCAATAAAAGTTCTTGTTTGAACATATATAAAGTGAGGTAATAAAAAGTGTAGAAGAATATATTGTAGCTCAATTACTTATTTTATAAATCCAAGTGGCTAATATTGTGTAATAGAAGAATGTGTCCATTTTATTTATTGAAATAGAAGAACATGTACATGAATTTATATTTCATTGAGAAATACAAGGCAAGTTATTTCCTCGCAATTTTATGATTTATTCTCTTTTCTATATTGCATGTGATGTTAGATAGAGTAACCCTCATATGGTGTAAATGGTCATGTGTCTTTGGTGTGTTAAAGGATTATTTTTCATCATTATGAGATATTAATTATCAATAAACATTTTCCTTGTGTCACACTTAACTCCTCTAAACCAAAAATAGTATTCCCTTTCATTCTCTTCCACTCTTACATTTGAAAACCATCATTCCCATAGTCACATCAATAACTAAAATCTATTTTTAAAATTTGTATTTATAACTTACATCTTCTCATGAACACTTCACACATCTTCCTCTCTTATATCTCAACAATCATAATGCTGCATTTAGTGCTTAATAATTGCTTCAATAATTAGATCAATGCACATAGTAAGACACATAGATGATTAAACATGCATAATAAGAAATGCTTAGCTAAAAGTAGTAATGGGCATGTGTAAGCTATTTTTTAAAACATTAGTATACTTTGATCTAGAAGTACACATCACTTTCATGTAGGTTCACACATCTACACATTTTGTAGGTGTCTTATCTTTGATCATTCTTAAAGCTTTTGTGTGAATTTTCTAATGTTGAAGATGTTTTACCATTCAACTTTTTCACTAAAATTCCTTAAGCCACTTCCTATAGCACAACATTGTCTATATCCATTTTCTCAACAAGTGCAATTCTTGAGATCATGTAGGATGTCATTGCAATTATATAATACATTAACACAATACAAAAACAACCATACAAAACCACACTCAAATTAAATGCATGCACATACGCACACAAACAAACATAGCAAATCTTTACCATTATCTATTTAGTTGAGAACCAAATATTAAGGAATATATATATAACACATGCAACTCGTGAACTCAAAACTAAAGACTATAGATATCTTGCCAAAATCATTTTAAAAATGATCTTAGCCTCATCCTAGCTTAGCCTCATCCCAGCTTATATCATTTTTTCTTAAGAGTTTAACTTTAGTGGAAGACATAACAAAGAGCATATAATTACCCATTAATTTTAACCAAATGAACAATAAACTATTAACTCTCATTAGATACTAAATAGAAGTTGTGATAGACATGACTGTAGAGCTGTTGATGCTGTCTCAACATAACATCTTTTCTTAAGAACTCATGCTGTCTTAACATAACCCGGTTTTTCTAAGAATTTAATCCGATGATATAATCCACTCATTCAGCAACCTAATATATCTTGCATGCTTGATTTGAAGGCCACAAAACTTGTTAGAGTTTGATGTGATAGTGAAATGTCAGTTGGGATCAATAATTAAGGCAGGGATGTCTGTTGTAGTGGCAATCATACACTTTTCTCCATCGATCTTTATATTGTGCTCAGTCTGGCTACGCTCATTTGTTTAAAGTGTTTTATACTCCCGCAAGAGTACAAGCCACATATTTGTAATGCATTTCTGGGCATTTATTTCTCATTTATTGAAATTTGTATGGAAGTGAATCACTGCAATTTGTCTCATTGATGGGCAGTATGTTTTTTGTTTTGTCAAATTTGTATGATTTGATGGAATCCAGTGGCCATCTTTTTATTTGTAGAAGTTTTATGACACCTATAACTACAGTTTAACAAAACAAATCTATGTGTGATATCAGAGTCTTGATTTCAATGAGAGTGTCAGATTAATTACTGTATTTCTAGGAATTGATCTTATAGACAAACTGTCAGGGAAGATATGAGTGAAATACTAATTCGGATGTTAATTATACAATGTTGAGAAGTTGGGGATTAACTACTGTGCCTCAGGCAGTTCATCACGTGGACCAACTGTAACTTTAGGTTTGAGTGAAGATGGTAATTTGGAAGTTTATGGCACTTATAAATTTCATTGCTAATGGCAAATATACAAATATTAAGGGTAACATATGAGTTGGTAGAAATGGCTTCATTCATGTATCATTTTGTTTCTTCCATCTTATAACTAAATCTTTTGTTGGTGGTTTGAAGTGAGATTATTGACTTCTAAATAGATATTTTTGTATCTTTTGTTCATAGTTTGAAGTGAGATTATTGATTTCTAAATACTTTTCTTTTCCAGTCATCTTCAAAGATAATATTTGGAATAGCGATTTGTTTCTATCTACTTGAAATATACAAAAGTTGAGAGGTGTCAAACTAACTACTATGCCTATTGGAATTGATCAAATTGACCAAGTGTCATCCTAGGTTTGAATGAAGATGCTAATTTTGAAGTTCATTGGCAAATAATGTTGAGAGGTGCCTAACTTCACCAATAGACCAAAGGCCTATAGGCAAATCCACAACTACAAAGGGTGATGTACAACAGTCATAATGGTCATGAAAATAACTTCATCCATTTCTCATTTTGCATCATTGATCATCCAAATAGGTCTTTTTTGTATGTTTGCAAGTGGGATTATTGGATTCTCAATAGATCTTTTGTTGTTTTTTCTAAGTTGAGTTAAATATCTCAAGGTAGTCTACAAATAAAGTTGTTCAATTGTAGCTCTAGTTCATTCACAACTTCTTTCCTTCACCCAAGATGTTTTAAAATATAATACTTGGAGTAGTAATTTTTTTCCATCTACTCAAAATAGGCTAACTTTGAGAGGTGCCAAATCAAATATTGTACCCCTAGGAGTTGATCTTGTGGATTTTCACCCTAGATTTAAGCTAAGATGCTAATTTGGAAGTTAATTGGCATGTACAAATTTTAGTCTTCAAAAAAATTGTAAATATGAAGGGTAATAAATCAATCACAATGGTGGGAATAGCTTCATCAATTTACCATTTCACTTCATGCATCATCAAAATAGATCTTATGTTGATTCTTTCAAGTGGAATTATTGGCTTCTAAATTCAAAAACTGTCGATGGATTGTAGTGATAATATTTGATCTAAATAAATATCTAGATTCTTATTTAAGTGGAATTGCCATCTTCTAAAGAGACATTTTGTTGATTCTTCTAAGTAGTGTTAAATTTATCAAAGTAATCTACAAATAAAAGTTATCTATTTGTTGTTTTGTGTCATTCACAACTTATTTCTTTCACTGAGGACGTCTTTAAAGACAACATTTGTAACACCAATTTGTATCCATCTCCTTAAAATAGACTAAAGTTGAGAGGTGTCAAACTAATCATTGTACTCTAGTAGTCAATCTTGGAGACCAATTGCCAACCTAGTTTTTAGTGATGATATTATATCGAAAGTCATTGAGCACCAGATACATTAAAGTGTTAAAAAAATAAAAAATATCATGGGTGCACATAGTCATGTAATGACAAAATGACTTCGCCCATTTTAAGTTATGTTTCATTTATCATTGAAATATGTCCTTTGTTAATAGTTCTTAAGTAAAATTATTGACTTTAAATATGCCTTTTGTTCTCAAGTGAAATTATTGACTTTAAATAGACATTTTGTTTTAGATTAAGGTAAAAGCAAATTTTGAAGGGGCCCCGAAACCCTTTACATCAAAAAGAAAGATAAACCATTAAGCACAACTACGTTTTAAAAGGACCTGAAACCAGCTAAACAACTAAACTAGGTTTTACAGGGACCTGTGACCAACAGATGTGACCAAAAAAAATAACCATAAAAACACTGGCACCTGGAAAGACAACAACCTGAAAAGCCTCCCAAACCAGTATCCAACAAACCAGTAACGCAACCAGTTCACCAACACAGAAAAATCAGTCAGCATAAGGGAACATAAGATTTTCTATTTGATTTGAAGTTTCCCTTACGCGATTGAAGGGTCATATCTAAAGGGGGAGTAGAAGGCTTAGCCTTCTTCCTTTTAACCGCAATCCAACCGTCCTCAATCTTCACTGCCTTAGCCACCCAAGCCTCAGAGGATAAAGACTCGTGGAACCCAAGGGATGAAAAAGCCGCAACGAACTCCGTGTGAGAATTAGACAACGTCTAGCCCCTAGGAGGATCATCCAAAATATGGGAAGAGACCAAATCCTTAACCAGCAGCTCAGAATGATTGCCATCCTCAGCCACAGAATCCACAGGAGCATCCAAGGAATGATTCACCAAAGCAACCTCCTCAACCACCGGCTTAGAATGATCGCTAGACTTAGCCTCAGAATCCACAGGAGCTTCCAAGGATTGTTTCACTGTGTAGTGCTCAGAGGAGGCCCATGACCACCAAGAAGGTGATCACCTAGATTTGGATTTCCCAGCAACACAACGAGCAGCAATGTGACCCATCAAGTGGCATTTCTTGCAACGAAAAGGGATACCCTCGAAATCCAACATTTGTGTCCAAGAACCCCTCAGGGAATCCAAACAAATCACCTCAGGAAGGCCCTTAGAAATATCCAAGTCAACAAGGAAGCATGCACAGGTTGAGTGGAGAATATCTAAAGTGTTAGCATAAGAAATCCCCAATAGCATTCCCAATAGTTTCAAAAACTAAGTCATGCCAAAGATGTATGGGAAGATTAGGGAGCCGAACCCAGATAGGGAACTTATTAAAGGATTTCGAGAGTGGATTAAAATCCATATGCCACGGTTTGGCCATAAGTGGATATCTACCCAGCCAAGAGAAATTATTGTGATAGAAAATAATCTTCCTGTCATTGGTACTTTGAAACTTAGCTATAAAAAAGCCTTTTGCACATAGGAAGATATGGACATTATTATCTATCAGTGGCATCTAGTTCTTGGAGATCCAGTCATGTAGATCAACAAGAGAGGGTCAATAGCCATGGAAGCAAAAAATTGCAGCAAAAGAAGAAAGCTCTTCTATCATATGGAAAATGTCTTCAACTGATTTTGGATCAAGAGAAACCCTAATAGGCTTTAAAGCACTTACAGGTGAAACTTGAAAGGGCCCAGATAAGATGGCTTGAGGGAAAGCACCATGTAACCCGGCTTCAAAGGCAGACACGTTAGCAAAAGTCCTTCCCCTGGAACCAAGAGATCTTGAGCCAGGAGCAGGAGATCCAAAAGTCGAATGAGGGGCAAACAGAACCCTACCCCCACCCACAGAAGAAGTCGAATGAGGGGCAAACTGAACCATACCCCCACCCACAGAAGAAGCCCCACCTGCAGATGGAACTAAGAGAACGAGAGCATCTCTAGCAGCCACTAGATGAACTCTGGAATAGGAAGGAAAATGGGGAGATGCAAAAGAACCATCGCAAGCGCCTTCCACCATGGTCACAGATGCAAATGCATTTTGAAAACACACTTGGGCAGGAAAGCAGGCAAAAGCCATTCCTGAAACTTTTTACAATTAAATAGACATTTTGTTAATTATTGTGGATTTTATAAATAAATAGAAGTCATGCTCGTTTGTAATTTAGCTTCATTCATGACTCCTTTCTTCCACTCATTTTTAATGACAATATTTTTTATAGAGATTTGTTTCCATGTACTTGAAATAGATTAGAGTTGAGAGGTGTTGAACTAACTACTATACGTATTGGAATTGATCTTACGGACCAAGTGTTATCCTAGGTTTGAGTGAAGAAGCTAATTTGGAAGTTCATTGACAACTAATCCTAAGAGGTTCCTAACATAGTAGTGTACCTCTAGGAGTTTTTCCTAGTCCCTTATGATGTTGAAGCCTTTCACTCAACATGACTTGATCCATGTTGAGTTCATTTGGAACCATTTAACTTCACCAATAAACCAAGGGCCTATTGAGAAATCCACAAATACAAAGGGCGATGTACGTCACTCATAGTGGTGGAAATAACTTCATCCATCATCCAAATAGATCTTTTTATGGTTCAAAGTAGGAAATAGATCTCTTGTTGATTGTTCAAAGTTGGGTAAAATATCTCAAGGTAGTCTATAGATAATCTTGTCCATTCGTGGTTCTAGTTCATTCACCATATTTTTCTTTCACCCAAGATGTCCTTAAATACAATACTTGGAGTAGTAATTTATTTCCATCTACTCAAAATAGGTTAACTTTGAGAGATGCCAAATCAAATATTGCACCTAGGCTAGTAGTTGATCTTGGGGATTACCACCCTAGATTTAGGCTAAGATGCAAATTTGGAAGTCAAGTGACATCTACAAAATTTAGTGTTAACAAGAAACCTATAAATATAACTTGGGTAATAAATCAGTCACAGTGGTGGAAATAGCTTCATCAATTTATCATTTCACTTACATCATCAAAATAGATCTTATGTTGATACGTTGGAGTGGGATTATTGACTTCTAAACAAAAGAATTTGCTAATGGATTAAAGTGAGATTATTTGCCTCTAAATAAATGTCTAGTTTATGATTTGAAGTGGGATTGCTAGCTTCTAAAGAGACATTTTGTTGATTGTTCTATGTAGTGTTAAATTTATCAAGGTAATCTACAAATAGAAGTTATTCATTTGTAGTTTTGCATCATTCGCAACTTCTTTCTTCACAAACGGCGTCTTTAAAGGAAAATATTTGTATCACCAATCATATACATCTCCTTAAAATAGACTATTGTTGAGAGGTGTCAAACTAATCATTGTAAGTTCTAGAGTCAATCTTGTAGACCAATTGTCACCTTAGGTTTGAGTGAAGATGTTATATTGAAAGTCATAGGGCACCTATAGTTTTAAGTGTTAAAAAAAATTTGAAACATATAAAGGGTGGCACATAGCCATAATGACAGAAATAGCTTCTCCCATTTGAAGTTATGTTTCATTTATCATTGAAATATACTTTTTGCTAATAGTTCTTAAGTGGAATTATTGACTTTTAATAGACCTTTTGTTCTCAAGTGAAATTATTGACTTTAGATAAGTATTTGGTTGATTATTCAAAATAAACTTAAATTTATGAAAATAATATATGAATAGAAGTCATCCATCTACAATTACCTCATTTTTCCTCAAACATCTTCTAAATAGTCCCTTTGAGAAGATAGTCCCTTTGTTGATTGTTCAAAACAGAACTAAATCTCTCAAGGCAATCTAGGTACAAATAGAAGTCATTCATCTGCAATGTTGCTTCATTCATGATTCCTTTCTCACTCAAGACATTATAAAAGACAAAGTGGAACCAACATTTTATTTCAACCTACTCATCTCCCCCTTCTGATTTCTTAAAACACACACCATATCATGTACTACTTCAATCGTCAGAACTGCACCCATGTGAACTTAGAAAACTCTAGTGAGAGCCCAGTATGTTTAACTCAATTTATCATTCAGGCATTCTTAGATTCTTTCTATTAAGTGCCTCATGAACCTCGCTATGAGATGCCCTCTAATGGAAGAAGCAGACGAGCAATAATATAAAAAAGGTACAATAGCCAGGTGTAGCAATGGCGACGTTTGAAACCCTAGACAGAAAGGGTCCCTATCAAGGGAAAACCCTAGTGCAGAAATGCATATTCGACATGTGATGATAAGAACCCCACGTAGAGGGTGGTAAACCCTAAACCCTTGTTTTACAATTCCCTCGTACTTTTCTCAAGGGAAACATTTTGAGATTACTGCCGTCACTTTCAGCCTGACCCAAAGCCGACCGTGTTCACATTTTTGAATGTACAGTACGTCTAAAACCCCCTTCACATGATAATAATTTCCCCATCAATATATTTTATGTGGTCCAAATGGGTTTCCATGTCTAAACAACTTGTTTTGGTTGTGTTGTCCGCTGCACCAATAGAAGGCTTGCTCCCTTTCCTACCCTTGTTTTTCTCTATGAATTTATTCGCCCTTTTTAACTTTAAATTTGGTGTCTTCTCCTTGTAGCATGCATCTTATTCAGATTGCTGCTTTGCGCCTTTTTATACAGCGTGGATGATGATTGTTCAAGTGCAGGGGTTCAAGAGTTGATGGCACCTTTCCCATTTTGGTGAAATTCTTGTTAGTACAATCCTAGTCTCCTTTCTAAAACATGCATAGGCCCAATTCTCAGTGTGTTTCTCTCGTTGGGGGATAGATAGAGAGAGGAGTGCGCTTTTTTAACTTGGTTGATTGCATGAAATTAAAGGCATAATCAATATATATTAACTTGCTGGTTTTCGATTTTGTGTTGAGGATTCTCAGTTCAGGTGGCGAAATAGATCAATAATAGTTGACAATCTCTAAAACTTCTCTCTTTTCTTTTGTTGATGATAAGAATCTTTATCACCGTGCTGTGTTTCTTCATTCAATTATGAAGAGTTTATTTCATATCATAATCATGATTTCTGCATTGGAAGAACATTTTTATGCTTTTTTCCTTCGTTCTGTAATTTGGTGAAGCTAGATTGATGGTATAATGTTTGTCAACGCTTGACATTGCACACCTTATCATCGTTGCAAACAATCCTGTTATGTAAGCCAGTGAATATACATATTAAGGTCTAAATCTAAAACATGTGTTTTAAAGTCTACCAGCCATTGAGTTTGCAGCTGGACAGCAATTCTTTTATTCTTCTTGTTAAAAAAAATTAAATGAAGAGCGAAGTATAATTGTTATTTGTTTTGCAGCTTGGCCGACTTGAGCATTGAGAAGAATTCTCAGCAGATGGAAATGTCATCCGCTCAATGGTGGTCAGAGCCGGTACAGATTCTTACCTAAAACTAAACTAGAAACCTCTCCTACAAGTAGATCTAGAAACCAAATTTGGTTTGTTGCAGGCTAATGATAGTACAATCTGCATTATCTAGTCTCAGACTAAATCATATTCAAAGTTACATTCTGTGATCTATTATACAAAAGAATCAAATTATAAAAATGCTTTAGAGGATTGAGCATATTTGTTGAAACAATGGGTTTTCATTGCAGAGACCTAAGTTCAATTTCTCATCACGACATCTAAATTAGAATACTGAATTGTGCCTTTACTTTCTTCTAAAATGAAGGTGGTTTCTTTCTAAATAGTGATTCTTAATCTTTCATAGATGATTTCTAATATGTCTACTTGTAAAGAAATTGTGTATATTATCGTGGTCTCATATTGAATTGGTTTCTAATATGAAAGTGATCTAAACAGTGATCCTTGATCTTTCATAGATGATTTCTAATATGTTTGCTCGTAAAGAAATTGTATTGATTGTCATAGTGCTGATTTGGTTATTACTATGAAAGTGGTCTAAGTAGTAATTCTTGGTCTTCTATAAATGATTTATAATGTGTTTGCTAGTAAAGAATTATATTGAATATATTGAATCCATGGTGAATTGGTTTCTATGTAATAAAAATGGTTTCTAAATGAAAATGAATTGTAGTTAATCACTCCTATTCATTTACTCAAGTGAACGAGTTATCTCAATTCAAAAACTGTGGAAATGAGAAATGATTTGATTTCTTGTTTGTTATAGGCGATGGATGATCCATTGCAAGTAATGCAGACCAACAGCAATGTATACGAGCCAACTGCAGAGCAGCTTGCAGCTCTAATGGGGTACCAGAATAATAATAATAATAATAAATTGGATCTGGAACCTATTTGCTATGCCAACAACAATACAAAGGTTTCCCAGGGAGGAGCAAGGGCAAGGCCCAGTGAAAGTGCATCTTGTTACGAAAGGCCATCGAAACAGATGAAAACAATGAAGTGGGATTCGAGTTCATCTCGTGGGCATGCAACTCACCCACAGTTTTCAAGCAAGGTTTCCACATCTCCCTCTGTGTACGTACCCAATTGCCAACAGATCAACTCTCCATTGGAGAATTACATAACAAGCTTGTTGAAGCTCAAGGACAAATCTAACTACACTGATAACAGCAATAACTACACTAACTCTAATGGGTTTCCAAGCACGCCCACCATTAACGGCGAGATCCCTGTGGAGAGCTGCATCTCAAACATTTCTAACACTCCATCCACCCCACCCAAGATGTTTAGGCAGAATCAGGGAAACATTAAGCCACATTCCAATGTGATAAAGCCTTTAGCCAGTCACACTCAGGACCACATCATGGCCGAGAGGAAGAGGAGGGAGAAGCTTAGCCAGAGATTCATCGCTCTCTCTGCCATTGTTCCTGGCCTCAAGAAGGTAACACCAATAATCTCATCCATACATTTCGATTCAAAGTTGCAATCTTTGATGTAAAAGTTATGTGGGTATATGTGTGGGAATGTTTATAGCAATTTTAAGTTTACAGCTACGTTTTTACGTTTTTAGATAAGACCGTGTGTTAGTTTTTAGGAATTGATATTTCAGATCATATTTTCAATGATGGACTATTGAATACGATTCGAAATGTTGACTTTAAAAATTCACACACAATCTTATTCAGAAGGACGGCAATAAAATCATAGATTGTTGAAGTCTACTATCATTTATTCTAAGTTTAATTTCAACTTAGTTTCAATAATGTAAAATTTGCATGATAAGTTTTTTATAAAAAATTATTTATTCTAAATTTAATTTCAACTTAGTTTCAATAATGTAAAATTTGCATGATAAGTTTTTTATAAAAATTTGTGAATATATTGAAGATATTTATATAATGAAGCAATTGTAATTTATTCATTGTTAGTTAATCTGATTCTTATCATCTGATCAATTGTAATCAGCTATCTGTTTTTTACCAGCTCGTGTGATTTCTTCAATCAAGATTGATTTATTTGTGTTACGATTTAATATTTTCTTTAGGATTATAGTTTTCCTGTGGTTCGTAATTTTGGTTCATAATGTACTCATATTTTTTAGATAAGATTATGTGTTTTTTTTCAATAATTAATATTTGGAATTATATTTCTAATGATGGATTATTGAATATGATCCTAACACACAAAAGCACGTCAATAAAATTGACTTTATTTCAATAATGTAAGTTTTGATAAATTTTTAAAAAATTGTGATATAATAAGCCAATTGTAATTCATCCATTGATATTTAATCTGATTCTTGATCGTTTGATGAACTGTAATCCACTAGTTTGATTAAGAATTTCATGTGATTTCTTCAATCAAAAGAACAATTTATTTGTGTTAAAAAAAATATATATTTGTTTAGAATAATAGTTTTCTGGGTGGTTCATAATTTTGGTTCTATGACAGATGGATAAGGCCTCTGTTCTTGGCGATGCAATAAAGTATGTGAAGCAGTTGCAGGAGAAGGTGAAAGTAATGGAGGAACAGGGTCCCAAGAAAACAGTGCAATCAGTGGTGTATGTGAAGAAGGTGGAGCTGGTTTCGAATCCTGAGGATGACAAACTTTCTTCAACTTCATCTTCTAATTCTTCCTCAGCTGTGGAAGATGGCACAGAAGGAGTGCTGATACCAGAAATAGAGGCTCGACAAGTGAACAAAAACATTCTTATTCGAATCCATTGCGAGAAGAGGAAGGGGCTGCTGGTAAAATCCCTTGCAGAGCTTGAAAGGCTTGACCTCACTGTCATGAATGCCAGTATTCTTTCCTTCACAGAGACAACCCTCGACTTAACTTTCACTGTCCAGGTAACATGACAAAAACATTAAGTTTTCAATGCAATTGTGATCACATGATTGCCTCTGAAATGTTTCAATCAGTTTTCAATAGATTCTTTTTTATTATATAGTTTTTTAAATAATATTATTGTTCTATAATTTATGGTGAGTAGTGCAAGTGTTTCTAAACTAGATTGTTTAAAGATTTTTTCAAATCAACGTTTCTCTCTGATAACATTCAGTATGACATGGAGATATTTTCTTGATAATAGATTAAGGTTTTTTATAAGTATTTTGATAATAGATTATGGAAAGTCTTGTGATATTGTTATCAGGATCTAACTGAATAGTTTTTTAGTCAAACTCATTGATTTATGTTTCATGAATAGTGGTTCACAGGAATTCATCTTTCATGATAATAAATGGAACACTTAGTACTCATTGAATCTAGGTGATGCTCACAGAGGTGAAGCACTGGGACTTCCCCGTCACCCATGGGAGTACTTCAAGTCTGCCTAGATCCAATGAGTACTAAGTGTTTCACTTATTGTCATGAGAGATGGATTCATGTGAACCACTGCTCACAAAACATAGGTCTATAAATTTAACTCAAAAACTACACATTAAATACTGATAGCACTATCACAATTTAACTTGTAATAAAAAATATCTCCTACTTATCAATTGAAAGTATTTTTAATGAGAAAATTTCTACACCATTTAATTTTTTTTTAAAAAATTACACTTCTCACTATTTAATTTTACTATAAATTTTCAATCTTCCTTTAACCAAAGAAATCTCAATTGGGTATTTCCTTTCTCCATTAAATCAACTGACCCAATTCGTTCTCTTTGATGGCAGATGGAAGAGTCCTGTGATTTAACCGTGACTGAAATAGTGAAGGCTTTAAAGGCTCTCTTCAGTAACATGACTTAAAAATGTAACTGCGATGCGGTCATTAAAAGAAGCAACAATAAAAATCTATATTTTCTAATGTGTGCAGATAGGACTGCACAAATAACTTTCTTGTGCACGTTTAACTTGAAATCTTGTGATCTGATCCATGCCAGTCATGTACAAAATTGCCTGCAGCAGCATTTTGTTTCAGAGGGATTTTTTTTCCAAGGCATTCATGATCTTGTTCTACCCCGCTTCGTTTTTGTTAATGCTGTTGGCTTTATGGGCTCTCTTTTCTTTTTGAGGATAATTATCCTTTTTCTTTCCATTTAACGTGGCTTGAAATGGAACCACACTACTAATCTGGTGGGGTGAGATCATCTGTGTTGGATCATGGTCACGCTGAATATTGTGCTTCTTTGGCTTTTATAATGACTCTGCTGCTATTAAATGCTTAGCATGTTGCTGCCACTATTGTTATTTAATTGTTTCATAGCATTTTGTCCAGCTGTTTCTATGTGACTGACAATTATATTCAAGCAGGTACATCATATACATTGAATGGGATATAAAACGATGAGCATGTTCTTAAATATTGAAATAATCCTTTCCTCTCAAACCATGTTAATCTTTCATCAACATGTGGAATTACATTACATTTTGCTAGGTATAGAGTCTTCTTGACAGTTAATTTATTTAATTAAATTTCTTATTTGAAATAATTTGTGTAATAGTAATTATAATTACATTTCATTTATATGTGTGAGATTGGCACTTTCTTTTAAATATTAATATTGATTTTAAAATAATGAAATTAACAAGAAAAAGAAATCAAAGCTATTGAAAGCTATCAACATATTTGATTGATCTTTTTTAACTATTAGTATTGATTTTGAGATAATGAAGTTTATAAGAAGAAAAATTAAAGATATTGAAGTTGTCAAAAGATTTGTACAATTTCAAATGTTGACATGTATAAAATGCGTGTTAATAAGAATAGTTTGGAGCTAAATAGAGATAGATATGTTTAGATGGAAACAACTTTGAAATAATTTCTACTGTAAAATAGTTGAATGATAATTGACTTTTAAATATAATTGATTTGTGCAAAGATCTCTACCTTAAAATTCAACTAATCTATTGCAAAAAAAAAAATAGAAAAAAAAGTTATAAGATATCAAAAGCACATTGTACTGAAATTAAACTTATATTCAAAATATCTAAAGCATATCTTTCTATAAAAGAAATAAACAATACAAGACACATAACACACAAAAGTTATAATCGTGATAAAAAGAACCATTAAGAGATCCTAACTTGTCTATCCATAATCACAACTTTCTCAAACATACAATGGTCATATTATACATCAATTAAGTATGAGAAAACTTCAATTTTAATTGTTTAATCCCAAGATTCATCACATACAACTTTTTAGTAACCAAAATATAAATCTCAAAACATTCCAATTTTTATTATACATAATGAATTCAGTACTATTTAGATATTTGAGATAAATTGTAAAAGGCAAGATATGATTATGTGAAAGATGATATGTATGATTTTCTAAATCAAAGAAGTAGAAGATTTATTTCTATATTATTTTATAAGAAAATCTTATATATTATTCATATTTATTAAGATAATTCTAAGTTTTTTTTTTAATAATAATAGTTCAAACTTTATTTAGAAGTTAATTCTATTTTAGATCTAGCATTTCTTCAATAAGATAATTGAATGTTAAATTTGATTAAATATTTAATTAAAGAATTTATTTTTCATTGTACTATGACATTCAATGCTTTCAATTTTGTCTCATTGTCTACTTTATTTAAAAGAATAATAGGTACATTATTTTCTTAAATTCAAAAGTCATTTACTTTGTGTTGGATTTATTTTAAAGATTACATCAATAACTAATTGGATAAATCCTTTTAAAGAGGATGGTTCAAATATTATTGATTTAATCTAATATTAATTATAGAACAAATAAAACCAAAAATTCTACTCTAAAGAACATATATTCCTCCTTGAAGATACACAAATTTCTGACTTAAGCCAATCACCTATTTCTATTAGATAAGATTAAATTGCACACTATTTTTAAACTTTTAAAGTCTATTAAATACATACATGTGCGTGTACATGTACATGTATATGTGTGTGCCTGTATGTGTATGTGTACATGTACATGTATGTATATGCATGTGTGTGTGTGTCTCTACGAGTCTATATGTGTATGGGTATGAGTATGTGTACATACGCATGCGCATGTGCATGTGCATGTATATAGATAGGTAGTAGAGAGAAATTATAGATGGTAGTAATATTTATTTAATAGTAAATGGAATTTTGATTGTCACAGATATATATATTTTCTTCTATTGTTTTTAGAAGAAATTACATGTAATGTATAGATTATAAATAAAATGAATTTAATAATATATACAACTTTGATTGCCATTATCACAACTTAAATACAATGAAAAATGACATTTATAGCAATGATAAAGTCTTGATTGACTCTTTGAAGTATATCTAAATATCAAAATTAAACTAGGGGAAAGCCCTAGTAGTCACCTAGGTTAACTTGGTGCACCAAGATCTCCTAAAATGTAAGTCAAATTATATTGCTTTTTTTTGTTATACCTTCGTAGGCGACTCAAGAGCTTAAAGTTAAAGTTTCGGCATTTGGGCATTTACAAATATCTTTGTATAGGTTGTGGAGTACAAAGTGGTCAAAAAGTGCCATTTTAAAACACTTTCCCAATACCTATTACTTTCACCCCCAATAGTTGCTCACCAAAACACACTAGTACTTATGGTTAAATGTTCAATAGTCTTTATGAAATATCTCGATAATCTAATGCACAAATTGGTTAATCACCAACCAAAAAAGATAAAAAATGATCGACTCTTAGTACATGTGTGATTGGCTATTGCGAGGTATCTATCACAAAACTTTATCATAGTTATTGGACCCCCTATCGGTTATTGTGTCTCTTCTCCTATATGAATTATCATCAAGAAAATATTATAGATCTAATTTCACCAACATCCTAATAATTCATGTATACAATGAACAAGATTACAAAGATAATTCTTAGTCATTTCAATCAGAAGTAAACAGACTCAAGCATTATATCAAAAGGTAATAATCACTTTTTTTCCCCTTTCTACTCTAGGGGAAAAACCTTAGCAGCCATCCAATATAACTTTGTGCACCTAAACCTCCTAAACCATAAGTCAATTTTTGCCAATTTTTTTGGTGTACCTTTGTAGATGATTAAAGAGCTTAAAACTATGGTTTTAGCTTATATGTATTTATGGATCTCTCTCTATGGATTGTGGAGCACAAGGTGGTCCAAAAGTTTCATTTCAAAACATTTTTTCCCACAACCCACTATGATCCTACACTTGTAGTTGCTCACTCAAAAAACAATAATACTTGTGGTTAATGAGCAGTCCTAATGAAATGTCCCAATTGTGGTGCACAAATTGCTTAATCACTAACCAAAAAAGCTAAAAAAAGATTTTGTTAAAACATATATAGATTTACTTGGATAAATTAATAATATCTAAGTCATATCAATCTTTTGTTTACTGATCTTTGCATCATGACTGATAACATAATACTTATATTTTGATTGTGTATCAATGGGATCACCATATATTGCTCTATGGTCTGAATGATCAAGCACTAATCATAATAAGTATGGGCATAATACCAATTTCAATGGTAAATATGTAATAGTATTTTATTAGTATTTTTTATATCTTAATCACACCAATCAAGTATGACTATAAATGGTCATGTCTCCATTCAAAGACATGCCCATTCACTATTACACCTATTCATTACATTTATATATTGTGTCCACCTAATTTTGTCTAGCATTGAAATCTATAAATGGAAGGCAGATCTAAAGGAGAGAAAACATAACTTGAAGAATATTCAATACATCATCCAAGTGTTAACACATATATTTTGGAGTAAACCCATTGTCATTAAAACCTACATCAAATAGATTATCAGTCAATATCATATAGAATTTGAATAACATTCTAAATCTAATATAAACTTAATATAACTTTACATGGTATTAGAACCTTGTTTAGGAAAGATCTTATTAAGTTTGAGAGATCAGATTTGCGCTTTGAGTTACAATCTCATATTATTCTTATAAAATGTCAAACATGTTAAGATTTGAACAGCACCTTGTAGGTGTTGACAACTTTGAATCATGGAAACTTTGAATAATATTGTGCTAAAAGAGCATAAATTAGAATCCTTCATAAAAGAAGAAATGGAAGAACCCAAATATGATCCAGAGAAAACTCTATGGATTGAGAATAATGAGAAAGTTGTGAAAATAATGGTGGATGTTGTTTGAGATCATATAGTACCTATTGTGGCAAAACATGTAGTAGAATATCACATGTTCAAAGCCCTTGAAAATGCATTTATAGTAAATAACACTGACAGAAGGCTTTCCCTTAAGAGACAAATGAATCATATTAGCATGAACAAAGGAGATTAGTAAATACCTTCTTTATCAGAATCAATGAATTAAAATATCACCTATCTTTAGTTGGTTATGAGATTGACAATCAAGAGTTATCCCTAATAGCATTAGGAGGACTACCAAATTCATGGGAGACATTTGTAGAGGGTATAAGTGCAAGATCTAAACTTCCAAAATTAGATCGATTACGATTTGATTGTCTTCAAGAAGAGTTGAGACAAATGACTAAAGGAAAATAAAAGGCTATAGATGAAGACATTCATGTTCTTAATACCAACTCTCATAAGAAGGGTAAGAAGAATAACTTCAAAAGGAAAAAAAAACTTTCATGGAAAAGGATCCTCAAAACAAAAGAAAGACCTATCTGAAATTCAATGCTTTAGATGTGATCAATATGGACATTATGCACTAAATTGCATTAATCAATCAAAACTTCAAGCATCATTTTCCAAAACTAATAAATCAAATGAAGATCAAGACCCTGAGAAGTGTGCCTTCTACTCAACCTTGTCTAGTCAAATATCAACCAAGTCCAACACTTGGATAGTTGATAGTGGATCTTCAAGACATATCAAAGGATATCATGATAATGTTGAAAGCATGCAAATAGAAACATATGAAGAAGTTACAATTGGTGATGATTTAACACACTCTATAAAAGGAATTGAGATTTATACCATCAAATTAAAATCAAGAGAATTTATTCAACTCTCTAGAATACTATATGTACTAGGTATTAAAAGGAACTTGATATCTATATCAGCACTTGAAGATGAAGGATATAGAGTTACATTCATGGAAGGTAAAGTACTAGCATGGGGTATGTGCAAGATCATGGTGTGTCAAAAAGTAGCGATCTGGAAAATCTGTAGTTTTGAAATATCTCAAATCATTTCAAAATCTATTCCAACTTTTTTCCCACCCACCCTGATATTTAATAAAAACAATTAATATCTTTATAAGGTCTACTATATCTTTTGATACCAAACCTATATGGTCAACTTTTAAAACATCCTTAAAATGTGCTTTTGGCCAATTTTATGTGATTTTTACTTCAAATATGTAGGTGACGACTTTTGTTTAACCAAAATTTGATGAAATGAAAAGCATTTCTTAAGAATGTGCTTATCTTTCCATAAATGTAACATTTGTCAAATGATGAGTTTAGTAAGTAATTATTACTTATTTTCTAATGGAGTTACATATAAAGTGTTGACTAACAAACTATTTGAAAAACAACTATAACTTTCAAATGGTACAACATTTTTTTAAATCCAAAAGATGCATCACATTGTATGTTTCTTCTATTATAAGGGAAAAAATGGAAAATTGAATTTTACAGAGTTTTGAATTAGTTAAGGTGGTCAGACACGAGAGTTCTTTTATTCAAAAAATACTAAAGTCAAAAATTATTTTTTAATTATTTATTTAGAATAAAAATACCCAAAAATATGTGTCACATCCAGGCATGAGTCTACTACTTATATCTAGAATATTATTAAAAAATATTATCATTTGATTTTGATTAAGGTGGTTAGACATACGTCTACTTCTTATTTTTACTCTGAAATTTTTATAACATTGCATTAAAATTCAAAATTTTGACCAATCAATTTTTATTTTTTTGAGATAATTCCTAGCAGTTTAGAAACTAGATTCAATTTGCTATAGATTCTTTTCTCTCAACTTTTTTATATAAAGTTAATAACAAGTAGAAAATTGCATGTCAAGTTGACATAACCTTGATTTTTTTATTTTTTTCTTGCCACTTAAGAGCATAGTTTGGTTGACCATGATCCTGCACATACCCCATGGGAAAAGAATTCAACTATAAAGAAGGCTCAAACTATAGGGATAAGACAAGCACTATTATATGAACTTTGCACTAAGACAAATCGAGCCCTTGTTCATGAGACCTCAAATTCAAATGATATTTGACATCAAAAATTAGGTTATATCAACTTTTGTACCCTAATCTCTATAGAGAAGTTGGCAACTAAAAGGCTTGGCCTCACTGTTATGAATGTCAATATTATTTCTTTCACAGAGATAACCCTCGACTTAACTTTCAAGTTGTCTAGGTAACATGACAAAAACATAAAGTTTGGAGTTTTCAATACAATTATGATCACATTATATTGTCTCTAAAATGTTTCAATCAGTTTTCAATAGATTCTTTTTTACTATATAGTTTTTTAAATAATATTATTGTTCTATAATTCATGGTGAGTAGTACAAATGTTTCTAGACTAGACTGTTTAAAGATGTTTTCAAATCAACATTTCTCTCTCATAACATTTGTTTTTTGTTAATAATAAATTGAACTTTTTACTATCATTTTGATAATAGATCATGGAAAGTCCTATTATATTGCTATTAGGATTCAGCTATATAATTTTTTAGTCAAATTCATTGTCTTATGTTTCATGAACAGTGGTTCACACTAATTCACCTCTCATGTGAATAAATAGAACACTTAGAATTCATTGGATCTAAGTGATGCTTACAGAGATGAAGCATCGAAGTTGCCCAAGAGGTCACCCATCTGAGTACTACTTTAGCTTTAAAGTGAAGTCTTGTGCTTCATCTTTGTGAGCATCACCTAGATCCAATGAGCGCTAAGTGTTCCACTTATTCTCATGAGAGATGGGTTCATATGAACCATGCACTACTCGTGAAACACATGAGTCAATGAATTTGACTCAAAAAGTACATAGTAAATCCTGATAACAATATTATAATTTGACTTTCTATAGTAAAAATCTCCTCCTTTCCATATATTTATGAAAAAAAATCTACACCATTTAATCAAAAATACAATAACACTACTCACTATTTAATTTTACTATAATTTTTCAATCTTCCTTATAAGCAAACAAAATCTCAATTGGGTGTTTCCTTCTCCATTAAATTAACTGACCCAATTCATTCTCTTTGATGGCAGATGGAAAAATCCTGTGATTTGACGGTGACTGAAATAGTGAAGGCTTTAAAAGGCTCTCTTCAATAACATGACTTAGAAATGTAACTGTGGTGTGGTCATTAAAAGAAGCAACAATAAAACCTCTATTTCTAATGTATGCAGGTAGGAAGTGCACTAATAATTTTCTTGTACAAGTTTAAATTCGAAATCTTTTGATGGGATCTATGTCAGTCATGTACAAAATTGCTTGCAGCAGCCTTTTCTATCCGAGGGATTATTTTTTCAAGGCATTCATGGTCTTGTTCCCATCCCTTTGTTTTTGCCAATGTTGTTTGCTTTATGGGCTTTCTTTTCTTTTTTAGGCTAATTTTCCTTTTTATCATTTAACGTGGTTCGAAATGGAATGACATTAGGAATCTGATGGGCTGACATCATCTGTGTTGGATCATGGTCACGCTGAATATTCTGCTCCTTCGGCGTTTATAACGTGACTCAGATGCTATTAAATGCTTACGACGTTGCTGTCAGTATTGTTATTTAATTCTGCTGTTTCTATGTGACTGAAAATTATCAAGCCGGCACAGCGTAAATCTTGAGTGAGACATAAAATGATGAGCATGTTCTTAAATATTGAAACAATCCTTTCCTCTCAAACTTTGTGAATCTAATATAGGATGAGTAGCGTGTGGACAACTTTCATCAACATATGTGATTGCAGTACCATTTGCTTGGTATAGAATTTCTTGAAAAATAATCAATATTTCTCATTTTCTAAAATTGTATTTACAGTTATTTTGATTAATTAAATTTCTTATTTGAAATAATTATATTTTAAAAATAATTCTTGTAATACTAATTATAATTTACATTACATTTATATGTGACATTGACACTTTCTTAAAAATTAATATCGATTTTGAAATGCTAAAATTTATAACAAAAAGAAATTAAAGATATTGAAAGTATTAAACGAAGTGATTGATCTTTTTAAAACTATTAGTATTAATTTTGATATAATGAAGTTTACAAGAAGAAAAATCAAATATATTGAAAGCGACATTTATAAAATACAAGTCAATGAGAATATTTTGGAGCTAAATGTAGATCAATATACTTAAATGGAAACAACTTTGGAATAATTCATAATTCAAAATAATTAAATGATAGTTAACTTTTAAATATAATTTATTTATGTAAGGAGCTCTCCCTTCAAATTCAACCAATCCATTACAAAAAAAAAAGAAATTATAAGATGTCAAAACTACATAAGATTGAAACAAAACGTATAATCCAAATAGAAGAATGACAGTGAGAAAAGTGAGCGGTGCTAGGGTTTCAGTTGGAAGTGATGGCAGCCAAGGGGACGATAGTGAACATGATGATGATGATTGGGAATGTATGCATCTCCCTTTTGGGGTCTTGGGTTGTTTTGGGCAAATCGATGTTGGGAAGATTTGTGTCAAGAGCTTGGACTATGGTTATGCTAGCTAGATCTAGTCTATGTAGATCTGTGATGGAGTTTTGGACTTGGGTTGTGTTGGGCAGAGTTGTGCTAGGGTCTAGACCTTTAGTGGCTTCCTATGTTGGGTAGATTTGTGCTAGGGTTTGGACCTTTAGTGGCTTCCTTAACAAAGAGGAGGGTTGAGAGATCTTTGTCACTCCTACATCAAGCATGTGTCCATGTTTCTATAAGGCTTGGAGCAGTGATGGCTATGGGCTTCATTCCTTTGGAGTTAGGCATATGTGTGTCTTTGTTAAAGATCTAGAGTGGGGTTGTCCTCTAATCATCCTTGCCCTATGATCTTGCTAGAGATTTTGGACCCATTTTTTGTGGGTGATTTGGTTCCCCTCCCTCAAAATCAACTTGCGAGGGTTTTGTTTTTTGAGATGAAGTTTGTTGTTCTTATCCAGTAGTGGATAAGGGAATGTGTTACCTCTAGGTTAGAGGGATGCTAGAGGCCCTTGTTCTGCATGGAGGGGGCGGTAATATTGGGTGGATTTACCCCCTAGTGGTGCAAGATCCACTTTTCTTAAGGACAGTTGAGTGGAGGTAGTTTTACCCTCTGTTGATGCAGGAGCTTCTTCTTCTATGGGTTTTAGATGTGAATCTCTTTTCTTTGGTCCTATTCACTATTACATTCAATTTTTGGTGTTCCAATGCTAGGGTTTGTTTGTTTGGATTTGAAGCAAGGGCTCCTCTTTGCCCTTTTCTCTTCTAAACCTATTTGGTTCAAGTTTGTGACCCCTCTTTTCTGACTTCTATGGAGGTGAAGCCTACCCCTCTTGAGGTGGGGAATTTATCTAGGGTTAATTTTGATGGGACTAGATGTGATGTTGATGCCCCCATGTTGTTGGTTGGTAAGCTCTCATTGTGCTTGGGTGTCTTGATAAATCTCTATTTCAGATGGTGTGATATGAAGGAGTGCCCAAGTGAGTTTTGGAGCCCACCCAAGTGGTGGACTTGGAATTGGTTGGTTGCTTCTTCTAGGATCATTTATGGAGGGGATATTGGCTCCTATAGAGGTGGAGCTCAATCTTATGATGTTGGTGGTGGAGGTTTGTAAGAATACAAGCACAATAGTAAACCAAAGAGAGAGTATGATCAATATGAAAATGCTTTCTATTATCAAAAGCATGTACATACACACTAGGAGAGCCTGTATATAAAGGCCTCTAAGATGTATCTAGAATGTGTCTAGAATGTACTAGGAGATAAGCATGACAACTAAGCACATATCCTCCACAATAAGAGGATAAGCATGATGAGGTGTCTAGAATGTTGAAGACACCATGTGCTCAAATAATGTGCTAACTCCTAAGTGTAGACAACATGTGCATAATTAGAGTGCAAACTTCTATGTTGTCAACATGACAACTCACAAGAGTACGCATACTCCTAGGTGAGTAATAAATAAATAATAAAATATGCATTAACCTAAGTAAACTTAAGTAAGTGTACATAGTAATTACTTATTTACACCAACAAGGTTATCTATATGGAAGGGGAAGGTAGTTGGGCTACCATTTGTGATAGCACAAGTGCTTGGAAGTCTCTCTTCCCTAGCATTGGTATTGTGATCTTTTCTCCTCTTGCTTCTATTGAGGTGGATCCCTTCACTATTGAGGTGGGAAGAGAGTTTTATATGGGGTGGAAGATTTTTGGGAATGTTGATCTAAAGTGGTAGTTTTATTGGTTGTGGACCTTGGTTATAATATGTAAAACAAGAGTTCAAGCTATACGAGGTTGGTTGTTGGGTTTCTTGATGATGTTTTTGTCTCCTCCTCTTTGGTTATTCTCTTCTTGTGGCCAGGTGCTTGCTGTTAGTTTTAAAGGGCTCACCTGGGTCCTTCGGTTGTGTTTTTGGATTATGAATGCATCCAATATGGTGGTTTGTCCCATGCCAATCTTTAGTAATGTGGACCATGGTTGTTGGGTTTTCCAAATTCGAACCTTTGTTTTTTATAGAGGTAGACTTTAGTTGGTGTTTTTGTTGCTTTCTTGGCACTATGTGTTGTTAAAATGTTGTTTAACAGTGTCTAGTGCATAGTGTTTGTTCCATGGGTCAACACCCTCATGTTGCTTTCTTTAATAAAAAAATGTATAACCTAAATGTCCAAAAAATATCATACTATAAAAGAAGATACATAACACACAAAAGTTACAATCGTGATAAAATGAACCACAAAGAAACCCCAACTTGTCCCTCTATCTTCTCTAATAGAATGACACATCGTCAAATTATAACTGTTGAAGTTGATGAAAGATCAACCCCACAGCTCCCAAGAATCACCTACATGCAAACACCTGTCACAGAAAGAAGAAAATATTATGGAGGTTGAAATTCCCAAAACGATAGATGAGACATTCTTAATGAGCAAAAAGAGATATTGCATATTATAAAAAATGAATGAATAAAATTACAAAGAGATCAATCGTTATAAAAGGAGATTGAAACCCAAAAAAGGGTAACCTAAAGGTAAAAGCTATTTAATAATTACTAATTAATTATTAAATAGAGAAAGAAAAAAATGCATGAAGTGAAATCTTAAGAAGGAATAAAAGGTAATTTAATTAATGAAATTAAATTAACCTTTTTCTCTAACACCCCCCCTTAAGATGAGCAACAGTGCAGTTACAAACAATGTAGAAAGAGCAAGGAAACTATAATGCAATGCTAAAAGAAAACTTGGGTCCTATCAACAAGGCTTGATGAGGTACCCAATCACAAAAAAAATCTCTATGAAATGGAGAAATAGAGAAAACCTAGTGGAAAAAACTCTACTCCAAAAAGAGATAATTGAAAACCTAGTGAAGGATTGCAGAAGCCTCCAACTAGAGGAATGTTCTAGAAAATAGGAACAAAGAGTGATCATGAAGAAAACCATTGAAGCATGTAGAAGCTACAAACTCTGTCAAAAAGAAACTGATGATCTATAGAACCTCCTCTAAAATAGAACTTGACCAGGTAGAGAAGGTTATAATCTACATTAAATCAAGAGGCAAACAAGAGCAAACAACTAAATTCGAAAATACAGATGGCATGAAACACTAAAGCCTATAAAGTTGATCAATTGAACCAAGGAAGCATGAGAAAGAATAGAAGAACCCCCCCCCCCTAATGTAGACAAGGGTGAGGTGATAGGTAGCTAAGAAAGTGGGCCAATATCTCCTACAAAACAAAAAAATTAAGAACATTGAGAGTGAGGAAGAGGTATAGACACCTATAAAGGCACGTGTCATTGACACATCATGGGGCTAATGTCATGGAATGGACACTCACTTGACAAAGGAAGAGGGCACTAAAAGGCAAACAACTATCCCCCCATGGCACTTTATAATGTAGTGCGAGTACAATAAGTCACGATGATAAAAAAAGATCTCAAAAATCAAGGAGTGGCATGTTATCGCAATGCGGTCACACAAATATGCTTACAAATAATATCAACATTGATTAGAAAGAGACATAAGGCTGATACAACAAATAGTACAACCCATGACAAATCATTTGAAGCAATGAAATTGATCCTCAAACCTGAAACAACCTAGATATCAACTAGAATGCAAAATGCAAAAGATTGAATAGAATGTGCCTCAAGAAGAACTTAGAAAAATAACTAGCATCACTAGAAAAATCTCAGAAATACCTTTCCAATGATATAAAGAATTCCCAAATCAGAGATCTGATGCTCAAGATATGTCTCCTAGAGTGCAAAATAGAACTTCTGGCTTTGACTGCATAAAGATGAAATCAAATGACATTAAATTTCCAAATAACTTGCACCATCATGATGGGTTCAGAAAGAGCCTTTTGATGATATAAGATTTGTCAAAAAATACTTCTGTATGACCAAGATATAGCCAAAAAACCATAGACATCTATTTAAGACAAAATAAATCATAGAAGAGATGGTTTAAAGGCTGTCAAATTTCAGCTCCACAAATGTTGATGTCATGCTTGCAGCTGGCATCAGTAATTTTCTGATGTCAACACTATGCAACGTCCTTTCCACTTATAGATTTTTAAAAAAATAAAAACAAAAGAAAACATGCAAGTACTTTTTGAAACTTTTTTTTTTTAAACATGTGTTTCTTTTTTGTAAAAGGTGTTTTCTTCCTTTTTTTGTGATTTTTGATAATTAAAAAATAAATTTTTGCCTCGTGAAGTGTGCCTAAATCTGAGAGCAATTTTTTGCCTCAAATTTCAACTGTGTCCAAATTAGACAAATTTTATATGGAAAGAGGGGTTTTTAGGTGATACACATCCAACGGTGAGATCTGTTTGGGCTCAAAATGCACCGAAAAAATGACCCCCCAAATCCAATACAAAATAACTCTAAAAACTGAAACCCTCTAAAAGAAAAATATAGATTTGAAAGCCAAGCCAAACTTCTCATAAATAGAATAGGGGCATGAAGATCTAGAGATCTGATACCATGTTGAAGTTGATGAAAGATCAACCCCATAGCTCCCAATAAGGGAGAAAAGGTAATTTAATTAATGAAATTAAATTAACCTTTTACTCTAGCAATAACATGCAATCCTTTACTTACTAGACCTATGTTGCATCTATATTCTACATTGTTGGTACTATATAAACCTTATTTGCAAAGTACCCTAACCTCGCACACATTATCACAACTTTATTAAACATATAATGGTCAAACTATACATCAATTAAGAATAAGAACACTTCATTTTTAATTGTTCAATCTCAATCACGTATGACATCATAGTAACAAAAATATAAATCACAAAATATCCCTTTTTTTTATATTATACATAATGAAATTAAGTACTATTTAGATATTTGAGATAAATTGTAAAAGGTAAGATATGATTATCTGAAAGATGAGATATATGATTTTCTAAATCAAAGAAGTAGAAAAGTTATTAATATATTATTTTATAAGAAAATATTATATATTATTCATATTTACTAGGATAATTCTATATTTTTTAATAATAGTTCAAACTATTTATAGAAGTTAAATCTATTTTGGATCTATCATTTTTTCAACAAAGTAATTGAAATATTTAATTTGATTAAAGAATTTATTATTCATTGTACTATGACATTGAATGCTTCCAATTTTGGCTCATTGTTTAGTTTATTTGCAGAGCATAATGAGATCTATTATTCTCTTAAAATCAAAAGCCATTTACCTTGCTTTGGATTTATTTTAAAGATCTTGTTAATAATTAATTGCATAAATCCTTTTGAAGAGGATGGTTTAAATATTATTAATTTAATCAATAATACGAATTTTATAATATATGCAATTTTTATATCACAACTTAAATACAATGAAAATTAACAGTTACAACAATAATAAAGTCTTTATTGACTATTGGAAGTATATCTAAATATCAAAATTAAAGTAGGGGAAAGACCCAATAGCCATCTACACTAACTTCATGCACCTAGATCTCCTAAGTTGTAAGTCAAATTATGTCAACTGCTCTGTTGTACCTTTGTACGTGACTCAAGAGCTTAAAATTAAGGTTTTTGCATTTGGGCCTTTACGAATCTCCTTGTAGAGGCTATGGAGTGCAAAGTGGTTGAAAAGTATCATTTTAAAACACACACTTAATACTTGTTATGTTCAGCCGCCAATAGTCACTCACCAAAACACACCAAAAAATACCAATACTTGTGGTTAAATGTCCCAGTAGTCATTATGAAATGTCCTAGTAATAGTGGTGCACAAATTGGTCAATCACCAACCAAAATTTTTAAGCTAAAAATGATCTACTCTTAGTACATGTATGATCAGCTATTGGGGGTATCTATGACAAAACTCTATCATGATTATTGGACCACCTATCAGTTATTGGGTCTCTTCCCCTATATGAATTCCCATCAAGAAAGTATTGTAGATTTAATTTCACCAACATCCTAATAATTCTTATACAATGAACAAGATTACAAAGATAATTCTTAGTCATTTCAATAAGAAGTGAACAAACTCTAGCATTATATTGAAAGGTAATGATCACATTTTCCTCCCTTTCTACTCTAGGGGAAAAGGCCTAGTAGCCACCTATGCTAACTTTGTGCACCTAGAAATCCTAAACTATAAGTTAGATTTTGCCATTTTTTTGGTGTACATTTGTAGGTGATTGAAGAGCTTAAAGCTAAGGTTTTGGCTTTATGGTATTCATGGACATCTTTGTAGGGATTATGGAGTGTGAAGTGGTCCAAAAGTGTCATTTCAAAAGGTTTGCCCAAAGCCCACTATGCTCATGCTCAATAGTCACTCACTCAAAAACCACCAGCACTTGTGTTACATGTCCTAGTAGTCTTTCTGAAATGTCCCAATAGTGGTGCACAAATTGGTTAATCACCAACCAAAAAAAGCTTTAAAAGCCTAAAAATGATCGACTATTAGTACATGTGTGATCAGGTATTAGTATAGATGTGTTTTCATTTTTTAAGGCTCTTTTAAGAATTGTAATTGAAAGGTATTTATGACAAAACTATCACAGTTATTGGACCCCCTATTAGTTAATGAATCTACTCCCCTATATTTTCATTGAAATATGACAAAAAAACTTTGATAAAATCTATCATCTATATCTAGACTATTAATCTGTATTAAATATACACGTACATTTATATTAATAATGATATATAATTATACAAAGAAATCACATTTAACCATAACTTACATTTCTTTAATATATAATTCAAACAGTTTAGATTTTCATGGATCACTAACACACTATTTTTTCTACTTAAGCTTTTGGGTGAGATTGTGTGTGAATTTTACCATCAACATTTCAGATCATACTCAATGATCCATCATCATTTCTTTTCTTTCTTAGTTCTCTTATCATGATGATGGATCATTACGCCGAGAGGCGTTCTATACAATGGCAGCACAAATGCCCAGCACGGGAATATGCCAAGATTCTTTGTCAATAAAAAAGAATTGGGAGTAGTTACAAACTTTCAAATTAAATATTAAAAAAGAATTTCCGAAATAATAGCTGGCTGAAATAATAGGAAGCCAAATGGAGGCCGAAATAATAGGCTCGAAAAAGTAGGGCCCGAAAAAGTAGGACCCGAAAAAATAGGGGCGAAATAATTTCAATATGATTTTTTTTTTTGTTAAATATAATTTTGCATGCACATTCATGTTTTTTTTTTGCGGGGAGTGGGGGAATTTGAAACAAATTTGTGGAATGTGAAGAGACGTCTGTTGGGGGATATGAGGAGCCTCTCAGAAGTTATAAAACCAAGGCTCCTCATTTCATTTTCATTTTATGTTTTTGCAGGAAGGAAGAGGTGGAGGTTATTGGAGGATTAGATTGGAGTTTTTGAATAGGAGTAAATTGAAGTTTTGGAGTAACATTTTTGCACGTGAGATTTCTATTTTTTATTTACATTTTTATTTAGATTTAGATGTAGAAGTAAATTGAAATTAAAAATTAGTTATAATATTCTACTTTGATTTATATTTCAATTTTAATTAATTTTATTTAGATTTAGAATTCTGTTCATATGACCGAAATTGAGGCCACTGGAGGACCTGTGCAGAGTTTTTCATGGAGATAAGCATGTGGGTACTGAATCAAGGCACATTAGGCCTCTTGGAGATGTAATTGCGGTGACTTCCATGGCTTTTTGAATCGAATAGGGCAATCTAAACAATCTCAGATCTGAAATTCTTTTTTTCCTTTTCAGCCGAAGACAGAACAAAGATTGCTTGCAAAAATTTTTGCAGAGTTTAAGATTTGATTGCTTATGGCCGACTATTCTTGGTAACTGATATTTCTATTGTATATTCCCGTGCCCAGCACAGGAAGTTTTAATCTATACAATTTATTTTGTTCATTTAGTGCACAAACTAAAGAATGCATATGCAATTAATTTTTTTATCAATCTTTATGATAGCTTTTTTTTTTAAATAGAAAATAGAAATTATTCTTTTATGTATGTAGAAAAAAATTAGAAAGATTTTATGTATGTAAAAAATTAAAAGAATTCTATATACATCTAGATTTATTGAAAAGAATTCTATTTACATCTAGATATTTTGATTGAAATAACCATAATGTAAAAACAAAATATAAAATAGAAATGTTAATATATGTATGTAGAAAAAATTAGAAAGATTGCATGCATCTAAAAAAATTCTATTTACATCTAGATTTTTTTAGAATGGAAAAAAATGGATAATAGAAATATCAGTTGCATGTTTGTAGAAATAAATTAGAAAAACATGTATCTAGAAATTAAAAAGATTCTATATGTGTCTAATTTTTAGATTTTACTTTATTCTAAACTAATTATTGATGGATATATATTTTAAAAATATTTATGTAGTTTAAAGTTTAGATTTTAATTAATTTGTATGCAAATAGGAAAAAGAATAAATATTTTATATATATGTAAATTAATTTCTATTTTTAAAATTTACAAGTAAATGAGTACTTTATTCATTTAAAGTAAACAAGTTTTTAAGTAATATATTTTTATTTTAGAAGTATATTAATCATAATATTCATTTATTATTACTTATTTAATATACTTACTCTCAAATCTAAGACAATAGAAATGATATTTTATTAACTTTGAAATAGGGAAGTGTTAAGCAAGTTCGTTTACAAAAATACCAAAAATATATTTGGTCTTTGATCAAATTGGAGTTAATATTAGAAATATAAATATGATCATTAACAATTAAGCTAAATTCAGTTCAAAACAATAATGTTATTTAAATTTAAATAATTTTTTTTGAAAAGAATTCTATTTACATCTACATATTTTGATTGAAATAACCATAATGTAAAAACAAAATATAAAATAGAAATGTTAATATATGTATGTAGAAAAAATTAGAAAGATTGCATGCATCTAAAAAAAATCTATTTACATCTAGATTTTTTTAGAATGGAAAAAAATGGATAATAGAAATATCAATTGCATGTTTGTAGAAATAAATTAGAAAAACATGTATATAGAAATTAAAAAGATTCTATATGTGTCTAATTTTTAGATTTTACTTTATTCTAAACTATTTATTGATGGATATATATTTTAAAAATATTTATGTAGTTTAAAGTTTATATTTTAATTAATTTGTATGCAAATAAGAAAAAGAATAAATATTTTATATATATGTAGATTAATTTCTATTTTTAAAATTTACAAGTAAATGAGTACTTTATTCATTTAAAGTAAACAAGTTTTTAAGTAATATATTTTTATTTTCGAAATATATTAATCATAATGTTCATTTGTTATTACTTATTTAATATACTTACTCTCAAATCTAAGACAATAGAAATGATATTTTATTAACTTTGAAATAGGGAAGTGTTAAGCAAGTTCGTTTACAAAAATACCAAAAATATATTTGGTCTTTGATCAAATTGGAGTTAATATTAGAAATATAAATATGATCATTAACAATTAAGCTAAATTCAATTCAAAACAATAATATTATTTAAATTTAAATAAAATAAGCCATGTTTACTTTGAAACATCAAACAACTAATTAACTAATACAATAATTAAAATAAATGAATCTATTATGACATAGAAAAATATTTTCGAAGTATAATTTCTTTGTTTTTGAATCAATATGAGTTTTTTTTTCTACTTGAAAAGATAAACCATCCTAATTGTCATCCTTAGTTAACCCTAACAACAACCCCTACCTTAGCCCTAGCCCCAACAATGATGTACAATATAACTATAATCCAACATTAAACTATAATTATAGCACTAAAACATATCCCTATTGATATAACAAAAATCTCAATCCAAACCATAATCTAAACCAAAAACCTACACACTAATATTGGTTATAGTCCTAACCCTAAAATCTAACCCTTAACCATAATGTAAAAAAAAACTCCAAAATATTGATCAAAATCCTAAACCTACCTATATGGATAACCATGATATTAAACTCTAAATCCAGTCCCAAGGTCCTAACCATGGTGTAAACCTATAACCGAACTCTTAAAAAATTTACTAATCCCTGATCCTAATCACATTCCCAACTTTAAACTTGAACCATAAACCATAGTTGTAACCATAATCATAAACTTAAACAAAACCCTAACCCTAAAGGTACAATCATAAAATTAATCATAGCTTAGACCCTAATCCTAGCACAAACCACAATCATGACCAAATATAAATCTTCACCTTACCCCTAATCATAATTTCAATGTTAACCCTAACATTAGTTTCAATCCTACCATGATATGAACCCTAATATAGACTTCACCTTGATCCTCACCCTAATCTTAAGTCTAATTAAACCCTGACTAAAACCTAATCTAAATGATATATCTAACTATAATTATCATACAACCCAATGCTAACCCTCATGTATATTTAATCCCTAATCTTAACTCTAAATATTCTATAAACTCTAGAATTGACCTTGATTCTAACCATAACCCTAAAATCTAAATTGTAACCATAGCACGAAAGGTGAGGACCCCCGCTACATGGCACAATTTTAGGTCTTGGAGCCTTGCGAAAGCACTACAGAGTGAGGAAATGTCATAAAGGTGACATGTAGTAGCATGATGCAATTTTGGGCTTTAGAGCATTGCAGAAACAATGCAGCTTAAGGAGGCGCTAGAATGGAGACTCATGGAAAGAAGAGGAAAGACATTCATGTTGCTGGCAAAAAACTATGAAAAGAGATAACATGATGTCTTAACCTCCCACAAAAAATGCAAGGTTGATCCCAAGGGGGAATTTGGTTTCCCCAAAAATGAATGATGGTCATCGATGAAGGTCTTCCTCTCGAAATAGATGGCATAGATGCATTGTGAATCCTCACCAATGAAGGATTAAGTTGCAACCGTCGATGTAGATTCTCCCCTCAAAAAGGATGACTGAGATGCAACGAGGAAACTCCTCCCAATGAAGGATTAAGTCACATTCGTCGATCAAGATTGGCTTTATTTCCAATGGATGACTAAGATGTAGTGAAGAGATTCCTCCCAACAAACAAAGCAGATAGCACAAAAGGTGTGAACCCCCTCCATGTGGCACAATTTTGGGTCTTAAAGATCATGAAAGCATTGTGGAGTGAGGAAATGTTGGAAAGGCAATGCGTGGTAGCATGATGCAATTTTGGGCTTCAGAGAATTGAAGAAACAATGTAGCATGACGATGCATCAGAATGGAGATGCATGGCAGCATCTTGTGCAATTCTAGGCTTTAGAGTGTTTCGAAGACACTAGCATATAAAGAAACATTAGAATGGGAATGCATGGCAACATCTTGCACTTTTGGGAAGATGGGAAGATAGCTCGCGAAGAAATAAGAGTTGTCGAATCTCGCAGCATGAATCAACCCGACCAAGAAAAAATGATCCAGCGTGGTCAATGAAGAAATCGAGCCAACACAAAATGTTAGCCACCAACTTTAGCGATGTTAACCCTCTGCAAAGAACCTATCCCATTTAAGGTCTCTCAGATCAGACATCAGTGATGGGTTGAATAGGGGGAAAAAATAGCACACAATGCCCTCCTAAATGAAATTCTAAATGTAACACTAATAACCACAGTCCTACTTCTTTCCCTAACCTTATCCATGAGCGTGGGAACATACATATTATTATATAAGGCACCTTATATAATAATAAATATAATCTAAAATCCCAACCCTTACTCCCCTCCTAACTATAATTGTGACCATAAGAAAACTTCTAAATATAACCCTTCCTCTAACTCTAACCCTAACCCTAACCCTAACTATAATTGTAACCCTATCCCTACCACTAACTGTAACCCTGAATCTAACTCTACCATAATTGGACTTTAACCCTAACTATAACTATAACCCTAAACCTAACTCTAACCTTAACCGTAACCATAACCGTAACCCAAAACCTAACCCTAATCGTAGCTAGGATTCTAATACTCTGTCTACCCCTAACTCAAACTATAGCCCTAACTATACCTCAAACTCTAACCGTAACTCATATTCTAACCCTAAGCCTAACCCTAACCTTGACCCTAACCCTAACCCTAAGCCTAAGCCTAACCCTTTGTCTACCCCTATCTCTAACCCTAACCCTAACCCTAACCCTACCCCTAACTCTAACCCTAAATCTAACTCTACCATAATTAGACTCTAACCCTAACCCTAACTTTAATCCTGACTGAAACCCTAACCCTAACCCTAACTCTAACCTTAACCCTAACTCAATCCCCTTACCCTAACCTTAACATTGATATAACTCTCTCTATATATAACCCTAACTCTAAATATAAACCTAACCCTAACCCTAACCCTAACCCTAAATCTAACTCTAACCCTAACTGTAAGCGTAACCCTACCCCTACCCATAACTCTAACTGTAAATCTAACTCTACCATAATTGGATTTTAATTTTAACCCTAACCCTAACTCTAACCCTAACCTTGACTCAAAACTCTAACCCTAACCCTAACTCTAACATTAACCCAACTGTAAAATTAACTCTATTGGTAACTCAAACCCTAAAACTAACCCTAATTCTAACCCTAACTCTAACTCTAGCTCTAGCTCTAACCCTAACTCTAATCATAACTCAAACTCAAACCCTAAACCGAACCCTAATCCTAACCCAAATTATAATGCTCTGTCTACCCCTAACTCAAACTATAACCCTAACCCTAACTCAAACTCTAACCCTAACTCATACTCTAACCCTAAACCTGACCCTAGCCCTAACCCTAACCTAGAACCTTACCCTAACCCTAACCCTAACCCTATCTATAACCCTAATCCTAACCCTAACTCTAATCCTAATCTTAACCCTAATTCTAATCCTAACACTAACCTTAACCCTACCCCTAACTCTAACCATAAATCTAACTCTACCATAATTAGAATCTAACCCTAACCCTAACCTTAACCCTAGCTCAAACCCTTACCCTAACTTTGTCCCTAACCATATATCTACGTATGACTATAACATTTTACATTACAATATCCCAAAAATAAAATATATATTTTTATCTAAATTAAACTCCTTATATTAAATTTAAAATAATATTTGACTCAAACCTTAACCGTAACCCTAACCTTAACCATGAGCATTACTCTAACCCTAACCTTAACCATAAACAGAACTCTACACCTAACTCTAACCCTAATTCTAACTCTACCATAATTGGACTCTAATCCTATCCCTAACCCTAACTATAAGCATAACTCTAACCCTAGCCTTAACCATGAGCATAACTCTAACGTTAGCCTTACTATAACCCTAACACTAACCCTAATCATAACCATAACCATAACTCTAACCGTAACCTTAACCATGACCATAACATTAACCCTAACCTTAACCATAAACATAACTCTAATCTAAACCATAACCATAACTCTAACAATAACCATAACCATAACTCTATCCCTAACCTTAACCATAGCTCAAACCCTAACCCTAACTCCAACCCTAACTCTAATGCTAACCCTAACCCTAATTCTATCCCTAAGGTTAACATTAACTATAATGGTAACTTTGTCCCTAACCATATATCTATGTATGACTATAACATTTTACATTACAATATCCCAAAAATAAAAAATATATTTTTAATCTATATTAAACTCCTTATATTAAATTTTTAAAAATATTTTGAAGCATAATTTTATACTAACTTCATACAACTCTAATTAAAAATTAATTAACAATTTTATAGTAACCTTATCAAAATAAAAAAATAAAAAGTAAATATTTTTCCTATTGCGCCGCGACTGCCACTAGCTATATATACCTCTATATATATTACGCTGAGAGTAATCGTTCTCGAGGCGCCTATTTTTATTTTCATTAATCCCAACTTCGATTAAAATAACTTTGGGATTAAATAAAAATAGGCGCGTCGAGAAGGATTACTCTCGGCGTAATATATATAGAGGTATATATAGCTAGTTGAATATGACCTAGAGCATTGATGCTAGTAAACTCACACAATCTCATTGAGAAGCATAAATAAAATATCATGAATTGTGAAAATCTGTTATAATTAACACTATTTTTTATGTTTATAAGTTTTTTTAACAGACATTTTATTTATTGCCAGGCCCGGAATCCCGAGAAAAAATGTCGGCAAGCCACTTATGGGGATCCTCATAGACTTAATCAATAAGTCCAAATAATTCAGCTCAATAGTTAGGTTGGACACCCTGAAGAATTTCGAGAGTAGGCTTTATGTGGCACGATGATTATTTATACATTAATTTAAAACGTGCAAATTAAACAAGTACATATACTTCTAGAAGACATTAAATGTCAATATTCCGTTGCTGATATGTCTCCCACCTTCTATGCAACAAATAATTTATTAAGTGGCAATGCGGACCATTATTTCTTGAAAGTTTATCGTCGGCCCCAAATGGAAAACTACTTCCAATCGCTCCAGCGACTTTACATCCAAGAACACCGACAACTTAATATTTGCACTTTTTACATAATGTAGTTAGTTTGAATTTCTAAAAATCAGCTTTGTTAAGAGTCGGTATCATATCAAAAAGTTGCCTTGGAAACTTTATATATGCTAAGATCAACCTCAAGATCTAATGGTTGATCTTGAATTTAAAGGTCTTGAGGGATTGGGTTATCGATAAGGTTGAGACATGTCACTTAGATAATGTAGTCTTTTAATATGTTAGATAGATAAAGTATTTTAACTCTAACTTGTTTCTTATATGCCTTAGGATTGAATGGGTGGTTTCTTTTTGGGTTCTAGTCAACTTCTACAAAATAAATTGTGGTAAACTTCTATTTGGGAATCATAGCAGCCATGCCCATACTATTCTAAGAACATGTTTTTGCATTAATTTTTTTTTTTTTTTTAATCGCTTTTGAGGTTTAGAAAAACTATTCGACATTGCGGGGTGCCCATTCTACCAAAATCCATCTAAAGCATGATCCTGACTTGATTCTTATTATTAATTTAACTTTTACAATCTATTTAACTTAATTTGTATTTGTGCGTAAAAGTCAATATTGCATCCAACTTCTTCGACAATAAATACCAAATGTAACAAAAAAATGGTTTAGTTTACATAAAATGATTATTTGAACTAAATTGTAATGTTAAAAAATGGTATTGATTACATTTGACTTTTGAAATGTGTATTGTTTGAAAAAGATTCTTGTCCTACATTTTCACAAGTGTCATTATTGGGTTAATTAATTAAATGGTCCAAAAAAAATTGATATCACAAGGACTTAATTAAATTAAGTATTTTAATTATTAAATAAAAATGACTCAAATTAAATTAATGTTGACCTGTTGTAAATCTCTAGACACTACTTAAAGGCATTTATAAGGAGATGGTTAGGCATATAAATCATCATGGAGTGTATTTATCTCTTCTTTGTAATTTTGGAAGTTGAAGGAGGAAGGTTATTTTTACATAGCTTTAGAGATGGAAGACTCTCTGTATTCTACAATTGTAGTTTTGGTAGTTCACTGCCACCTTGGTTTTTTGTTGGAAATATCACCTTAGATAAACCTTGTACTTAAATGCCAAATTTGTGAAGTCTCCCTTGGAGACAAATTTCTATTTTTGAACTTCATTAGAAATATATCTCAAATCTAGAAGTACAATATTTAATTTGCAACCAAAATTATTCTTACATCAATAATATTGTTTCATTTAGAAAGTGTATCTATGTGTGATTCTAGAATTAGAGAAATATGTTCATGTTGTCACTGTCCATTCGAAGGGTTGAGCTATTTGCTTACCTAGTTGTATAGTGACTAGTCCATATGGTGGAGGTAGAGCATGTGGCTGGTAGTGGAGTATGTGTTGTGTGTGCAGTATATGTAGAGTATGTATTGTGTGTGAAGTATGTGCTGGTGGAGTGTGTAGTGTGTGTGATGTCGAGAGAGAGTGTGTGTGTGTAGCATGTGGTGTGTAGAGTGTGTGCAATGTCAAGTGGTGACACTGGTTGGAAGTGTCAAGTGGTGGTGTTAGTTAGTAGTGTTGGGTGGTGGTGTCATGTGGTAGTGTGTTGACTGGTACGGTGGTAGTGTTCCAACTAGTACACTAGAACACTCTAGTATAATGACAATGAGCTATTGAGTAGGGTGGAAAAGTCATATAGTTGAGGTGTGTTTTATAGTGCATTATATTGGTATTAGAGCCAAATCAATGCTAGCCTATGGAATTATTTAGAAATGGATTGGGTTGAATCATTGAAAATAATCAAGAAGAATTAGATTGATGGAAAATTGAAGAAAGACACATCCCTCAAGGAATACATAAACATGAGGTTGAGGTATTCATCCTCTAAAGAAAATAGGACCCAAAACATCAATCTTAGTCGAGTGATCAATAATGAGGTACTTAGCGTTGTAATCCCTATGAATGAAGTCATGCTTAAACTATGACCTTAAAAGGATTTGGACAAGAACAAGTTAGAAATTGTCCCTTCAAATATATAACACATTAAAATTTCCAAAAGGGTGAAGATTGCACAAATTTGTCAAACTAGAACCTGATGATCAACTTGATGGAAATGTAGTCTCTATTAGTGACATTTCGAATTGCCGAGCTCTACTAGTGGTTGATCAGCTTCATGAAGATGCTATTAATGGTCTCTTTCAAGATAA
The DNA here is from genome assembly GCA_028749045.1 of Cupressus sempervirens. Taxonomy (NCBI): domain Eukaryota; kingdom Viridiplantae; phylum Streptophyta; class Pinopsida; order Cupressales; family Cupressaceae; genus Cupressus; species Cupressus sempervirens. The sequence continues at coordinate 191,395,392 of CM053788.1, forward strand.
ACTAGAGTTGGTTGATTATGGAGTTTATGCTTTAATTATGAAATTTTTGAAGAGATTGATATAATGAAAACTTTGGATCTGAGCATTGATGTGTTTGATTATTGGCTTCAATGTGGCCTTAACTCTAGGCATGAAAGCATATATATAAGAGTGATGCAATAGAAACTTGTTGGAGATTTTTAGGATGTGCTTGTAATAATGGTGCAACATCAAGCTTTTAATGGATACTACTACCAATGTTCATGATTGGTTTGGGATCTTGGAGCTTTGTTGATGGAAAATTGTTTGATGACAAATTGTTTAAGGGAAAGAAATTATAATGCCCTGCCCAGAGATCCTTGGAACAAGGATTTAATACAAGCCAAGATAAAAAAAAATTACAAGTATGGGATCACAAAGATCACAATGGAAGAATTTACCAGCAAACCCAACAACCAATGAATTTCCAAACAACACTATCTAATCGATACACACAAACTCAGAAATGAAACCAAAGACGACCACATAACAAAGAATCTTAGATTTGTCGAAGCATGGGAAATTAAGTAAACCCAAAGGGTACTCAAAACATCAAATTGTGTTCCCTGAAAACCAATGAAGATGCCCCTTATTTTTCATGCGAGGAAACACAACTGACAGATTTTCACACAAGGATGTACACCTTCGTGCTAGGATGTATAACAAGCCATGCAAGGATTTGCCCAATCATGGGAGGACTTTCTTGGCCTAGCAACCAAAATACCCCAAGCTAGTGTTGGGTTTCGCACGAGGATGCACTATAAGCTGCACAAGGAAACTCAACACACCACACGAGCTTTTGCATTCTTGCATGAGAAAGTGCAATTTCATGTGAGGATACAAAATTGCAAGCAAGAAAACATAAAGATAAAAAGTTAAGAAATAAATTTCCTCCACACCAGGTAGTATTGGATCCACAGTCAAGGTGAATGCACTTGAATGAAATAACTGAAAGACAGAAAAATCTAACCATCTAACATAGCAGTGAAGTGAAATAACTGAAAGCAACATCATAGTGTATAGAAGCAACATCACAATGTACTAAAATAAAAAACTAAGTGTGCGGTTCCTCCCAACCATAATAGCATCATGAGACCTCAAAGGCCTTAGCCATCCCCCATGTGTAAAGTCCCAAACTACCAACTAGATAGTTGGAATTATCTTATGAGGATGTCATTATTAAAGTGTAATAACATCATAAGAACAAGAAATCTAACATGCTAAACCAATAAGCAATAGATACTCCAACTAAGAAATTCTTCTCATCTAATCATATGTTAACATCATAATAATAAAAAATATAACATGCTAAACCAATAAGCAATAGATATTCCAACTAAGCAAATCACATCATCTAATCATATGCTAAACATCATAATATAAGAATGCATCAAATAACCTAACATCTTCTAAACATGATATCCAAGCATTCCAATAAAACCATAAATCACAAGAAATCATACTCTAGAACCTGAAGTACCAAGTGAAAACATCCAGCAATGGTTGCAAGTTAGGACAATAGACCATCTCTATACACCGATCCCTAGTAGTGGTGAAGGTAGCTACGCCTCCCAACCATGTGAAACCCATATGTCTTCTCTCACCATGCTGATGGAGATAATGATCCAACCACAAACACACTCAAAGAAAACATCCATGGCTAACACTCATGCTAGATAGTAATGATGACTAAAACCAAGATCATAAAATAATACAAGTACAATAGGTCCTGGTTAGACACTCAGTGGGCTACTATGTAGGGACTAACATCATGGAGAGTCACTTGGTATCCAAAAGCCCATGCCAGTTTGGCAGCTACTCTCCCCAATGGGAGGAGCACAACCTAGGGAATAACTCTTCTCAACGGAATGTGCACAACCCACTTTTTTAATTATCTTATATTTATTACCACCTAGTATTTTAACTTAGTTATCACTTATATAAAACTTGCTCTTCCAACCAACAGGAAAGTCAATAGGTTGCAAGATAGAAGCCCCTCCATGTGCTACCCTACCCTACCCATGCTCATCCAACAATGAGTGCCCAGAGGCATACATATTCTCAATTCTACCCCCAAATGATCATAACTTCTAGAAGTACCATAGAAGATCATGCCTCACAAGTCACTGGACAAATGTATGTGCATGTGCTCGTGTGTGGTGCACCACATCACAAAGATCATATCACAAGGATTGGATGAGAACACAAAAAAATATCAATCCACTAAAAAATAGACTTGGGATGACATATTCTACATGAATCCCAAGAAACAATAAAACCATAAATCATGAACTCACTCAATTGGCCTCAATCCGAGAGTATGGATTCTACATGAATCCTAATGATGCAACAAGACCAAACATCATGAACCAAATCAACCAACCTCAATCCAAGAGTATGGATTCTATTGGAATCTTAGTCTCCATGAAATAAAAACAAGGGTCCAAAAGAGACAATAACACCAAGTATAAAATCACTCAACCAAACACAAAGTCAAAAGTACAGATGTGACACACATTCCAATGCAACATAAAAGTGCATCAATGATCTAACTAGCATCCCAACAAATGATCCAGGTCCATGACCAACATCATGCCAAGAAAACCTAAGAAAAATGGGTGGCACACAAATCGAGGTGACAAACCTCAAAACTTAAGAACTTCAAAATTAAAACCCATTTGATCTTTGGGCACAAAAGCCATAAAAATCCAATAAAAACTAGGTTTGGAGTCCATATGCAAAAATGGCCAGCATAATGATGCAAAACTCCAAACCTTCATCACAAAAAATAGGGAAATGCTCATCCCTGCCCAACTGGGTAGAGCTAGCATACAGAAATAGCAGGGAACACTAGTTCTTAGCCTCCTAACAAACAACTACCAAAAATAGAAGTAGAAACTAAGCTAAAACAATAAAATGGGAGAACCCTAGCTTGCAGCCAAAAGGGTAAAATGAGAATTTGAACCATAAAATAAAAATCTTGTAGAAGTAGCCAAAAATCATGGCAATCTAAGGTCTCCCTAAGCTAGATCCAATGAGACCAATCTCGTGATGATCCTATGCCCATAGCTCCCACAACGAACAAAACAATAATTTCTCATGAAGAGGATTTTGGGTTTTACTCTCAAACTTTCTAATTCAAAAGTGAGAAGTGAGGAACTAAATTCCTTTTTGGATACTTATTTACTTTTCAAGTGAATAATGGATTAGGGCAAATAACTAGGAACCCTAGTTAAATCTCGAGTCAACCCAAACGAAAATAAGTTATTCCAAGTAATTGGAATTCATCTATGACAAAGCTATTAGAAATTAAAATAAGATAAAATAAAGCTCAAAAACCCCAAAATCACAGGATTTCCTTAACAGACTTCGCAACAATGCGAACCGCTAACTACATAGACACGTTCATAGGTCTAGTCACATAATGCAGATGAGTCTAGATTTATCAAATCACTAGAAGGTTTAATTTAAACATTTAAATAAGATACATTGACCATATAGGGATGACATTGGTAAAATATGAACTGTTAAATCACTAACTCCATGTGCCACTACTAGGGATATAAATCCTGCACACTAAAACACATGAACAAGTGCAATTGCAAGATAAAACACACAATCAAGTGCAATTTCACATAATAATAAGTTGAAGCAATAAATGTATTAAATGCCTAATTTAACCATTTATTCAATTACACCGAAATAATCCATTTACATCACTCACATTCACATGTAGCATAATGAAGCAAGAATGAAGTAAATAACCATAGCATTAAATCCATCACATAACATAATCAGAGATATGTCCAAATACTGAATAACCACATAATATCATAAACCATACTATCATCTCAAAATGGCATCATCATGCAAATATGATGAGTTGAACAACATAGTAGTCTAACATCTATGATACTGAAATCAAAGTATAATACTTGATCCTTAGGCCATCTCAAATGTAAAACATACATGGGTAACAAATATCGCTTGGATCAAAATATAACAAGGTAAATATCTGCAAGACATAACCAATGAATCCAACATAGACAATCCATTTCTAATTATTTAAGTATTTAATATGGTTGTTTAAACAACATGAAAAGGAACTTAAAACACATAAGCGAACACAACCATAAACATGACTAACCATTGCTACGAGAACCTAGTCCAGTGTAGTAGGATAATCGTACATAGTACAATCTCTGTGCTCATCGCAGGGTAATCATGGAATGACATCATGGTACCACCTTGATCCTGGTAACCTTTGGCAAAGCCTTAGTGAACCATATAACACATTGTAATCTCATAAATCAGCCATAAACATAGTCAAAGCGACTAATACAATAACATAAATCCAATCACCTCAAGGGTGTAAACCATTGATGGCCCCAATCACGATCTCTTTACAATGAAAGATCAACATGGTTGCATCTATCAGAATGACTTACAAAATTCAAATGGGAGAGGCACTATAGAAATCTTTGGGGGGTGAGGATTTATAACATCCCTAATTCTCATAAGTTTTATATAATTAGGTTAAATAATTAAGTGGTCCAAAATTTTAAATATCATAAGGACTTATATAGTTAATTCATTTAATTATTAAATGAAAAGGACCCAAATTAATAAAATAATATAAATTAACGTTATCCTATTATAAATCTCTAGACACTTCTTGAAGGTCTGCATAAGGAGATGGTTGGGCATAGTAAACTATTATGGAATGTATTTGACTATTCTTTTTATTTATGAAAGCTAAAAGATGAAGGTTGTTTATACATAGTTTCAAATGTGGAAAGCCCTCCCTATTCAATGATTGTAGTTTTGGTTGTTTACAACCACCCTAATCTGCAATTGGAAATATCATCTCAAACATTTCACCTTGTACTTGAATTTTTTTTTGTGTGAAGTATCCCTTGGAGACAAATTTCTATTGTTGAACTTTATCATAAGTATATCTTATATCTAGAAGTACAATATCTAATTAGTATGCATTTATTCTTGCATCTATAATATTATTTTGTATAGAAAGTTTATCTGTTATTCTCAAATTAGAGAAAGATTTGTCTATGTCGTCATTGTGCTTTCAAAGAGTTGAGATATGTTCTCACTTGGTTGTGTGGCGACTAGTTTGTATTATGGAGGTAGAGCATTTGGGTGGCATGTAGAGTATGAGTTGTCTATAGATTGCATGTGAGTAGCATGCAAAGTATGTATTAGGCACAAAGTACATGTGTGGATGGCGTGCATAGTGTATGTGAGAAGAGTGTGTTTGGTGTCAAGTGATGAGTGCTTGGTACCAATTGTGATTGTCTACTAGTGGTCAAGTGACAACATTGGTTGCAGTATCACATGGTGGTGATAGCGTCGAGTGACAATGTGTCAACTAGTACGATGACACTATGCTACTAAGTATGGTGGAAGGGTTGTATCATTGAGTTGTATTGTTTGGTACATCAAAATTCCACAAATAATTTTATATTAAATTTTAGAAAAGTTGAATTTATCATCATGATATAATTGTCAAAGAAAAATATGACTTTACAACTAACTATTTTCATAGCCTAACCAATTCTATTGGACGCCTATTTTTTAATTATTTTTATTCCATAAATTTTTTGACTAGCACCAAAATTATTACATGAGCATGTTTGCAAATGACTTTGAATATATATTACTTTGACTCACTAAAAATTATAACATATCAACTTCTCAAAATTGAAGAATGAAAGGTTTGGCACCAAAGGAAAAGTGGAAAAGTTCTTTGTATTTTACTAAAAGATTCTATTTGAATATATATATATATAAACAAAAATTAGAAAACAATTGTATTTTCCTTAGGCAACAGTTGTATGAATAGATTAACTTTAATTAGACAATCCAACCAATTCGATTAGATATAGATTATATAATAAAAATTTAATTGATACTGTTTTGATTGCTATGAAAACTAATCTATTTTTACCTTTAAATTTATTCCCCTTAACTCCACTTACTATTATAGTAAAATTATTAAACCATTTTTTTAAGAATCAAACTGTTTTAAACTTTCTTTATTTTACCACACATGTATTTCTAAATGATTTTACTCAATCTTTTTTTGGCATGAATCAAAATTATTACATACATGTATGTTTTTAAATAGTTCTTAATCTAATAATCTTTACTCACATGAAAATTATAACATCCCCACTACTCAAAATTGAAGAATGAAAATTCTCCAATTTTGTTAATGACTTTTAATTTATCTTATCTTTACACGAGTCAAAATTATTACACAAGAGCATGTTTGTAAATAACATCTAATTTATATAATTTTGACCCTCATGCTAACTACATAAAATTAAGGAATGAAACTTTTGACATCAAAGAAAAAGTGAAGAAATTATCTTTTTATATTTATTGAAAGGTTCTACTCAAGAAATCTATTATACAATTTTTTTTATTGATTATTTGATTTCAACGCATTTAATGTTCAAATTTAGTACTTCTCAAAAACTTTCAAGACTAAAGTTGAAAAGACAACACTATAATTTGTAAGATAACAGTTGTATGAATTGACCAGTTTCAATAAGACAATCCAATCAATTCTATTAGACACAAATCATCTATAAATTTTCATTGATATTAGTTTGATTCTTGTCAAAATTATAATCAACAAGTGACTTAAAATTTATTAACCATAACCTAGCTTACTGTAATAATCAAATTGTTAAACCAAGATTTTTAGAAACCAACCATTCTAAGTTATTTGATTTATGACATGCATTTCTAAATAATTTTACCCAAAATTTTGAAAAATTGAATCAAAATCGTTTCATACAAATATGCATCTTTACTTATGTGAAAATTATAATATATATCAACTCAAAAATGAAAAATAGAGCTATTTTATTGAATTAAGAAGGTGCAAAATAACTTCTCTTTGTGTTTTATGAAAGAATCTATTTAAGAAATTGCACTAGATATAAATTTCGTTGTATTTTACGAAGAATCTATTTAAAAAATTGTACTGTACAATTTCTTTTATTAACTGCTTAACTTCAAAACATTTAATGTTAAAATAAAGCACTTCAAATTTTTTTTAAAACCAAAATTAAAATGAATTGTCTTTTCCAAGACAATGACTAATTCCAATATTAACACCCAACCAATTCTTAACAACATAGGTATAGAAACAACATTAAAATGATATTGTTTTGATTGTTGTAGAAATTATAACCATTTGTAACTTAAATTTTATCTATATTATCCATTTTAGGTTTTTTTCCTTTTAATTATTCCATGTACTGTTAAAGACAATGTCAATTGGCTTAGAATCTGGTCGGGTTGCAAGCTTAACGGTGTGAATGTGTGGTGTTTCCATGTCCACACAGTGCTGATAAAGACTTGTCCATTACATATAAAAAATGCATGGTCTCCAAATCAAACTTGTACTTAGATGTGAACAAATAAAAAAATGTCTTGTACTTCAAAACTGGCACGTTTGCACTGAGCAGTAAGTCGACTTTTCCTTTTCATTTTCAAGCAATCTTTTTAAAGTCGTTAATATGAGCGGACTCGTTTGGATGTTGTGCAATTTCAAGATTATCCACTTTCATTGAAGAATAGAAAGAATCATTTTTATATAGTCGGTGGATGATATTCAGTTTGGGAAAGATAATTATGATTGAGATGGATGTAGGAGGAAAGCCCTACACTCACCAAAATCAAACCATTTATAACTTATTATGGAAAACAAATTATCACTAAAGGAGGGGAGGACCGTTTAAAAAAAGCTTTGCTCATTTTCTCTAATGTCATGGGTCAACAATAATTAGACTATTATAAAGATAATTAGACTATTATAAAGGTTGGTGAGCAATTTTGTATTAGTCTATTTCTATCATCACTCATTTTCAAGATCTTAATTTGACTTTGTGTATGGTTTTATTTTAATCTTGAAATTTTAAAGAAATATTTTCGAGTTACATTTTTTATCTTGACTTCCTCAATCTATCTCATTTTAGTATGTGTATATAATTAATATTTGATACTTATTCATTAGAAAGTTGAATAAAGGTACATATTATTTTATATCATATAATGAATGGTATTTTTAAAAGATTAATTCTAATTTATTTTAATTGTTTAACAATCATTACAAGAGCATTCTGTACAAAGAAATATATCAAGATCGTAGAACATCTCACTTGTATCATCAACTTGCATCTTCTTAGAAATACTACAACTTCTCCTATTGTTTAATGTATAAAATAATACATAATTTTGGAAAGTGTGTAGCAATCTTTTCCTAGTCTATTTTAATTGTCACTCATTTTCAAGATTTGGATTTGACTTTATATCTAGTTATTTATCATTTTGATTTGAATCTTTAGATTTTAAATTGATATTTTTTATTTAGATTATTTTGTGCTCTTCTTTTATTAGTTAATATAAGTTGACTTCTTTAATCTATTTTTTTAATGGATAATATACTCTCTTTACACATAGTATGAGACTTATTCATTAAAAAAATTGAATTGATAAAAGTTTATTTGAAATCATATTATAGAGTGATATTTTAAAAGGAATAATTATATTAATTCATATTGATTGCTTAGGAATCATTAAAAGAGCATTCACATCAGAACAATATATCAAGACCATTGAACATCTTAATTGTATTATCAACTTACATCATCTTCTTAGGAATACTACACTTTTTCCTATCAAGTTTAATGTATAAAATGATTTTAAAACATTATGAAGGTTTGTAAGTAATTTTTCCCTAGTCTATTTTAATCATCACTCATTTTCAAGATTTAGAGTTGAATTTATAGCTAGTCATTTATCATTTGATTTGAACCTCATTAGTTCAAGTTTTATATTTTTGAATTATATATTTCATGCTCTCTTTCATTGGTTTATATAAGTCGACTTCTTTGAACTATTTTTTAATATAATTTTATATTTTCAATTATATATTTTATACTCTCTTTCATTGGTTTATATAAGTTGACTTCTTTGAACTATTTTTTAAATATAGGTAATATGATCTCTTTACACAATTATTATATGATTCTTATGCATTAAAAAGGTTGAACAAAATATAATTTTTAAATCATGTAATAGGTGGTGTTTTTGAGGAGCAATCCTACACATTTTGGTTTATTAGGAATTTTTAGAAGAGCATTCATATAAGAGAATCATATAAGTCCATAAAACATTTCACTTAGATCATCAAATTGCATCTTCATCTTAGGCATGTATTATAATTTTTTGTTATCATTAAACTTGATCCATTTTGGGGAAAATGGTGTAATTAAAGGTTATTGATAAACAAGATTCAAGGGTTGTAAGGGGGAAGAAGGGGGTCGTGTCTTCCTTAATAGGGTTATGAGGACTATTTTCACAAAAGCTTGCAACCTTGTCCAAAGTTTTTACTTAAGGACAACCTTGTGAAACATGGAAACAACCTCTAAGCTATGGAACTTGAACTATGAGGTTGAGTCTTCGGAGAAGGCCTACTTCCTTGGGTATCAGGATGTACCTAAACTATTGATGAGGCTAAATATTGCCTCTATTTTATGATAGTTTTTAAACACTTTGTTAAAACTCTGTTTCATTTTCATCAAAACATTTGTGAACCTATGTTTACCTAAACCAATGATTAACTTATGGGTAGATAGCATGCCATCTTTTGCCAATATCATATATATGATGTAGTATTTCATATAATTATCAAAATGTGTGTTCTTATATTTGAATTGAATTTGAAAATGCTTATCTGCAATTATCTCTGCATTATAACTAACCTATTAGCAATGAAGCTGAAGATGATTGGAAGAATTCAAAGATGAATGTTGAAGACAACCAATAGCATTCGAGAAGAAAAGAATGTTGAAGAATAGACACAGTGGAGACAAGTCATAATGGTACCAAAGGACATGGTAGCGAGTATGGAGGAGCTATAAAGATTTACTGCATTCTCTACATTTATTATTATGGAAAGTGGTTGTTTAGACTTTATTATTCTTGCCTTGAGCCATTATTTCTTCTTCTCACCTTGAGTTATCATTTTCCTTTTTTCTCTCTTGCGGATTTACAGATAGGTTGTTTACTTTTCCATTTCGGAATAAGCATCAATCTTCTATATATAGGGATCGAACCAAGTGTGTTAGTTAGTCAGAAAAAGAAAGTTTATGAGAATGGACTGTTAACTTTTACAACAAGTTGTGTTTTTATAGTTCTATGTGTTGTTTCTATGTAATGAATTTCTGAAATGTAATGAAATAGTTTTGGCTTCTATCTTGTGTTAGTAGTTTAGTTGAAGCTGACCAAGGGGGCCCACTTGGGAGGTGGATTAGATTAGGGTAGTATAGATTTATTTCCAAGCATTTTTAGTATTGCAAGTAGAAGTTGTAAGTTCCTTCCTATAGCATCATACTATGTGAATGTTCCTCTAGCATATGTGAGAACAATTATAGTGGATGAACTGAGTTGGAATTTATGTCAGTATTTCATTGTATTTCCAGTATTCATAGAAGTTAAGTGTGTTAGTTTCCTTTAGCAATAGTGTAAGTTCTTTTCCTTGCATTTTACATCCAACGATAGCCATTAACTTCTAGCTGAGTAGATGGATCAAAAGGTAGTGATCAAGTTTTCTTTTGAATTTATCAAACCTGGGGAATGATGAAAGTGGTTGCAGGAGATCAAAAAGATCAGATCTATCACCGAAGAGCTGCTTCCTCTGTCATAAGTGTGCCAAATCAGCTATGTCATTGGTCAATTGGAGTGAAACCATTAGGCCTTGCACCAATCATCATTTACCATTCTGCCACTTTGCCAACATTCCACCCTATGTCTTATGTTTGACCGCCCGTGATTGCAACTTTGCCACCACCTTTCTTCATTAACATATATTTCTTGCAAAACTGCAACCAAATGGTTATTGCTACTTCGTAGCCTACCCTTGGCACCTTTTATTAACCACTATGACATTTTCAAGACTAAGATCTTGACCACATTGGCATCACCACCACTGTGACCCATGGTTTACCTCCTAACCTTGCGACCAAGTGAAACAAAGAAGTCCTTTAATCACAACTCTAACCATAGCTTCCTCTTAAATGTTGTGATAGTGTGTTGGTCATAGATCTAAAAGATCTAATGGTGCAAAGTGTATCATTGAAACATTGAAGATTTTTCCCTTACTGCACTGTCATGACCTAAACCATAGTCTATCAAATTAACCTTTCAACTAAGTGAACACAATGCAATCATGTTGTCAGGGTGTAATGCCCCACCCAAAGATCCTTGGAACAAGGATTCAATTCAAACCAAGATATTTTTTTTTTACAAGCATGAATGTACATGACAACATAATATAGGGATCACAAAGATCGCAATGAAAGACTTCACCACAATCTTGACAACCAATGAATCTCTGAACACAACTACCAAATTGACACACGCAAATAGAGGCCAACAATGACCAAACATATGATGAGGGCTCGAAGAAACAACCACTCATCAAAAAAACACCATGATGGGGTATAAATGCAGAATCCTAAAATTTGGCTAAGTCTAAATTTCTAAAGCCCTATAATTTCTTAGAATCTTTATCTTATCTAAGAGAAGTCTAAAACTTATCTCAAAAGATTCGTTGCATATATTAAAATATATCTTAAGTAGAAGAAACAATATATTTTAAACCCTTAAGAAAGACTATTTTGAATTGGAAAGGTGTGTATTCCAATAAGTTGTCCGAAACCAACTTTTGAAACTTCCTCGTCCAAGCCTAACTACTCCTTGTTTCTCACATGAGAAAGTGCTCTAGTCTCAAGTCTCACGCAAGACTTTGCATCATTGTACATGAGAAAGTTCATTTCTCTACATGAGAATGTGCATGACTTCACACGAGGATTCACACAAAACCATGCAAGGATTCATACCCAACTGCACAAGGATGTGCATGACTTCGCGTGAGGAAGTACACTGTCATGTGAGGAAGTACATTCTCACACAAGGAAGTGCATTCTTGCTCGAGGATCTACCTTCCTACGTGAGAAAAAATAACAATACAACAAAAGAGGAAGACTAATAGGCATAAAAATATGAAAACCTCCACACCGGGGAGTATCAGATCCATAGAAATTGAGGAACGAACACTCGAGTGCCAAAACAACAAGAAAGAGGAACATCTATCTATCTAAACCATAGCAATAAAGAACATACTGATGCAACATCACAATGAACATAAGCAACATTGCAATGAACAAAACAACTAACTAAGTACGTGGTTTCTCCCAACTGTCAATAGCATCATAAGACCAACATGGATCCTAGCCATCCCCTACGTGTAACATCCCAAGCCATTGATCAAATCGTTGGTACTATTGTAATATGGATGTCACTACTAAATCATGCTACAATATAAGCATAGGAAAATCTAACATGCTAGTAGAAAAGCATAAGATAATCCTATAAGTAGATAACATCACCTATCACATGCTAATCATCATAAAAAGGAAATCTAACATGCTAAACCAATAAGCAATAGATAATCCAATACAACAATTCATATCATCTAGTCATATGCTAAACATCATAATATGGGAATGCATCAAGTAAACTAACATCATCTAAATATGATATTCAAGCATTCCAATGAAAGCATAAATCACAAGAAAACATACTTTGAAACCCAAAGTACCAAGTGAAAAAATCTAGCAACGGTCGCACTAGGACAATAGACCGTCTCTATACACCAGTCTCTAGCAGTGGTATGGATAGCTAAGCATCCCAACCACATGGCACCCATAGGTCCACTCTCATCATGCTGATGGGGATAATCATCCAACCACAAACACACAAAAACAACATCCATGGCTAACACTCATGCCAGATAGTATGATGGCTTTAACCAAGAGCCTAAGATAATGCAAGAAGTACAAGTCCTAGTTAGACACTCAATAGGTTACTAAGTAGGGGATGACATCATGGAGAGTTGCTTAGCATTGACAAGCCCAAGCTCAGACTGTGTGGATGCTTGTAACTTCCCTCGATAGAAAGGCTCTCACACATAAATTTTATTATCTTAAGTTTTATTACCACTCACACATTTTATTTAGTCATCACTTATCTAAATCTCCCTCTGCCATACCTATGGCATCATGATTGCCAGGCTGAGAGATAGGATCCCCCTCCATATGCTACCCTACCCTACCCATGCTCATCCTATGACAAGTGCCCATGGGCATGCATATTCCTAACTCAACCCTAATGATCATAACTTCTAGAAGTACCACGGAAGATCAGGCCTCACAAGTCACTCGAAAAATGTATGTGCACATACTTGTGTGTGGCACACCACCATCATGAAGATCATAACATAAGGAAAGGATGAGAACACAATGCAAAACAACACTCAATTGAAAACAACATGGGAGGATGGATTCTACACAAATTTCAAGAAAAAATAAAATCAAACGTTATGAAATCACTCAACCGGTCTCAATCTGGGAATATGGATTCTACATGAATCCCAATGATGCAACAAGACCAAACATCATGAACTCACTCAACCATCATCAATCTAGGAGCATGTATTCTACATGAATCCTAGTATCCACAAAATAATAACAAAGGTCTAAAAGAAACCATAATAGCAGGTATAAAATCACTCAACCAAACACAAAGTTGGCAGTACGGATGTGACATGCATCCCAATACAAATAGAAAAGTGCAACAAAGGTTTGACTGATATCCAAATGGATAATCTAGGTCCATGACCCAACTCATGCCAAGAAACCTTGAGAAAATAGGGTGACACACAAAACAAGGTAAAAACCCCAAATTTTGGAAATTTTTTGAAATTAAAACCCATTTGGCCTTTGGGTACAAAACCCCAAAAAATCCAAAAAAATGAGTTCGGACACCGTATGCAAAAATGACCAGCATAACAGTGCAAAAATCCAAACCCTCATCCCAAAAAATAAGGAAATGCTCATACTCGACCAATTGGGCAGAACCAACAAATATAAATGGAGGGAAACACTAGTTCTCAACCACCAGCCAAATAGCTACCAAAAATAAAAGTAGAAATGGAGTAGAAATAATAAAATGGGAGAGCCCTACCTCACAACCAAAAGGGAAAAATGAGAATCTGAACTAAAAAATAAAAAGCTCAGAGAAGTGGCCAAAAATCATAGCAATCCAAGGTCTCCCTGAGCTAGATCCAACTAGCTCAACCTCGTGATGACCCATACTTGTAGCTCCCACAACAAACAAAACAATAAATACTCATGAAGAGGATTTTGGATTTTACTCTCCAACTTTCTAATTCGAAAGTGAGAAGTGAGGAATTAAATTCCTTTTTGGATACTTATTCACCTTTTGAGTGAATAATTGATTAGGGCAAATAACTAGCCAACCTAGTTAAACTTCGAATTGACCCAAACGAAAACAAGATATCCCTACAAATAGGACTTCATCTATGGAAAAGCTACCAAAAATTAAAATAAATCAATTAAAAAGCTTGAAAACTCAAAAACACAAAAATTTTCTTAACAACTTTTGTGACAATGCGAAACTCTAAATGCATAGACACACTAACTTATCTAATCACATAATGCAAATGAATTTAGATTTAATAATCACTAAAAGGTTTAATTAAACAATTAAAATAAGAATACATCGACCATACAGGGATGATATTGGTAAAATATGAATAGGTGAAATCACTAACTCCATGTACCACTGATAGGGATATAAATCATGCACACTAAATGACACAATCAAGTACAATTGCATATCATAACATATCCAAAGCAATAAATGCATTAAAACACCTAATTTAACCATTTATTTAATTATATTAAAATAATCTATTTACATCACTCACGTTCGCATAAAACATAACAATGCAAGAATGAAGTAAATAACGATAGCATTAAATCCATCACATAACATAATCAGAGATATATCCAAATACTGGATAATCAGTTATCATCATAAAACACACTGTCATCTCACAATGGTAGCATCATGCAAATATGATCAAATGAACAACATAGTAGTCTAAAATCTATGATAGGGTATGTGCAGGATCATGGTGTACCAAATTATGGCATTAAGTGGCAATGAAAAATCAGCAAATCAGGTTTATGTCAACTTGACACATAATTTTGAAGTGGTTATGGACTTTATATCAAAAAGTTGTAAGAAAATAATCTATAAGAAATTGAATGTAGTTTCTAAACTACTAGACCTTATCAGGAGAAAAAAATAATTAATTGGTCAAAAGTTTGAATTTTAATGCAGTACTAAGAAAATTTCAGGGCGAAAATAAAAAGTAGGTGTATGTCTAACCACCTTAATCAAAATCAAATCATAATATTTTTTTAATATAATTATAGATATGAAAAGTAGACTCATGCTCGGATGTGACGCATATTTTTTGGTATTTTTATTCCAAATAAATAATTAAATATGAATTTTCTACCAAAACTTTTTCGAAAAAAAAAAGTCTCGTGTCTGACCACCCTAACTAATAGAAAATTTTACCAAATTTAAATTATTATTTTTCCTTATACTAGCCAAAGTATAGAATGTGACGCAACTTTTAGATTTAAAAAATGTTATACCGTTTGAAAGTTATAGCTATTTTTCAATCAATATGTCAATCAACACTTTACAATTATCTTCATTGATGATTAACTAATAAATACTTATCGAACTCAAAATTTGACAAAAATTATATTGATGGAATCTAGAGAGCGATATTAAAAAATCATTTTCGTTTTATTCAATTTTGATCAAAATAACATTGTCAGACGGCTACCCGAAGTCTAAGTATCACTAAAACCCTCTTCAAACATGTCTTTTGGGTTGATCGGGTAGGCTTGGTAAATACCGAGCCTAATCGGATATCCGATTATAAATTTGATATCCGATATATTCCGATTGAAAAATTCAAAATCCCAACCCATTTTGGAGGAAAAAATGGATTTAAACATCATAGCTTATTATTTATAAATTATTTCACTTATATTACTATGTAAAGACGTATATATATATATATATATATATATATATTAACGTAATGTAAAGATATAAGATATAATCTAGCAATATATAATTATATATTATGTTAATCTTATTACAATCTATAAATATAAATTATATTATTATTATTTTTACTAAATATAATAACGTAATTTATATATATATATATATATATATATATATAATACATATTATATATTATTATATTAATATGTATGTTATTAATATATATATATATAATAACGTAATATTTTCATTAAATATAATATGTATTATATATTATTATATTAATATGTATAATAATATAATATATATATATATAATAACGTAATATATTAAATATATATATATGTATATAGATATATATATATATATATATATATATATATATATATATATATATATATATATATCTATATACATATATATATGTTATTAATATATATAATAACATAATATTTTTATTAAATATAATAACGTAATATATATATATATAATTATAATTATATATTATTATATTAATATGTATGTTATTAATATATTTGAGTCAAAAGGGGTCATAGGTCAACCATTGACCCCCTTTGACGCATTAAACGATGACATATGTCCTTAGGGGTCATAGGAACCCTAGGGACATATTACAATGGTTAATATGGGTCAAAGGGTATCATAGGGTGACCTATGACCCCTTTTCACCCATTAAATGACGATATATGTCTCTATGGGTCCTAGGACCCTGAGGGACATATTTGAATCGTTAATATGGGTCAAGGGGGTCATAGGGTGAGCTATGACCCCCTTTGACCCATTAAACGATGACATATGTCTCTAGGGGTCCTAGAACCCCTAGAGAAATATTCGAATGGGTAATATGGGTCAAAGGGGGTCATAGGTCCCTTTGACCCATTCAATGATGACATATATCCCTAAGGGTCCAAGGACACCTAAGAACATATTTGAATGGGTAATATGGGTCAAAGGGGGTCATAGGGTGACCTATGACTCTCTTTGACCAATTAAACGATGACCTATGTCTCTAGGGGTCTTAGAACCCCTAGGGACATACTTGAATGGGTAATATGGGTCAAAGGGGGTCATAGGCTAACCTATGACCCTCTTTGACCCATTAAACGACGACATATGTCGCTAGGGGTCCTCGAACCCCTAGGGACATATTCGAATGGGTCATATGGGTCAAGGGGGTCATAGGTGACCTATGACCCCCTTTGATCCACTAAATGACGACATATGTCTCTAGGGGTCCTAGAACCCCTAAGGACATTCTGAATTGTTCATATGGGTCAAAGGTGACCTATGACCCCCTTTGACCCATTAAATGATGACATATGTCTCTGGGAGTCCTATAACCCCTAGGCACATATTCGAATCATTCATATGGGTGAGAGGGGGTCATAGGGTGACTTATGACACTTTTTGATCCATTAAATGATGACATATGTCCCTAAGGGTCTTAGGACCCCTAGGGACATATTCAAATTGTTCATATGGGTCAAAAGGGGTCATAGGGTGACCTACGACCCGCTTTGACTCATTAAACGATGACATATGTCCATAAGAGTCTTGGGGCTCCTAAAGACATATTCGAATCGTTCATATGGGTCAAAGGGAGTCATAGGGTGACCTATGACCCCTTTTGACCCATTAAACGACAACATATGTCCCTAGGGGTCCTAGGACCCCTACGGACATATTCGAATGGGCCATATGGGTCAAAAGGGGTCATAGGGTGACCTATGACCCCCTTTGACCCATTCAACGATGACATATGTCCCTAGGGGTCCTAGGGACATATTCGAATCGTTCATATGGGTCAAAGGGGGTCATAGGGTGCCTTATGACCCCCTTTGACCCATTAAATGACGACATATGTCCCTAGAGATCCTAAGACCCATAAGAACATATTCGAATCATTCATTTGGGTTAAAGGAGGTCATAGGATGACCTATGACCCCTTTTGACCCATTAAACGATGACATATGTCCCTAGGGGTCCTAGGACCCCTAAGGACATATTCAAATCGTTCACATAGGTCAAAGGGGGTCATAGGGTGACCTATGACCCCCTTTGATCCATTAAATGATGACATATGTCTCTAGGGGTCCTATGACCCCTAAGGACATATTCAAACGGGTAATATGGGTCAAAGAGGGTCATAGGCCCCTTGGACCCATTAAATGACGACATATGTCCCTAGGGATCCTAGGACCCCTAGAAAAACATTTGAATGGATAATATGGGTCAAAGGGGGTCATAGGGTGACCTATGACTCTTTTCGACCCATTAAACGACGACATATGTCTCTAGGGGTCTCAAAACCCCTAGGGACACATTCGAATGGGTAATATGGGTCAAAGGGGGTCATAGGGTGACCTATGACCCTCTTTGCCCTATTAAATGATGACATATGTCGCTAAGAGTCCTCGAACCCCTAGGAACATATTCGAATGGGTCAAATGGGTCAAAGGGGGTCATACGGTGACCTATGACCCCCTTTGACTCATATGAACGATTCGAATATGTCTCTAGGGGTCCTAGGACCCCTAGGAAAATATTCAAATCGTTCATATGAGTCAAGGGCGTCATAGGTGATCTATGACCCCCTTTGACCCATTAAATGACGACATATGTCTTTAGGGGTCCTATAACCCCTAGGGACATATTCGAATTGTTCATATGGGTAAAAGGGGGTCATAGGGTGACCTATGACCCCCTTTGACCCATTAAACGACAACATATGTCTCTGGGGGTCCTATAACCCCTAGGGACATATTCGAATCGTTCATATGGGTCAAAGGGGGTCATAAGGTGACCTATAACCCCCTTTGACCCATTAAACGACGACATATGTCCCTAAGGGTCCTGAGACTCCTACGGACATATTCGAATCTTTCATATGGGTCAAAAGGGATCATAGGGTGACCTATGACCCCCTTTGACCCATTAAAAAATGACATATGTCTCTAGGGGTCCTAGAACCCCTAGGGACATATTCAAATTGTTCATATGGGTCAAAGGGGGTCATAGGGTGACCTATGACTCCCTCTGACCCATTAAACAACGACATATGTCCCTAAGGGTCATAAGACCCCTATAGACATATTTGAATTGTTCAAATTGGTCAAAAAGGGTCACAGGGTGACTTATGACCCCCTTTGATCCATTAAATGATGACATATGTCCCTATGTCCCTAGGGACATATTTGAATGGGCCATATGGGTCAAAGGGGGTCATAGGGTGACCTATGACCCACTTTGACCCATTAAACGATGACATATGTCCTTAGGGGTTCTAGTATCCCTAAGAATATATTCGAATCGTTCATATGGGTCAAAGGTGGTCATAGGGTGACCTATGACCCCCTTTGACCTATTAAACAATGACATATGTCCCGAGGGCTCCTAGGAATCCTAGGGACATATTCGAATCATTCCTATGGGTCAAAGGGGGTCATAGGGTGACCTATGACTCCCTTTGACCCATTAAATGGCGACATATGTCCCTATGGGTCATAGGACCCCTAAGGACAAATTCGAATCATTCATATGGGTCAAAGGGAGTCATAGGGTGACTTATGACCCCATTTGACCCATTAAAGGGCAACATATGTCCCTAGGGTCCTAGAACCCCTAGGGACATATTCGAATGGGCCATATGGGTCAAAGGGAGTAATAGGGTGACCTATGACCCCCTTTGACCCATTGAATGAACACATATGTCCCTAGGGGTCCTGGGACCCCTAAGGACATATTTGAATTGTTCATATAGGTCAAAGGGGGTCATAGGGTGACCTATGACACCCTTTGAACCATTCGATGATGACATATGTTCCTAGGGCTCCTAGGACCCCTAGGGACATATTCGAATCGTTCATATGGGTCAAAGGGGGTCATAGGGTGACCTATGACCCCCTTTAACTCATTAAATGACGACATATGTCCCTAGGGGTCTTAGGACTCCTAAGGACATATTCAAATCGTTCATATGGGTCAAATGGGGTGATAGGGTGCCCTATGACCCCCTTTGACCCATTAAACGATGACATATGTCCCTAGGGGTCCTAAGCTCCATAGGGACATATTCGAATAATTCATATGGGTCAAGGGGGTCATAGGGCGACCTATGACCCCCTTTGACTCATTAAACGATGACATATGTCCCTAGGGGTCTTAGGACTGATAGGGACATATTCGAACCATTCATATGGGTCAAAGGGGGTCATAGGGTGACCTATGACCCCCTTTGACCCATTGAACAACGACATATGTCCTTAGGGGTACTAAAAATCATAGGGACATATTCAAATCGTTCATATAGGTCAAAGAGGGTCATAGGGTGACCTATGACTCCCTTTGACCCATTGAACGATGACATATGTCCCTAGGGGTCCTAAGACCCCTAGGGACATATTCGAATCTTTTATATGAGTCAAAGGGGGTCATAGAGTGACCTATGACACCCTTTGACCCATTAAACAATGATATATGTCCCTAGGGGTCATAGGACCCCTAAGGACATATTCGAATTGTTCAAATTGGTCAAAAGGGGTCATAGGGTGACTTATGACCCCCTTTGACCCATTAAACGATGACATATGTCCGTAGGGGTGTTAGGATCCCTAGAGACATTCGAATGGTTCATATGGGTAAAATGGTGTCATAAGGTGACCTATGACACCCTTTGACTTATCATATATTCCTAGGTGTCCTAGGGCCCTTAGGGACATATTCGAATCGTTCATATGGGTCAAAGGGGGTCATAAGGTGACTTATGACTCCTTTTGACCCATTAAACATCGACATATGTCCCTAGGGGTCTTGGGACCCCTAAGGAAATATTTGAATCATTCATATGGGTCAAAGGGGGTGATAGGGTGCCCTATGACCCCCTTTGACCCATTAAACAATGACATATGTCCCTAGGGGTCCTAGCACACATAAGGACATATTCAAATCATTCATATGGGTCAAAGGGGGTCAAAGGGTGACCTATGACCCCCTTTGACCCATTGAACGATGACATATGTCCCTAGAGGTCTTAGGACCCCTAGGGACATATTCGAATCATTCATATGGGTCAAAGGGGGTCATAGGGTGACCTATGGCACCCTTTGACCCATTAAACAACAACATATGTCCCTAAGGGTCATAGGACCCTTAAGGACATATTCAAAATGTTCAAATTTGTCAAAGGGGGTCATAGGGTGACTTATGACCCCCTTTGACCCATTAAATGATGACATATGTTCGTAGGGGTCATAGAACCCCTAGGGACATATTTGTATCGTTCATATGGGTCAAAGGGGGTCATAAGGTGACCGACGACCCACTTTGACACATTGAAGGATGACATATGTCCCTAGGGGTCCTAGGACACCTAAAGACATATTCAAATTGTTCATATGGGTCAAAGGGGGTCATAGGGTGACCTATGACCTCGTTTGATCTATTAAATGATTACATATGTCCTTAGGGGTCCTCGGACCCCTAGGGACATATTCGAATCGTTCATATGGGTCAAAGGGGGTGATAGGGTGCCCTATGACCCCCTTTGACCCATTCAACAACGACATATGTCCCTAAGGGTCCTAAGACTCATAAGGACATATTCGAATCGTTCATATGGGTCAAAAGGGGTCATAGTGTGACCTATGACCCCCTTTGACCCATTGAACATCGACATATGTTCCTAGGGGTCCTAAGACCCCTAGGGACATATTTGAATTGTTCATATGGGTCAAAGGGGGTCATAGGGTGACCTATCACACCCTTTGACCCATTAAATGATGACATATGTCCCTAGGGGTCATATGACCCTTGAGGACATATTTGAATTGTTCAAATTGGTCAAAGCGGGTCATAAGATGACTTATGACCCCCTTTAACCCATTCAACTACGACATATGTCCCTACGGGTCCAAGGACCCCTAGGGACATATGTCATCGTTCAATGGGTCAATGGGGGTCATAGGTCACCCTATGACCTATGTTGACCCATTGAACAATGACATATGTCCCTAGGGGTCCTAGGACCCATAGGGACATATTCAAATCATTTATATGGGTCAAACAGGATCATAGGGTGACCTATGACTCCGTTTGATTCGTTAAACGATGACATATGTCCTTAGGGGTCCTAAGACCCCTAGGGACATATTCGAATCGTTCATATGGGTCAAAGGGGGTCATAGGCTGACTTATGACAGCTTTTGACCCATTAAACTACGACATATGTCCCTAGGAGTCATATGACCCCTAAGGACATATTCAAATTGTTCAAATTGGTCAAAGGGGGTCATAGGGTGACTTATGGCCCCCTTTGACCCATTAAATGATGACATCTGTCTCTAGGGGTCCTAGGACCTCTAGGGAAATATTCGAATCGTTCATATGGGTCAAAGCTTATGACCCTCTTTGACCCATTAAAGGACGACATATGTCCCTAAGGTTCCTAGGACCCATCAGAACATATTCGAATCGTTCATATGGGTCAAAGGGGGTCATAGGGTGACTTATGACCCTCTTTGACCCATTAAACGATGACATATGTGCCTAAGAGTTCTAGTACCCCTAAGGACATATCTAAATCGTTCATATGGGTCAAAGGGGGTCATAGGTCACCCTATGACCCCCTTTGACCCATTAATCAATGACATATGTCCTTATGGGTCCTAGGACCCCCAAGGACATATTTGAATCGTTCGTATGGGTCAAAGGGGGTCATAGGGTGACCTATGACACCCTTTGACTCGTTAAATGATGACATATGTCCCTAGGGGTCCTCGGACCCCTAGGGACATATTCAAATCATTCATATGGGTCAAAGGGAGTCATGGGGTGATCGATGACACCCTTGGACTCATTAGACGATGACATATGTCCCTAGGGGTCATAGGACCCCTAAGGACATATTCGAATCGTTCATATGGGTCAAAAGTCATAGGGTGACCTATGACCCTCTTTGACTCATTAAACGACGACATATCTCCCTAGGGGTCTTAGGACCCCTAGGGACATATTTGAATCGTTCATATGGGTCAAAGACCCATTAAACGATGACACATGTCTGAATCGTTCGTATAGATCAAAGGGGGTCATAGGGTGACATATGACCCCCTTTTGTCCCATTAAACGACGACATATGTCCCTAGGGGTCTTGGGACCCCTAAGGGCATATTCGAATCGTTCATATAAGTCAAACGGGGTCATAAGGTGCCCTATGACACCCTTTGACCTATTAAACGCCAACATATATCCCTACGCATCCCTGGACCCCTAGAGACATATTCAAATCATTCATATGGGTAAAAGGGGGTCATATGGTGACTTATGACCCCCTTTGACCCATTAAACGATGACATATGTCCCTATGGGTCCTAGGACACCTAGGGATATATTTGAATGGGTCATATGGGTCAAAGGGGGTAATAGGGTGACTTATGACCCATTTTGACTCATTAATCGACGAGATATGTCCCTAGGGGTCTTAGGACACCTAGGGACATATTTGAATGGGCCATATGGGTCAAAGGGGGTCATAGGGTGACTTATGACCCCCTTTTGACCCATTAAATGACGACATATGTCCCTAGTGGTTCTAGTACTCCTAAGGACATATTTGAATCATTCATATGGGTCAAAAGGGGTCATAGGGTGACCTGTGACACCCTTTGACCCATTAATCGACGACATATGTCCCTAGGGGTCCTAGGACCCATAGGGACATTCGAATCGTTCATATGGGTCAAAGGGGGTCATAGGGTGACCTATGATACCCTTTGACCCATTAAATGATGACATATGTCCCTAGGGATCGTAGGACCCCTAGGTACATATTCAAATCGTTCATATGGGTCAAAGGGGGTCATGGGGTGACCGATGACCCCCTTTGACTCATTAAACGACGACATATGTCCTTAGGGGTTATAGGACCCTTACGGACATTTTCAAATCTTTCATATGGGTCAAAGGTCATAGGGTGACCTATGACCCCCTTTGACCTATTAAATGATGACATATGTCCCTAGGGTTCCTAAGACCCCTAGGGACATATTTGAATCGTTTATATGGGTCAAATGGGGATCATAGGATGATCTATGACCCTCTTTGACCTATTAAATGATGACATATGTCTTTAGGGGTCCTGAGACCCCTAGGGACATATTCGAATCGTTCATATGAGTCAAAGGGGGTCATAGGGTTACCTATGACACCCTTTGACCCATTAAATGATGACAAATGTCCCTAGGGGTCCTGAGACCCCTAAGGACATATTCTAATTATTCATATGGGTCAAAGGTGGTCATAGGGTGCCCTATGACACCCTTTGACTCATTAAACGTCGACATATGTCCTTACGGGTCCTAAGACCAATAGGGAGATATTCGAATCATTTATATGAGTCAAAGGGGGTCATAGGTCACCCTATGACCTTTATTTACTCATTAAATGATGACATATGTCCCTATGGGTCCTAGGACCCTTAAGGACATATTCGAATGGGCCATATGGGTCAAAGGGGGTTATAGGGTGACTTATGACTCCCTTTGACCCATTAAACGATGACATATGTCCCTAAGGGTTCTTAGGACCTCGAAGGACATATTCAAATCGTTCATATGAGTCAAAGGGGGTCATAGGGTGACCTATTACCCTTTTGACCCATTAAACAATGACATATGTCCCTAGGGGTCCTAGGACTCATAGGGACAAATTCGAATCGTTAATATGGGTCAAATGGGGTCATAAGGTGACCTATGACACCCTTGACCCATTAATCGATGACATATGTCGCTAGGAGTTCTAGGACCCCTAGGGACATATTCGAATGGGCCATATGGGTCAAAAGGGGGTCATAGGGTGACTAATGACCCCCTTTGACCCATTAAACAATGACATATGTCCTTAGGAGTTCTAGTACCCCTACAGACATATTCGAATCGTTCATATGGGTCAAAGGGGGTCATAGGTCTCCTTTGACCTATTAAACGACGACATATATCCCTAGGGTTCCCAAGAACCTTAGGGACATATTCGAATGGGCCATATGGGTCAAAGGGGGTCATAGGTTGACTTATGACCCCCTTTGACCCATTAAATGATGACATATGTCGTTAGGAGTTCTAGTACCTCTAAAGACATATGCGAATTGTTCATATGGGTCAAAGGTAGTCATAGGGTGACCTATGACACCTTTTCACCTATTAAACGATGACATATGTCCCTAGGGGTCATAGGACCCCTAAGGACATATTCGAATTGTTCAAATTGATCAAAGGGGGTCATAGGGTAACTTATGACCCCCTTTACCCCATTAAACAATGACATATGTTCCTACGGGTCCTAGGACCCCTAAGGACATATTTGAATCGTTCATATGAGTCAAAGGGGGTCATAGGGTGACCTATGACCCCTTTGACCCATTAAACAATGAAATATGTCCCTACGGGTCTTAGGACCCATAGGGACATATTCGAATCGTTCATATTGGTCAAAGGGGGTTATATGGTGACTTATGACCCCCTTTGACCCATTAAACGACGACATATGTTGCTAGGGGTTCTAGTACCCCTAAGGACATATTCGAATCTTTCATATGAGTCAAAGAGCATCATAGGGTGACCTATGACCCCTTTTGACCCATTAATCGACGACATATGTCCCTATGGGTCCTAGGACTCGTAGGGACATATTCGAATCATTCGTATGGGTCAAAGGGGGCCATGTGGTGACCTATGACACCCTTTGACCCATTAAATGATGACATATGTCCCTAGGGGTCCTAGGACCCCTAGGGACATATTCAAATCATTCATACGGATCAAAGGTGGTCATGGCGTGACCGATGACCTCCTTTGACTCATTAAATGATGACATGTCCCTAGGGGTCATAGGACCCCTAAGGACATATTCGAATCTATCATATGGGGCAAAGGTCATAGGGTGACCTATGACACCCTTTGACCCATTAAACATCGACATATATCCCTACGGGTCCTAGGACCCCTAGGGACATATTCGAATCATTTATATGGGTCAAAGGGGGTCATAGGGTGACCTATCACCCCCTTTCACCCATTAAACGACGACATATGTCCTTAGGAGTCCTAGAACCCCTAGGGACATATTCGAATGGGCCATATGGGTCAAAGGGGGTGATAAGGTAACTTATGACCCCCTTTGACCTATTAATCAATGACATATGTCCCTAGGGGTCTTAGGACCCTTAGGGACATATTCGAATGGGCCATATGGGTCAAAGGGGGTCATAGGGTGAGTTATGACCCCCTTTAACCCATTAAACGACGACATATGTCCTTAGGAGTTCTAATACCCCTAAGGACATATTCGAATCGTTCATATGGGTGAAAGAGGGTCATAGGGTGACTTATGACCACCTTTGACCCATGAATCGACGACATAGGACCCCTAGGGACATATCTGAATCGTTCATATGGGTCAATAGGGGTCATAGGGTGACTTATGACATCTTTTGACCCATTAAATGATGACATATGTCCCTAGGGGTCCTAGGACCCCTAGGGACATATTCAAATCGTTCATATGGGTCAAAGGGGGTCATGGGGTGACTCATGACCCCCTTTGACTCATCAAACGACAACATATGTTCCTAGGGGTCATAGGACCCCTAAAAACATATTCGAATCATTCATATGGGTCAAAGGTCATAGGGTGACCTATGACCCCCTTTGACCCATTAAACGATGACATATGTCCCTAAGGGTTCTAGGACCCCTAAGGACATATTCGAATCGTTCATATGGGTCAAAGGGGGTCATAGGGTGACCTATGATCCCTTTTGACCCATTAAATGATGAAAAATGTCCCTAGTGGTCTTGGGACATCGATGGACATATTCAAATCATTCATATGGGTCAACGAGAGTCATAGGGTGTCCTATGACACCCTTTGATGCATTAAACGCCGACATATGTCCCTATCGGTCTTAGTACCCATAGGGATATTTGAATCATTCATATGGGTCAAAGGGGCTCATAGGTTGACCTATGACCTCTTTTGACCCATTAAACGATGACATATGTTCTTAGGGGTTCTAGTACCCCTAAGGACATATTCGAATTGTTCATATGGGTCAAAGGTGGTGATAGGGTGACCTATGACACCCTTTATCCCATTAAATGACAACATATGTCCCTAGGGGTCATAGGACCCCTAAGGACATATTCGAATTGTTCAAATTTGTCAAAGGGGCTCATAGGGTGACTTATGACCCCCTTTGACCCATTAAACAATGACATATGTCCCTAGGGTTCCTCCGAGGGACATATTTGAATCATTCATATGGGTCAAAGGGAGGGTCATAGGGTGACTTATGATTCCCTTTGACCTATTAAATGGAGACATATATCCCTAGGGGTCCTAGGACCCATAAGGACATATTCGAATCGTTCATATGGGTCAAATGAGGTCATAGGGTGACCTATGACCCTCTTTGATCCATTAATCGATGACACATGTCCCTACGGGTCCTAGGACCCCTAGGGACATATTCGAATGGGCCATATGGTTCAAAGGGGGTCATAAGGTGACTTATGACCTATTAAACGACGACATATGTCCCTAGGGGTTCGAATACCCCTAAGGACATATTCGAATCGTTCATATGGGTCAAAGGGAGTCATAGGTGACCTATGACCCTCTTTGACCCATTAATCGATGACATATGACCTTAGGGGTCCTAAGACCCCTAGGGATATATTCGAATTGTTCATATGGGTCAAAGGGGGTCATAGGGTGACCTATGACACCCTTTGACCTATTAAACGATAACATATGACCCCTAGGGACATATTCAAATCGTTCATATGGTTCAAAGGTCATAGGGTGACCTATGATCCCCTTTGACCCATTAAATGACGACATATGTCCCAAGGGGTCTTAGGACCCCTAGGGCCATATTTGAATCATTAATATGGGTCAAAGGGGGTCATAGGGTGACCTATGATCCCCTTTGACCCATTAAATGACATGTGTCCTTAGGGGTCTTAGGACCCCTAGGGACATATTCGAATTGTTCATATGGGTCAAAGGGTGTCATAGGGTGACCTATGACCCCCTTTGACCCATTAAATGACGACATATGTCCCTAGGGGTCTTAGGACCCCTAGGGACATATTCAAATCGTTCATTTGGGTCAAATGGGGTCATAGCGTGACCTATGACGCCCTTTGACCCATTAAATGACGACATATGTCCCTAGGGGTCTTGTGACCCCTAAGGACATATTCGAATCGTTCATATGGGTCAAAGGGGGTCATAGGGTGCCCTATGACACCCTTTAACCCATTAAACGATGACATATGTCCCTACCAGTCGTAGGACCCATAGGGACAAATTCGAATCATTCATATGCGTCAGAGTGGGTCATAGGGTAACCTATGACCCCTTTTGACCCATTAAATGATGACATATGTCCCTAGGGGTCCTACGACCCCTAGGGACATATTCGAATGTGCCATATGGGTCAAAGTGGGTCATAGGGTGACCTATGTCCCCCTTTGACCCATTAAACGACGACATATGTCCCTAAGGGTCCTAGGACCCCTATGGACATATTTGAATCATTCATATGGGTCAAAGGGGGTCATGGGGTGACCAATGACCCCCTTTGACTCATTAAATGACAAAATATGTCTCTAAGGGTCATAGGACCCCTAAGGACATATTCGAATTGTTCATATGGATCAAAGGTCATAGGGTGACCTATGATCCCCTTTGAACCATTAAACGACGACATATGTCCCTAGGGGTCCTAGGACCCCTCGGGATATATTCGAATTGTTCATATGGGTCAAAGAGGGTCATAGGACCCCTAAGGACATATTTGAATCATTCATATGGGTCAAAAGGGGTTATAGGGTGCCCTATGTTACTTTTTGACCTTTTAAACGATGACATATGTCCCTAGGGGTCCTAGGACCCATCGTGACATATTCAAATTATTCATATGGGTCAAAGGGGGTCATAGGTCACCCTATGACCCCCTTTGACCCATTAAACGATGACATATGTCCCTACGGGTCCTAGGATCCCTAGGGACATATTCGAATGGGCCATATGGGTCAAAGGGGGTCATAGGGTGACCTATATGCCCATTTGACCCATTAAACGATAACATATGTCCCTAGGTGTCGTAGGACCCCAAGGGACATATTCGAATCGTTCATACGGGTCAAAGGCAGTCATGGGGTGACCGATGACCCCCTTTGACTCATTAAACGACGACATATGTCCTTAGGGGTCGTTGGACCCCTAAGGACATATTCAAATCATTCACATGGGTCAAAGGTCATAGGGTGACCTATGACTTGCTTTGACCCATTAAACGATGACATATGTCCCAAGGGGTCCTAAGACCCCATAGGGACATATTTGAATCGTTCATATGGGTCAAAGGGGGTCATAGGGTGACCTATAACCCCCTTTGACCCATTAAACGATGACATATGTCCCTAGGGTTCCTAGGACCCCTAAGGACATATTTGATTCGTTCATATGGGTCAAAGATTATAAGGTGACCTATGACCACCTTTGACCCATTAAATGATGACATATGTCCCAAGGGGTCCTAAGACCCCTAGGAACATATTCGAATCGTTCATATGGGTGAAAGGGGGTCATAGGGTGACCTATGACCCCCTTTGACCCATTAAACGATGACATTGTCCCTAGGGGTCCTAAGACCCTTAGGGTCATATTCGAATCGTTCATATGGGTCAAAGGGGGTCATAGGGTGACCTATGACCCCCTTTGACCCATTAAATGATGACATATGTCCCTAGGGGTTTTGGGACCCCTACGGAGATATTCGAATCGTTCATATGGGTCAAAGGGGGTCATAGGGTGCTATATGACACCGTTTGACCCACTAAATGATGACATATGTCTGTACGGGTCCTAGGGCTCATAGGGACATATTCGAATCATTCATATGGGTAAAAGGAGGTGACCTATGACCCCCTTTGACATATTAAATGATGACATATGTCCCTAGGGGTCCTAGGACCCCTAGAGACATATTTGAACTAGCCATATGGGTCAAAGGGGGTCATAGGGTGACCTATGTCCCCCTTTGACCCATTAAACGATGACATATGTCCCTAGGGGTCCTAGGACCTCTAGGGACATATTCGAATCATTCATATGGGTGGAAGGGGGTCATGGGGTGAGCTATGACCCCCTTTGACTCATTAAATGATGACATATGTCCCTAGGGGTCATAGGACCCCTAAGGACATATTCAAATCGTTCATATGGGTCAAAGGTCATAGGGTGACCTATGACCCCCTTTGACCCATTAAATGATGACATATGTCCTAAGGGGTTCTAGGACCCCTAGGGACATATTCGAATCGTTCATATGGGTCAAAGGGGGTCATAGGGTGACCTATGACCCCTTTGACCCATTAAACGATGACATATGTCCCTAGGGGTCCTAGGACCCCTAGGGACATATTCGAATTGTTCATATGGGTCAAAGGGGGTCATAGGGTGACCTATGACCCCCTTTGACCCATTAAATGACGAAATATGTCCCAAGGGTCCTAGGACCCCTCGGGACATATTCGAATCATTTATATGGATCAAAGGAGGTCATAGGGTGAGCTATGACCCCCTTTGACCTATTAAACGATGACATATTTTTCTAGGGGTCCTGGGACCCCTAAGGACATATTCAAATCATTCATATGGGTCAAAGGAGCTCTACGGTGCCCTATGACACCCTTTGACCCATTAAACGATTACATATGTCCCTACGGGTCCTTGGACCCATAGGGACATATTCGAATCATTCATATGGATCAAAGGGGGTAATAAGGTGACCTATGACCCCCTTTGACCCATTAAACGATGACATATGTCCCTAGGGGTCCTAGGACCCCTAAGGACATATTTGAATGGGCTATATGGGTCAAAGGGGGTCATAGGCTGACCTATGTCCCCCTTTGACCCATTAAACGATGACATATGTCCCTAGGGGTCCTAGGACCCCTAGGGACATATTCGAATCATTCATATGGGTCAAACGGGGTCATGGGTTGACCGATGACCCCCTTTGACTCATTAAATGATGACATATGTCCCTAGGGGTCATAGGACACCGAAGGACATATTCAAATTGTTCATATGGGTGAAAGATCATAGGGTGACATATGACCCCCTTTGACCCATTAAACGACGACATATGTCCCAAGTGGTTCTAGGACCCCTGGGGACATATTTGAATCATTAATATGGGTCAAAGGGGGTCATAGGGTGACCTATGACCCCCTTTGACCCATTAAATGATGACATATGTCCCTAGGGGTCCTAGGACCCCTAGTGACATATTCGAATCGTGCATATGGGTCAAAGGGGATCATAGGGTGACCTATGACCCCCTTTGACCTATTAAACGACTACATATGTCCCTAGGGGTCCTGGGACCCCTAAGGGCATATTCGAATCGTTCATATGGGTCAAAGGGGTTCATAGGGTGCTTTATGACACTTTTTGACCTATTAAACGATGACATATATCCCTACAGGTCCTAGGACCTATAGGGACATATTCGAATCATTCATATGGGTCAATGGGGGTCATAGGTTGACCTATGACCCCCTTTGACCCATTAAATGATGACATATGTCCCTAGGGGTCCTAAAACCCCTAGGGACATATTCGTATGGGCCATATAGGTCAAAGGGGGTCATAGGGTGACCTTTGACCCCCTTTGACCCATTAAACGACGACATATGTCCCTAGGGGTCTTAGGAGCCCTAGGGACATGTTCAAATCATTCATATGGGTCAAAGGGGGTCATAAGGTGCCTTATGACACCATTTGACCCATTAAACGACGACATATGTCCCTACGGGTCCTAAGACCCATAAGGGCATATTCGAATCATTCATATAGGTCAAAGGGGGTCATAGGGTGACCTATGACCCCCTCTAACCCATTAAACGATGACATATGTCCCTAGGGGTCCTAGGACCCCTAGGGACATATTCAAATGGGCCATATGGGTCAAAGGGGGTCTGAGGGTGACCTATATCCCCCTCTGACTCATTAAACGATGACATATGTCCCTAGGGGTCCTAGGACTCCTAGGGACATATTCGAATCGTTCATATGGGTCAAAGGGGGTCATAGGGTGACCTATGACCCCCTTTGACCCATTAAATGATGACATATGTCCCTAGGGGTCCTGGGACCCCTAAGGACATATTCGAATTGTTCATATGGGTCAAAGGGGATCATAGGGTGCCCTATGACACCTTTTGACCCATTAAATGACGACATATGTCTCTACGGGTCCTAGGAGCCATAGGGACATATTCGAATCATTCATATGTGTCAAAGGGGGTCATAGGGTGACCTATGACCCCTTTTGACCCATTAAACGATGACATATGTCCCTAGGGGTCCAAGGACCCCTAGGGACATATTCGAATGGGCCATATGAGTCAAAGGGGGTCATAGGGTGACCTATGTCCCCCTTTGACCCATTAAACGACGACATATGTCCCTAGGGGTCCTAGGACCCATAGGGACATATTCGAATCGTTCATATGGGTCAAAGGCGGTCATAGGGTGACTTATGACCCCCTTTAACCCATTAAATGATGACATATGTCCCTAGGGGTCCTAGGACCCCTAGGGACATATTCAAATCTTTCATATGGGTCAAAGGGGGTCATAGGTTGACCTATGACCCCTTTTGACCCATTAAACGACGACATATGTCCCTATGGGTCATAGGACCCCTAGGGACGTATTCGAATCATTCATATGGGTTAAAGGGGGTCATATGGTGACCTATGACCCCCTTTGACCCATTGAACGATGACATATGTCCCTAGGGGTCTTAGGACCCATAGGGACATATTCGAATCGTTCGTATGTATATGGGTTAAAAAATGAAAGGATATATATAGATACTATTTATACTATTTTATGATAATAATAATAATAATATAAATAAACATTAAATATTGATATTATTATATCTATAGTAATAATAATAATACTATTATAGCTATAATAATATATATATTAATACTATATTGTAACGTAATAATAATAATAATATAAATAAACGCTAAATATTTATACTATTATATCTATAGTAATAATATTAGTACTATTATGGGTATAATAATATTGATACTATGGCTGTATTAATACTATATATTAATATTTCTATATATTAATATTATTATATATTAATATTATTGATACTTTATATTAATACTATTATACTATTGATACTATTATATATTAATACTACTATACTATTAGCTTAGTAATAAACCAAAGTCGGTTTCCCTCGAATGATTTTTATAATATTAATATAATTATGGCAAAGGAGGGAAATTATAACAAGTTTTCGCCCCAAAAATTCACTTTACATAATCGGATATCCGATCCGAAATCGGATATCCGATCCTAGATCGGATATCCGATTCTACTGACACCAATTCTCAATAATTTCCTATCCCTGCAGACCCGACAACATCACTTTTTCACTTTTATTTTCACGGGTTTTGGAAAAAGTAGCGTTTTGGGGCCCAACTAATCAAATTTTTTTTGAAAATATAACCTTAGATGTTCAAATTTGTCATTTGAATGGGGAGCAGCAGTCATTGAAAGGATAAACGCAAAAGGAAGATATCCAGTGAAGACATTGTGGCATATAGGGAAAGGGACAAAATGGAACACCAAAGAAAAAGACAAGGTATGCTAAATATTAATCAAGTTGACGATGAATTAATTGAAGGTGAAATCATAGAGTCGGATAATGAACATATATAGTTGGGGAATGAAAATGTACCTATTGAAAACGATAATGCCGAAATTGAAAATTTGGAGAATAAAAATTTTGAAAAAGAAATGCCACCAAGTCATAATCAAAATATCATAATTGACCATGTCGAAGATGACAATGCACAGGAACCTAATGCAAAAGAACCTTACATATCTCCTAATTATAATCGACATGAAGGTTCTAAAACACCAAAATGGATAATTGAAATTGATGAAACAATTATTACTAGTTTGGAAGGAAAAAAAATCAGAAAGAACCATTCGGTTATGGGCTTCAAGACTATATCAGATTTTTTTCAGCAACAAGAAAGTGGTAGAGCAATGTCAGCTTTTCATGCACTTATTAAAGATGCAAAAGATGAGACCTATGCTTTCCAAATTGAAGATTCGTGTCAATAAAAAGTTGGAAAGAAATTCCATTACCATGAAGAATCCTTTTAGTGCTCTCAATAGCATTAGGAAAAATAGTAGAGAGAAGGATAATAGAGCTGCTCGAAGGGTCATTACAACCTCTTTGGTAAGTCATCATTTGAGAAAGGGTAGATATATGAGACAAACTTGTATTGATTTGAATCTAAATCGTACTACTTTGAGAAGAGCACTTAGTCGACGAGAGAAAATTGATGATCCTCTTCAAAATGAAATATGGGCATTTGGTGGGAAACTTTCACATTTTGATAAGAAGCTATCCGACGATGTGAAGGAAGAAATTACATAATTTTGGCACTCTAACTCATGAGTATCACCCATTGCTAAGGACATCTTAAAGTTGAGAATTGGCATCAGAGACTGCACGCCACATCCTAAACACCATTTAGAAGTAAGTCAAACTATGTTGTTCAAACAATTTAGAGAGAGTCATCCAAGTCTTCATATATCACAAAGGGCTTTTGAATTTTTGAAGCCATTTTATTGTGTGCCACTCAAAATTTGAAATACATGTTGTTGCAAATATCATGTTGAGTTTTCTATGCACCATGAACTATTATGCTCCATCCGTTCTACTTTGCATAGTAAAGAAATGTTGGAGGATTGTGGGGCTAGTGGGCTTCCAAAATCATCAAGAGACTTGCTAGATCAACTCTTATGTCATAGAGTTGATGGTTGTTCTTTTTATAGAAATGCTTGCTTAAATGAGAAGTGTTCAGAATGTGGTGGCTTATCCAAGTTTGACACATGTTTCCATGAGGGGTGTGAACAAGATCTTGGAAAGGCAATACTAAAAAAAAGGGTATATGAAACGGTGAAATACACATTGAAGAGTGGGAGTGAGAGCTCTAGATGTGAATTGGTCGGAAAAGATATCAGTGTGGCTAATTTTATTTCAGATTTCAAGGCAAATCTTTTTTACAAGTATGCAAGACATAGTCATAGGTCTCAGTGGTTGGATCAACAATTTAGAATGTGTAAGGAGACTTTTCCCATTGGCACTATTATATTAGTTGTTGATTTTGCTGAGAACTACACATTGCAACCTCAAAATGAGACACAATCTCAGTATTACAACTCCATTCAAATTGAAATTTTTGTTCACATAAGATATAGACATGCCCCTGATAGTGTGGAAGATAATCGAAAGATTATTGGAGAGTATCATTTTTTTATGAGTGATGATAGATCTCACTCTCACGAGTTTGTGCAACATTGTTTTGAGATTTTTTTTGATTTCTTACATGAGCATGCAATTGCTATGGATAAGCAAATCATTTGGTCAGATAACTGTACAGGACAATTCAAGAATGTTCGCATGTTTTATTGGTTGTGTAGGATGCACGTAGAGAGAGGGGTGCCTCATATTTAGAGTTTTTTTGAGTCCGGCCATGGAAAAGGGGAACATGATGGAGCAGGGGCATGTGTGGAGAGAGCTCTAGTTAAGGAGCAACAGAAGATTTCAACAACAGAGCTTCTTGATGCTCGTAGCATTGTTGATTGGTGTAGTTTAGCATTATCACAGGGGGGACTCTTGATTCAGTGGTACGCAGGTTCTTTTGGTTGGTTAAGGAAGGGTCCATAGGTGATAGATCAGATTGTGCTACAGTGAGAGACTCATCAAATATGCATTCATTTTAGAGCTCTGATTCTAGTACATGGACCATTTGGACACGACAACTAGCTTGTTTTTGTCGTACTTGTTTTCAGTGTGATTGGGATCACTGTGAGTCAAGTGAGTGGGTGGACACATGGGATCCACATTATCTTACTCCATTGTCTATCATACCCTCTATCAAAAATGATGACATGGAAAGTTCACTTGAGCATAACCATCTATCAGATCTACTTTAGCCAGGACATGTCTTTGCATTGGTTGCACCATAGGGGAATGATGAGAAATCCGATTATTGGTTAGCACGTTGTGTAAGAGGCAAACAAAAATTTGCACAATCGATCACAGATGATGATGGATTCACATATCCTACTGGTTCAGTGGTTGTTGCTGGAACATGGCTGTGGACATACATGCTTAGAAGGAA
This sequence comes from Cupressus sempervirens, assembly GCA_028749045.1. NCBI lineage: Eukaryota > Viridiplantae > Streptophyta > Pinopsida > Cupressales > Cupressaceae > Cupressus > Cupressus sempervirens. Next base: position 191,431,799 of record CM053788.1, read on the forward strand.
CAAAATTCTTGCATTCGAAGACTATCAGAAGCACAAAGTAATTCTCATACATTCACATCTTATTATAGCAACAAATGTAAAGTTATTGAAGCATCAAGGAAGACCAAAAGTAAAAGAACTTTTTACTATTGCTAATGCTGATCATGAAGCCTTGTTGGAGACCCTAAAACAGAGAGAGGATCCTATTGGAATACTCGACTAGGTATATATACTTCTTATGTTATTTTCTTCATAATGATTTAATGAATTGATGATTATCTTGTTTAATACAATAAGTTACTAATTTTTTTATGATATTGGAATGTAGGTACATCATGAAGAGTTGGAGGGGGGTGGTATTGGGGAGAATTTCTAAAATTTATGATGTATTATGATGTAAAATGTGTACTTTTTTTGTATATGGTTTTTGTATTTTGGTAGGTTCTTTGTAAGGAATTATAAGAGGAAGATATTGAACAAGTTCTTGCAAATCATATTTGCATGTGATACAAGGCTATAAGGACAATTTTAAGAGCATTTATAACTATATGAAAGATAATTGCATGCGGATATATTATTACAAATTTGGTTTTTTCCTTATTTGACATAAAGCTGACATTATGATTATTAAAATTATTTTTATCAAACTAATCAAATAATAAAAATCTAGAAAGTACGGATGAACAATTAGAATACTTGATTTCTTTCATTTTGCAACCAATCATAGCATTTGAAAGCATAAAGAGTCATAATATTGTATAATTTTTTGAAAGACTTTCATATTGAAAAGTTGTATGAAGCACATTTGGGATAAGCCATGAAATACATGAAAGAAGATAGCATGTAGGATACACAATTAAATCCAATAAGCAAGATAGCACATGCATAATGACATGATATGAAGTTGGATATGAAGGCTATGAGTGAATGAGAAAGTAAAATAGGGAATCTCATGGATAAGATAATGGTTTTCACCAAGGCACATTTTTTATCTTCTTTTCTATTTTTTAAAATTTTTTTAGAAATAGGTCAACTATTTTCAAGTTAGATAGTGTTCCTAAAGGAAAGATAAGTTATGATAAGCCAAGACCATAGATAAGTATGCTCAATGATGTTGATAGGGTGAAGGAAGTGAGATGATAGTAGGATAAGAGTTCATTCCTTGGAAGGATTGTATGAGTATGGATAGTAGGTAAGAGTAGCTTTGAAAACATTGCATAAGGGTAGGTGACAAAGTGGGGAAGATCAACATTTACACACACCTTGGAGGGTTTCCGAATGATGGAGGAATCATGGAGGAAATGGATGAAGGTTTAGATATATGAGCTGGTAGGACAATGTTAGAAGAAGATTGAGTGGAATATTTGTAAGCTTTTGAGAAAGATGTTTGGAAGAAAATGGAGTGGAAGCCTTTGGAATATTGAATGTCAACTTAGATTTATGTTCAATATTAAATTCTTTCAAGAGAGACTTTGGAGAGCTAGAAGTAGAAAGTGTAGGAGAAGGTTTGAAGACTTTAGATTAGATGGATAAGGACCAAGGATAGAATTACGAAATGCAAAGGGATAGTGAATAGGGATTTCAACATCTTTAGAGTGAGTAGCATGACCAAAGTCATCAATAGAATCATGAGTACCTTTTATAGGAGAAAGACCTTTGATAGGAGTGTTTGAATCTTGAGCATAGTTTTGAAGTGGATATGGAGAAGTAGAACATGAGGGGACACTTTGATCTTGACATCTTTCTTTATATAGCATAGAAAGATCACTTTTCCCATAAGTTTCAATAAGCTCAATGGAGGTAGTGGAAATGGTATCCTCATCATATGTAGGAGGTGGGTAACACATAGGATATAAAAAGGTGAAATTTTGGATTAGATGAAAAGGTGTTTGATCTTGATCTTTATTTATATATTTTTCCTTTTGAGAGTCATCTTGATATGGAGCACCTTCTAAGGACAAGGGAAAATGTGAGGTGTGCATGATAGAATCTTAAAGCAATAATGCAGGATTAGCTAAAGTGGGCATAGTAATCATAGTATTGCATGAATGTTGAGGATCTTTAGTCTTAGTAGCATGGAAAAGGTTTGCAGACAAGTGAAGGTTAGCTTGATTTTCTTTTAGTTGTAGCCCTTGAGGGTACGCATGGTCTATATGGAAAGAATTAGGTTCTTTGTTTGGTGGAGGCATTTTTGAAAGATTTGACACTTTAGGAGGTTCATTAGTGTTATAATAAGTGAAGGTGTTAAGGAAATCATCACTTGACATAGGTTCATCAGCATGATCTTGTGACACATGAGTCATTAGAGGTATCAACAATCCCATCATAAATGAGATCTTCGATTTTATGTTTCAACACTATGGAACCTTTAGTTTTATGAAATTTTCTTCCATGGAAGTGGAAATAATGATAATTTCTCCACCATGGAGGTTTGATTTTGGGTTCATAAGGTCTAGAGTTGTCTAGTAATGTGATGGATTCATTATCAAGAAGTGTTTGCAAGATGTTATCATGAGAATCTTCCAATGGAGTAAAAGTTCTCTCAAAAATTTCTCCATGATAATTTTGTTGTTTCTCAAGTGAATAGAATGCATCCATGTCTTCATCACTATCTTGGTCAAAGATAGGTCCATAATGAAAGTTTGGCATAGGCTCAAAGGAGGTATCACTTTCTTGTTCTCTAAAGAGGTCTTTAGATCTAGAAGATGAAGATATTTGATGTCTTGGCGTAGAATATGTAGACCTTGAAGAAGATGACCCGTGTGTATGTAAAGCTCTTAAGGGAGATTAATTTAAGAATGCAATATTCTCCTCTAACATTTTCTCAAGTTTAGAATTGATTTCTATCATGTGCTTAGAGAGATGAAGGTAAGAAAGATTATTTGTCTCTTCTAGCTCTTTGTATTGAACATATAGATCTTGAAGCTCTTTAGTGGCATGGAGGATATCATGATCATCTAGATTTGGTTGAGGTTTGGTAGCACAAGGTTTGAATACCATAGTGGTAGATAGATAATAAAGCATGAAGGAGACTAGAGGAAGCTAATAAGGTGACACAAGATAACTTGATGTCCAAACTAGAGAGGTAGAGTGTTCACATGTCAAAGAGAGGTAGAAATGAATGAGTGACTTGTCAAACAAATTGTCCAAGCAAGTTACAACACTAGTGACTCAAGTCAAGAGCTACAAAGAAATCCAAAATAGAAATGTAGATAAAGAAAGAGAGATGACAAGTGAACAAATTTAAGTGTAGTCAATACATCAAGGAAACCATTTAGTGAAAGAAATTCTTATTATGCATATCATAGACCATGAAGTTAGAAAATACCAATAGCTCTAAGACCAAAGAGCCATTTTAAGCATGTTCAAGCACTAGAGACATAGAAAATCAAAGTCAATTTATGAAACTCCCCTTAGCAAAAAATGCAAACAAATATTTGCACTTGATGTTTTGACTTGGTTGAAAAAGTTTGACAATAATTGATAATATTGCAAGCTTGATGTTCAAAAGCAATTTTTTTTCCAAGAAAGATAGTGACACATAGAGTAGTCTTCAAACAATCAAGCAAGGCACAAAGCAACCTTTCATGATACAAGTCAAAGGGGTCAACCTTTCTTGACAACTTTTCAAAATCTAACTCCTAACGGCTACAAGTCAGTGCCATTAGCTCCGAGTGGGTGGGTGAACCGTAGTGACACCCTTGTTCCAACCATGGAGACCCTCTATCATTCGTGGCTACCCTGTACCGAGGTGTCTCCAAGGTTCTCTAAGTGCATTTTAAGGTCGATCTTCTGAGGGTCATAACTCGGAGCTCATGAGAGCTATCGATAAACTATCAAACACTACAGGAGGCTGATGTTGAGGCCTAAAATAACCTATCTCATTTTTGAGAGATCACATTCTGTTTGGATTCAGCACAATGATCTTGCTCGATGCCAAAACTCGTAGTGTGCCTTAGTTCATAGGTGCACCATAGCATAACTCTGAAACCGCTGATCTTGGCATCAAATCATCAGTGCCATTAGCTCCAGATGGGCAGGTGAACCCTAGTCACACCCTTGTTCCGATCATGAAGACCATCCATCATTTGCAGCCACCCTGTACCGAGGAGTCCCCAAGGTTCTCTAAGTTCATTTTGAGGTCAATCTTTCGAGGGTCATAACTCAGAGCTCGTGAGGGCTATCAATGAACTGTCAAATGCTACAAGATAGTGATATTGAGGCCTAAAATAAACTATCTCATTTTTGAGAGATCACATTCCATTTGGATTCAGCACAGCGATCTCGCTCGATGCCAAAACTCACAGTGTTCCTCAGTTCATAGGTGCACCACAGCGTAACTTTGAAAGAACTGATCTTGGCATCGAATTGTCAGTGCCATTAGCTCCGGATGGGTGGGTGAACCCTAGTCACACCCTTGTTCTGGCCACGAAGACCATCCATTATTTGCGGCCACCCTGTACCGAGGAGTCTCCAAGGTGCTCTACGTGCATTTTGAGGTCGATCCTTTGAGGGTCATAACTCAGAGCTCGTGAGGGCTATCAATGAACCGTTAGAGGAGACAAGTTTGTAAGGATGGAGTGGCTTAGTTTTTTTGCTAAAATAAGTTAGTGGGAAGGCTTTATTAGAGGGTCTTGGCCAAACTAGTGGGGTGTTTTCCCACTCTCTAATTTTAGAGACAGTTAGGTTTTGGAGGGAGATTAGGGGAGGTCTACTACAACTATCCTTACCCTAGCTTGGACCAAGGTTGGTATCTCAAACTTTCTTATTTTCCATTTCTTTCTTTTAGCATGGTTAAGCAAATATGCAAGTGTGGAGTTTATCAATGGAGTATGCATTGCATTGCATTGTGGAGTAGCATTCATGTGAGTGCTTGAATGGTGTTCATTCCATGTAGATTAGTGTGACACCATTGTGCATCTTGTTGTATTGTGTGGAGTATTGTGAGTATGAGGTTTAGATTTTGTCTATTTCCTTGTTGTGTTATGGGTGTTGATATTGTGTTGTGAAAATGTGATGTGCTCTTGAAAATTTCTTGTTTTATTTCTACTTGGTTTTGTTTTCTTGTTTTGTGCTTGAGTATTGTTATGGGCGTGGGACTTATACTCACCCTTGTGGGAAGGGAAGAGAAGTCTAGGGTGAAGGGCTTAAGTTGGCTTCGAAAAATGTATTGAGAACCTTGGAGTATGGGCTCCATTGTATGCCATAACATTTCATATCTTGCTGGGGGTGATAAGGAAAGTATGGTGTAGAAAGGAAGTTTGAGGAGTTACAACTGATGGTAGTGGGTTTGGAAGAGGAAATGTGGAGGCCCCAAGAGGGCATTAAATTGTTGATTTATGATAGCCCTGAGAGGGCGTGAAATTTGTTGAATTATGATAGCCCTGAGAAGGCATGAAATTTTTTTATTGTAGATATGGTTTGGTATGGAAAGTCTCCATTTTAGAACACACCTTCACCCTATGTTTATGGTTCCATCTGTGAAGCCATTGTGAAATAGCCTTGGAGGGAAATTGTTCAAGTTTGAAATGTAATGTTTATGCATTGAAAGATTGTATGTGTATCCCATTTTGAGCCTTGTTCCCTAGCGTGGGGGTGTTCTCTTTGAGGCCTATGGTTGGGTGGAAAGCACCCATGGTCCTTGTTATTTTGTTGTGTTGCATATAATATTTGTGTCCAAGGGAGCAATGGAAATAGCTTGGAATGATCATATTGCAGATTGATGTTGGATGAGAAAACTTGACATTGTGCCTTCATTTGTGAAGGAGGATTCACCAGCTTGTTCATGTTCTCAATGATCATGTTGGAAAATGTTCATGGTACTCATTGTCCATATCTTTCAATGTTCATGTTCCTTATGATTTTGAAAAGTCCCTTATGTTGCCCCATTGTGATGGAAGGGGATTGTATCATTGTTACCTAATGTACGTGTAGAGGAAATAATTGATAAGGTTGTATATGCATGTTTCATTTGGAGTTTATATTGTTATGAAAGCATTGGTATGAGCCACAAATTTTCTTTGACATCGTTGTTATCATTTGAAAATGTGAAAGAAAGTTTTCTCCTTGTGGTATTGTAAATGACTAGTTGATAATAACAATCCATAGATGTTATGTGATACCATTGATTTTATAAATTTAAAACTTAGTAGATTGCTTACAATCTTGTTGTGCACTCAATAATTTGGAAGGAAAATTTTATGTTCATATCACATGCATGGATAACATTGATTTTAATTACCAAGCTTAATGCAATTCTAAGCAAGGAAATCATCAAATTAATTTCATGATATAACAAAATGAAGTTTGTTGTAAGAGAAGACATAATAAAATCTATGAGATACATTGCTGTAGGCATGCATTTTCCTCTTTGGAAAATGTATGGTAAAGGCAAATAAATCCCTTCCTTAATACAAAGCAATAAAATATTAAAGAATATTCCCAGATTCTAGACTGCTATCCAATAAAAATAAAAATAAAAATAGCATATAGAGACTAATGAGTGTCCTAGACTAATATATTTCCTAAGTGACAGAATGGTACACATTACAATCTTGTGACCTCTAAGTCACATCCAACACTCAAATAATGAATTAGTAATTAAATAAATAAAGGCATATTAGTGTGCATGTTAGAGAATATGAAAAATTTAAATATTTAACTCAAAAATAAAATAAAAGCCAAGATTGATCTTGACCGCTCTTCTAGAGTAGCCCCCAACATTTCCTAAGCCATCATAATGCAAAAAGTTTTCTCCACTCCCCAAGGCATATTGTTAAATTTGACATTCATTCTGACATGTCATGTCAAAAATTTTATCCTTGAGCTTGCCTCCTTGAAAAGGGGTTTCATCCCCATTAATATACTTGGGTGCATAGGAGAAAGGGTTTATGTCACATCCTTGTCTTATGCACTAGTCGTCCCCTCCTTGCAGCATCGGTCACGTGTTGCCAAGCATAGGTAGTCGACTTGAAATTTCTTGCAGTAGTGGCCACATGTTCCCAAGCATAGGTAGTCGACTTGAAATTAAGGGGGAGTGGGATAGCAATCCCAAGGGATTTGTACATAGGAGAATGTCAAGTTGACATTTAATATGACTTGTTCACATTAGGATTGTTGATTGGAGGAATGAGAAAAAGACGTCCTAAGGCTTGGATTAGTCAAAATTCTGCACATGACCCACGTGGGACCTTGTGGGGACCACGTGTAGGAAGAAATGTGGCCTTGGTAAGAGTTAGGGAATGATGAGGATTTAAGATAGATAGGAGATTCACCCTTTACATTTGTTTTTATTTTTATCAGATAATTATTTAATCATTTCAAGTCTTGAATAGAGGATAATGACACTTAGTGTATTTTAGCTTAGTTTAAGGGTAATGTTTATATCAAGGGGCTCATTTAGGAACATGTAACAATTAAACCATATGGTAATGGAAAAGCTCAATATAGGAAAATAAATTAAATGAAATAAATAAGTTTACGAGAATGCATATATAATTGAACATGATGTTAAGTACGGAGGGTTTAATTAAATTAGTGTTAAGACTGTAAATTAGGATAGTTGGATGTACATATAATAGGTTTAATATGAAGTAAGTTGTCAGAATGATGGGATTGGAAAATCAAGGATAAGGATGGATGATGGATTAAAATAATAACTCAAATCTAGTTTTATCTAGTCAATAAAGCACATTGATAGATAAGAGTTACTAGATAGAATTGAATGCATGACAAACCTGTGTAGATGTTGGATTTAATGTCAAGTGAATTTTATATTTGGCTTGAGGGAATGTTAGTTAGATAATGAATGTTGTGGATTCGATTGAAGATATTAGTAGAATATCAAAGTCGATAGAATATAAATACCAATTTGAAAATGTAGTGTAGGAATAAAGCATTAGTTAGCTAGTATGTAATAAGGGTCAATAGGCAAGTCATTAGAGGTAGCTTGTCAGCTCATGTACCCTATGTATAATTAATGATAATATGATTCATGTACACCACATTTTACTACATTAGTTGCATGAAATGATGAATACATATATGTCAGAATGACAAGCTATGTTATATACAAACCTTATTTATATGCTTGCACCTAATCCTTGCATAAACAATTCATCTAACGAATTTAAATTGACACACTCAATACGATGGTGTAGTAGGATGTGTTTAAATACAGATCGTGAATTATTATTGAGTTAAGTACTTTGAATTGGCCCTTAGACTTACTAAGAGTTCCTCATTTTATGTGCTTACTAATTCGTACTATGAAACTACTTTGAGTCTTAACATGCTTTGATAATAATAATATTGATAGTGAGAAAGTGAGCTTATGGTGAATAATTAGATGTAATAATGTAAAAAGTAAATGTAATAGTATAGTAATTATAGTAATTAAAATAGTAAATGTAAAAGCATGGCAATGTAGCTAGACTAGTTAGTAGTTGATGAGCTAGATAGTTAGTAATTGTCTTTTGTTAGAGTGAGTTTAATTTATGTATTGAAATAGTAATTTTTGTGTTTAGGAAACTGTAGTGAGTGCTAGTTTGGTGAGGAAGCAATGTTGATAGAATGCGAAAGGATGACTAAATAGAGTAAAGAGGGAGAAAATGACTCAGTATTAGTCCAATCTTCGAGAGGACCTGTAACCAGTAAGATATGGATGCAAGCACATGATACACGTTTGGCACATAAAACAAATTGTTTATTCCATAAGTTGTGTAACTAATGTGTTGAATGATGGATACTATCAATGCAAGTGGCCGTTTCTCCATCATGTAGACTTTGAAGCTACCTTTGGGGCATATCTTTTCTAATTTCCAATGGTTAGATCCGATATAGTGTGGTAGATAGGTGCACATTTTCTTATTTGAATAAGCATGCTCAATAAGTTGAATTATAATAAGAAAGAGGTAGTCAGTGCAAGTTATTCAACTATTGTATTACTTATTAAATTGAATTATTTATAATAAGAAAGAGGTAGTCAGTGCAAGTTATTCAACTATTGTACAATTTGTCAAAAAAAAGTTTCTTGTTATTTCTATAAAAGAGAAATAGAATTGAATTGGTTACCATATTGATTATAATGAAATAACTTTACCATAGCATCCATGGCTGAATGGTAAAAGCACCCAACTCATAATTGGGAAGTCGCGGGTTCAATTCCTGCTGGATGCATAATAAACAGTTATTGCACTCTATTTTTTAGATGAAAGAATCGCAGCAAGGTTATCTCGATTCAATTCAGTATGTGATGAGTACTAAATCTAAATTCTCTAGATACGTGTGTTTAATCGATTAAGATATACTACACTTCCACACCATATAGTAATTGTCACATTAATATATATTGTAATGATTAATGAATGTGTGTACATTGGTAATGAGGATAATAAGTAATTCTGATCCCCTTCCCTTACATGCTAGAATCACGACCTAGTCCATATGATACAATCGACAGACCCTAATAGAATATTAGTATTAGATGCTTGTTAGGATATGAATTACGTCACTAATTTATGAGTGTTGTATCTTGAACTTTCTTGTTTGATTCGTGACGCTAACTTGAACTAGACTATCATCCAATCTATTTGAAAACCACCTATGACTAAAATGTTACAACCGGATGACACTATCCACATGAGTCTTGAACTCCTATTCAATGATAACCTTGTTTTACAATATGTAATTTCTTATGCGACTTCATAAGCTACAAAAAAAAAAAAAAATTTGTTGTGTTTTTACTAGTAAAATTTAGGGCATGATATATGATCCACGATAAATTGAACAATACTAGATACTAAATTAATATGTATATCATTGTGCACATAAATGACAAAAATATATATCAAAATACATGTATCCATAGACAAAATTTTACACAAATATATATCAAAGATCATGTATCCATAGACAAAGTACTCAAATATATATCAAAATACATAGATCCATATACAAAATATGGCTGATCATGCCATCAGAATGTGTATAATATCAATGTTTCTGTATACAATGTGGCATATGCCATCTCAAAATGTCTCATGATGCATCCTACAAAAACTATACTATCTTAGGGTGCTGGTGGATGATCAAAATGCAGCCTCTTTGCTGCACTAGGTGGATCGGATGCCTCCTACATAAACAAAAAAGGAAAACCCAAAGTTAGACTACTAAATTTATATGATTCTACGTATCTAACATTGAATTACTCAAATGCATAATGATCTTTTCCGTAATGGACATTAATACTATCAAAATTTCATAATAAATACCTCTCTCGTCGACCTTCTGCACCGGTCAGGAGTCCTCTCGTATGCCCTCGGCAATGCTGGTACCTCTCTGATTGTGGGCTGTATATGTTCAAATACCTTTGTCAGATGAATCTACAATTTAAACTATAACATTATAATTCATAGCATGCTAAATTTCTAACATATTTAATCATGAATTAAAACTACAACATACTATTGTAGGCTCCTCCTTAGGAGTGAGTGGTCGCGTCATCAAATATACATAACTATCCTGTCGGACCTCATGTGCACTAGGAGTCTCCTATGAGATACAAAATAGTAGTTGTTAATATCACATAAATTAGTTTTGAATTTATTTATGAAGATAAGTGATGTAGCAGCATCCCATTGTCATCATGGGAACATTGAAGATCCAAGGCACTATAGATGTCATGGAGCACCTCTTGAAGTCAATTGGGCAATCCTTGCACCAATTATGGCTCATGGAAGCATACAAAGTTATAATGTTGGACTCATATGTGGAAAAAAGTTGTAATTGGGCATGAGATAGGATTTTAGGATTTCACATGGTAGATGAGTCATTTGATAGGTTCATGTAGGTTTTCATGATCATATCTTGTCATTAGAAAAGTCAAAATTTTTAATAAGCCCATTAAAAGCATAGTTTAATAGTTAGAAATTTGAATAGTAACAGTTATGTGTTTTTTGGAGAGAAACTCCATAATTTAAATTTTATGAAGAGTTAACAAATGAAACTGATTGGAGGTGGTTGAGGGGGTTACTAAAAATCCCTTGAAACTTATAAATTGTGATTGTACAGCCTGGAGGGTCAAATTTGTATGGACTGTCTCAGAAAATTGAATGAAAGTGCTTGGTTTTCAAGAGCAACTTGAAGAATCCTTTGTTTTGTAAGTGCTTTCTGATATTGTAATGAGTGGTAATATCATCTTAGATATGTAAATTCATAGTGAATGCTGAAGGAGAAGTTCTAGAATTGAGTTTTGGGGTTTGAACAAGTAGGTCCTGGTTTTTAAGCCATTTTAAGGAGGGTTTTGAAGTTTGGGTGTTTAGGAGTGTGACCAAGACCTATAATCTTGAAAATCATTTGATTTAGATCATTAATAGAGACTATGAAAAAGGATTAAGTCATATTGGAAGTTTTAAGGGTACTTGCTTTGTAAAAGTGGTCTAATTAGGCCTAATTCTGAGACAAACTGCCTTGTTTCGTACAATCTTTCCAAAGGAGTGATATCTGATTTTTGGATATGTTATAAAAATGAAAAAAGGGTATCTAAAAAGATAGTTTATTTTCTTGGTGTTTTTGAAAGTTTGGGAGAAAAATTAAGAAAACAAGGTCTGCTGATCCAAAGAAGAGAATAGCCTAGTAAAGGGCAAAACTGGTCTCTTTTGTATCTACTAAAGATTTGTGGGTTTGGAAACCTTAGAAACATGTTGTTTGAAGTTTTTTAAGGTGTGTAGAGGTGGAGGGAACACTTGGTGAATGTAAATCCAAGTTTGGAGTCTTTGGTGGCATTGTGTGCATTTGGGAACACCAATGAAACATAGGGGTTGGGTCCATATTGTGCTTGAATTTGCAAGTTTGTGGTTAGATCCTCCATCCTCTGCATCAAATGGTATTAGAGCATCAACAAGATCTTTTGAGAGTAGATAAGTTGAAGGTTTTGTCATCATAGGAGTCTTTGTCATCCTTAGTGTGCTGGTCCCTTTGTTGAAGCCTTGGCGTGTCTAATTCCTCCTTGTGTGTCCCAGAGTTGAAAGGTACATAAGTGGTGTCCAGAGATTTCTTGGTGAGGAAAGAAAGAGAATCAGTGAGTTGGCCCTTGGGAAGGAAGAAAACTTGTTGTGAAAATGCCTCCTAAAAATCAAATGGCTAGAGAACTTGAAGAATTGAGAGAAGAGTTGGGAAGAGAGAAAAGAGAGAGGAGAGAACTTGAAGCATCTAGAGTGAGGGAAGAAAGACAGATGAGAAGAGAGAGGCTGAAGCTTATTGCAAGGATAGAATCCTTAGAAAAGGAAAGGCAAGAACCTAGAGGAGAAGAGGTTAGAGGAAGAAATCATGGAGAGAACCATGAAGAAGAAGAGGTTGGTAATGCAAGGCAAGAGCATGAGACAACAGATGATCCTAACGAAAGGAGATTTATGAGAATCATTAAGGCAATACAAGGTAATGGTGGGAAGAACCATATTGATTTGCCAATATACCAACGTAAAATGGATAGTGAAGAAGTGCTAGGGTGGATAGAGGCCCTTGAGAACTACTTTGATCTTGAAGACATAGAGGCAGATAAGAAGGTAAAAGTAGCAAAAGAAAGACTGAGAGGAACAACACTCACTTGGTGGACTAGTGTTCAGAATGAGAGAGAGGAAAGGTGGTGCAGGGCACCTAACCTATGTGGCAGGGGGGAACAAGTATCCATGTTGCCGGACACCTTGCCACTCCATGAAAGCGAGGATTCAAGTAGATTAGGAAGTTGGAATAAAGGTTTGGTCCATATTTTACAAGTTGGTCTATATTTTGTAATAAAGGCACATGTAAAGCCCACAAGCATTTTGGTGTGGTTATAAACCAAGTGACTCCATGGGACCAAAAGGCCTTAGAATAGGGTATTTAGAGTCTAAACAATATTAGCAAAAAGTGGTTGTTTTTTTGTTTTATGGTTGGGAACGCCTATATGGTTGTTCCAACAGTCATGTAGACCTTTATATATGTCATATGTGATCTCAGTTGAAAGGGGGAGATCGGAGTGTATGGTGGTTTGGAGAAAAAACAATAAAAACTTCAATTTTCTAGAAATTTACTGGTAATCGCTCGGCTATTATGCTGCTACAGATCCATATGAAACTTTTATGATTTCTAAGTGTATGAAATAGTTGTAGGGGTGAGTTAGGAAACTTTTGGTTTTGGTTTGACTCAAAAAGGAGTTCGGGTTTAAAAGTTATCTGCACTTTAGTAGAAGGTGGTCTGAAAAGCCTTGTTTCCTAGACCCTTCCACAAATGCATCCCTAACCTGCATTCCCATCGGTGGCACCCTCTAAAACTAAGGGATATGCAAGTTAGGAGACTATGCAACATAATGCCAGAGGTTGGAGGCCTGGAGAGAAGGGAAAATATTTTTCCAAGTCAGCCCTAGGTCAAGCAAGCCCATGTGCTTGACCGGTTTTTGCAAGGTAATTGGTGACAGTCATGGTTGCAGGCACTTCTGATTAGTTTGAGTGCTAGAGTTGGATGCATTGATTGTGTTGGAGATTTCCTTAAGTGTTTTGGGTCTTGGGAACCCACCTTTCCCATTCTTCCTTGAAGCCCTAGCCTAACTTGATCAACTAGGCCTAGGTACCAAGAAGCAGTTTGGAGGGTGTTGGAGCAAGATCAGCCCAAAAGCTTTTGGATTCTTAGTAGGTGCCAAGAAGGGTGTTTGGACCTATGGAGAAGTCCCTATTCTATTAAGGGATACTAGGAGAAAAGTGCAAAGAAGCTAATTGGAAGGCTATAAGGTTTGTAGGCCTAGAAGTGCAAAGGTGTGTTGAGAGTTTGGTGGAACCAAACAAATTGATGATTTTGGGTTGGAATAGTATGTCCATGATTGTCTCCATTTCTAGTGACAGTTGGTGAGGCTTTTGAAGTGGGATTTCCTTGTTTGGCTTGGAGGTTGAGTAAACCCGGAGTGGGTAAGAGGACTTGTGAGAAGTCCTAGAATCCTAAGTTGGATTGTGACAACCATTTATTGGCTTGTGGAAGGTAGTTGCTACAGACTCTACATCAAAAGGGGATTGAATAAGATTTCAGATTGGGAGAGAATGAAGACCATGGTGAGAAATCAATTCTTGCCATCTGATTTAGCAATCCAAATAAAGATAAGAAGGAACAATTTGAAACAGAGAGATATGGATGTCATGTGCTATACTGAGCAATTCCATACCCTAAGTATTAGGGGAGGACTGGAAGATGAAGATTAGAAGGTGGCTAGATACATTAATGGCCTCAAGTACAATATTCAAGATGAAATAGGATTGAATGTACCAAGGACACTTGGAGAATGTTTTCAATTGGCAATCCAAGCAGAGGAGAAGTTGAAAATAAAGAATGAGAGGCAAGAAAATCAAAGAGGAGGTGAAAAAATGAGAGGAAGAGGTGTAAGAAGTCAGTTTGACACTTCAAACAATCAAGACAAAGATAAAGGAAAAGAGATTACATCTGAGACAAGAGGAAGTTTCAGGGGAGGAAGATTTGGAAGTGGAAGAGGTAATAGTGTTTTCATAGGTAAATGCTTCATATGTGGAGGAGTAGGCAATCAATCCTACAAGTGCCCTGAGAAAGGTGTGGATTTCAAGAAGGAGGAGAGGAGAGTTACCTTGACCCAAGGAGAAGAGGAAGAAAAGAAGTATGATAATGCAGACCCTGAACTTGAAGGAGAATCTTTGATGGTGAGAAGAGGACCACAAATGCAACAGCAAAAGGAGACCAGACCATCCATTTTTAGGAAAAATTGCATGAGCCATGGTAAGATTTGTAAGATGATAATAGACTCTGGTTCCTTTGATGATTTAGTGTCTTATGAAATGGTAAATAAACTAGGATTGAAGAAGTATCCTATTGATAGACCATATAGGGCATCTTGGGTTAGTGATGCACAAAATATTGTTGTAAGGGAGCAAGCAATAGTGGATTTCTCTATAGGAGAATATAAAGATCAAGTTATATGTGATGTCATTCTAATGACATGCTGCCATGTAATCCTTGGAAGGAATTGGCAAGCCTCAAAGAACACTATTCATTTTGGCTCATCAAATGTTTATATAGTACACAAAGATGGTGTGAAGTTTAAGCTAAATCCTTTCACTAGTCATGATGAGGAAAGAGTTATTTGTTTTGGCAAGAAAGAGTTTGTGGACTTGCAGGAGTAGAGGGAGAGTAAACATGATATGATAGATCTGCCACTGAAGCCATCTCTTTTGGTTATGAAGGATGAGATTGTTCAAGACAAAACTCAAAATTCTATTTACAAGAAGATAGTGACAACAAAAGGAGTGATGATAGGAATAGTATGGTGTCCTTTGGTGACGAGAGTGAACAAAGAAGTGAACATATCCATGGAGGATAAGAGACAGGGTCAGCATGACCTCAGACAACAAGTTATTCAGCCTTTGTCAAGGATAAAACATGACTGTTCGCAATCAACAGGCAGTAAGGTTACCATGACTGGTAACAAGGATCCAATGCTTTTTGTTTCTAATGATTTGTATGCAGGTGTACAGGGTAATACATTGCAAGTGCAAAGTTGCAAACATCCCTCTAGAAGGATGGGAGGAAAGAAGATAGTACCCCTTAACTCTTGAGACAAGAGTTGCTTTGAAGGTGGGGTGTTTGGTGCAGGGGCACCTATTAAATCATCTAAGAGAGCCTTGGTACCAGATGAAGATAGAGGATCAAAGACATCATTGATTGTTAATTGGGATATATTAAAACCAATAATAGAATTATGTAATAAACAATGTACTTTGAAAGACAAAATTCATAAAAGTCTTAGTAAGGACCTAAGGGCAACATGATGTAAAATGGCCAAAAGAGCCATATGGCATAGTCTTAGGATAGTTTCATACTTAGTTGCATT
This sequence comes from Cupressus sempervirens, assembly GCA_028749045.1. Lineage (NCBI taxonomy): Eukaryota > Viridiplantae > Streptophyta > Pinopsida > Cupressales > Cupressaceae > Cupressus > Cupressus sempervirens. Next base: position 191,447,658 of record CM053788.1, read on the forward strand.
TAATAAATCCATATGACCAATTTTGAGTCAATGGAATAGTTTAGAAAGTTAGGGAATGCATAAAAACTATAGTTTGAAATTTGAATTTCAAATTCAAATGGTCATATTAGTTTTGGAGGGAAAGTAGTAATTTCATATTTGTTTGATTAAATAAACCTTTGTAACCAACTTGGTCGGTTGGACAGGTGCATATAACCCTATTTAAGTTGTAATGAACATATGCAAGACATGAATCATTATTGGTACGAAAAAAATCACAAAAATTGTATGGAACAACAATCATACTTTCCTCTGCATCAATAAGAAAAATAAAAAATAAATGATACATATACATACAATGGGGCTCTTTGTGCGAATGGAAATCCCTGATGATCTAGGACGCCGAATCTGTACAGGATCATCGCCAGTAGCCACACCCTATATACAATAAAGAATGTAATTAAATGAGATTACCACAAACATTTTACAAGAATGCATCGATATTTAATCAATTAGAAAACATTTAATTACCTTTTCTTTGTCAGTGCATGTTGGCTCACCCCTCGCACTTTGTCCCCCTGGGGTAGGTGGTATCTGCAAGATAAAAGAAAGATTAGCAACCATATATGCTACAATATCAAATAGACAAAAAAAATGTGAACACAACATACTGTACCATAGATGTCTCAAGGCCAAATGAAATGGCCGACAGTGTAGCATCGTCTATCTGTCTGAGCTCCTCCTCGGTCATCAACTAAACATGAATAAAGATCACATACATGTAAAAGTCAATATGGCTTAAAAATTAAAATTACTCTATTATAAAAATTAACTTTAAATCGCATATGTCATAACAAAAAAAAGTATAAACGTACCGACACCGAAGGAGTCCATGCCTCTGCATTCCCCTCCTCTCTCGCATCAGGGTCTGTAGCCTCTGCATGTGCCTCTAGTGTATCCTCATCTAATACAAAATGATACTCAAGAAGATTACCTATGGGACCCAGGCAAATATTCTTGCATGTAATGCAAGTGTGAGGCACACAAACATGTGATGAGCTAGCCAATGATGAACTGGCACCAACATCATCAACACGAGGAGGCAAGACTGGCCTAGCCTGAAATATCATTAGGCTACTCAGCCTATGAATGGCTCTGATGGTCTGAGAGCTAGCTTCTGCCATAATATCTGGATGCTGCACTCAAGGAGGGGGGGAGATATCAGGGGGGGGACAAAAGTGCCAAGTTTCTTCCGCTGGGAAGAGGGTCTATCCTAAGGAGCTCCTAGTCCTAAGCCCATGTTGGGCTTCATGCTCCAATAGTTCACTTTAAGTTTCAACACAAATTCTGCATATAATTTTCTAAGGAAATAAAATGGTATGTCTAAATTTCCATGTGGAGGGATATCAAAGACCATCCACCAACGATCCCAAAAATTTGCACGTATGGCATCATTTGTGCACCATTTAATCAATAGTTTGGTTTTTTTTGGGTCAACTGATATACCCATTTTTGGGTTAGCAAAAAGGCTAGCCAAATCATCTTTGGTTATGTTGAGGGTCGTGACCTCATCATAATCCAAACCATCATCAAACATCTGGTGCATTTCATCATGCCAATGAAGAGCGGCATTTTGTTGGTTCGTAAGGGTTTCAATGTTATCCACTATGGTGTTTAACGTGGATAACATAGGAGCCAGTGCAAGTACATTATTATAAATTCTATGCAAACCTCTCAACTCGGTGAGATTTTCATTTATCAAATCCTTGATTCGAGGAGGGTTTTGAGGAGGTAGAGGATCATTTGGTGGATGGTTTTGTGGGGATACTAGATTGTTTGGTGGTGGGTTACGAGGAATATTATTCCCTGCCTCAGTGTCATCATTTTGATCAGCCATTCCTATTGAATTGCAAAACATAATATATATTAAAAAAAATCTAAATTTTAACCATTTTTGTAAAAAAAACCCTACATTCAACTAAAACAAACAAAATTATCCTAAAATCTATTAAATTTAGGTTAAAAATGAGTTTGGGGAAAAAAAATACCTTAATATCTGATATCCGATCTCGTATCTGATATCCGATCCACAGAGGTAATACTGGCCCCAAATTCGCTTAAAATGAGGGCCTGCAGGTCTGTGGTTTTATTTATCCAATGCACAGGAATCAGATATCTGATATGTCTGAATAAGTATAATATATATAATATAACATATAACATATAATATATATTACATTATGTTACATTTTATATATATTTTAATTATATTTTATATATATTATATTAATTTACTATATATTATAATATAAAATATTATATTATATAATAATATTATTATAATATTATATTATTATAATTTATAATATATTATACTTTTTTATTATATATTATATTATAAGATATTACTTTTTATTTTATATTATATCTTATATATATATATTATATTACATTACTATATATTATAATATATTAAATATTATATTATATTATTATAATATAATACATTATAATAATATTATTATTTAATATAATATTATTATTATATCTTATTATTAAATAATAATAATATAATATTAAATAATATTATTATTATATTAAATAATATATCATACTATTATATGATAATAATAATAATAATAATAATATTAAATAATAATAATAATAGTATAATATTATTACTCTAATTATCAGATATCCGGTCACATGTCAAATATTCGATTTAAAATCGGATATCCGATGTCAAATCGGATATCAGATATCATATCGGATATTCGATAAGGTTCAACCTTACCTTCCAAGTTTGGTTCCTGGATAGGTAAAAAAAAGTCAGAGCAAATTTTGAAGCACTTTTAGGCATCTTCAAACTCTTTTTTTTTCACATCGCCACTTTTTGGCACACCATGATCCTGCACATACCCGATACTAAAATCAAGGTATAACATTTGACCCTTGGGTCCATCTCAAATGTAAAACATAACATAAGTAGATATCCGCAACACATATCGGACATGGAGAATCCATTTCTAACTATTTAAGCATTAAATAATGGTTGTTTAAACAACAAGGAGGAACTTCAAACACATAAGAAAACACACTTAGAAACATGACTAACCATTGCTATAGGAACCTAGTCCAAGGTACCAGGTAATAATACATGGTGTAATCTTTGCACACATCTCAGGGTAATCATGGAACAACCTCATAATATCACATCGATCCTAGCAACCACTAGCACAAACCTTAGTGAACCATAAATTACATCATAATCTCATAAATTAGTCATAAGCCTAATCAAAACAGTTGATACAGAAACATAAATCAAATCACCTGAATGGTGCAGACCACTCATGGTCACAATCATGATCCATCGCAACAAAAGATCAACAAGGTTGCATCCATTAGGATGACTTACAGAAGTAAAATAGGAGAGGCACTACATTATCCCCCCCAAATATTAGGTTTACTCCTGGAAGCCTGCAATCCAAGAATAGAAATCGAAACACACCAAGAACCAAAAAAATCAAAACCGAGCAATAGGAATGACTCAACAAACTCTCTACAAGTCAAACCTGATCACTCCAATTTTCTCAAACCATCATGTCAACCCCTAAATAGGTCAACCACAAGAGAAAGGTGTCACACTGACACAAGGTCCTCCAACAAGGAATCTTATATGCACTAGGAAAAACCCATCTAGCTATAAAGTCAATAATACTAGGTAAGGAAAAAGCCACTCTACCTCATCAACATGTGCCCAACTACGACACACACTTACCACATGACCACGAAACAAGGTCAAAACATGACACACTTCCAAAAAGAGTTGGAATCATGGGGAATGACCATCCCAAAATTCCCAAGAATACTATCATGTCACACATGAGCATCCTTGAAACCATGTAAACTCACCCTTTGAGCATAGAGGATGATGATTTATGAACACAATTACACACTCCAAAAGACTACTCGCCACTACTAACCACCAAGCATAGGAGCACAATGCCTCTCCAAGGTACAAAAGCTCAACTATCATTGGGAACTAGGGTTACACTGTTAGAATTCTTTAGAATAACTGAGAGGGGGGGTGAATCAGTTACTCAAGGTCTTGTAATGTCCAATTCAAACTTTCTAGTAAAACAAGAGTGAATCAGAAGTACTATCCTTTTTACTTTCTTAACATGCATACAATTAAACATGAAAAATAAACATGCATCACACCATAACAAAAAGGATTTTGATGACCCATAAACCCTCTAGGAATAAGAAGGTAAAACTAGGGTGGGGATGATACCCACAAAATAACTACATAATTTATTTTAACCACTTCTGATGGTCTATCCTGTTAAAGGCCTCCCTTGTTAAAGGCAACAATGCACTGTTAAATGTGATCCTGTTAAAGGATTTCTACACCCTGTTAGGAGTGTGCCCTGTTAGAGGACTTAAGAACATTCAACTTAGAATGTCACCTTCTTAAAGGATTTACATAGAGCTATTAGGCTCACCCAAGTTCATGGGATTTATAGTCACCTTCTCAAAAGAATCTTTTATCCCTCTCTAAGGATCTCCTATCCTTCTCCTAAGGATCTCTTATCCTTCTCTTAGGGATCTTCTATCCTTTTCCTGAGGCTTATCCACCTAGCTATTAAGCTAACCTAGAAATGTAGGATTTCAATATCTAATACAATGCTAATAAAGTATTAGAAAGGTTTTGACCTGATAAAGATTGCAACTTGAACCTTGCAGATTTCAGATCACTCTTCAATTCCTTTATTTGCTAGGTTTTTCTCCCTTATAGTGCTGATAGCTTGTTCACCCTTCAAGATCTGTCTCCTTGAGTTCTTCCACTCATTATGCCAATGCACTCTATGGTCACTTGATCAACTTAGAGTCTTGATGCTCTGTCCTTACTCCTCACTGTGTCCTCTTCTTGACACTTCACACTAGCCTTCTCTTAGCTCCTTTGCATGATCACTGTTCTGACCAACTCCCTCTCACACACACTTGATTTCTAACCTGCAACTCCTTATAAAGAATTTATGTTCTTCATTTCTCGCTCAAATCTTGATTTGATCTTGAGAAAATGGTATTGTTTTCCCTCTAAATTGTCTCTTCTAGAAACTTCATGATAGATCCATCAACATTTGCCTTGAATTGGTTTGCATGGTTTACATAAAATTCTGTAACATCTACTCATCATCCTTATCATCGAACCAATTCACAAAATTTGATGTAACAAACTTATCATCACTGATCTAGAAAATCTTTTGACTTAACAAATAATGCAACAACTTGACATCATTAGTTTACTGATGCTCAGCTCCTTCTATGTTACTCGGCTTCTATTTTTGTTTTATTGGTGCTCGATACCTATAACATTTCTACTTTTCTTGGCACTTGAAGACTTACTCGGCATCCATTACCTTTTTCTGATGCTCGGCACCTGAAAAATTCTATGTTACTCGGCACCTGAAGGATTGTTCGGCACACACTAAAGTTGAACTTGCTCGGCACTAATTAGCTAGCTCAACTCTCTCAACTGAACTTAGTTAGGAATTACAAATGACTTAGTTAATCCTTACATCTTTGATGTGTCTTGGTGTGTCCATTCTTTGTGTCTTAGAGTATGTCATCAATACACTATTTCATCAATGGCTTAGCTGATCCGTATACTTCTTTACAACATCATAACTTCAACCTTTCTCTAGGTGCTCTAATTACATCTTATTGATTGCCTCCTCCTTGTCAATCAACCAATTGATAGTATTTGGATCACTTAAGCAATTGTCATTCCTGCAAGTAGCAAGTTTGACATCAATGACAAAACAATGATTGAAAAAAATCTTCTTTTTCAATCATTTTCAACATACACAACCCAACCAGACAATATATCATCTTTCCACAATGTTACAAGGAAATTCACCTAGAAAAAATCATTTAAAAATTCATACCAACTCACAAGATGGTAACATGTGTCTAATGATACAATATCCCTCCAACACCATGCTAGGAATACCACACCCAACCTATCTCTAAACTCAATCTCCAACCTCAAGTCAATGATTAATGAGAAAACTTGACAGAGACAACCCTCTTGAAGAAACAAGCTTAAGGAGAAAGAAACTACATAGTATAAGACTAAGAGGGAGTCTCTCTCAGCCTCTACACTAAATCAGCCCAAGATGCATTAGGGAACTCACAATTCCACCAACCATCAACATACTCATTTGAAAACACTAACTGAGCTAGTGGCATAAACACGCTAGCCTACTCTCTCAAGAGAGACAAGGATACAAAGATGTGCCAAAGTCAACATCCAAAAAGGAGAATCTAGACTCATCAAAGAATTGAGTCACTCCCAAATGACAAGGCAACATCAACCTTGAGCAAGGTACACTTATAGGCTATACTTCACCTCACGAAGGTGGACCAGTGCAATAGGAAACACAAAAACCCAAGCATGAACTCCAACAAGTACCTAGTAGATTATGAAGACTAGATAACTCTTCTATTATGAATAACATGAAGAGTTAAACTTCTCAAATGGCCATAAATATGATATGATATGATTGAATTGGCCTCTATTCGATAAAGGGTACTCGAAACATTGATTTGTAACTTTAGAAGTGCAAACGAGATGCTTGTTGTTCCCCAGATAAAATTTTACATTACCACAATCTCACATGAAGTTTCTCAACAAAGTAGGTGAGAAAGTGCATAACCACTAGTTTCTTGAGTGAAATTCCAAATTAGCACAAAAATACCTTCACTCTAGAGGCCATAAATTTCACATTCGAACTCAGATTCACTCTATTTGAAAAGCATTGGAAGATATCAATGGGGACTTCAACATGATAGAGTTTAGAGAGTCCTAAGATCTAAGAGTTTGAGTCACCACTCAAGACAAAACCACATAGGCAAAATCAACAGTCTTGGTTACCAAGACAAGTGACCGACAAAATGTCCAAAACCATTCAAGAACACACATGCCCAAAACAACATAAGACAAGCAATGAAAGGTAGTTCACACACTAAAAAATATCATTACTTCTCTTTCATAATTTCATTAATTAAAAATAATATAAGCACTAATGCATAATGAAATTGAAAGATTTTCAAAGAAAGGGTTCAAGAGTCACCATAAAACAAATACACATCTTTCAATTTCTTTCAAGAATAACATTACATTTACTCATCTTTTAAACCATCCAACTACATTAACAACTTTAAATCTATCAAAGACACACTAGCATGTTCTCCATGATATTATCCCTTATACATACTACCATAGGTCTGAGATGAATATGGTAGAGTCATAACAAACAACTAGGTAGTAGTTAAAACACATTCATAATAGTCATCATGAAACAAGATCAAAAGCCCCAAATGAGGAATTGTCAATTCCAACAATAAATATCAAAAAGTGCACATTTCAACAATAAGTCAAACGCGAAAACTATCACAAAGAGAGCAATTGATAAAATTTGATGACTGTTCCAAGAAGGAAAATACTAAAAACCAATGCTAGCCCAACAACATGATGAAAGTACCTCCAGCCAGATAAAATAAGGCATCAATCAAATCACATTAAATGTGATGACTGATGATAGCCACACAAGAGGGATAAATCACCATACAATGCCAAGGAATACATCATCCTAGCAATGTTAGAGAGCACACTCACACACATCAAGCAATATACCATTAGTAATCTCATGAAAATGTAGACAACAATAATTTCCATGCAATACAATATTTAAATATTCATCAATTTTATGCAAATTTCCATAAGCTTAAGAAGTAATCAGATTGGGGACTTAAGTCATTAACCCAAAAGATCTAATGCAAGACCTACTCCTTTGCAATGATTCACAATAAACATTCATTTCTCAACGAAAGGAACCATTTCATTACTTTAACAATATAACATAGAATCACAAATAAGATTCATTTATTTACTTACAATTAGGAGAAAATAGGGAAATAATGCACCTTACTCCACAAGGAGAACATAAAGAGGCACTCAAATCCAACACATGGACACTAATCAGTGGTTCCATTCAAAAGGGTCACACACATGCAACCAACCAACCCAGGCACATTGATTCCATCAACAAACCCAGGAAGATTCACTTCCTTCTTCTCTCACTAATCTAATTGCATCTGCTGGATAAGCAAGTCCATCCCAAGTTGACACTAAAGCAACAGAAGATCACGAGCTCTTCACCAATACACTCGAACTCAACCAATGCAACAACAACCACAAGGGCAACATAAATGCAGAGATCCCAATGTTTGAACATGGGCTCTACTACCAAATGTAAAACCTTGCTCAAAGATCCTTGGAACAAGGATTCAATTCAAGCCAAGATATTTTTTTACAAGTATGAATGCACATGACAACATCATACAAGGATCACAAAGATCGTAACAAAAGACTTTGCCACAATTCTAACAACTAACAAATCTTTGAACACCACTACCAAACCAACACATGCAAACAAAGGCCAACAACGACCATACACATGATGAGGACTCAAAGAAATGACCACTCATCAACAAAACACCATGCTAGGTTATAAATGCAAAATCCTAAAATTTGGTTAAGTCTGAATTTCTGAAGCCTTGAAATTTCTTAGAATCTTTATCTTATCTCAGAGAGGTCTAAAACCTATCTCAATTTTTTTTTACATATATTAAAATATATCTTGAATAGAAGAGATTAAATATACATCAACTTATACTTAAATGATATATCTTAAACACCTAAGAAAGACTATTTTGAACTGGAAAGGTGTGAATTCCAATAAGGTGTCCAAAACCAACTTTTGAAACTTCCTTGGCCAAGCCTAACTACTCCCTATTTCTCGCATGAAAAAGTGTGCTAGTCTCAAGTCTCGCATGAGAATTTACATCACTGTGCACAAGAAAGTACATTTCTATGCATGAGGATGTGCATGACTTTGTGCGAGGATTTGCACCAAACCACATGAGGACTTGCACCCAACAGTGGGAGGATGTGCATGACTTCATTAGAGGAAGTACACTTTTGCACAAGGAAGTACATTCTCGCATGAGGAAGTACATTATAGCACAGGGAACTACCTTCCTACATGAGAAAAAACAACAACACAACAAAAGGGAAAGACTAATAGGCATAAAAATATGAAAACCTCCACACTAGAGAGTACCAGATCCATGTATATCAAGGAACAAACACTCGAGTGCTAAAACAATAAGAAAGAGGAACATCTATCCATATAAACCATAGTAGCAAAGAATGTACTAAAGCAATATCACAGTGAACATAAGCAACATCAAAATGAACAAAACAACTAACTAAGTACGTAATTCCTCCCAAACGTCAATAACATCATAAGACCGTCATGGATCCTAGCCATCCTCTGCATGTAACATCCCAAGCCACTGATTAGATCATTAGTACTATCATAATAGGGATGTCACTACTAAAGCATGCTACAATATAAGCATTGGGAAATCTAACATGTTAGTAGAAAAGCATAAGATAATCCTACAAGTAGATAACATCACCTATCGCATGCTAATCATCATAATAAGGAAATCTAATATGCTAAACCAATAAAGAATAGATAATCCAATACAATAATTCAAATCATCTAATCATATGCTAAACATTATAATATGGGAATGTGTCAAATAAACTAACATCATCTAAATATGATATCCAAGCATTACAATGAAAGCATAAATCATAAGAAAGAATACTCTGGAACTCGAAGTACCAAGTGAAAAACATCTAGCAATGATTGCACTAGGACAATAAACCATCTTTGTACATTGGTCCCTAGCAGTGGTATGGGTAGCTATGCCTCCCAACCACATGGTACCTATAGATCCACTCTCACCATTCTAATGGAGATAATGATCCAACCATAAACACACAAAAACAACATCCATGGCTAACACTCATGCTAGACAGTATGATGGTTGTAACCAAGAACCTAAGAGAATGTAAGAAGTATAGGTCTTGATTAGATGCTCGATAGGCTACTAAGTAGGGGTTGTCATCATGGAGATTTTCTTGGCATTGACAAGACCAAGCTTGGATCATGTGGATACAAAATCCCTCAATAGAAAGGCTCTCACACATACATTTTATTATCTTAAGTTTGATTACCACTCACACATTTTATTTAGTTATCACTTATTCAAATCTCCCTCTATAATACCTATGGTGTCATGATTTCCAGGCCATGAGATAGGAGCCCCATCCATATTATACCCTACCCTACCCATGCTCATCCTATGACAAGTCCCTATGGGTATGCATATTCTCAACCCAACTCAAATGATCATGACTTCCAGATGTACCACAGAAGATCAGGCCTCGCAAGTCACCCAACAAATGTATGTGCACATACTCCTGTGTGGTGCACCACCATCATGAAGATCATAGCATAAGGAGAGGATGAGAACACAATGCAAAACAACACTCAACCAAAAACAACACAGGAGGATGGATTCTACAAATCCTAAGAACCAATAAAATCATACATCATGAAATCACTCAATGGCCTCAATCTAGGAGTATGGATTCTACATGAATCTCGATGATGCAACAAGACCAAACATCATGAACTTAGTCAACCTACCTTAATCCGTGAGCATGGATTCTACATGAATGCTAGTGTCCACGAAACAATAACAAAGGTTGAAAAAAAACCATAACAGCAGGTATAAAATCACTCAATCAAACAAAAAGTTGGGAGTACAGATGCACAATGCATCCCAATGAAAACACAAAGTGTAACAAAGGTCTGATTGATATCCAATAGATATTCTAGGTCCATGAGCCAATTCGTGCCAAGAAAACTAGAGAAAATAGGGTGATACACAAAATGAGGTAAAAACTCAAAATTTTGGAATTTTTTTGAAATTAAAACCCATTTGGCCTTTGGGTAAAAAAGTTCCAAAAATCTAAAAATAAATGATTTTGGAAATTGTATGCAAAAATGACCAGCATAACGGTGCAAAACTCCAAACCCTCATCCTAAAAAATAGGGAAATGCTCATACTTGACCAGCTGGGTAGAACCAACAAACAGAAATAGAGGAGAACACTAGTTGTCAACCTCTAGCCAAATGGATACCAAAAATAGAAGTAGAAATGGAGCAGAAATACTAAAATGGGAGAGCGCTACCTCATAGCCAAAAGAGAAAAATGAGAATCTGAACTAGAAAATAAAAAGCCCGCATTAGTGGCCAAAAATCACAGCAATCCAAGGTCTACCCAAGCTGGATTCAATGACCTCAACCTCATGATGATCCCATGCTCGTAGCTCCCACAACGAACAAAATAGTAAATACTCATGAAGAGGATTTTGGGTTTTACTCTCCAACTTTTTAATTTGAAAGTGAGAAGTGAGGAATTAAATTTCTTTTTGGATACTTGTTCACTTTTTGAGTGAATAATCGATCAAGGCAAATAACTAGTCAACCTAGTTAAACCCTAAATCAACCCAAACAAAAATAGGATATTCCTAGAATTAGGACTTCATCAATGGAAAAGCTGTTAGAAATTAAAATAAATCGATTAGAAAGCCCAAAAATTCAAAAATGCAAAAATTTCCTTTACAACTTTCACAATAATGTGAAACTCTAAATGCATAGACATGCTCACTAGTCTAATCACATAATGCAAATGAATTTGAATTTAATAATCACCAAAAGGTTTAATTAAAAAATTAAAATAAGGATACATCAGCCATATAGGGATGACATTGGTAAAATATGAATAGCTAAATCCCTAACTCCATATGCCACTGCCAGGGATATAAATCCTGCACACTAAACAACATGATCAAGTACAATTGCATATAATAACATAGCTAAAGAAATAAATGCATTATATCACCTAATTAAAAAATTTATTTAATTATATTAAAATAATCTATTTACATCACTCATGTCTGCATAAAGTATAACAATGTAGGAATGAAGTAAATAACCATAACATTAAATCCATCACATAACATAATCAAAGATATGTCTTGTTGGAATTATATATGGAGTAGCTGAGAGAGGGGGGGGGGGGGAGGGGGTGAATCAGTTACCACGAAAAAAAAATCTAGAGATCCCTTAGATGTCTTAAAACTTAATTACTGTTGTCACTAGATAGCCACACAAAAAAATGTTGTAACTTGGTAGATTAACTTGTTACTATTCTTTAAGCATTCACAATCATTAACATGCATGCAAAAGAAAATAACATGAACACAAGAGACACAAGATTTAATGTGGAAACCCAATATGAGAAAAAACACCAAGTAACTAGCTACCAATTTTCACTCTTCTAAAGTGAGCCCTGTTAGGAGCCAATTCTGTTAAAGGTTACAAAACACACTATTAGGTGTGACCTTGTTAGAGGATTTAATCACCCTATTAGGAGTGGCCTTGCTAGAGGACTTTAGAAAAATTTAGTAGAACTATCCACCTTGTTAAAAGATTTACAAAATGACTATCAAACCAACTCTGTTAAGAGATTTAGGAATTATTGCTACAATGGTGAGAAAATAACAATAAGTGACCTGAATGAGATGCAATTGATTTTTTCTGATACAGATCTCTACTTTGCTTCAATAGATCCTCACTGATCGAATACAACTCTACTACTCCTCAAGGATATCTAATCCTTCTTCAAAATTTTCTCACACTTCCTTTTCACAATCAACTCTCTTGCATACTCGCTCATTCATACATCCATCCATACATTTGAAATCACAACTTGACCTTTTATTTATACATTAAAAATTGTCAAGTTGGCTCATTTACAAGTTACATTTACCAATAAACCATACATCAGTCGGCTAAAAATATTACATTAAACAAATAAACTTTAATTCATAAAATAATGAAATCCTTCATTGGCTAACCCTGCTTGGTAAACATTGCTCTAGAAATGATTTTCAGTGTTAACCAAGTGAAGCTTAGTAAACACTACGAACTCTACAAAATCCTTTGGACACCAAGTGAACTCAGTAAGAACTAACTTTCCTTCACTGACCTTGTGAGCTTGGTAGAAATTTTCTTCTGCCATAAAATCCTTTAGTGCTTGGGTGAGCTTGGTAGAGATTAACTTCATAGTGTAACCTCCAGAAATGCTCGACAGACTTTGTAATTCTCTTTGCTAACCTTCTAAGCTCAGTAGACTCTGTCTTTTTCCTTGCTAACCAACTAAGCTAGGTAGACTTTGACTAATAACTGATATGACATTTGTGTAACATCAAAGACAACACACAATTGAATAATTGTATCCAACAATCTCCCTCTTTGGCATTGATGGCAACACAACATGTCATAGCAGAATGAAATTTGAAAATAAGCACTTTCTTGATAGAATATTTCTCCCTCTTAAATTTCATTCCACAAACTCCTCAAATATAGTAATCTCCCCTTGTGAAGGAATTACATAGCTTCTTTACAAACATCAAAATTCAAATTTCAGAAAGATATGATAGTATACTCTCCCTCTTTGACAACACATGCCAAAGACAATACAAACCAAATGAATAGCAGTATACCTTATGTACTAATTCATATGCAATATTTCCATGATTATTCTACATCAACTAAAAGATCTTCAACTTGATACTTGTTGATGCATCACTAAAATTTCATTTTAGTGAGCTTCATACAGGGGAATGACCCCTAACTTACCTCTTAGATACAAAAATGCATCGTTAGGTAAACACTTGGTGAATATGTCAGCAATTTGTTCTTTTATATGGATATATTCCAATCTAATATCCTTGTCCTGCACTAATTCTTTGACAAAGTGATTCTTTATTGCAATGCGTTTAATTTTTTAATGCATCACTGAATTTTTGGATATGTTGATTGCACTTGTATTGTCACAAAACATAACAATAGGTTCTTTGATTTCCTCCTTCATGCCTTCTAATAATTGTTTGAACCAAACAATAGTAGAACAATTTACTGCTACTACAACATACTCTACTTCAACTGTGGATTGGGATGTACAATTTTGCTTTTTTACTTGTCCAAGAAACCAACCTCTTTCTAAGAAAGAAAGCTCCTCCACTTGTAATTTTTCTGTCATCAACGTTTCTTGCCCAATCTACATTAGTAAACACTTTTAAATCTAGATTACCTCCAAATTTGTACCATAATCCATAATCTTCAGTGCCTTTCAAGTATCTCATGATCCTTTTGATTGCCATCATGTTATTTTCTCTTGGTTTTGCTAAAAATCTTGCTACAATACCAACTGCAAGGGCAATATCTGACCTTGTATGCACTACATACTGCAACTTTCCAATCATAGATCTATACGATGTCTAATCTACCTCTTTTGATTCATCATCTTTGGTAAGTTTCAATCTAGTACACATAGGAGTCCCAACTAGTTTGTAGTCTTCCATACCAAACTTTTTAAATATTTCTTTGATATATTTAGATTGAGTGATATAGATTCCATCCTTACTCTGCTAAATTTGAAGACCAACAAAGAATTTGATCTCACCAAACATTGACATCTCAAATTTCTTGTTCATTTGTTCTAAAAATTCTTTGCAAAGATCATCATTTCTTGTGAACAAAGTATCATCCACAAATATTTTTGCCAAAACAATCTTATTATCTGGTCCTTCCTTGATATACAAACTACTATTATCATTAGTTCTCTGAAAACCAATCTGAATAAGATAGCTATGAAATCTTTCATACCATACTCTAGGGGCTTGTTTTAGACCATACAATGCTTTTTGTAATTTGTAGACCATGTCCTTGTCTAGATCAACAAAACCTCCAGGCTGTTCAATGTAAACCTCTTCATCCAATATACTATTGAGAAATTCTTACTTAACATCCATTTGATAAATCTTAAATCTTTTGTATGCAACATATTCAAGTAGGGTCTTGACACTTTCCAATCTTGCAATAGGAGCAAAAGTCTCTCCATAGTCTATTCCTTCTTCTTGGGAGTATCCTTTGCATGCCAGTCTAGCTTTTTTCCTTGACACCTTACCATCTTCATTCAAGTTATTTTTGAATACCCACTTAGTTCCAATCACATTTTTGTCTTTAGGCCTGGGTACAAGAGTCCGTGTTTTATTTTTCTCTATCTACTTTATTTCTTCATTCATAGCCTCAACCCAAATTTCATTTTCTAATGCATCTTTGACACTTCTAGGTTCAAAATCAGCAAGTAAACAAGTACCTTTCAACTTACTTCTTGTCATAGTTCCTTTAGATTTGTCTCTAATGATCTGATTTGGTGCACAATGTCTCCTGACATACTTAGCTAATACAAGTTCCTTGCATTTTGAATGCTTTGTATTTTCATCCTCTTGCACTTTAGCTTCAAGTTATGGCTATTCTATTTGCTATGTGGGTCCTTCAGACTTGGTAGACATTGGCTTGGTAGCATCAGAATGTGAGTCAGGTTCCCATAGCTCAGTTTGAACTTCCTACAACTTGATTACTGAAGACTTAGGAGTAGAAGATTTTTGATTGACACATGTATCTGGCACCATACCAAGTTCAATGAAAAAAAATCTCTTGTAATCTTCTAGTTCCCTTTTGCTTTCTTCTTCACTTCTTTCTGCAAACTCATCAACTTTCACATGTGCACTTTCTATGACTTTGTGAGTAGACAAGTTCAAATATCTATATGCTTTACTTTTGCAAGAATAACCCAAAAATATTCCTTAATCACCCTTCACATCAAATTTACTTTTTCTAGATTCCTTCAAAATGTAACATTTGCTTCCAAATACCTTTAGATAACTTACCTTAGGTTTATAGTCATACCATAACTCATAGGGGGTTTTGAATGAATCATTTTTTAGTTGTACTCAATTCAAGGTATGAACTGTAGTGTTGATAGCTTCCTTCTAGTATTTGATAACAATATTCTTTTCAATCATTAAGGTTCTTGCATAATCCATGATAGATTTATTCCTCCTTTTAGCTATTCCATTTTTCTTAGGAGTTCCAGGGGCTGAAACCTATCTTTTGATCCCTCTTTCAATGCAAAAGTTATTGAACTCATGCGAACTGAATTCACCACCTCTGTCTGACCTTAAGCATTTTAGTCTTTTCCCTATTTCCTTCTCTACTCTAGCCAAATACCATTTGAACTTCTCAAATGCTTCTAATTTCTCTTTTAGGTACATGATAGTCATCATTCTTGAGTAATCATCAACAAAAAGAATAAAGAACTTTTCACCAATATAGCTTTCAATTTCAATAGGTCTACACAAATCAGTATGCACAATTTGTAAAACTTCTTTAGACTAATAGGTTTTACTTTTAAAGCTATTCTTTCCCATCTTACCAATTTGACAATTCTTGCATAGACCAACCTCAGGTTTCTTTATATAAGGAATGCCTTTTACTTTCCTAAATTTACTTATTTTCACCAAGTTATCAAAGTTCACATGACACAACCTCCTATGCCATAACCAATTTTCTTAACTTGAGCAATAAAACATAAACATTCACCAAGTTCAAGATAGAACAAGTTACCTTTTGTCTATGTGCCTAATCCAATCAGCTTTCCTTTGTCATCCAATAATCTTGCTTTTCTATGCATGAATTCCACTTTGAATCCGTTATTGAGTAGCTATGCCACACTCAATAGATTGTGTTTTAGTCCTTCTACCCAATATGCATTATCACATACAAGCTCTTTGGTTAGTGAGATTCTTCCTCTTCCTTTTATGCAACAAAGTTTATTGTTACCAAACCTCACACTACTACTATCATAGTCTTCAAAATGTTCAAACTTAGTTTTTTCACCAGTCATATGATGAGAGCAACCACTATTTATAATCCATGTATCATATTTTCTCACATGAGAAATAAGTGCCATTTCCTCATCATTATCAGATTCATCTTTCACAACAATGTAAACAATTTCATCTTCTTCATCATCAAAATCATTAGAGTCCTTAGCCATGAAACATGTTTTCTTACCTTTGTCATTGAATGATTTGAAGTCTTTCTTTCCATTGCACTTGTGACCTTTCTTCTCATCCTTGATCTACTTATTTGGGCACCTAGCAACAATATGTCCAATTTCTTCACATGAAAAACAAATTAGAGGAAGCTTACCTTTGTATTTACCTCTGCCTTTTGACTATTTCCATGCTAGTAGAGCTTCAACCACCTCAAGATCAATGTTTGAACTCTATTATAATTCTTCTTTACTCTCTGACTAAGAATCTTTTATCTTCTTTCCTTTCTCCTTGAGTGAAAGCTTGGCTTCAAAAGCTAATTCAATGTTCTTGGTAGCTGGAACATAGTTATCATAGTTATCTAGCTCAAATGCAGTCAATCTTCCAACTATGGCCTCTAAATTTATCTTATGATTTGCTTCACATATTCTTTGTTGAATTTTAGAAACTCTAATTGCATAAATAGGAAGTAATGTTTTAAGGACTTTACCTATAACTGTTTCCTCCTTGATATCTCCTCCAGAGGTTTTGATTGCACTAATACTTGCTTTGACTCTTTCAACATATTTTGCAATGTTTTCATCCTCTTTCATCCTCATTTGATCAAATTGTCCTCTTAAAATTTTTTCTTTGGCTCTTCTCACATTATCATCTCCTCCATAGATTTATTTTAGCTTGTTGCACATTTTAAAGGTAGTTTTATAGTCCTTGACATCATCAAATTCTTCATAGCTTAGGGTAGATGCAATGTCTATCATCATGATGTTATGAGTCTTCTTCTCAGCAATGTCATTAGCAGATAATGTACTGGGAGTTACATATGCATCATCTAGATATTTCAATCTTGTCTCTCCAATGGAAGCTAGATGGAGTGTCATGAGATCTTTCCATGCTTAAAAGTTATCCCTATTAAGCCTTGGAATTTCCCTTTTGTAAGACATCCTGATCTTTAGCTTAGATCCTTGAAATCCTTCCTGAAAGCACCAAAAGCTCTGATACCAATTGTTGGAATTATAGATGGAGTAACTAAGAGGGGGGGGGGGGGGGGGAGGGGGTGAATTATTTATCACAAAAACAAATCCAGAGATCCCTTAGATGTCTTAAAACTTAATTATTATTGTCACTTGATAGCCACACAGAAAAATATTGTAACTTGATAGATTAACTTGTTACTGATCTTTAAGCTTTCATAATCATTAACATGCATACAAAAGAAAATAACATGAACACAAGAGACACAAAATTTAATGTGAAACTTAATATGGGAAAAACCACCAAGTAACTAGCTACTAATTTTCACTCTTTTGAAGTGAGCCCTATTAGGAGCCAATCTTGTTAAAGGTTACAAAATACACTGTTCGGTGTGACCTTGTTAGAGGATTTAATCACCCTGTTAGGAGTGGCCTTACTAGAGGACTTTAGAAAAATTTAGTAGAACTTTCCACCTTGTTAGAGGATTTACAAAATGGCTATCAGACCAACTCTATTAAGAGATTTAGGAATTACTGCTACAATGGTGAGATAGTAACAATAAGTGACTTGAATGAGATGCAACTAAATTTTTATGATACAAATCTCTACTTTGATTCAATAGATCCTCATTGATAAAAATACAACTCTTTTGCTCCTCAAGGATATTTGATCCTTCTTCAAAATTTGCTCACACCTTTTCACAATCAACTCTCTTGCATACTCGCTCATTCATACATCCATCCATACATTTGAAATCACAACTTGATTTTTTATTTATACCTCATAGATTTTCAAATTGGCTCATTTACAAGTTACATTTACCAATAAACTGTACATCAGTCAGCTACAAACATTACATTAAACAAATAAACTTTATTTCTCAAAACAATGAAATCCTTTATTGGTCGACCCTACTTGGTAAACACTACTCCATAAATGATTTCTAGTGTTAACCACGTGAAGCTCGGTAAACATTGTGAACTTTACAAAATCCTTTAGAGACCAAGTGAACTCAGTAAGAACTAACTTTCTTTTGCTAACCTTGTGAGCTCGTTAGAAACTGTCTTCTACCATAAAATCCTTTAGCACCCAAGTGAGCTCAGTAAAGACTGACTTCATAGTGTAACCTCAAAAAATACTTGGTAGACTCTATAGTTCTCATTGCTAGCCTTCTAAGCTTGGTAGAATCTGTCTTTTGCCTTGTTGAATAATTGAGCTTGATAGAATCTGACTGATAACTAATATAACATTTGTGTAAAATCAAAGACATCACACAATTGAATAATTATATCCAACAATGTCCAAATACTGGATAATCAGATATCATAAAACACATTGTTGTCTCACAGTGGCATCGTTATGCAAATATGATCAAATGAATAACATAGTAGTTTAAATCTATGATACTAGAATCAAGGTATAACATTTGACCCTTGGGTGATCTCAAATGTTAAACATAACGAATGTAGATATCCATAGCACATAACCAATGAATCCAACATGGACAATCCATTTCTAAATATTTAAGCATTTGATAATGGTTGTTTAAACAAAAACAAGGATGAACTTAAAACACATAAGAAAACATAGTTAAAAACATGACTAACCATTGCAACAAGAAACTAGTCCAAGGTAGTAGGTAATAGTACACAGTGCAATCTCTACACACATCTCAAGGTAATTACAAAACAACCTTATGATACCACATCAATCCTAGTAACCAATAGCACAAACCTCAATGAGCCATAAATCACATCATAATCTCATAAATTAGTCATAAGCATAATCAAAGCAACTGATACAAAAACATAAATCAAATCACCTCAACAGTGTAGACCACTCATGGTCACAATCATGATCCATCACAACAAAAGATCAACAAGGTTGCATCCATCAGGGTGACTTACACAAGTCAAATGGGAGAGGCACTACATGGGGCCCAAACCTTAGTTAAAACTTAACTCACTATGAATGAACAAAAATGGTGCAATTGCCTTGTTGCCACTCAAACTCCAGTTAGCTCTTACCCTAGCGAGATTGTGTGAACCAAAGGGTGATTTGCGTGGTCACAACTTAAAAAATTCTAAGGCATAACATAAAAGGTCTACATATGCTTAGGAAAAAGGATATATCCAATACTAAATTATTTCATGAAAACCTTTTAATATTTGAATTTTGAAAACCCTAGGTGACCGTTGAGTAGTGTACCATTTGATCTTTGATTTTCTAGTGGGAGGGAATTATTTGGTTAACATTTTTGGTGACTTAGAGGGGATGCAAGCTTTCTTGGCATAAGACTTGTGGCCATTGAAGATCCATTGGGATATAGAGTCTCTAATCTATGAAAACCTATCCATTTCATCAGCTTTGCCACATTTTGAGTCATAAAACATGCCCTTCTACCTCTGCAAATCTACAAAGATAGAATAAAAACTCTTTACAACAAAACATGTGATCAACACTTCTTGGTAAACTAGAACAAATAGAAAGAAAAATATTCTAACTATGTACATGAAATATTCATTCTTATCAGAAACAAGGCTTGAGATATATTCCATTGGCTAGAATAGGCAAGATTTCACCATTAGGCATACTTAACTGGAAGCATTGGCTTTCTTGCAATTGATGATTACATAGGGACCACTCCATAGTGCATCAAATTTTGAATTTCTTCCTACCTTCACTCTCTCTGCATCCCACTTCAGTTCAAGATCACCCTCTCTAAAAATTTTGAACTTAGCCTTCTTATCAAATCTTTTCTTCACCTATTGTTGATGTGTTTCCAAATTTTGAATTGCTTGATGTCTCTTCTCCTCCAACTCCATCAATTGATGGGCTAATTCTAGGGATAGAAACTCTAATGAGATAAGAAGCCTTGCTTCCCTACCATACATCAAAATGAAAGGTGAGATTCTAATAGCCCCTTTAGGTGTTATTCTATCAGCCCAAAGGGTTGTTTTCAATCTTTGGTGCCAAAACCTTGGATTATCTTCAATTGTTCTTTTCATTATCCTAATTAGATTCTTGTTGGATAACTCAGCCAAGTCATTACCTTGGGGGTAGTAATTGGAAGAAGTGCTTAAGTATATGCCATGATCAGTCACCCATGCACAAATCTAAGCTCCTACATATGATTTTACATTGTCTGAAACTATGGTGGAAGAGGTACCAAACCTTGTAACATGTCCATCTAAGAATCCAACCACTAAATCCTCAGTAGCATCTTTTAATGTAATTGCCTTTATCCACTTGGTAAAGTAATATATAGTAGTTAGAATCCATTTATGACAAAAGCTAGAAGGAGGATTAATAAGACCAATAAAATATAATCCCCATTGGGAAAAAGGACAATCCATTTGAATAGGATGAAGTGGAAGAGCTACAAGCCTTTTCTTACCTAAAAAGAAATCAAAATTTTCACATTCTTTGACATACTTATGGAAATCATGGAATACGAGTGGCTAATAACATCTTGCCCTCATCATTTTCATAATAGTTGTTCATGTGGAGAAGTGACCACCATCAGGACCATCATGAATCTCATTAACCATTCTCTCTACTTGATCTGCACCAATACATTTTAACAAATCTCCATTGAAGTCCTTCCTAAATAGAATACCATCAACTATGGCATAAGGAATAGATTGCAATCTAAACTATCTTCTTTTTTCCCTATCTAATCCTTGAGGATATCCATTTCCCAATAAGAAGTTCATGATGTCATCTATCCAACTCATTAGATTGTCATCTCTCACCTCCCATTTTTCTATCGATACCAAGGCAACTTCTTCATCTATTATTTCTTGAGATGAGATCATCTCCTTATATAGTCCCTTCCCTCTTACCAACCTAGTGATCTAGATGTCCACATCATACTCCATCACCTTAGTGATTCAACCTACTCTTTTATCACTAATATCTTTGCTCAAGAGTAAATCCTTCACACTAGCATGGGGGACAAACAAATGGATCTTATTGTGGGATAGAAGATGCCTAAAATTATTCAAAGCTCTTATGACTATAAGAGATTTCTTCTCCACATATGTATAGTTATCTTCATACTCATTCAGCTCCTCACTAAAGAAAGAAATAGGTCATTCTTCATTCTTATTATTAAATTGAGTCAAAATAGAAAAAATACTTGACTCACCCCCTAAGGTGTAAAGAATGAAATCCTTATCAAAATTCAAATTGATGAGAGTAGGGGCTAAGGCTATGACTGCTTTGATCTCTTTAAAACTTTCTTTCCCTTCCTTGGTCCATGAAAAGACCATATTCCTTTTAAGCATAGCTATAAGAGGTTTCACCATGATAGATAAATTAGGAATAAATCTCCTCACAAAATTATTCTACCAAGGAAACTTTCCAAACCTTTCTTATGACTAGGAAGGGAGAGAGCAAGTATTTCCTTTGTTCTCTCTAAACCAATGGTCAGACCATCCTTAGATACAATGTATCCTAAAAATTTCCCTTGATTAGTAGAAAAGACACACTTTCTTGCATTCAAAGAACTTGCATACTCTCTACATCTTATAATTACTTATCTGAGATTGTCAAAATGATCTGCTACATTCTTTGAATACACTATGATATCATCAAGGTAGACCAACACAAACTTTTCAATCATGTTATTGAAGGCCATCTCCATTTCATTTTGAAATGTGGCATCTACATTTGTTAGTCCAAAAGGCATTTGACTATAGGAATAGGTGACCCATTTGGTGGTGAAATTAGTCTTATATCTATTAGCCTCTTTGACTAACACTTGGTCATAGCTTGAGAATCCATCCAAGAAAGAGAATCTCTCTAAACCACTAGCCTTAGATAATATATTTTCCATGGAAGGGAGAGGATGATGATTTTTAAGGGAGTCTTGGTTTGAATCCCTAAAGTCTACACATAGTTTGATTTCTCTACTCCCCTTCCTAACAAGGACAAGGTTTGATATCCAAGAGGAATGCTTAATAGAGAAAATTATATTGGTCTCAATTAATTTGGATAGCTCTTTTCTCATTAATGGCTCAATCTTTGGATTCACTAGCCTCTACTTTGCCTAATAGATTTAACATTATCAACTAAATCTATGGTATGTTGAAACAAACTTGGGTCAAAACCCTTCAAATCATCATATGTCCAATAAAATACATCATTAAATTCTTGACATAGATGAACACAACTTTCTTGCTTAGTTTCAAAACATACCTTCCCCATGTTTAGTGTCCTTTGATCAACAATTGCAACTAGCATATGATCTTTTTTTTTGTAGCAAGGTTCATGCCTCTATCCCTTTTTTGGTCATTAGGATAGAAGATACTCTCTAAGGTAATAAGACCCTAGGAAACTTATTAGAGCTAAGGTTGATGATTTGATCACCATACAGGTCATGTAATCTCTACTAATTTCTATCTAATAACTCTGCTTCATTTTGCAAGAAACCTACAATTTGTGCATCTGATTCAAAGACCTACCAATTGATATTATTATCAAGGAAAATAGGTCTAACCACCACTTTATTCTTCTAGTTATTCTCATCTTCAAGGCTCCTTGGCACATTATAAGATGCACAAAATATTGCAAGTCTATTGACATATCTATTTCCTTTTATAAGGATGCTCTAAATATTAAATGCATTCAAAATTTTAAGTAAATCCCATACTCTATGTTTATAAGACTTGAGAAAACAATTCTTGGTGATATTTTGATTCTTCACTTGATTAACCACCAGCTTGCTATCTCCATGTTGGTCTAATTTTTACAAAATAAGATTGTCCTAGTTCTAGGTATAAAATCAGAGTAATTTCTATGTCTTGCTTGCTAGGGTTTTCATTTTCTGCTATTGCAATTTAAAATTTTTTAAAATCCTATGAGAAATCCTATTAAGCCCTAAGCTTTATGCCTAGGTCTTGTGCTTTCTTTAAATTTAACTAGGTGTGGAATTTTTTGAATTTGGAATATTCCTCCTAGTCCATTTAAAGTCCCACTTTCCCATTTTGTGTTCCCAAAGTTTCAACACCGTCAGATCTTTGCAAGATCTACGGTGGTTTTTATGTCACTTAAAGGAAGTGTGAGAATTTTAACCTACATGACATAGAGACTACCAAAAAATAGAAGGATGGTGTTGTAAAGTGGAGAGTCAGTGCCAGATTTTCTTAATTACTCTAAATTTTGGTGATGTGATTGATGCCAGAGTTGTCAGTGCTAAAGAAGGGACTAGTTGGAGCAAATTCAAATCAGCATCACCAAAATTTGGTTTTCACTGTGGGTCACTATATTGTGATCGAAAAAAGGGTGTGCCGTGTCAGTAGCGACATAGTACCTTATCGGAGAATAGAAAGGATAGTAGGATTTTGAAAAAAAGTTGGGCACCGTGAAGTTCTCAAGTGATAATATGGATGTGTGCATTTATTACTCTATCAAAGGTATTGATAATAGCAATTATGAGGGAAATGTGGAGGAATTATTGCTGCCAAATTCTAAATAGTATTCATGAGTTTGCTATGTCGTAACTGGAAAAATAATGAATCTTGCCAATAGCAACACAATGACTTGATGGGAATTGGTTTTATGGCAGCAATTTTAGAAGATGGGTCCCAATAATTGTCTCATCAAGAATGAGCCACGTAATCTCCTTGACATGTTGGAATCCTATAATCAAACATATATGCACCAAAAATTTCAAGAACATGGGAAGTTGCTATGTCGTGATTGGAAAGTTCTTGCACCCTACCGGCAACAACATAACGCCTAACCTGAAAATGTGAAACACAATGGGGCCCAATCATGTGATGTCATAATAGGGATTAGAATATTACATTATCTACCAATTCAACAAGAAATTTTCAAGTCATCAGTGACATAGACCCACACCCAAGTCAAAAGAGAAGATGAGAGATTATGATTGTTGGATTAAATCAAATTAATGATCATCGCTTTGTCACTATGGGAAGCTGATCAATTTTTAAGGGCAGTGACATAGCAACCAAAGGGAGAAAAAAAAGGACCCTCCATAGTTGTGTTGAAACATGAATCAAATGCTTGTCATTAGATTGGGATGGAATCAATGGTTGTTGCTATGTTGCATAGACAACATGCTTGCTCTTTATACATAGCAATGTAGCAACTTGGTTACATGTGTCCTCAAGGATTAGTGGGTCTAGTTCATAACACCAGTAGTGAAGGAAAAGCACATGTGGAGAAATTTCATTGGATTAACCTATAGCATGGCGAGTGGAATACGAGTCATCCTTGTTTTTACTCCTAAATCGTTGAATTTTCTAAGATCTATGGTGCAAATTTGAATGTAGAAGGTGGTACCACTCTGTTTCCCTTACAATTTATTTATGAGGAATGAAAGCTTTACATGTGAGAAAAAAATAGAGTATATTGTAGAAAATCTTACCATTTCCATCCCACATGAATAAGATTTCAAGCCTCCAGAGAAGAGATCAGTGAGAAATCGTGTTGGGCTTGATCAAAATGTGAGACAATTTCCATTTGTTCATAAAGCATCTCAGAGTTATAGAGAAGAACAAACAAAACATCAAGTAAGTTCCTATGTTCTATACTCTTTTTAGTACTTTGGTTTTCTGCAAGTTATATTTGTCATGCCTCCAAAGAAGGTTTTCTCTAGTCAGGAAGACTATTTGGCCCAAAATATCCATGACAACCTTCTTGAATTACTCCTTGAGTCTACAAATGAGACTGTTAAAGTAAAAAAGTTGACCTCATTAAACCCTAGACTCAAGATTGATGGGCTATATGATAAGGGGAATTGGGTTAGGGATGTCAAGATTTCTCAAATTGGGCTTTCACTTTTAAAAAAATGGTTTTCCAAAAGGGATTTATTTGCCCCACATGCAAATATCTAGAACTTTGACTTAGGAAAGCTAGTAGTTCCTAGTGTTTTTATGGATTATGACCTCTTAAATATTGTTGCAAAAAATTATGATTCATTAATCAGAGTAGTGAGAAGAACTAATGGTGAGATTCTAATCACAATCAGCACTAAGGAAATTTGAGAGGTATTTGGCCTAGAGTCATTGATAGAGTATCATGTGCCCATTGATCTATAAGGGTTAGAAAAGGAACATCTATCAAAGAAGGATACAATTAGGTAGGGTGCACTGAGGGCACATATAGGCACAATTGGAACTTTACCAACAATCACAACATCCTCCAGGGAACCTTTCAAAAAGGGGTATTTCAATATCTAGGCTATGGAGGCATACAAGACTCTATGTAGAGTTTTTGGTGAAGATGAACATGATTTTATGCCCATAAGTTTTATGTATATGATTGTTCAGATTTCTTCTTTTGGTGTTGATGTAATTTTTGATTTTGCTTCCTACTTAGCAAAAGAAATTCACATAGACCTGGTTAGGATTGCAAAAGGCAAGGTAGAGAAAACTTTTGGTCACTATTCTTTGCTGATGCATATGTTTTTGTTCAAAGAAGTAACATATTTTGGTAAGAAAATGAAGTTGAACAGAGAACAGGATGGAGAATCATCGCCAATCTAGTTATGGAGTGCAGATATGACATGGGATGTGGAAAAATATAGTTTTGTCAGATTTGATAGGTACTCTGCTTCAAAATTGAGGTGCCTTTTATTAAGTGACAATCCCAGAGTGCATAAGGCACTGGTAAGTCTTATCTGGCCCATGGATAATCCTATTGGTTTGAAAGTATCACATAATTGGGGAGACATTATCCCATACTCTATCTCCACTATTCTTAGGATTTATGATTTTAAAGGAACCCCTCATGTATTGCCCTACCAGGTGCCATTAAAGGTAGGGGTAGCTGAAATTTTGTGGTAGTTAGGAGGATTGGAGGAGAGTTATCTTGTGAAAAGGGGTAGAGGCTCAATTTTCCCAACTTGCACTGCAACCCACCAATTTGTGATTACAAAAGGTGGTTGGAAATCCTTTTACAAAATATTAGACCAATATAAGATGGCTATGTCTCATTCCCATTTTTGTGACATTGAGGGATTCTGTGACTTGTCTTTTACGCACAAAGCTAAGATTGGTAAAATAAAAAATGAGCCATATTACCCTAAGGATATAATAAGAAATGAGTTCTCCTTGTAGAAGCAAGAAACCAAGAAGGAAAAGTGGAGGGTTTTCTCAAGGGTTTTAGAGTTTATACATTTTTTTGATGGGGATTATAGTCCTCTAGATAATGCCAGCATAGAGGTAGATAGAATCAATAAATTCATGATTACTTTTCCTAAAATAATGGAAACTATGAATGAGAAAAAGCAATTTTTTATTAATACATACCCAGACAAGGCCAAAGAGGTTATGAGGAGATTGGCATTTATTCCCAATGTAGGGGCAAGACATTTGATTGTCCAAAAGAGGTTAGGTTATACTTTGATACAAAATAAGAAGGCCATTGTGGATAAGGGTAAACAAATAGAAGAATCCACTAGTATTGTCTTGGAAGAGAGACTTGATGATCCCTCTCCTATGAGGTGAAAAGTAATGAAAGAGCAAGGTCCTCACATTGAAGAATATTCACCTACACAACCCCCTTTGCAGATTAGAGAGGAACAATTCACTGGAGAACAGATTGAACAATTGGGGTCCCAAGGAGGAATTTTTATTACCCAGGTAGAATTAGATGAGGGAATTCCCCAAGAGCCCCCTATGCCAAGCCTTGAGTTGATAGTGGTAGATTTTAAGGGAAGGGAACTAGACCCTATGATAGAGCAGGCTAGTCATCAATTTTTGTCAGATGATAGTTTTTTTAATTCTAGAGCCTTCCACCAATTTGCATGGAGGAAAAACATAGGAAAATATGAGGAAAGATGCAATAAATTGAAGGTTAAGCATCTAGAGATTAAATATGCAACCACTTAGGCATAAATAAAGTATGAGATGATAAAGGAGTTTCAAAGCTTGACCCTTGAGGAAGGGTGAGAAATGGTGAGAGCATCATGTGTTTTATTGCTTCCCAATTGGGATATAGCAGATGCCCTAATTTTTAATTCTGTTTCCAATAAATTAGATACATTGGACCAAAACAAAAAGGATATCTTAGGTGCTAAATTTAGTATAGACCAAGCTACTTTGGTTATTTGGTCCATCAGAAAAGCATCCAAAACAATGTCTCTACAATCAGATAGTACTAGGTTGATTGGTAGCTTAATTTTGAAAAGAGTTGAGGATACAACTTTTGTAGAGGATGCACATTTAAATGTTGGGACATCTCAATTGAATTTGGACATTGTAGAGAAGGATGAGAATAAGAGATTGGAGTTACAAGCCAAGTATGAGAGAGTTTTGGAAGCATTTAATAAAGAGGTTCAGAAAAGAATTGAACTTGAAAACAAGATAATGGGAAGGTCTTCCAGGCCAAGGATTACATATCCTTGCCCTCTAGTGGAACATTTTAAATCCAATCCTCTCATAGAAATACCAAATACTCCAAAAAGGCCACAATATTACACAGCTAAATATTTTGAAGAAGAGAAGAGAAAATTGTGGGCTTTACATTTAGCACTGAATGTGCAATATGAAGACAAACTGAGAAAGGTTCTCATGTATCTGGTTGATAAAATTTAATGGTCATTGTTTTATGATCAATTAGAAAAGGTAATAAACATGTTTTGTGAAATAAAAGTAGGTGATGAGGCCTTGAAACCTATTGTCAATAAGTGGAGTCAGAGAAGAAAGGAAATCACATTCTTTTGCTACTCTATCATAAGGTCTTCACATGATCATATTGAAGTAACTTATGATCTTGCTCATGATCTCACAAAATTTGATGACAAGAGAGTTGAGATACAAAGAAGGATTGTTAACTATTTGGATAAGTACAAGAGTAAGAATATTGATTTATTCCCACTTGCTTTGGATAAGAAAAATAAATTGAAAAATAAAAATGAATGGGATAAAGAATTAGATGATCTATTTTGTTTAAGAATGAATGAAGTCATAAATGAAAAGAGAAATGTATGGTGGGCAGCCAAAATAGAAAAACTAGTGAAGGCCCAGTTATTTTTTGATTATCTAAAGAAAGATTTTGTCAATATTGATAAAGAAGCAAAATATGTGATAAAAAAGCAAAGAGATATTTTGCAATTTAATTGGCCAAATGACACCCTTTTTGACAAGTGGAAGGCTGATGTTTCTTTTGATGAGTAGTGGGAAGAGGTTGAGAGTGATGATGATGAAATATAGATCATTGAGACACCTATAGAAGATCAGAAGAGAGAAGAATACAAAGAAGGGCAACCATCTCACGTCAAAAGTACCTTGGGTCAAATGGATGATATGGCAAAAATGAAACCAAATATAGCTATCACCTTAGTAGTACATGATGATGCAAGTGGAAATGCTAGAGTAGAGGTGAATTTGTAAGAATCAGAGCTTGACACATCATTGGAAAATATGATAGCTACATATGCCGAGGACTCAGAATAACTAAAAGCCAATTATAGGATTTGTAGCATTTGAGAATGTAATAGAAGAGGGGCCTACTAAAGGAATAATCTGATATACAAATATTTTTGTTACATAGTTTTTGTCTTTTTGTGATAGATAAATGTAAATATATTGTTGAGTTGACATCTTTCAGTTCTCTATGCCTGAAGCTTTTTGCATATCACTCTATTTAAGTGAGATTCCAAGGCTAGAGAAGGGTCTAATTTCTAATACAATTTTAGTTTATATTGAGTATGGTTTAGTCCAGTTTATTGGTGCAAAACTTAGGATGTATTCTCTTTGCAAATACTTGGGAATATATTGATGTTATAGGGGTCTAATGTCTTTTCTAGAGTCATTCTAAGTTTTATTAAAATTGTCTACAAATATTCAAAGGAAATTAATACAAAATTGAATTCTCCTCATATATGTTCTTGTTGAATTTTGTCTCCATTATTTATACCTAGTTATTCTGATATTGTGTGAACAAAGCTTGTCCAATTAAATGCAATTTACTTAGATTGTATGCCAATTCATTATTGCTATTGATATAATGAATTAAGTAAATGCTTTAGTGAATTTTATAGGGTTGCTATGGTAATAGAAAGGATGTCTGTAAAAATGAATTCCAGTAAGAATTACTGGTAGTAGTGGTTGTAATGCAATCAATTAGATCTATAAATTGAAGTAGACTCTAAATCCCAATGGAAGAGGCACTGATCTAGTTAATCCAGTCTACAGAAAGATAGATCATGAATAAGCACCAAGCTTAAAATCAAAATCAACTTTATTTTACCATTTGAAGAGTTTCAAAGATGGTCAACACTTGTTTGCGTGTAATCTCTCAACCTTAATTAGCTACTATTGTTGGATATATTTGCAAATTTGAGAAGAATGGTGACCAAATCTACATATAAGGGATGTATATCATCTAAAAATGTCAAGGAATGGATAAATTATGTATATGTTAGAGATAAAATATAAGAATTAGAATGAAACTAATATGAATCTCATACAAAAATATTCATATCATCCCCTAGGTATACCCACCTTGGTTCTACAAAGCATAGAGAGTAGAAAACTAGTCCTAGTTTTGTTGAAGTTGGATCCAAATAATATGCATACATAATTGTTAATGGGAAGTAGCTAGTCCCTAGATTTGTGAGTAAAATTATCTTGGTATTGAGCTTTTGTTGTTCAATAGTTGAAAAACACCAACACTCCATATACACTTAAGACTTGAATTCCACTTTTTTGAACAGACCTAAATCAATGCCTCATACTCAACCACATTATTTGCACAACTAAATTGAAACCTAAACGAGATGTAGCACCTTTCTAGTTCGGGAGAAACCAACATCACACTAGCCCCTAATATATTTGTATTTCTTGATTCACCAAATTACATACTCCATGTCCCACTTGTGTCTTCTTTGTTCTTCATTAGGTTAGGGGTGAGAGTATCTTTCTCTGATATAAAATAAGTACCGAGGCCTATTTCAAAGGTTTCTAATATAGGATCAAACTGATATGCATTAGCCCATTCATCTAAGAGGAAATTTGGTATCTCTACTAGAGAAGTGGTAGGCTCATTTGCTTTGTCATTTTCATCTATCTCTAGGATGGTGTAGTTCAAATTGATGAGATTAAGAGTGTAGGACTCAATATGATGGAGGGCTAATGGTTCTACTCTGATTGAAGCTTTGGTTCTGTACCTCATTCTAAAACACATGTATGACCAATTAGAGGATATGTAACCACCTATTTGGGCAGTGAAATCTCTTGAAAGACAAATGGAAAAGTGTAGTTTAACCTCAACAATTGATATATCTTGAACTACAGTACAACCAAGGCATGCATGTAGGGCCATTTCAACATTCCTAAGGATTCCTACAGTTTTGATAGTACTACCATCTAACTACAATACATCTTTAACAATGGGTTCATATTTTATTTCTAAGATATCGACAACACACTTGGGCATTACTGAACTATTAGTCCCTAAATCAATCATGCAGTTGTGGACTAGCTTATCTCATATAATCAAAGAAACATAAAATGGAGGAGGTATAACCTTTTTACTTGTTTCTACCTCTTTTGATGGTTGTACCAAACTTATGGAACTCTCCATGCTAGGTGGCTGATCCTTTGATTAAATGCTCTCCAATCCTTGATGTAGTAGCTTATTTTGCAATGGTATAGTAGCAACAACATCTCACGTATAAATATTCACATTTTTCCTCTTCATTTGATCTACCACATTGAGTGATGCATTAGGTTCTTTGGTAGAAAACTTGGGAGCTACATATGTAGGAAGTTGAGATGAAAAAACCTAAGGGTCATTCACATCTCCTTTGCTATTATTTTTATTTGCTACCGAGGAGCATTGGCAGGTAGATTAACACTATGTTTCTGATCCACTTCTTGTATATGAGGTGATGTTGAAGCCTGATTAGGAAGGGTAGGAGTAACATCTTCAAAAAATCTTCTCTTGGTCCTAGTATTGTAAGCACAAGAATATCGGTTTACATTGCAATGCTATTCCACGTGATGGTTCATGAAAGAACAACCACCTTGCTAAAAAGTATCAGCAGGTTGATTAGCATTGTGTTGTTGGGAAAATTCTTTCTCTAGTGTAGTTAATAACAAGTAAGATTCTACCTTTTGACACATGCAATATCCATATGAGTAGTTACAAGAAGGGTAGAAATCTTGATCTTGGGCAAGATTGTTCTAAGGGACTAAAGCCCTATTTAGGTTGGTTTTTTTAGTCTTGGTGTTGTCGATAGGTCTATTCTAATTGTAGGGAACATAATTTTGGTTTAGAGGTCTATTATGTATGGGACCTTGATATTGGAGTTGGGAATGCTTATTATTTTGAGATTGTTTCCTCTTCATAGTCACCAACTCATTGCTCATTTTTTGCACTACTGTACTATTGTCCTCCATCTTCTTTCCTTGATCTTGCATCCTCTTATCCACATTCTACATTAGTGTCTGCATCATGGCCTCAATCCTATCAACTCCATTAGAGGATGTGGAGGCTATTGGGACCATAACAAGAGGCTAACTTGTAGAGGAAGTATGAATAGAGGGTACAATAGGTTCATAATTGGGCATGTCAGGTAAGAAAGGCATTAGGGGCCTTGGAGCTAACTTCCCTCCTTGTATCAAGATATTTTATCCTCTTATGTAAACCTCATAAGCATTTGGTAGAGTGTTCCCTCCCATAGATTATAGAGTGGTAGTAGTGTCACTATTGAAGGCTTTGAGGTAATACAAGAATGCATTACCAAGAGAAGGCTTTACTATAGTAGATATTCTATCCCATGTCTTTTGAAATCTATAATTAAAACTAGTCATACATTCATGGGGTGCCCTCTTGATAGTTGTTAGGTGTTCTAAAAGTGATAGGTGATCACTTTTGTCCTTAAAAGGCTTGCATAGGGCTGCTCCTAACCCATCCCAATCAACAATAGAGTTATGAGGAAATCCTCTATACCATTGTAGCACTTTCCTCTTTAAGGATGAAGCTAGAAGCCTAAGAAAACATCATCCTTAGATATTTCATGTACATTACAAACATTTTCAACTTCTTGGATGCATTCTAAGGGGAAAATGGAGGTTTCACTAGTAAACTCAAGTATAATATTAAGATTTGATACTAGTATGTCATATCTTTAGGATAATAGGAGAGGACCTCCACCATTAAAGGTGGTGAAAGAAAGAGATCTAGCCATGTAAGCAAGTGATCTATTGATATGAGTAGATGGTATTATAGGCTAAGATCTAATAATAGGAGTGGAGATGGATATTACAAGGGTATGTGTAACTAATGTACTCCTAACTAGTGATAGAGATACCCTAGCCTTTCTTGTTGGATTAGAAAATGAAAGATTATGGTATTGGAACTTACCTCTAGAAGATGTCCTTGTTTCATCTTTGGGCATGAATCATAATAACTTGGTCTATAAACCATATGTAAAATGGTTTAATGTCACCAAGTGCTTGGATATGAGCCTCTCAAAGGCCTAAAAATACCAAGAACACAACTTTTTTCTCAACACATATTGGAAACTTTCTTCTTTGACACTAGTTGTTTGATACAATTGTTCAATTGTGTGTCTTTGATGTTACACAAATGTCATATTAGTTATCAGACAGAGTCTACTAAATTCAGTTGGTTAGAAAAGCAATTTATAGGGTCTACTGAGCATTTCTAGTAGTCACACTGTGAAGATAGTTTCTACCGAGTTCACAAGGTCAGTGAAGGAAAATCAATTTTTACCAAGTTCACTCGGTCTCCAAAGGATTTTGTAGAGTTCACAGTATTTACCGAACTTCACTTGGTTAACACTGGAAATCATTTCTAGAGCAGTGTTTACCAAGCATAGTCAGCCAATGAAGGATTTCATTATTTTGAGAAATAATGTTTAATTGTTACATATAATAACTATAGCTGACTAATGTATTGTTTATTTGTAAATGTAACTTGTAATTGAGTTAACTTGACAATTTGTAAGGTATAAATAAAAAGTCAAGTTGTGAACTCTAAAGTATGAATGGATGTATGAATGAACAAGCATTCAAGTGAGTTGATTGTGTAAGAAGAAGTGTGAGAAAATTTTTAATGATTGGATATCCTTAAAGAGTAGCAAAGGTGTATTCGATCAATGAGGATCTATTGAACTAGAATAGAGATCTTTAATAGCAAGGATCAGTTGCATCTCATTCACATCACTCATTGTTACTTTCTCACAATTGTAGTAGTGATTTTATTTATCTCTTAACAAAGTTGGTTTAGCAGCCATTTTTGTAAATCCTCTAATAGGGTGGATAGTTCTATTGAATTGTTCTAAAGTCCTCTAGCAATGCCACTCCTAGCAGGGTGATTAAATCCTCTAACAAGGTCACACCTAACAGTGTGTTTTTTAATTGGCTCCTAATAGGGCTTACTTTAGAAGAGTGAAAATTGGTAGCTAGTTACTTGGTAAATTTTTCACGTTAAATCTGGTGTCTCTTATGTTCATGTTATTTCTTTTCCCATGCATGTTAATAATTGTGAATGCTTAAAGATTAGTAATAAGTTGATACACAGTTCATCTACCGAGTGATAGTAGTAACTAGTTATTTAAGACATCTAAGGGATCTATGGATTTTTTTTTTTTAGTAACTAATTCTCCTTCCCCCTCTTAGTTACTCCATCTATATTTGAAACAATTGGTATCAGAGCTTTTGGTGCTTGCAGGAAGGATTTCAAGGATCTAAGCTAGAGATCAAGATGTCATACAAGAGGGAAATTCCAAGGCTTAACAAGGATAACTTTTTAGCATGGCAAGGTCTCATGAGACTCCATCTGGCTTCCGTTGGAGATACAGGATTGAAATATCTACATGAAGCATATGTAACTCCTTCTGGTACATTATCTACTAATAACATTGCTGAGAAAAAGACTCGTAACACCATGATGATAGACATTGCATCTACGCTAAGCTATGAAGAATTTGATGATGTCAAGAACTACAAAACTGCCTTTGAAATGTGGAACAAGCTGAAAGAAATCTATAGAGGTAATGATAATGTAAGAAGAACCAAAGTAGAAAGTCTAAGAGAACAATTTGATCAGATGAGGATAAGAGAGGATGAAAATATTGCTAAATATGTTGAAAGAGTCAAAGTAGTTGTCAATGCAATCAAGGCTTCTGGAGGAGATATTGAGGAGGAAATAGTTGCAAGAAAAGTTCTTAGAACATTACTTCCTATTTATGCAATTAGAGTCTCTAAAATTCAAGAAAGAAGATGTGAAGCAAATCATACGATAAATTTAGAAGCCATAGTAGGAAGATTGACTGCATTTGAGCTAGATAACTATGATAACTATGTTCTAGCTTTCATTAACATTGAGTTAGCATTTGATGCCAAGCTTTCATTCAAAGAGAAAGGCAAGAAGATAAAGTATTCTCAGTCAAAAAGTGAAGAAGAATTAGAATAGAGTTCTAACAGTGATCTTGAGGTGGTTGAAGCTCTACTAGCCTTGAAATATTCTAGAGGCATAGGAAAATACAAAGGTAAGCTTCCTCTAATCTATTTTTCATGTGAGCAATTGGTCATATTGCTACTAGGTTCCTAAACAAGCAAAACAAGGATGAGAAGAAAGGTCATAAGTGCATTGGCAAGAAATATTTCAAATCATTCAAGGACAAAGGTAAGAAAACATGTTTCATGGCTAAGGCTTCTAATGATTCTGATGAAGAAGATGATGAAATTCTTTACATTGCTATGAAAGTTGAATCTAATAATGATGAGGAAATGGTAATTATCTGTCATGTGAGAAAAAATGATATATGAATCATATATAATGGTTGTTGCTCTCATCATATGACTGGTGATAAAACTAAGTTTAAACAATTTGAAGACTATGATGGTGGTAGTGTAAGGTTTGGTAATAACGAACCTTGTTGTATAAAAGGAAGAGGAAGAATCTCGCTAACCAAAGAGCTTGTATGTGATAATGCATATTGGGTAGAAGGACTAAAACACAATCTATTGAGTGTAGCACAATTACTCAATAATGGATTCAAAGTGGAATTCATACATGGAAAAGAAAGACTATTGGATGACAAAGGAAAGCTAATTGGATCAGGCATACAAACAAAAGGTAACTTGTTCTATCTTGAATTTTGTGAATGTTCATGTTTTATTGCTCAAGTTGAAGAAAGTTGGCTATGGAATAGAAGGTTGTGTCATGTGAACTTTGATAATCTGGTGAAAATAAGAAAATTGAGGAAAGTTAGAGGCATTCCTAGTGTAAAGAAACTTGAGGTTGGTCTATGCAAAAATTGTCAGATTAATAAGATGACAAAGACTAGCTTTAAAAGTGAGAACTATCAGTTTGAAGAAGTTTTAGAAATTGTGCATATTGATTTGTGTGGACCTATTGGAATTAAAAGCTATACTAGAGAAAAGTTCTTCATTCTTTTTGTTGATGATTACTCAAGAATGATGACTATCATATACCTGAGAGAGAAATCATAAGCATTTCAAAAGTTCAAGTTGTACTTGGCCAGAGCAGAATAAGAAATAGGGAAAAGACTAAAATGTTTGAGATCAGACAGAGGTGGTGAATTCATCTCCCATGAGTTCAATAACTTTTACATTGAAAGGGGAATCAAAAGACAGGTATCAGCTCTTGGAACTCCCAAGAAAAATGGAATAGCTAAAAGGAAAAATAAATTAATCATGGACTATGCAAGAACTTTAATGATCGAAAAGAACATTGCTATCAAATATTGGAAGGAAGCTATCAACACTATAGTTCATACCTTAAACTGAGTATAGCTGAATAAAGACTCATTCAAAACCCCCTATGAGTTATGGTATGGCTATAAACCCAATGTAAGTTACCTAAAAGTATTTGGAAGAAAATGTTACATTTTGAAAGAATCTAGAAAAGGTAAATTTGATGTGAAGGGTGATGAAGGAATATTTTTGAGATATTCTTGGAAGAGCAAAGCATATAGATGTTTGAATTTGTCTACTTAGAAAGTCATAGAAAGTGCACATGTGAAAGTTGATGAATTTGCAGAAAGGACTAAAGAAGAAAGAAAAAAAAACCAGAAGTTTATAGGAGATTTATTTTCATTGAACCTGATATAGTGCCAGATACCCCTATCAATCTGGAATCTTCTACTCTCGAGTCTTTAGTAACTGAGTTGCAAGAAGTTCAAACTAAGCTACAGGAACCTAAGTCACATTCAAATGCTACCAAGCCAATGCCTACTGAGTCTGAAGGACTCGAGCAATAGACAAAACAACCAGAACCCAAAGTTGAACTGCAAAAGGATGAGAATGCAATACATTCAAAAGGCAAGGAACCTATCTTAGCAAAGTATGTTAGGAGACATCATACACTAGATTAGATCACTAGAGACAAATCTAAAGGAACTATGACAAGAAGTAAGTTGAAAAGTACTTTTTTACTTCCTAATTTTGAACCTAGAAGTGTCAAAGATGCATTAGAAAATGAAAGTTAGATTGAGGCTATGAATGAAGAGATAGAGTAGATAGAGAAAAATAAAACATGGACTCTTGTACCCAAGCCTAAAGATAAAAATGTAATTGGAACTAAGTTGGTATTCAAAAATGAGTTGAATGAGGATGGTAAGGTGTCAAGGAACAAAGCTAGACTGGTATGAAAAGGATACTCTCAAGAAGAAGGAATAGACTATGGAGAGACTTTTGCTCCTATTGCAAGATTGGAAGGAGTCAAGACCCTACTTGCATATGCTGCATATAAAATATTTAAGGTTTATCAAATGGATATCAAGTCAACATTTCTCAATGGTATATTAGATGAAGAAGTCTACATTGAGTAGCCTGAAGGTTTTGTTGATCCGAACAAGAAGGACATGGTCTGCAAATTACACAAAGCATTGTATGGTTTGAAACAAGCCCCTAGAGCATGGTATGAAAGATTGCATAACTATCTTATTTAGATTGGTTTTTAGAGAACTAATGATAATAGTAGCTTGTATATCAAGGAAGGACTAGACAACAAGATTGTTTTGGAAGAGATATTTGTGGACGACACTTTATTTACAGAAAATGATGACCTATACAAATTTTTTTTAGATCAAATGAACAAGGAATTTGAGATGTCTATGTTTGGTGAGATCAAATTCTTTTTTGGTCTTCAAATTCAGCAATGTAAGAATGACATCTACATTACTCAATCAAAATACATCAAGGAGATACTGAAAAAGTTTGGTATGGAAGACTGTAGACCAATTGGAACTCCTATGTGCACTGGTCTAAAGCTTACCAAGGATGATGAATCAAAGGAGGTATATTTGACATTGTATAGATTTATGATTGGAAAATTGTAGTATGTAGTTCATAGAAGGCTAGATATTGCCCTTACAATTGGTATTGTAGCAAGATTTTTAGCAAAACCAAAAAAAAAAACATGATGGTAATAAAAAGGATCATGAGATATTTGAAAGGCACTAAAGATTATGGATTGTGGTACAAATTTGGAGGTAATCTAGATTTAAAAGTTTTTACTAATGAAGATTGGGAAGAAAACATTGATGATAGAAAAAGTACAAGTGGAGGTGCTTTCTTTCTTGGAAAGAGGTTGGTTTCTTGGACAAGTAAAAAGTAAAATTGTACATCCCAATCCACTACAAAAGTAGAATATATTGCAGCAACAGTAAACTGTTCCAATATTGTTTGGTTCAAACAATTATTGAAAGGCATGAAGGTGGAAATCAAAGAACCTGTTGTTATGTTTTGTGACAATACAAGTGCAATCAACATATCTAAAAATCTAGTGATGCACTCAAAAACCAAGCACATTGCAATAAAGTGTCACTTAGTGAGAGAATTGGTGCAGGAT
Source organism: Cupressus sempervirens (assembly GCA_028749045.1). Lineage (NCBI taxonomy): Eukaryota > Viridiplantae > Streptophyta > Pinopsida > Cupressales > Cupressaceae > Cupressus > Cupressus sempervirens. Next base: position 191,486,398 of record CM053788.1, read on the forward strand.
AAGGAGATCAGATTGGAATATGTCCATACAAAGGAACAAATTGCTGACATATTCACCAAACCTTTACCTAAGGATGCATTCTTATATCTAAGAGGTAAGCTAGGGGTCATTCCCCTATCTGAAGCTCACTAAAATGAAGTTTTCGTGATGCATCAACAAGTATCAAATTGAAGATCTTTCATTTGATGTAGTATAGTTATGGAAACATTGCATATGGATCAGTACATAAGGTACATTGTTCTTTATTTGGTTTGTGTTGTCTTTGGCATGTGTTGTCAAAGAGGGAGAGTATATTGTCATATCTTTTTAAAATTTGAATTTTTTTGTGAATAATTTGATGTAATTCCTTCATAGAAGTAGGTTACTATATTTGAGAGGTTTGTGGAATGAAATCTAAGAGGGAGAAACATTTTTTAGAAAAAGACTTGTTTTCAAATTTTATTCTGCTACGACATGTTGTGTTGCCATCAATGCCAAAGAGGGAGATTGTTGGATATAATTGTTCAATTATGTGTTGTCTTTAATGTTACACAATGTCATATCAGTTATCAAATAGATTCTACCAAGCTCAGTTGGTTAGCAAACTGATTTATAGAGTCTACCAAGCATTTTTGGTAGTCACACTGTGAAGATAGTTTCTACCGAGCTCACAAGGTCAGCAAAGGAAAATCAGTTCTTACTAAGTTCACTTAGTCTCCAAAGGATTTTGTAAAGTTCACAGTGTTTACTAAGCTTCACTTGGTTAACACTAGAAATTATTTCTGGAGCAGTGTTTACCAAGTAGGGTCGACCACTGAAGGATTTCATTGTTTTAGGAAATAATGTTTAATTGTTTCATATAATAACTATAGCCAACTGATGTATTGTTTATTGGTAAATGTAACTTGTAATTGAGCCAACTTGAAAATTTGTAAGGCATAAATAAAAGGTCAAGTTGTGAATTCTAAAGTATGAATGGATGTATGAATGAGTGAGCATGCAAGTGAGTTGATTGTGTAAGAAGAAGTGTGAGAAAGTTTTGAATGATTAGATATCCTTGAAGAGAAAAAAAGGTGTATTCGATCAATGAGGATCTATTGAAGTAGAATAGAGATCTGTAATAGCAAAGATTAGTTGCATCTCATTCAGGTCACTCATTGTTACTTTCTCACAATTGTAGTAGTGATTTTAAATCTCTTAATAGAGTTGGTTTAGCAACCATTTTTGTAAATCCTCTAACAAGGTGGACAGTTCTATTAAATTGTTCTAAAGTCCTCTAGTAAGGCCACTCCTAGCAGGGTGATTAAATCCTATAACAAGGTCACACCTAACAATGTGTTTTGTAACCTTTAATAGGGTTGGCTCCTAATAGGGCTCACTTTAGAAGAGTGAAAATTGGTAGCTAGTTACTTGGTGGTTTTTCTCATATTGGATTTCCATATTAAATTTAGTGTCTCTTATGTTCATGTTATTTCTTTTTGCATGCATGTTAATAATTGTGAATTCTTAAAGATCAGTAATAAGTTAATACATAGTTCATCTATTGAGTGACATCAGTAACTAGTTATTTAAGACATCTAAGGGATTTGTGGATTTTTTTTTATAGTGACTGATTCTCTCCCCCCCCCCTCTTAGTTACTCCATCTATATTTCCAACACTAGTGAGCTTGAAATCTTCTAAATATAGTCCCACCAGGCATGCTAAAAAATATTGTCACAAAAGCTTTCACCCTTGTACAGAATTTTTACCTAAGGATAACCTTTTGAAACATGGAAAAAACCTCTAAACTATGGGACTTGAACTGTGAGGTTGAGTCTCTGGAGAAGGTCAATTTGTTTGGCTATCAGGATGCACCTAAACTATGCTTGAAGAGGAAAAGGAAAAAAGAATACATGAAAACAACAACATAATCTATTCTAAGGAGGTGATGCACCAAAATAGGGTGTTCAATGCCACCTCTACCTATATATGGACACTTGAACTATTATGATATCAAAGATATATAGATTCATGCTTGCTTAAATCCTAAAATCACATGTAGATTAGACAACAAGTATGAATAGCACAAGGAAAAGAAGTTCACTTATATATCATTCATAGGTTAAAAGATATACAATAATGCAAATTGTAGATAGCCATGAAATATTGAAGAAAGGGAAATAGATCTTGTATAGTACATCAATGATTGCAAGAGATAAGGTAGAATATCATGAATAGCTCAAAATCCAAGGAAATTTACCATGCGCATGTTGAACATGCCAAGGAAAATAGAGAATAATCTCCCCTTTAGGGTTACAAAATGTGCTTTTATAGCTTAAGAATAACTAGATATTTCTAACTGAGAATCACTTCACAATCACTACATCCAACCATTATTGCAAATCTAGAAAAAAATCTAATCATGGTACAAACTTAGATGTTGGGAATTCACTTTTACACCAAACAAAGATCTAAGAGGTTAGGAATGATGGCCATTAACTTATGACTTAGTAGATGGATCAAAAGGTGGTGATGGAGTGTTATTTTGCATTTTTCAAACCTAGGGAATGATGAAGGTGGTTGCATGAGATCAAAAAGATCAGAGCTATCATCAAAGAGCTACTTCCTTTGTCATAAGTGTGCCAAATTAGCTATATCATTAGTCAACTAGAGTCAAACAATTAGGCTTTGCCATGTGGACCAATCATCCTTTACCATTCTACCACTCTACCAACATTCCACCCTATGTCTTATGTTTGACCACCTGTGATCACAACTTCACCACCACCTTTCTTCATTAACATATATTGCCTACAAAACCATGACCATCTAGCTCTGACCACTTTGCAACCTTCCCTTGACACCTTTTATTAACTACTGTGACCTTGCAAAGATTGAGATCCTGATTGCATTTGCACCATCACCACCATGACCTGAGGTTTACCTCCTAAACTTGTGACCAAGTGAAACAAAGAAGTCACTTGATCACAAATCTAACTATAGCTTCCTCTTAACATTTTACAACAGTGCACTACCCATAGATCTAAAAGATCTAATGGTGTGAAATATATCCTTGAAACACTGAAGATTTTTCTCTTACCACACTATCATGACTTAAACCATGGTCCATCAAATTAACCTTGTGACTAAGCGAACACAGTGCAATCACACCATCGAGGCCTAAACAACACTCTAAAAACTAAAATGCAAAATACAAAAAAGAAATAAAGAATCTACACTCTAGAACAACACTTAAATTGTAACATGGATTTATAAGTTTTATTCACCTCAAAACTTCTCAAACACTATTATATATATTAGAATTAAATAAACTCTTTAACTCTCACCATATTATTCATTAAAAATCTAGAGTTTCAACATTTTACCCTCATAAATTTATTTGTTTAAATGTCATCTCATAGACCTAGTTTTCACTTCACTCTTCCTTGTTAGGTGCCTATGCTAAAACTACAAGTCTTTCAAGATAATCAAGCTAATCTCCCAATTTAATCCCTAAATATCATAATGTGTCATCTACTCCATTAGCCTGAGTGTATGCACAAGTATGGGGGACAAAAAATGGGGTATAGGATGCCACTTTTTTTAATAAAATAAATAAAATCTAAACTTCAATGAGAAATTAAAGATAGTTAGAATCAAAATTTGAAAATGTGATAAGATCAAGAGTTTTAGAACCCAAATCTATTTTTGTATCTTACTTTTTTAAAAAAAAATGGTGGAAATTAAGGCCCTTAAAAAGGGGGAGGACAAAAAGTGGTCATGTATTCTATGAGAAAACATAACTTAGAGGTTAGTGTGCTCCCCCTAAAAAGTTTTACTTTTTTAATTGAAAACATGTAATTAGTTTAGTGAGAATTAGCTAACACAACATAGTTTATGAGTGTGTGCACCAAGATGGTGTACATTTTAGTGCACACCCTTGAAAAAAAAATTGATAACTTGATCATGTAATATCCCTCCTTCGCTATAATTGTAGACTTAGTTGTTAAAGTTCTATATGACTCTTCTCTAGATATGTTATCCCTTAATTGATATTTGAAATGCAATACTTTGATATGTTGAGTAATTGATTATGTTAGGTTGTAACAATTTCCTACTTGCAGTGATGATGCCTTAATTTCTCTTAGTTAGTTAATGAAACTACTTTTGTGATGATGTCATATGGTGTATCTTAATTTTTTTTTATTATGTGCTCATGATGATGAGATGTTCATGTTAGAATATGATGTTATATATATTTAGGATTTACTATTATACTTACCCATACTTCCATATGCATGGTGTGTATGTGTGTGTGTGTGTGTGTCTATTTTACATTTATGTTTGACATGCTTGATATGGCTGAGGTAGGGAGTCATAGTCACCTACTAGTCAAGATTTACACAATGTGCCACTCCTCATCATTTCTTGTTTAGATTAGATATATATGCACATGTACATGCTCGAATTTTATATAAGTTTGTAGGTACCAAGCATTGACTTCCTTGAATTGTCAAGATGAGCATGCCCTATCACAATAACTCAATGGTAAGAATGGGGAGATAGTGTTCAGGTCCAATCCCAACCATAGCCTAATTAGTTGTCCTAAGAAGGAGGACATGTATTTGAATGCCTACCCTTTTTAAACTTGTGAGTTATCTTTGCATGTGTTGTTTGATTTTGATTTTGCTTAGTCATGCTTATGTTGCCTTTATCTGATTTAGCTATGTGATTTACTTGGTAAATATTTTAAGTATGACATTTGGACTTATCTTATGATATTAGAATTATTAAATAGTATTTTATTAAAAAAAATAAAAATATGAGGATATTTAATTAATTGAAAATAAATTAAATATGTGCTTTAATTTAAAAGATTTAATTTAGAAAATTAGTTAAACAAAAATTAAAATGTGATGATGATATTTAATTAATTAAATTTTTATATTTTACCAAAAGGCATTTAAAGCCTATACTTTTATTAATATGAAGAGATATTACATTGTAAGTCAAATTATAACAAAAGGGCCCAAGAACAGGTTGGTCATGGTATTACTAATCAAAGTTTACTAAAATTAACTCAAAACTAATGACACTTCACAAAACCACCACACAAAACCAAGGTGTGGAGAGACAAGGCATACCCAACAAAAACCATTTTGAAGTGTTGAAAATCCGAAATAGTTTATGGGGATGCTAATGAAAATACCATGCACACCATAAAAATCATGAAAAGTACCAAGGAACGTAATAAGCATACTAACAATACCATATCTAGTGCAATGAATAACCAATGTCTTTGAAGGCTAAGTAGAGGGATATTAGCCCAAAAAATTGGAAGTGATTATAAATAGATATCAATAATGCCATATCTAAGCCATATCAATTTGGGAATAATTTGACAAAACATGGCATCAATAAAACTATTAAATAACTCGTGACAACACAAAGATGATGTGTGCCTACCAGATTTACAAAATAAATATCTTTTTAGTTAGTCAACATGGCACCTTTGTGTCTCTAAAAAATTATGATAGGCTTAAACACCATCTACCCCTATCCAACCACACCCAACTGCAACCCCAAAAGAAAACTAATTGAGACACCAAGTTAACATAAGCCACAGTATGAGATCCCATGTTCCCATACCACATCATACTTAAAATGTATCGATTCCATCCCATTCTAGTATCTAGAAAAATGATGGGGAGGATAATTGAATTTCAAATTTTGAAGTAATTTTCCTTTTCCCTTCATTGATTACTATATTTTCCATGTTATCCATTGCTTTGTTACATTCTCTATATGTATGAGAAGTCACATAGGAAGATAATTTATCTAATAAGTCCCAACATTTTTTTGCAATATATATCAAATTTTCCAATTTTGACAAATTCTCCATTAAACAACATGGATGATAATTTGTGAATCTCCCTCAAAGTGAACATAAGAAAGACCCAATTTAACAATAGTCTGGATCACATATAGAAAGGAAAAAGATTCTAGTTGATTATTAGAACTGAATCCCAATGGTATGCGAACAACATGAATTAAAATTACTTGATAGTCTCTAAGGAAAATCCCAACACCAGATAGACCCAGATTTCCCCTAGAAGTCCCATCAAAATTCACTTTAACCAAAGGATGCACAGGGGATTGTTGTCTAACCTCCTATATGTTTACGTTAACCTTGACATTAATAGTGTTGCATCTATGAATCTTTAGGCCAAACTAGTCTTTAAGAACTTCATTATCCGATGAAAAGAGAGCATGGAAACTTAGATTGCCAAATAGGGATGCATTCAATGATTTTGCAATTGAAGATACCGTCTTGTCTTGAACCATCTGCAAAGAGGGAACCACTTGCCTAAATATTCTTTTATTTCTTTCCCACCACATTGACCAAATAATAATAGCAAGTATTATAACCCACAATTTGAAAATTAAAGATTTTGAGTATATGGTTGACGAGGATTGTAATAGATCCCAAAGCTTGTATGGAATAACCATCTTATACTTAAATTTTTGGAAAATATAATACTAACATTTAGATGCAAACATGAAGAGGAGGAACAAATGATCAACATCCTCAAGGGCATCATCACAAAGAACATATTTAATAGAATTAGAAATTTGCAAATTACATAACCTATTACTAGCAAAAATATGATGTTGTAACACCAAGTAAGTGAATATGCCACCCTTGGTGGGATACTATTACTCCAACATAACTTATAAGATCTTCACAGCTCCATTTGGATATCACAGGAAAGAAGAGCTTAGTAACCCTTCTTAATTGAGTATTTCCTTGAGTTGGAAGGAAGCCAAACAATATGATCAACTTGATTTGATAAGAACACAATTTTGCCCTCCAAAATACCCCTTAGAAGATATTTGGAGGTCTAATTGATTAGAAGGAGTTCAAGATCTTTCCAATTAACCTTTCCAAAAAAAAATCTATAGAGTCAACATAGTTAAAAAAATCGATTCTTCAAATATTAGAGACCATTCCATGAATTTTCTTGAATTGATCTTCATGAATTAATGAGACAAAATCATTTGAAGAGTCCAACTAGAATAATACATCCTTCCTATTATGAACTTCCCAAGATATATAGTCTGTAATTAAGTAGTGAGAAGACATCATAAAATTCCATATCTCTAAACCCTTAGGAGGATTCACAACTATAAGCACTCTAATAGGAACCATGGAATCTAAATATTTACTTGCATCAATTTAGATCAAAATAGATATGGTTTATTGAAAAGTTTACATACAAATTTTGCACCAAAAGCCACATTGTGCTTTGAAAAATCATGAGGACTTAAACTCGCTCACTGTTTATCAGGAGCCATCTATTTCAATGAAATTAGTAGTACCCTTTTCTTATCATCTAAATTATTTCTCTAGAGAAATTTCCTAATCACCTTTTCTATTTGTTTAATAACATATTTAGGTGCTTTCAAAAAAAAAAAAAAAAATTTGGAATTGATTCCAGAACATATTTGACCAAGGCTAATTTTTCTAAAAAATGAAAGCCATCTGGTTTTCTAGCAAGTTTTTTTTGTTACTAATCTAGAGATAATACCAGACTAGTAGCATTTCTTGTTTGATCCTTGGAACAAAGGAATGCCTAGATGAGATCCTAGTTGTAAGGCTTCCTTAAAATTGAGGCATTTTAGAATTGCTTCTTTGGCTAGAGGGGTTGTAATAAACAAAAAGATTGAACACTTTTGAAGATCGATTTACTGATTAGAAGCAACTTCATACCATGACATGACCATCTTAACTTTGTAAATTTCCATAATTGTTGCCTTATGGGAAAAGAGAGTATCATCAGCAAAGAGGGATGTGTAGCCACTAACATTGTGTTTGGGATTGAAACACCTTACTATAATTCACTATGATTTAAGGTAGAAATAATTATTCTCAATGTCTCAGTCATAATGATGAAGATACAAGGAAAAAGTGGGTTCCCTTGTCTGATTCCTTGTGATGCATTAAATTTACCATATTTAGAGTCATTGATGAGAATTGAGACTTTAGCACCCTTTAACAATGGCATTGTCCATTTACACCATTTCTTAGAGAAACAAAATTTAAGCATAACCTTATGCAAGAAACTCTAGCTAAATTTGTCATATGGTTTTAGCATATCCAATTTGGTAACACAAGATAGGGTATTTGTCTTCTTAATGGATTGTAAAACCTCATGAGAAACTAAGGCACCATCCATTGTTTCTCTACCTTGAACAAATCCCCATGTTCAAATGAAATAATTTATGGGATAAGACCTAGGATCCTGTGGTATAAAGCTTTTGAGAATATTCTATAAATCACATTGCAAAGTGATGATGGACATAAATCTATAAAAGTCATTGGATTGTGTACCTTTGGTATTAATACAAGTGTCATTAAAATGGGATAGAATATTACCACTCTTCCTAGATTCCTCCATTTTCAATAAGATATCAAGACCTATAAAGTCCCAAGAATGTTGGAAGAAGCATGTTTTCAAACCATTGAATGGCTAGGTACTTTATTAGCCAAAAATGAATACACCACTTTTGTAATCTTAATCAAAGAAAATGGCTTTAATAACTCAAAATAATCCCATTTTTGAACTATAGAAGGAATATTGGCTAGCATAATCTTTTCAGCTTCTAAGGTGCTACTATCACTTGGATAATAGGAGAATCTCCCCCCATGAGAGCTTGTTGCTAGCTATTCTAATTTTGTACTGAGGAAATGGTGCATCTACATGGATTCTATAGAATACACAATCCCTTTGAAGCTCCCTAGTCTTGAATATGTAGCAACTTCCATCAAGACCACTTCTCAATTGAGTTCACATATGATTGATATGATAATTTTGTTTCTTGGAGTAAAACCAAATAGACACCACTCACATCAATTTCTTTTTTGATGCAAGAACACTTGTTAGAGGCGTTAAGGCCTCTGACATTTCATGATATGATCATCATCACTTCAGTTTAAAAGATTTAATTTAAAAGTTTAATTTAAGAAGTTGGATGAAAAAATAGTTAAAAGAGTAAAAGATTAAAGATTTAATATTGCTTTGTTATAATTATTTTATTAATAATAATTAAATTCTATAGTTGCATTTAAATAATAAACTTTAATAATAATTATTAATTTAAATAATAAACTACACTTTAAATAGTTTTGCACTAATTAATAAAGTGGAGAAAAATAAAATAAAAAGACATTTTAATTAAAAAGTTCTTTAAGTGTTTATGAAAGGATTAAATATTTAAAGTAATTATTGTTTAATAAACTTAGTGACTTTTAGTAATTCGGGAATAGAAACCCTAGTTAGCGTTATGGTTCTTTATTAGAGGGTTTGTAATTCATTTGAGGGACACACATATTTTAGGGAGAAAAATTTAGAATTGGAATAAAATAACTGTTGAAAGTTTTGGAGGGTTTGCATTTGCATGTTGTCACATATTGTCTCAAATTTTAGCTATTGTTTTTAGGTAGCATTTGAAAACCCATTGTAGAATTTTATCAAAAGATTTATCTACTTTGTGTCATCCTTGATGCTTGCAGAATGCTTATTAATTTTATTGTATTTCTTTTTGGATAAATAATAATGTTTTATATTTTGAAAAGGAAAACTTCTTAATCAATAATACTTGACTAAAAAAATTGTAAAAAAATTTAAAACATTATTCTGATTGTATTCTTTTAAAGCCCTTTCTAATATAGGGAAAATTTGATTATAGAAAATTGGAAGAAAACAACAAATTGAATAGATAGGGTTTCAACTTTAAACTTGTCATTAGAACCATGTGATTATCATGATTTTTTAAATAAATATACATATTCTTCTTATATATAAACTTATTTGGTTGCAAAATTTATTGGAAAAGAAAAAGATTAAATGAGAGGCATGCATGTGAAAACAAAAATACTAGAGATAGAAAACTAATTATATTATTGTTGCATGATTTGAGAGATCAGAGGCATGCAAAAATACTAATTGTATGTTTCTTTTATTTTTATAAAAATATAATATAATTTTTAGATTTAAATAATAATAATGATCACATATTAATTTTAGAAATTAAAAATAATATTACTAATACTAAATTTAAAAATATTATTTATTTATTTTAAAAATTAAATAAATAAATACTTCTTATTTTCTTATAAGTGGTTTTTTAACATTAATTCTTTTAAAAACTCTTATAAGTTATTATATATTTATTAATGTAGGTTAAGTTACAAATTAATATTTATATAATTGTGACATAGTTATATTGTAAGAGAAGTTATAGTTATAGTGGAGTTCACTATATAATCATCTAGTTAGGAGTATTTAAATATTATGAGAGAAATTGTAAATAACTTAATAAAAAATATAATTTCAAGTTTGAGTTACTTTTAGTTGCATATTGAATTAAAGGAAAAGTTAATATTAATATTATACTTAAATAGAAGTCAAATTAATATTTTAAAAATGACATTTTTATTAATATTTAATCTAATAATATATATTTATGTTATTAATTAAATCATATGTGATTTAAGATTATTTAAATTAACGACATGATAAAATTGCATGATATTTTATATTTACAAAGAGATTTGACATTTAAACATTTAAATACTTATTGATTTAAATAAGTATATTAGCATAGCAAATTATATTAACATTTATATTCTTACTTTATTTTAAACACATCTTTATAGCCCAAACTAAAAAAGAGAAAATGATGGAATTAATTCATATGGCTGAAAATTATGTATTTTCTTTAATATTCTATTTATAGTCATTTGATATTTATTATAGTGCCTCCCATGTTTGCATTTTGTACATTGTTATATATTTTGATTTCATAGATACTTTGATACTCATGTTGGATGACATTTAGGATGACTTGATGGTCAAATACTATATTTTAATTTTCCAATTTCATAGATGTTAGAGGCTATGTTGTTCAGTTTGATCATATCTGCATGATGATGCTTATTGATGGTTTATGATAATATTTGGTTCTTTTGTATTTAGACATATACTTTGTTATATGATTATATGATAGACTTATTGGATTCTGGATACTTTGATTTGTTGCTATGGTTATTTACTTCATTCTTGCTTTGAGATGTTTTATGATGCAATGGGTGATTTAAATAAGATTATTTTAATGTGATCAAATAAATGGAAATGTACGTCACTTAATGCATTTATCACTTTGGCTATATTATTATATGCTATTGCACTTGATCATGTTGTTCACTATGTAGGATTTATATCCCTAGCAGTGACACATGTAGTTAGTGATTCAATTGTTCTTACTTAGCCACTGTCATCCCTATATGGTCGACATATCCTATTTAATTATTTAATTAAACCCTCTAATGATTTAATAAATCCATACTCATTTGTATTATGTGATTAGACTCGTGAGTGTGTTTGTGCATTTAGGGGTTCACATTTTTCGCAAAATTTGTTTAGAAATATTTTAATTTAATAGTTTATGGGAATTTTATATTTGATTTTATTATTTTAATTCTTGACAACTTTGTCGTAGTTGAATTCCATTTAATTGGAATTACCCAAATTTGTCTGGATTTAGAAAGGGTTATTTAGAGGGCCAGCTAATTTCCTGATTTTATATTTCACTTTTAAAAGTGGATATATACTCCAAAAGGGAATTATTCCCTCACTTCTCACTTGTAGAATAGAAATTTGTAGACAAATTTCTAAAAATCCTCGTAGAAGGATTTGTTGTTTGATTCATTGTAGGAGCTATAGACATGGGATTGTCATAAGGTTGAGCTCATTGGATCTAGCTCAAGGAGACCTTTGTTTGCCAAGATTTTTAGTGGTGACCATGAGGCGATTATTTTATCACGTGTATTCCTATTTTAGCCCTTTTGGCTGCAAGGTAAGGCTCTCCCATTTGATTTCTTTCGCTTCATTATGGAATTTGTTTCTGGTAGTAAACTCTTTGGAGGTTGAGAACTAGTATTCCCCTCCATTTCTACATGCTATCTCTACCTGGTTGGGTGGCTACAAGCATTTGGAGCTTTTTTGACTTAGGGTTTTAGGGTTTCATGTTGTTATGCTGGTTGTTTTTGCATACAGATTCTGAACCCAAATTTTATTTGATATTTGTGACTTCTGTTCCTAATAGCATAATGAGTTTTAATTTTGAGGTTGTTGGGTGCTTTTGGGCATTTTTTGATTTTTTCCTTGATTTGCATGTCACCTGGCTTTTAGGTTTACTTGGCACTAAAGTTGGTCATGTATTCAAATTATCCATAGGGATATGTATTTGACCCTAGATGTATTTTATTTCTTTGGGATTTGTGTCAAATCTATACTCTGAGATATAGGTTGGTTGAGTGATTTTGTTATACTCATGGCTTTTATTATGTTTTTCATCTGAACCTTGCGATTTATGATCTTCATATAGGTGGTGTGCCTAGACATGAGCATTTGTGCATGCATTTGTTGGGTTCTTGTGAGGCCTAAACTCCTAATTGATATTGGTGGAATTATGCTCATTGGGGTTGGATTGGGAAAACTGCATTACCTACAGGCACTCATCATGTGATGAACATGGGTGTGTAGGGTAAACATATGGAGGGGTTTCTTTCATTACCTTGGTTGCATTACAACAAGGTAGCATGAATAATTTTCTAAATAAGTGACAACTAATTAAATTACTAGATAATAAAACTAAGATAATTAAAATGTGAGTACCTGGTGATTGATCTGAGGGTACAACCTTGATGGCATATCTAAGGCCAAGTGTGTATATAGTTACCTTCTAGGGACATAATGTGATGGCCTCCCAAGGGAGAGTTCCACACGATGTTTAGCTTGGGCTCTATGAGGCCAAGAGATCTACTCTTCACCAGAGTCCCTACATAGTAGACCCATAGAGTTTCTGACCAATACTTGTTGTATTGTGTTGTCTCATGATCTTGGTTTCAGTCCTCTATACTGTTTGGCATGAGTGTTAGCCATGGATGACTATTTTCTGCATGTTTAAGGTTGGATCACTACTGGGGACTAGCATGTTGAGTTGGCCTTCCTCTATGTTCAGTTTCAAAATTGGGTGTTGGAGCAAAGTCCCCAAATTATATAAAAAATGTATTACTTAGAAGTGCACAAATCCACTTTCCACCAATACAAACTAGGGCTCCATAATGGTTCCCAAAACCCATGCTATCTAGACTAGATCCAATTCAAAGTCTAGAACACCTTTTTAAGGCATAAAAAGACACAAAATCAAGACCAAATGTTTCAGGGATGGAGTATGGTCTACTTCAATTCTAAGATGTAATTCTCAAATGTTTGAAACACAAAACCCCCAATATTTTCTTTGGAAAATCAAACTATACACCCAAACCTTCAAATAGGGCTATAAGGAGAAATCTTGGATTTATGAAACAAACCTTCTTGGAACTCCACCATTGAAAGCCTTGACCACCTCCAAACTCTTCAATCCACTAATCAACAAGCCTTACCAAGTTAGGACCCTTGACCAATCCCCTAACTCAAGTTTCTTACAAATATCTTCTAGGCCTAATAGGGCTAATTAGGTCACTTTTAAAAATAAAGTACTAGGAATTAAATTAACCTTCCAACCAAACCTATTTTAACACTTTATGAATATGCCAAAACATCTAAATCCAAGGATTTAGGTTTCTACTCCACCTCTGGGCCAAGTTGTCTTTCAAAAGCCCAAAACTAGATAGTCACATGTAGATGTCTGTCCAGAGGGTTTAGTATTTTATCCCCACATCTTGTGCCTCCTAGTTTGAGACCCAAAAATTCCTAATGTACATCCTCCCCCATTTCATTCCACCAAGGCTTATATTTTTCCCATGGTGGAATCTCTAGGAAAGAGAGATTTTCTCTCTAAACCATAGTTAGGGCCTTCCTACGACCAAAAAGCATAGAGAAATGGATTTCTCCTATTACATCTAACTTAAAGACTTCAAAATAGTTGCAAATCCTTTAGAGGTTCACATGCATCTGTACAAATCTGCATAATCCATTTTTCAAACAATTCTTGTAGGAAACAATGGATTTTATTGATAATGTAAATTATATGTTATATTTTTCTCATTTGTCTTGAGAAAGCTTTCTAAACCCTATTTATAACATTCCAAATCTATTCCAATCAATAAATATGGTTTTGAACATTGGGATTCAAATCTTGCATGTTTACACAAAAGTTACATTATGCAACATTGACAACTTCTTGAAAAAGTTGTCAAATATCATCAAACTCTTCTAAACTTTAATCCTAGATCCTACCTAGGAACTTAGAAAGGTTATGATCATAATATATTCATAATTCAATCTTCTAAACAATTTTTTCCCATTTCTGTTAGACTTAGAAATTACCCATAAAATGACTAAGGTAGTCAATTTGGTTTATAACACACCTAATGTCTCCTTTCCTTACAACTTGGACATTATTTCTATCATTGGATTCTAGATCCAACTATTAACCTAACCCTTTCTCTTTTATCTTCCTAATGTTCTTGCAATGGATGGAATTGAAGGTGCTTCTACACCATACTCATGAGGTGAATTAATCTCATGTCCTCTTGAGATAAGTTCTTGAAAAATTGAGGCCATGCTTCTAGATCTCTTGTTCATCCATCCATATAGACTCTTCTTTAGGACATCCCTGCCACTAATCCAAATGCTTTATGTATACATTCTTCCTAGTTTTTTTATGATCTTTGTATCCAATATCTTTTCAAGTCTCGTTATTTCATGGGTTGGTATCCCTACAACATCTTGTTCAAGCTCTTCAAGTTGCACTTTTGAACCTACATTCACATCACCTTTATATGTTGTTAGATCATAAATATTAAATATGGGAGGGATACCAAGATGTGAGGTAAACTCTATCTTTAAGCATTTATTCCATGCTTCTTCAATATCTGAAAAGGTCCTACTTTCATCATGAGTAGTTTGGTATGCTTTCCCTTTGGTACCATCTCCTCTTTCAAGTATGCCCCAACCAAGTCTCCAACTTGCAACTGAACATCTCTTCTATGTTTTCCTTTTTCTTGCTTATACTTCTTTGCACTCTTCTCAAGTTCCAACCTTACCAAATCATGAATCTCCTTCATACTTTTTGAAAACTTCTCTCCATGAGCACTAATTGGAATGTTTGAAGGTAATTCCCCGAGTTCTAAGACACCCCTTGGATTCTTCCCATACACTATTTGAAAAGGACTCCTCCCTATATTCATGTTGGTTGAGTAATTAAAAGTGAACTTTGCTTGGGGTAGGACTGATTCCCATTTGTCTCCATATTAATTTGTCAAGCACCTAACTATATTTCCTAGAGACTTGTTGACCACCTTTGTCTACCCATCTATTTGAGGATGGTAGGCAAAGATAAAACTTAAATTACTTCTTAATTTCTTCCACAAGGTCCTCCAAAGATGACCAATAAACTTCGCATCTTTGTCTGGTAGTATGATTTGAGGAAAATCATGTATTCTGAAAATCTCCTTTAAGAATAAACTTGCAATTTATAATGCATCATTACTGCTCTTACAAGGGATGAAGTGGGCCATTTTACTAAATCTGTCCAGTACAACATAAATTCTATCATTTCCCTTTTGTGATCTAGGCAATCCCATCACAAAGTTTATGCTACAACTTTCCCAAGGCCTTCTAGGAATAGGCAAAGGTTGGTATAGTCCTGCATTAGTGGATGTACCTTTGGCCATTTGATAGATTGTACATGTTTCCATAATCTTCCTTACTTTAGTCTAAAATCTTGGCCAACAATAGAACTTTCTCACCTATTCCAAGTTCTTGTCCAAGACAAAATGTCCTCCCATGATGCCTACATGCTTCTCCCTAATAATGTTCTCCCTCATTGAACATTGTGGAATGCATAGTTGGTGCCCCTTGAATAGTACCCCATTTTGAATCAAGTAGTCTACATACTTAGTGTGATAGGTTTTAGAAAACTCATAACACACCTCATAAATGTCTTTGAAATCACTATCCTCCTTATACATGTCTTTTGATCCATTGATCCCTACACTTTGGATTTATTTTTCTTGCACAAATAGATTCCTCCTACAACATTTGCCACTTTATTAGCAACTCCCTTCTTGTGTTCTATTGAAAAGGTTTCGGCTTGAATTGATTCTACCCATTTCATATGTTTGTAGCTTAGTTTCTCTTGGCTATTCAAGAAACTCAAATCTTTGTTGTCTATGAAAACAAAAAATTATTTTGGAAGGAGGTAGTGCTTCCATTTCTTTAATGACTATACTAAGGCATATAGTTTCAAATCATAAGAGGAGTATTTCCTCTTGGATTCATTTAGTTTCTCATTGAAAAAGGCTATTGGACTCCCTTCTTGACTCAATACAACCCCTATAACTAGGTTAGAAGCATCACACTCAATAGTAAAAATCTTCTCAAAATCAAGGAACAATAGGATAGGTTTATCCATTTCCTTCTTCTTCAAAATTTGGAAGGCCTCCTCTACATCCTAGTTCCACAAAAACTTTTTTCCCACCCTTGATGGTCTCAAGGATAGGAAGACGCAATTGACTAAAGCCTCTAATGAACTTTCCATAGAAAGAAGCAAGTCCATGAAAGCTTCTACCTTTAGTCATGGTCATAGGAGAAGGCCCACTTAAGATAGCTTCCACCTTCTCAGGATCCATTTTTATATTACCTTATGAGATTACAAATACCAATAAACAAGTTCTCCCTACATAAAAACATGAAAAGATTTTCTTTGTGCAATCTTTTTAAAACCAAGCTAAGATGTTCTAAATGCTCCTCCTTACTCTTACTAGAAATAAGGATGTCATCAAGGTAAACTATGAAAAATGTCATAGTGAATGGCTTAAGAAATCCATGCATGAGTCTCATGAATATGATTGGAGCATTTGATAATCCAAAATGAATCACCCTCTATTCATACAAGCCTTCATTGGTTTTAAATGTGCACTCTTCCACTCATCACCATCCCTAATACTTATTTGGTGATAGACACTTTTCATGTCTATCTTGGAATAGTACCATTCTCCCCCTAGTTAATCTCCCCCTAGTTAATCCAATAGGTATTCTATTCTAGGCATAGAGAACCTATGCCTAATAATAATTTTATTTATAGCTCTAGAATCAGTACACAATCTCCATGTGCCTTCCTTATTAGGGGCTAAAAGGGTAGGTATTGCACAAGGACATAGGATTTTTGAAATCAAAACTTTATCTAGAAGTTCTTGTATTTGTTTTGCCATTTCTTGATTCTTCTTTGGAGTCAATTGGTATGTTGCCTTATTAGGTAATGTTGCTCTTGGGATCAGATCTATGTTATGGCTTATGTATCTAATTAGGGGCAACTCACTTGGAAACTCTTTGGTTACAATGTCTTTATACTGGTCCAATAGGTTTGCAACCTCTTTAGGACCCACATGTCTCAATGGCTTCACTTCCTTCACAACATTTTTTAGCCTGTCATCCTTAGGAAAAATTACTAGGGCATAGCATGGATCCTTTTCCTACTTCACAACTTTTAAAAATTCTTCCCATCTAAAAAAAATTAGGATCCTTTTGTTGTTCTACAAAGTTTGGAAAGGGTAAGAGAGTTACCTTTCCACCTTTATGGTTGATTGTGTACATTTTCAACTTTCCATCATAGTTTTCCTCCACATCATATTTCCAAGGTCTCTCTAGTAGAAAATGACAAGCATCCATTGGTGCACTATCATAGAGTACTTTGTCTTTGTACTTTCCAATATGGAATTCCACCCAAGCTTGCTCCTCTCTATTATAGTTTGTTCTTCTTTGTGATCCAATACACCTTGTAAATGCTTTAATGTGGTACCTTTCTCAACTTCAACTTCTTTACTACCTCTTTAGATACCAAGTTGTCAATAGACCCACTATCAATTAGCACCTTACAAACTTTTTCCCAACACTTGTAAGAGGTTCTGAATAAATTATTCCTTTGACGTGGTTCATGAGTGCTTGTGGCATTTAATATTTTCCTCCTCATCATAAGGGCTTCTCCTTTCTCAGGTGCTGCATAAGATCCTTGTGTCTCCTCTTCTTGAATTTCCTCTTTCTTGACTAGGTTTTCTCACCTATCAGTCTAATTCTTTTCCTTTTAATGACACTTAAATGACAAATGCCTTGGTTGGTTACATCTGTAACACCTTGGAGGCCTATTGATCTCCCTCTAAATCTTCCCCTTGAGTCTCCTCTTCTTCTCCTATGGGATCATCAAGAATTGTTCTAATTAAAGGAATTCTTCTAATTGGTCTCCCCATAGTCTCTAGGAGTTTGTCCTCTATCACCACTTGATCCTTTTCCTCTATAGCCAAAATCTCTCTAGCTTCTTCCCTTTCCACTTTGGTCTTGCTTCCTCTTAATATTCTCCTCCACCTTCAATGCAAATTGAAATCATTTTTGGACTCTATTAGGAGAACACCAGCTTAGTTCATCTTGGATATTCATCCTCAACACTTGCATATACCTAGCAAGTTTGACACACTCTAGCTCTGCCAACTTAGACTTCATAGTCAGTTTGTGGATTTCCTTAGTGTAACTAGAGACATCCATCTCCTTCTACCTAAGACTCTACCTCTTCTTACAAAAAGGAATCTCATAGCTCTCAAATACATAGGCTTCCTTTATCAAGGTCACCATCTTCTTCCATGTACTTACCTGATTTTTCTCCATCTTCACCCTCTCTACTTGAGTGAAATTCCACCAAGACAAGGCTAACCCTTTCAACTTGGATTTTTCTATCTTAACCTTTTGATGCTCTGGTATTTCCTCAATTCAAAGAAACTAGTGAGTGCATTAATCCAATCCATTACTTCTTCTAGATCCATCTTCCCACTATAGAGAGGAAGATCAAGTTTGGTGTCCATGGTCCTTCTCTCTATGGATTTCAAAGTCTTTATGAAAAACCTCTGTTCTATAGGAATTTCTTCTTCATTACTATTGGAATATTCAAATATGAAAAGAGTACTTATGAGAGGGGGGGTGAATCATAAGTATCACACTTTAGCCAATAAAACTTTTAACTGAAAGTAAACTGTATGCATGTAAATACATCAAATAAACTTGAAACTAAACACATGCATCAATAACTCATAACACTGGAATTTTGGTAACCTAGAAACCCTCCAGGAATAAGAAGGTAAAACTAGGGTGGGGATGATACCCACAAAAATTACTGCAGCAATATTGTTCAACCACTTCTGATGGTCTACCCTGTTAAAGGCCTGCCCTATTAAATGCTTTACACTATGTTAATAGTGACCTGGTTAGAGGATTTCAAACACTTAACATGAAGTGTTACCCTGTTAAAGGATTTAATCACCTAATTAAAGATTTATCAAAATAATTGTTAAGCTAACCTATCACCATAGGATTTTCATTCTAATACAATTTCTAGAGAGTATTAGGTACAATAAACCTGAATGATTACAATCCTTGATTGCTGAATGCAGGCACTTGTTCTACTTTCTTTGATCTTGATCCTTTTTGTGATCTGATAATCCTCGCTTCTGAAAATAAAATTCCTTGCGAACCCTTGTATGTCTTCTCATACCTCTCGTCTCATTTACAATAAAATTTCATCTTCCTTATAAAGACATTTGAGAATTTAGGGTTAGATATGGATCTACGATCGACATTCAATCTTCATTTTTTGCTCAATACTTATCTTTTGTTGATTGGTTGCATGCCTTCATCATTTTTCTTATTGGTTGCATGTAAATTGCATAGGACAAATAAAAGATTCGATCTCATCATTAAATCTTTGGAGATTTACCTTATGTCGGCTATAAAGACTGTTTGCATCATAGTTTGTACAATTTCAAACTCTTATGCTGATCTACTGAGTTACTTGGCTCCTGAAGTATTGCAGATACTCGGCACATGTTGTTTCCTGGATAGCTCGGCACCTTACGTTACTCGACACTTGTTAACACTCAGCACTTGTGTTGTTCGACACTTATACTTCACTCAGTATCTGATCTTCGCTCGGTATCTGAAAACTACTCGATATCTGAAGATCACTCAGCATGCATGATGTACTCGGCATCCAATGTGGAATATGTTTAAGTGTGTTGGCACTCAATTGTCAAAAACCATTATGAGGTTAACAATCTCCCCCTTTGACATGAGTGACAAAAAACACTTAACTAACCTTATAAGTATATTTACTAATCTGATTGGTATGTACAGATTTTGAAGAAAACTTGATCAAAATTTGTAACTTACAATCTTACAATATATACCTCAAAAAAAAAAAATTTGTAACTCCCCTTGAGTTGATTGTATAACAAGCTCCTCCTTTTTATTTTTTTTATTTTATAACTCCCCCATTAATTTCTATATCTCCCCCTTTTAATCTGTATCTCCCCCTTTTTGACACTTATGTCAAAGAATGTTTAAGGGTTAAGAACATATTTAGCCAAAAATGTGCTATTTACCTCCATCATCATTCTAAGAGCTGCATCCCAATTGTTCAAAGCAATTTCTAGTGACTTATGTAGGATAGCAGTCTCGGTAGCAAGATGAACAAGTCCATATAATTTAGAAAGATTTGAGTTTTTCTTGAGAACATTTTCAGCATATACTTGCTTTTTATGGAGTATCTCTAAATGTGGGGTAATGGAGGACTGAAGCTGTATTAATTTGGCCTTGATATTAGCCTCATCTACTGTTAAGATAGCTATTTCTTTGTGAGTGTGAAGCGATTGAGCAAAATGCTTCTCACTTTAAGTTGGATCACTTGATAGTTGCATGCTTGAAATGTTTAAATTTCTTTCCAAGCTTAGTATCTTTTGGCTTGTTTCTTGTGTGAAGTATGAAAAATCACACAACTTTTTGTACAGTGAGAATATATTCTCAAGTACCTTCTTCGCTTTATCAATAAGCTTTGCCAATTCAACTTGTGAAAGTGTAATTTGTCTTGATATTTTCTCATTCACTTTCCCTTGAAATTTTCTTTCTGACCATTCCATAAGTTTTGCATTGGTTTCTAGGTCTTCATTTGTCACCTGGTCAACAATATCTATTAATTGTTCTGTGATATGCTTTCTCATCCGGTGATTGCAAACTGAAGGCATCCATAAAGATGTCCTTTATCTCATAAAGTGTTTGCTTATGTTTATACTCCTTCCTGAGTATTTCCTGTCTTCTCCTTCTATTCAGTGCATCTTGCACCTCATTGATTTGATCAATGGTTATTGATTTTGAGTCATAGCTCGGTATGACTATTTCCTCATCTAATTCAGGGTCTCCATAGTGAAGTACCCTTGCAACTCTAGTAGTACTGGATGATGGTACAAAAATTTGCAATGGCTGGTGTGAAGGAGTTCCCGAGGTAGGCAAATTTATTATTGTTTGTATTGTCTCCTATTCTTTAGGGATTTTTACTGTTTCCTCCTCCTTCTGTCTACCATGATCAATTATTGTTATCTGTGGAAGTGCACCTTGTGTTTGTGCTGTAGGATCAGATGTAATAGTCTGTCCTGTTTGTTCTGTTTCTTTTTCTATAGTTGCAGTTTGCTTTTGTCTTGCAACATCAATTATGCTTGTTGGTATTTGGAATTGACTACTAGTAGTTGTAATAGAAGGTGGTTTTTGTGAATTCACCTTATCTTTGACTGTATTTTCTACTAGTTTCTGCAATTCATCTATACTGACCAATACTGGATCTGTACACAATATTGCTTGTTGTGTAGATTGGTCAAGAATTCTTTTCAGATCTTCTATAGTTAATGGATTGATATTCTGACCAGAAGTATCAGGAACATCAGTAATCATCACAGTGTCTGCAGGTGAGATGGATGCTTGTGGAGGGCTAGGAGGTGGCAATTGTGTGTCTTGCACACTCTGATCTGGTTGCTGCTCTTGCTCAGCTATTGCCATTTTGTCCTGTTTTTGTGTCTCTTCCTCCTCTTCATCTTTCTTTTGTTCATCCTTCTTCTCTTCTTTTCTTTTCTTTTCTTCTTCTTTCTTTTTTCTCCTCTCTTCTATTGGTACAGGAGCTTCTTCCTCAAGAAAATCTTCAATCCTTTTGTACAAATTCTTCCATGATTTCATTGTTCTTTGAACAATCTCTTCCATTCTGTTTTGAAGTATGAAGAATGCCCTGTACTTAGGTGTAAACTTGTTATTATGCCTTTTGACTGTTTTGCTAACTTGTTCTCTAGTCAAATTTGGAAATACACTAGCTAGGGTTGATTCCCTCATCTCCTTCTCCATTTTCAAACAAAAATGCCATTTGTCTTCTACAATTTTTGACAGCTCCTTTGGCAATTGACCATCTAGTTCAAATGGAGTGTACTTGAACTGTGCCATCATTTCATAAACTATTTATTCTATCTTATTCTATTCTTCTTTATTAAATTTACTAAAATCAACTTTATTTAAATTATTCAAGTCACCACTTGCAATCTTTTTACATAAGATATCAACTGATGAATTGCTTAACTTTTTTGATTGATCTTCTTCATCAATGTCAGGTTGAGCCACATACCTTCTTCTTTTCCTCGGCTCTTCCTGTGATTCCTTGACTTGTTTCTTCTTGGTAACTTCATCTTTAGCCTTTTGAGTAGAGGCTCTTGTTGATGCTCATGTTGTTGGCTTTTATGGTGATGGCGTGGCATCTTTCTTTGATTTGGGCTTGGCTGAAGGTGTTAGGAACCTGTGTGTTCCTTCTGTTTATTTTGTTAGAGTAGTGTTGTTGGACGCATATGCTTTGTAAGTCGTCCCGTGAGTATATTTTATTATCCCACATGCATAGGTAGTATTACTTTTCTAGATCGTACTCAGTATATAAGAATAGGTTGAGGCCCTTGATGGACACGGACGAATTTATTGTATTGAGCTTGCTCAAAGGAGGTTACCCCCTCGAAGTGGCCTGCGATCAGTAGATTCATTCTGAGTTCTGCTATCACTTTGTATTCTGTTATTTCGAGCATTCTCATGATTTTGCTATAAGGAGGTTCATCACATCTGGTATCAGAGCACTCTCTTGGGCTCGCTGGGTGGAAATTACATCAAATTTTTTTTCTGTCGTGGCCTTCAGGTTCCTCTCACTTCTAATATCTCTTGTTATTGCAATAACTCTTTTCAGTTGTTCTGTCTGTGAGTGAATTTTTTCTAAGTCGACTGTTCCAAAAAAAAAAAAAAAAAAAGAGTAAAATTTTTTCTGTTTTTTAGTCGTAGCTTCCTTGTTTGCTTTCTGTTTCTGCTCATACTTCCGCAGAACGTCTGCAATATCATTTCGCATACTTCTTTCCTTGGCGACCCAACCCCAAATTTTACATATCAAAGCCCTAAATCCCTCATTTATCTAATTTTAGGGTTTGCCCTAACTTTTTCACCTCTCATCCAATCGCCACCAAACTGAGCCACAAGATTCAATTCCTCATTTTGCTCCCTTATCCCTCTTGGACTGTTCGCCTCATTTCACCTCCCTACCCTAGAAACCCTCATTTTTCTGTTTCCCTTGTCCCTAGATAGTCTCCCACCACCCGTCGAACACCCATTTCCTATCTGAGTTTTACCCAAATCCAAGTTTGCCGTAACTAAAAAAGTTTTTGTTTCTCATCTTCTACCCATTCCAAAAAAAAAAAAAAAAAAAAAAAAAAAAAAAAAAAAAAAACCTTGCTTTATGGTTGTTACGCGTACAGGAGCAAAAATCATGGAAGAAGAAATGGCATCCCTCAAAACCAAACTTCAAGATCTGGATGACAAAATTCTGGGTCTTAACTTTCAGCAGTCAGCCATGAGCCGAAACCATTCAGGAGATACTGGGTCCTCTTCTGGCAATTTCCGTGGACCAAAGCTTGATTTTCCACGCTTCGATGGTTCTGATCCGACTGGATGGATCTATAGGGCAGAGCAGTATTTCAGCTTGCATAATACTTTGGATAACCACAAAGTCCCCCTTGCATCTTTTCATTTGGAACATGAAGCTCTTCAATGGTTCCGTTGGTACATCAAGGCTAATGTAGGCCCAACATGGAGAGAATTGTGCACCCTCATTTTGGAGCGCTTTGGCCCTAGTTCCTTTGATGATTTCACAGGAGCACTCACTAAACTGCGTCAAACAGGCACTGTAAGAGAATACCAGACAGAGTTTGAAAAATTAGCTAATCACACAGAGGGCTTGTCTGATGAATTCTTCCGTGGTTGTTTTGTCAGTGGTCTGAAGGATGCACTTCGCTCAGAAGTCAAAATGTTTCGACCTACTACAATGATGGAAGCCCTTGGGTTGGCTAAGTTAGCGGAAGACAAGATTAGTGCTCTACAACGCTCCAGATCTAATTTTGTTCCATTCAGAAATACAGGTTCTCACAACCCTCCAGTCATACCAGCTACCAGAACTACTCCGATCAAGCACTTGTCTGAAACAGAGATGCGAGTCAGGCGAGACAAAGGGCTTTGTTATAATTGTGATGAGAAATGGTCTCGGGGCCATAGATGTGTTCAGCAAAAGCTCTATCTCTTGGATGTGGATTCTCCACCGGAACTGGAAGAATATGTAGATGCTCAGGAAACAGTGGATGATGAGGTTGAGCCTCACCAGCCTGAACCTCCTTCACCAGAAGCTCCACC
This sequence comes from Cupressus sempervirens, assembly GCA_028749045.1. Taxonomy (NCBI): domain Eukaryota; kingdom Viridiplantae; phylum Streptophyta; class Pinopsida; order Cupressales; family Cupressaceae; genus Cupressus; species Cupressus sempervirens. The sequence continues at coordinate 191,510,992 of CM053788.1, forward strand.
AGAGATATCTGTCCATGCTTTGGCAGGAGTCACTACTCCACAAACCATGCGGGTCCAGGGTTTCTTCAAGAAGATCCCTCTTACTATACTCATTGATTCTGGTAGCACTCATAACTTCATTGATCCACGCATAGCCAAACAGGCTGATTGCTTTATCCATCCCTGCTCTAGCTTTGAAGTCATGATTGCTAATGGGGGCACTTTACCTTGTAAAGGGAAATGTCGCAATGTGCGTCTCTCTATTGGAGATTATAACATGCGCTCTGACATGTTTGCCTTACCCTTAGGTGGCTGTGATGTGGTTTTGGGTGCCCAATGGTTACGCACTCTTGGCCCCATTCTCTGGGATTTTGCTGAACTTTGGATGCAGTTTTCAGCCGAGGGGCACCAACACACTTTGAAAGGCTTACAACCAGGGTCTCTCAGCATCATCAGTTCACACCGTATGGAAAAACTTCTTAAGAAGAATTCACATGGTGTCATTGCTCAGCTCCATTCCATTCAGATGCAGCCATCAGCAGTCTCTAGCACTCCTGCCGATCTCCAACACATTTTGGACAAGTATTTTGGTGTATTTGCTGAACCTGTGGGATTACCTCCTTCTCGTCCAGAGGACCACCGTATTCAGCTCCTTCCTGGCAGTGTTCCGCCCAACATCAGGCCCTACCGCTACCCATTTCATCAGAAGACCGAAATCGAGATACTTGTCCGTGACTTACTGAAGCAAGGTATTATTCGCCCTAGTACCAGTTCCTTTTCTTCTCCAGTTCTGCTTGTTCGCAAAAAAGATGGGTCATGGCGACTCTGCATTGATTTCCGAGCACTTAATCATCTCACTATAAAGGACAAGTTTCCCATTCCAGTTGTTGATGAACTTCTTGATGAACTTCATGGGGCTCATTTTTTCTCCAAGTTAGATCTTCGTTCTGGGTATCATCAAATTCGGGTTAATGAGGAGGATATACCTAAAACTGCCTTCCGCACACATGATGGTCACTATGAATTTTTAGTCATGCCCTTTGGCCTCACGAATGCTCCTTCAACATTTCAGGCAGTGATGAATAACATATTTCGACCATACCTCCGAAAATTCATTCTGGTCTTCTTTGATGATATCCTCATATATAGCAAAACTTGGGCTGAGCATCGCCATCATCTGGAGCTTGTCTTGCAACTTCTCTCTGATCATCAACTCTGTGCAAAACTATCTAAATGTGTGTTTGGCCAGGAGGAAGTGGAGTATCTCGGGCATATTGTTGCACACCATGGAGTGCGGGTGGATCCTACAAAAATAGATGCCATGAAAACTTGGCCGCATCCTAAAACTCTCAAGAGCCTTCAGGGTTTTTTGGGGTTGACTGGCTACTACCGCAAGTTTGTCAAAGATTACGGGAAAATTGCAGCACCATTGACAGCTCTGTTAAAAAAGGATGCCTTCTCCTGGACCCCTGTTGCTGAGACTGCATTTGAACAACTGAAACAGGCTATGTGCAGTACACCTGTTCTCGCGATGCCAGATTTTTCCAAACCCTTCACTATTGAGAGTGATGCTTGCGGCAATGGATTGGGTGCTGTTCTCCTGCAAGATGACCATCCTATTGCATTCACTAGAAAAGCCCTCTCTGGTAAGAATCTAGCCCTCTCTACTTATGAAAAAGAAATGATGGCTATTTTGCATGCTGTACAGAAGTGGCGGCCATACCTCTTAGGGAGTCATTTTTGCATCAGAACCGATCACCAAAGTCTGAAATACTTCCTGGAACAACGGGTATCCTCTCCTACACAACAGAAATGGGTCAGCAAACTCATGGGGTATGATTATGAGATCACCTACAAGAAGGGTAAGGAGAATATTGTGGCAGATGCTCTTTCTCGCACATTTGATAATCAAGCTTCCCTTTCCGCTATTTCTATGCCCATTCCCAATTGGTTAGCGTCTGTTCAGCAGGGCTATGACAGTGACTCTTCTTTATCTCAAATCATTCACCAGCTAGCCAATAATCCTTCTGCTATACCACATTACTCTTGGGATGGTGCTTCTCTTCGATACAAGGGTCGGCTAGTGCTTCCTCAGAACCTAGCTCTACATCAGGCTATTTTTTATGAACTCCATGCTTCTCCTTCAGCAGGGCACTCAGGCTTCCTCAAAACTTATGAGCGAGCAAGGAGAAACTTCTTTTGGAAAGGGATGAAGCAGACGATTCAACAGATGGTGGCTGAATGTGATACTTGCCAACGCCACAAGGGTGAAACGACCCTCCTTCCTGGCTTGCTCGAACCATTGCCCATCCCTACACGGATTTGGACTGATATTTCTATGGATTTCATTGAAGGGCTTCCTAAATCCGGTGGCAAGACAGTGATCTTGGTTGTGGTTGATTGTCTCTCGAAATATAGTCATTTTTGTGCCCTCAGCCACCCCTATACTGCCTCCTCTGTTGCACAAATCTTCATGGACCAGATATTTCGTCTTCATGGACTCCCTTCTTCCATTGTCTCTGATCGTGATGCAACTTTTACCAGTCATTTTTGGACTGAACTGTTTCAGAAAACTGGCACCAAACTGAAGATGAGTTCGGGCTATCACCCACAAACTGATGGTCAAACTGAAATTGTCAATAAATGCTTGGAAACTTATCTTCGTTGCTTCACTTCCGAACAGCAACATCAGTGGGCCAAGTGGCTCCCTTTAGCTGAATGGTGGTACAATACCTCTTACCACACTGCCTCTAAAATGACTCCATATGAAGCAGTCTATGGTCAGGCACCTCCAGTGCTCCTTCCCTACACTCCCAACAGCTCACCAGTCCAGGCAGTTGACATAGTTCTCCGCAGCAGGGATCAGATTCTTCGTACCTTACAGGATAATCTTCACATGGCACGTAATCGGATGAAACAACAAGCAGATCAACACCGTTCTGAGCGCTCATTTCAAGTTGGGGATATGGTTTTTCTTCGTCTACAGCCATACAAACAATTCTCCCTAAAGCTGAAAGGGCATCATAAGCTGGCCCCAAAATTTTATGGGCCTTATAAGGTTCTGCAGAAGATTGGTTCAGTTGCTTATAAACTGGCACTTCCTCCTTCTTCCCACATTCATCCAGTCTTTCATGTTTCTTGTCTAAAGAAAGTTCTGGGTACCACTATCAGAGCACAAACTACTCTCCCTGAAATGGATACGGAAGGATCCATTATCCTGGAGCCGGTGGCAATCATTGACCAGCGCACTCGCCAGCTTCGCTCTCGCTCCATCTCTGAGGTCTTGATTCAGTGGCATGGCATGCAACCAGAGGATGCTACCTGGGAACCCCTTCTTCAGATTCAACAACAATTTCCACACCTTAAGCTTTGAGGACAAAGCTTTTTTCTAAGGGAGAGGGGATGTTAGGAACCTATGTGTTCCTTCTGTTTATTTTGTTAGAGTAGTGTTGTTGGACGCATATGCTTTGTAAGTCGTCCCGTGAGTATATTTTATTATCCCACATGCATAGGTAGTATTACTTTTCTAGATCGTACTCAGTATATAAGAATAGGTTGAGGCCCTTGATGGACACGGACGAATTTATTGTATTGAGCTTGCTCAAAGGAGGTTACCCCCTCGAAGTGGCCTGCGATCAGTAGATTCATTCTGAGTTCTGCTATCACTTTGTATTCTGTTATTTCGAGCATTCTCACGATTTTGCTATAAGGAGGTTCATCACAGAAGGCTGTTCTGTTGTCTTTCTCTTCTTTGGCTCGGCTTCAGTTGGTGCTTCCTTGGCTTCTTCTTCCTCTGCACCTTCCTCCTTGTCTTCTCCAAGACCTTGAGTTAGTTCCATTGGCCCTTGTTCCTACTCATCTTCTTCTTCTTCTACCTCAACCTCAATTTCTTTGCCAAACTTCTTTTTAATTTTCTTTATTAATTTGTCTTTCTTCTTCAATGTAGAAGCAATTTTTAATTCCATGTTTATCTTTGATCTTACCACATCATAAGTGCCAAAATGTGGTGCACTTTTATCTGCTTCTTCTGCCAATAATGCAGTTATTGCTGCAGATGCCTCATCAATATTAATTTCGTATCCAAATGGCCTTAGCCATCTTACTCTTGGTATTATAGCTTGAATATAAGTAAAATCTTTGTCAACTAAGAAACATATGTCATTAGTATGTTTTTCCACTAAGGAAGATGGTATCCTTGATCTTTGCTTCATGGATTTCTTGAAATCCTCAAAATAGCTTGTCATCAAGGTATCAAAATTTTTTCCCATTTGCTCTATATATTCATTAATTTGTGCAATGATGGTTCTATCATTTCTCCATGCTACTTTACAAAAAGAAGGAAATTCATTCTATACATAAAAGAATATGCAAACTAGGATTGCTCCAAATTTGCATTGAGTGCCTTTTGTTCTTCTTATAGTAGCTAGGTTTTCATTGATCTATTGCAATTGCAGTTCTGCAAGATCATAAGTATGATCCTTTTTCACCAATTTGTAACCTACATCTACTGCAATGCATGGTACACTATTGAGTCTACTGGATTGATAGAATTTGTGAGCAATGACTCTAACAAAAAATTCAACTAGAGGATCCTATATGGTATGAATTTTCATTCCTCTTTTGTTCCATTGTGCACCAGTATTCTTTTCAATGACCTCCTTTGATTCACTTCTTAGGGTTTTGTACCGATCTAGGGTTGGGTACCCTGTTACTCTATGTATAATTTCCTTTGTCAATTTGATGGGCATATCTTCTAACCATAAGTTTCCTCCATGAATTCTACTCAGTACAAGTCTAATCCATTCAGTTTTGAATACGGTAAGAAAACTTAAAACTCGGGTCAAACTCTTTCTTTCTACGATTTTGAATTCTTCTTTCAGTACTCCATCTACACACAGTTTATCATATGATTGTCTAATTTCCATGTCTCCTAGAGCTCTTATCTTGCAATTGTAACATTTCCTCACGTCTTGAACCATTACAACTTTTGGGGGGATGTGGGAGAGAGCTCCGACAGGGTCATTTTTGTAGGCAACTTCGGGAATAGGATGGAAATTAGGTTGCTTGACTTCATTTGAAACTAACTGAACTTCAAATGACTCTTTTTCCTGAGTTTTCTTTGAACTTGATGCCATTTTTGCGAACTAGGGTTTATACAACAAATGGGTATGAAACTATGTAGCTCGACATAAATGAAAATACCTTTAGATTGATGAAAAACGTGTTGAATGAGGTTGCAATCTGCTTGAAACACTGGATTCTTACTATGAAGTCACTCAGCTCTTTTTCTTCTCCTTTGCTTCTTGATCACGCTGAGAAAATATGATTGAAATCGCAATAATATACCCTAATTTCATCGCATTAAATGCTCAACTGCCAACTCGGCTTCTGAAGAAATTTTATCCTAACTCAGCTTCCACTATATTTCCAGTTTACTCGGCATCAGTTATCAGCTCGGTCGCTATTGGGAGCTCGACATCTATTTTAACTTGGCTTCCAAAGACAGCTCGGAAACAACATTTAGTTTTTGTCTTGACATCTTGTTTCATGTGGATTTATACCTTGCTTAGCTTCTTTGTCTTGGGACTGATGTGTGATATAGCTTTGTATATTAGTCCTGTGTACTTCTCATGCTTAGTTTGATGAAGTGTGATCACTTGACCCATTGGGTGAAGTGATCCGTCCACTTGATGTGTTGTACTCATCTTTCTTTTTCCAAGTCTTATTCATTTGCCCCCTTATCTTTTCGATGTCAATCTTTTGTTTTCCTTTGTTATCTTCAGTCTTGGGTGCCTTTGATCTTGTAGGATAGTTTCTGTTGATATGACTAGTTCTCAAACAACTAAAACATGTAGTTTGATTCAACAATCTTTTGTAGTTCCCTTTGAAATGTGTTCTTATACAGTTCTGTGGTATATGTCCATATTCTTGGCAATAGTGACAACTATACCTGGTGTTGTAATCCCAATGATAATAACTTTCATTCCCTTCTATTTTTGCTGGATGATTTGATGTCCACATAGGTTTTGATCTGCATTCAAATTCCCTATGTCCATACTTCTTGCAATTATAACAATGTCCATCAAATCTCTGAGTCCTTGTGACATTGGATCTGCAATTTTGTGTCATATGTCCTTGCGTGTTGCACTTGTGACAGAAAATTTTGGGTATGTTTGATTGATTGAATCTTCTACTCCTACACACATTAGCTGTATGCCCCTTCTTATTACAGTAATGAAAAGTGGGTTTTGAATTCTTACCTTTGTCACTTCTTTGTTCAACACTTTTTGATGATTCCCCAACTTCAGTGCTATTGTATCCTAGTCCTAATGTATCATGGGTAGATTTTGGTGATTTCAGCAACTATTCAAAATACTTGATGGCTTCACTTGATTTATTGAGATTCTTTGCTACCTCTTTTTCTCTATTTAATTCATTCTGCATTTGTTCATTCTGCATCTTCAAAGTAGAGATCTCAATATCTTTTACATTGAGTTCATGATGAAGGTTCATCGTTTGGGCAAGTGTATCCATCTGCATATTTGAGATCCTTGTCAGTTCAGTACATTTTTCTTCAAGTCTATTTGCAAGATTTCGTTTATCATTTTCCAACATCACTTTGTCTTCAACTGCTCTTTTCTTGTGTTCAGTAATTTCACATATCATTATGGCCTATGATTCATGTTCCATCTTGAGAGATCTTATCTCATTTGCTTGAATTTTATTTTTCTCCATCAGTTTTGCTATTGCTGCATCAAACTCTTTAGTATCTCCACTGGAAAATATGTTGGTGGTATCAATCTCCTTGTAGTGTATATCATTTTCAGCTATGGCTAGATCCTTCCTTTTTTTTAATGAGTTTCTCAACTTGTTTCTGAATTCCTCCAAGCTATGCAAAGCAAGTTGCACATCTATCACCTAATTTTCAATGATCTTTCCAAGTTTGAAAACTTCCATCTTTAGATCTTTTCCTCCAAGCTGTCAGGCTTTCCTTGTGAGAACCTAGATTAGCTCTGATACCAATTGTTGGAATATTCAAATATGGAAAGAGTACTTATGAGAGGGGGGGTGAATCATAAGTATCACACTTTAGCCAATAAAAATTTTAACTGAAAGTAAACTGTATGCATGTAAATACATCAAATAAACTTGAAACTAAACACATGCATTAATAACTCATAACACTAGAATTTTGGTAACCCAGAAACCCTCCAGGAATAAGAAGGTAAAACTAGGGTGGGGATGATACCCACAAAAATTACTGCAGCAATATTGTTCAACCACTTCTGATGGTCTGCCCTGTTAAAGGCTTTACACTATGTTAATAGTGACCTGGTTAGAGGATTTCAAACACTTAACATGAAGTGTTACCCTGTTAAAGGATTTAATCACCTAATTAAGGATTTATCGAAATAGCTGTTAAGCTAACCTATCACCATAGGATTTTCATTCTAATACAATTGCTAGAGAGTATTAGGTACAATAAACCTGAATGATTACAATCCTTGATTGCTGAATGCAAGCACTTGTTCTGCTTTCTCTGATCTTGATCCTTTTTGTGATATGATAATCCTCGCTTCTAAAAATAAAATTCCTTGCGAACCCTTGTATGTCTTCTCATACCTCTCGTCTCATTTACAATGAAATTTCATCTTCCTTATAAAGACATTTGAGAATTTAGGGTTAGGTATGGATCTACGATCCACATTCAATCTTCATTTTCCGCTCAATACTTATCTTTTGCTTATTGGTTGCATGCCTTCATCATTTTTCTTATTGGTTGCATGTAAATTGCATAGGAAAAATAAAATATTCGATCTCATCATTAAATCCTTGGAGATTTACCTTATGTTGGCTGTAAAGACTGTTTACATCATAGTTTGTACAATTTCAAACTCTTATGCTGATCTACTGAGTTACTCAGCTCCTGAAATATTGCAGATACTTGGCACATGTTGTTTCTTGGATAGCTTGGCACATTAAGTAGCTCAAAACCTTATGTTACTTGGCACTTGTTGACACTTGGCACTTGTTAACACTCAGCACTTGTTAACACTCGGCACTTGTTTTGCTCAGCACTTATACTTCACTCGGTATCTGATCTTTGCTCGGTATCTGAAAACTACTTGGTATCTGAAGATCACTCAACATGCATGATGTACTCGACATCCAATGTGGAATATGTTTAAGTGTGTTGGCACTCAATTGTCAAAAACCATTATGAGGTTAACAATTACTACCCTACTTCTGATTCTCAGAGTTACCCTTGAATTCCTTCTTGACTTTTTATTTTAGGTTTTCCATCTCTTTCTACATTTTCTTCCTTTCTAAATCATGCTCTTTCACCACCCTCAGTAGTTCAACATTTGCCATTCTATTAGGAAGTTTATTATCATTCTCTTCTCCACCATTTGACATGGTTGCAACTTTTTCTTTCTCCAAAGATTGACTAGTTTCTCAAATACCACTTAGAGTAGAGTCCCCAAACTATATAAAAAATGTGTTACTAAGAAGTACACAAAGTCACTTTCCACCAATATAACCTAGGGCTCCACAATGGTTTCTAAAACCCACACTATCTAGACTAGATCCACTTCAAAGTCTAGAACACCTTTTTAAGGCATGGCAAGACACAAACTCAAGAAAAAATGTTTCTAGGATAGAATATGGTCTACATCAACACTAAGATATAAGTCTCATATGTTTGAAGCATAAACTCCCCAATATTTGCTTTGGAAAATCAAACTATACACCCAGACCTTCAAATAGGGCTATAAGAAGAAATATTGGATTTATGAAGAAAACCTTCTTGGAAATCCACTAAAAAATTCCTTGACCACCTCCAGACTCCTTAATCTACTAGTCAATGATCCTCACTAATTTAGGACCCCTAACCAATCCCCTAACTCAAGTTGCTTACAAATCTCTCATATGCCTAATAGAGCTAATTAGGTCACTTTTTAAAAAAAAGTACTAGGAATTAATTTCACCTTCCAACCAAACATATTGGAAAACTTTAGGAATATGTCAAAACATCTAAATCCAAAGATTTATGTTTCTACTCCACCTCTAAGCCAAGTTGTGTCTCAAAAACCCAAAACTGGACAATCACATGTAGATGCCTATCTAGAGGGTTTAGTATTTTCTCCCCACATCTTCTACCTCCTATTTTGAGACCCAAAAAGTCTTAAATTACATCCTCCCCCACTTTCATTGCACCAAGGATTATATTTTTCCCGTGGTGGAATGTCTAGGAAAAAGAGATTTTCTCTCAAAACCCTAGTTAGGGCCTTCTTGTGACCAACAAGCACACAAAAATGTATTTTTCCTATTAAATATAACTTAAAGAATTAAAAACACTTGAAAATATGTCATAATAAATTGACTCAACTTTTCCAATCCTTTAGAGGTTCACATGCATCTATACAAGCCCGTACAATCCATGTTTCAAAGGATTTTTGTACCTAAACAACATATTTTATTGATTTCAATGCAAATTATACATTAGATTCTTTTCATCTATATTGAGAAAGTTTGCTAAACCCTATTTATAACATTCCCAATCAGTTCCATCTAATAAATATGGTTTTGAGTGTCAAGATTCAAACTTTCATTTTTGTACAAAAGTTGCATTATGCAACATTGAAAACTTTGACAACTTTTTGAAAAAGTTATCAAATGTCATCAAACTCTTCTAAACTTTAATCCTAGACTCTACCTAGGAACCTAGAAAGGTTATGATCATAATATATTCATTATTCAACCTTCTAAACTACTTTTCTCTATTTCTACTTAGAAATTGCCCATAAAATGACTAAGGTAGACAATTTGGTTTATAACACACCTAATGTCTCCTTGCCTTAAAACTTGGAAATTATTTCTATCATTGGATTCTAGATCCAAATAATACCCTAATTCTTTTTATTTTATCCTCTTGATGTGCTTCCAATGGATGGAATTAAGGTTTTCCTACACTATATGCTCACATGGTTCTCCATATCTATTAGAGTATGTTTCCATGTGGTTTATGTTTTTTTAGTTCATTGATATATATGGTTTATACACATGTATGTTCAATAGGATGTTTCTTTCCACATGCTTACATTAGATGCTATGGATAAGATGTTACAATTAGATGTTGGAATTATTGATCTCCTTGTGATTTCAAGTACTTACTACTTGACTATTATGGATCTAGTACTCCCCAATGTGGAGGTTCTAACTTTGTCACCATTCTAATTATTCGTTGGATTATTTTCTTGCAAACTTGGGTGACAAAAGTTTAGCATTGGGTGATACTAGAAAAGTATTGTATGGCTATAGAAAGAAATATCATGCAAACTAGAAAGTATCGCAAAATAGTAGTAAGTTCTTTTGTGCAATACTAGTAACATATTGCACAATAATAGTAAATTATATCATGCAATACTAGAAAGTATCACATGGTAGTTGTAAGAAGTATTGTCTGATACTACAAAAGTATCCCTTGGTAGTATTGTATAGTATAATACAATGGTGGAAAGTACTGCCTGATTCTATGTAGAAACTTACTTAGGCAAACCATAGCTATCTCCAAACTTGTTGGTTGAGATTCAAAGGGTGATTTGGATACCCTATTGGGTTGTACCCCTTTGCAGGTCTTGATAGCTAAGAGATTTTGGGTTCTTATTTGTTTAACTTTCAGAGCTAGTTTTTTGAATGCATTATTAAGTAATGATGCTTGGGGATCATTGGTTATGTGAATTTATTGATTAAGTTTTCCATCCCAATCTTTTTATTGTTTTCATGTTGATATTATTTGAATCCATGACTATTATTTTAAAATAAAATCTATTGGATTTTATTTATCCTTGTTACAAGGATCTCTCGGTGGGGTATTACATCTGGTATTAGAGCCTATGTTGAAAGATTGGGATCTTTGTGTTATGCTCCCACTATGATATTGTTTGATTACATATAATGGTAATTGTTTTAGCTTAAGCTTATGATACTTATGTTGTTGCATGTGACTCTAACCCTTATCTTGTTGCTCCTTTAGTGAGGCCTCCTATACATAGACTTGGTGATGAGGGCAATAACTGATGGAATAATATTGAAGAAGAACACCATGAGGAATAAGGTCAAGAAGATGGTGGAGGATAAGGTGATGACAATTAGGTTGATGTTAGGGTACTATGCATTTGTTACAAGAGATCATAGCTTAGTTGGGACCTCAAGTGCAAGAAAATAAACATGACTATGAATGAGAAGAGGTATCTGACCATGGAGATCCCCATATGTCAGAGCATAGAGAGGAAGAGGAATGTGGGCATGAGCATGAGCATTCTCGTACACCACCTGGTGGCAAAGGGCACCACCACAGAGGTTGAGAACACAATAGTGAGGACTTTATCCATATAAACATGATGAAATCCCTTTAGTAGTCTAAACCATCGTACTTTGATGGTAAGGGAGGTGGCCTCAAGGATGAGACTTGGTTACTTGATATGGAATGTTGCTTTTCTATGCATCTGTATGCAAGAAAATTGAAAGCCCATTGTGCTACCATGTAGCTAAGAGACCATGCATCTATTTGGTATAGCAAATCTTCCCTAGGAGATCTTTGAGGAGAGGTTCTGAGAGAGGTTCCTATCCCCTCAATTATGGGAGGCTTAGGCTGATGAGTTCCATGAGATTAGATAAGGGAACATGCCAGTGGAGTAGTATGAGATGAGATTATTTGAGCTTAGGTAATACTCATGCTATAACTATGATGAGATACTCCTTACTCATAATTTTATCTAAGGTCTTAAGGACTCCATCATTGGAGATGTCTAGATGCATTAGCCTAGGACACTTGTCTTTTCTATTGAGAAGGCAAGGATATGGTTCCAATATTAGAGGAGCATGTTTTTCTTGCAGTGAGCTTATCCATATGGTAGTGGAGTGTCCTTCAAAGACATCTTTAGGGCCTAGTAGAGGTGCAACCATGTGAGAGCTTATCATGGTAGATGCAAGATGAGCCCATAAGGCTTTTTGTGGTTGATATTTGTCAAGTTGAGCACTAGGGTACTATAGTCAAGGCTATAGGTACATTACATTGTATTTCTTCTATAGTAATATTTGATTTAGGTTCTTCAAATTCTTTTATTTCACCACTCCTTGTTTAGTGATGTGGACTAGTGGCAATATGACAGGATGTTAGCTGGCAAGTTGAGTTAGCCTTAGGTTCCAAAGTGATTTTTGATTCTATAGTTAGGGGTTGTGTGTTGGAATCAAGCACATTTACCACTATAGTTGATCTTCATATCCTACCTTTAGGATCTTATGACATTGTATTGGGTATGGATTTGTTAGCCACCCATAAGAAAATAATAGATTACTAGCATAAGTTAGTATGCTATGTTGATGACATATGTGGGCATGTAGAGCTTATAGGGGTCCAAAGACCAGTCTCACTTTGGATGATCTCAGCTAAGCAGCTAAAGTGGAGTGTATGAAAAGGATGTCAAATTTTTGTAGTCTTTTTTATTAACCTTGAGTAGGATGAGAGCCATGTGGTGACACTTTATGATCACCCACTCCTTTATGAGTATGTTGATGTGTTTCCTGATGAGATACATGGTATGCCACCACAATATGGCATTGACTTTTGTATTGATCTCATTCTAGGAGTAGAATCAATTTCATTAGCTCCTTACTATATGACTACTCAAGAGTTGAGTGAACTTGAATTAGAGTTGGAGGAATTATTGGCCAAGGGCCATATTTGTCCTAGTGTATCCCCATGGGGTCCACTAGTCATCTTTGTGAAGAAGAAGGATGGATCATCGCAGTTGTGCATTAACTACAAACAATTGAATAAGGTGATGGTGTAGAACTAATATCTTTTGCTAAGAATAGATGACTTTTTTTATCAGATGAAGGGAGTGAGAAAGTTCTCAAAGGTTCACCTTAAATTAAGATACCATCAGCTTCAGATTCATGAGGCTAACATTCATTCGACAGCTTTTTGTACATGTTATGGCCATTATGAGTTTACAATTGTACCCTTTGGGTTAACCAATGCACCATTATTTTTTATGAGTCTGATGAATGGAGTATTTTGTATGTACCTCAATTAGTGTGTCTTAGATGACAGATTGATCTATTATAAGACTAATGAGGAGCATGAGGTCCATTTATACTAGGTGTTGTAGTGCCTATGAGACCATTAGTTGTATGGCAACCTAGGTAAATGTGGATTCTTTCAATTTGAGATGAAGTATTTGGGGCACATTATCATAGGTGATGGTATTACAATAGATCTAAAAAAATATGAGCTATCATGGAATGAACAAAACCTATTAATATTTTGAAGGTTTGTAGTTTCATGGGATTGACAGGTTACTACCATTAATTCATGAAGGAGTTCTCACGAGTGGCTCATCCTATCACTTCTATTTAGTGGAAAGGGAAGAAATATGTTTGGTTAGATTAGTGTGAATCAATATTTGAGGCTCTAAAGGAGCAACTAACCAGTGCACCAGTCCTTGTTGTACCTAATCCTATAGGTGATTTTATGGTATGTATAGATGCTTTGTTGGAGGGTGTGGGTGTAATGTTAATACATAAAGGTCATGTAGTTGCATATAGGTCTATAAAAATCAAGGACTATGAGCTTAGCTACCCACCCATGATTTGAAAGTTTCAATCATTGTGCATGCTCTTGTGCATTGGAGACATTTCCTTTTGGGACATAAGTTTGAGCTACATAGTGATCTTCATAGCTTGCAATATATCTTTACTCAACCAAACTTGAATGCACAACAATTTTGCTAGATGGAGTTCCTATGTGAATATGATTTTTATGTTCACTACATCAAAGAGAAAGAGAATATTATTATAGATGCTCTGAGTAGGAGACATCATGTGATATTAGTTTTTTCATTGGGAGTGGATTTGTGAGGCCATATCTTGGAGGTTTTTCCTAGTGACACATGGTATCAAGAAGTGAGGGTGGAGATTGATTCTGGATGTACCCTTGAGGGAAAGTTTTTAGGTTATTCACTAGAGTTTAATGGACTACTACAACACTTGGGATGCATTTATGTGCTAGTATCTAGTGATCTTCGTACATCAATTTTGTTGGAAGCACATTGTGCACCATATTTTGCACATCCCAATGTCAAGGAGATGCATGCCAACCTTAGACAGTTCTAATTTTTGGTAGGGATGAGGCATGATGTTGCTGATTTTGTTGCTTGATGTTTTGAGTGTCAAAGAGTAAAGTCATAACATCATCATTGAATGGGTCTTTTGTAGTTGCATATCATTCCAAAGTGGAAGTGAGATACTATGTCTATTGATTTTATCATAGGATTTCCTATGTCATCATGATAACATGATTGTATCATGGTAATAGTGGACAAGTTGTCCAAGGTAGCACATTTTTCACCCCATGTGAACGTCCTATACAACTTCTTCTATAGTGCATGTTTTTTTGGAGGACATTGTTCAATTGCATGGAATCCCTCATCATATTATACTAAATAGAGATCTAGTGTTTACTTCAAGACTATGGACATCTCTCTAGAAGGCTTTGGGCACATAGCTCAATTTTAGTTCAACATACCAACTAGAGAGCAATGGTCAGACAGAGAGAGTGAACCAAAATCTAGAAGACATGCTTTACATATCTATCATGGATAGGAAAGTGAAGTGGGAGGACTTTTGTACTTTTTTGAGTTTTCCTATAATAATGGGTACCATAGTTCTCTTGAAATTCCACCTTTTTTAGGACTTGTATGGTAGACCATGTTGTACCCCTTTCAATTGAGATCACTTAGAGGACCAAGTGATCTTAGGTCCAGAGATGCTTTAGGATATGGAGTAGTAGGTTGTTTATATTAGAGAGCATTTGGTTACTACTTAGGATAGGTAGAAGAAGTTTGCAAATAGGCATAGGTTGGATCATCACTTTTCAATTGGTGATAGGGTGTTTTTGAGAGTGCATCCACAGAAGAGCCATACCCATTATGGGAAAGGCTCTAAGTTGGGGCCACATTTTGTCAAACCATTTGAGATCATTGAGAGGATCAGTCCTATTTCCTATCAACTAGAATTTCCACCTAGCCTATCACACATCCATGAAGTTTTCCATGTTTATGTTTTGAGGTAGTATATTCCCGATGTGATCCGTGTACTTAATTGGGATTCTTTGCAAGTGGAGGATGGAAAAATTTCTTTGGAGTCCATTCATATCCTTCACCATCAGAGTCTAACCCTCAGTGATTAGGAAAAATAGTAGGTAAGGGTTGAGTGGGACCTAAATTATGAGACTTCTGCTACTTCAGAAGATGTTACATAGTTGAGAGATTTGTACCCTTATCTTTTTGTAGGCTTCCAGGAGTAAGCCTATACCTAGTGAGGGAGGATGTAGTACCTCCAATGTTTGCATTATGTACCTTGTTATATATTTTGATTCAAGAGATACTTTGATACTCATGTTGTATGACATTCAGGATGAACTTGACGGGACTTGAAATCACCTTCCCAATTTGAGTACCATTCCAAGATTTTAAGCCTTTTAAAGTGCATTTAATGCATATGTACCTACCTTTCCTATTGAGGCCTAAAAGGTGTTTAATGTCTCTAAAACCTTGAATTTAGTATATCCAATCATTTGATGAGGATAAATTATCATTCTGAGTCATTCTATGAAGTTCCATTTCGAGCAATGTTCAAATCTGTATTTTTGCCCAAGTGTTAAACAACCATAGGAAGCCTTATTTGCAATTGAATATCTTGTGCTTGGTTATTTTTCATGACTTGATTCTTTGAGAATGTTTAGTATCCATATCAGAGAAACTATCTTTCATATTTTAAGTCATTTTGATATGTTTTGACTAGGTTTTGAATTCCTCAGAGTTGGTTATTTATTGTTGTTATGTTGATGCAAATTGTTCAGAATTCTAGGAAGTCCTATTTGACTTGCTATAACTTTGACCAAGTTGACCAAAATGAGATAATTCCCTTTTCCTTACATTCTAGAATTTAGAGACTTTTTATGTTTCAATTTTGAACTTATGACAAATCTGTTTGATAAGTTTTTGAACGTGATTCCAAATAGAATTTGTAAAATTTTACTAGTGTTATAAAGTGCAGATTGGTCGGTACCCTATTTGGGATGTTATAACTTTGAATCTATGATAGATGAGATTGAATGGATTGTACCACCAAATTTTAATCAGAAAATTCTTTAACTATGCCAGTTTGCAAGTCTTGACGAATCCATCTACACACTTTCTCGGGTCCATTCCATTTGCAAAAACCACTATTCTGCTAGTGTTTCAAGTTCTGCAAATTTGAGTAGCCTACTTTGACTGCTTTTGAAATGCATCCTATTATTTTTCATGAGTTCTTCTCTTAGATTAATTTTATCCTCATGATAGTGAACCAATGCCCTAGTTTTCATGCCCTCAAGTATCCATTTACCCAATTTTCAAAGCCAAAATAGAACGTGATTTATTATTTTCTAACATCTTTGCTTGTAGGTAGTTTTGAGAAGGAAACTTTGATAGTCAATATTGTTTGACTAAGTATTCATCATGAGACAAGATTTGACAAGGTAAGAAAATGTGGAGTAGAGAATTAGTGCATATAATTTCAAAGCCTAGTCAAGGCATTTTTGTCAATTTTTAAGGCCAATTAAAGGATCCCTTGGCACAAAGTTGACAATTTGCACAAAGAGGTGAAAATGAGTTCTAAAAGTTAAACCAATGATGTAGATTTTTTTAGTGAGATTTTGATAATTAATAGATCAATTTTACAGTTTAGTCATTTGGAAACAAAATTTTTTTTAGTCAAACCCACTTTGGGACCCAACTAATCTCACTAGATTGTTGAGGTATGGAGGAGGTTTTGAATAAGTTTTAGAGAATAATTCATGATGTTTCAAATCATTATAAGGAAATCCAATATGTATAGGTTATTAGATTGTAATATCATCTGAAACTCTCTACCCATTTTGTGACTGGAAATAAATGACCTATAATTCCAAATCTTTTGCTTGAGTATTTTGATCCTTCCATTCATGAAGTCTTGTATCAAAAAATCAAGTACTCTTGTGATGAGGTATGTACAAATATAAGGCAACTAGATAAAATGATGAAGTGGTGATTCAACATGAAGATGGAAGGAGGAGAGGGTAGGCTTTCCAATCAAGTGATGAAAAAATTTCCCAATATGAGCCAATATAGGTTGAGAGCATCAAGTAAAGTCTTCCTCTTGCTATGGTTAGATGATTTTATAGGAGAAGTGTGTGCAATCGGAGGGTCGTTTCACATTGCAAAAGGCAAGAGGGTGCATTGAGATTAAAAGAAAAAAATCGTCACCAACCTTTTCAAATTTAAAGTGCAATAAATGGGAGTCATGTGACCATCTATTAAAGGGATTAAAAATTTCAAGAAAGATAAAATCACAGAAAGAAAGAGGTTTTTTCCTCAACTAGGCACCTTTTGAGTATTGGTAAGTTGGTAAAAAGGGATCTGCCCCATGAGAAATACTAACTGTTAGCTGAAGATTGAAGCCACCCATTGTTAAGTAATAAAACCATGCAACAAAGGAGGTATCTCAAAGAAAACAGTGAGGAAGAGTGTTCATACTAGAAAGTAGGTGAAGATGGGCTCCTCTCTTGCTGATATTTCCTGGGGAAATTCTTTTGCTCTATCATTAACTTCTATACCTAGATGTAGAAACATTGCTTCTATTCAGGTTGCATTTTTGAGAGCTTCTAGATTGCATGCTTCAGAGATGCTATCTAAAAAAAAGGAAACAATTGAAGTGCATGACACTAAAAAAGAATCCAATAGAAAAAATGATTCTGGTTCCTCTTCAATTCTGTGAATTTCCAAACTTGATCAAGTTGCAAAGAGAAACACAAGCCTCCCATTAGATGCTAAGTTTAGAATTGAAAGCATGAGAGCAAGGAGACTTTTCCCTGACACTGAATCTATAGAAGTCAATGAAATGAGGAACAAATGACCATGCATGAAAATAGAAGAATGATCCTGAATGGATGCATCTAGGCCTACATTGAAACATGATTAAGGTGGGACATTTTTTAGAAAAGGTAGGCAACTCAAGAGTTAGAAGGTGTGGGATCTATGGTTTGAAGTTGAAAGAAGTGACATGTGCAGAAGAAATAAGCTATGGCTGGGACGAGCCATTAACCATGGTGACCAAATGGGTTTGAAAAACATTGATCTCATCTCTATTTCTTCCTCTACTAGAAGCACTAATATGCAATAACTTACCTCCACATTCCCCAAATTGCATGCAAATTGGAGAATGAGATTCAAATTTGTCCTCCATCTGTTCAAAGTATTTTGAAAGTGTAAAATGATCAATATGGTGCAATTGCAGAGTATGGGAATTTACAAATGCATATCTAACATGGAGGAAAAGTTATTGATTTTCAAATAAAAAGCAACTTCATAGTGAGTTGCTTCTTAGATGCACAAACAAAAGAGAGAGGAGACCAAAACTATCCATGATGAAGGAATCTTAAGATAGGGAAGAAGCCATTGCAGAAGCTTATGAATTGGCAAAGGGAAGTGATCAGGCATATTAATGTCTCAAATTTGATATAGTTTTTATATAGTCTAAACTTACTCTTTGAGCCTTGTGAAAAACATTTCCAACATATTTGTCTTATGGTAAATGTAGCTAGAACTTATTAAACCTATGGATAATCACTAGTACATTTAAGGTTATTTTTTGACCAAAAATTTTGACCATCAATTAATAAGGTTTTGATTGGTTGGATTGTAGAAGGAAAAATTTCTTGTTTTTAAAAATCTAAGCCCTTTTTGGTCAAAATTTTGACCAACACAGGCTTAACTTTAACATCAAAAATTGTTTTCAATTTCATTATTGAGTGTGAGGAGCTACAGAACCTTGGGTCGACCCATGCCAGTGTTGCTTGCTTTCTTGCCACTGGCTCCTCATCTGGAACACTAGACTCCATCTCTTGCATCCAGCTCTGAATCTAGCACTTTTTGCACTTAAATTGGTATTTATCTCATACATTTTTTATGTTTTCATATGTTTGGTTGATTATTTCATTTCTTCCAGTGGTTTGAGTTGTCTCATGCTTAGGAACTTACACTAAATATGGCATGCTCTTCTTTCATGAGGTTTATTGAAAACCTAAAGCCTTCCACCGGTAATGCCATTGGTTTAATGTCATTAGATTGAATTACATTGCACATTTTACTGTCACAAAATGTCATTTGCATCCCCTACTCTTGTCAATCTCGCACCATACTGCCCATTTATAGAGGGTCAGTTGAAGGACACACTTCACATTTTGCTTTCAACACATGAACCCCCTAAAGATTGCTCCATAGATGTCCAATGCTTGCAGAACTGCATTAAATAGAACACCTTTTTTACAAGGTGAAATGTCCTCCCATTTCCTCATTCACAGGTAATTTTCCTTTGGTGTGTATCCTAGTCATAGGTTGTTGAGTGTTCTACCTTGCTTAAATTTGGTCTTATTTTTGGGCTTCTTCCTCTTGGATCTAAGACACCTTTGAGAAGGCATATCTTTGAAAGGGTTTTTGAAAGGTTAGCGATTTTTGTGTCAGAAATGTGTAGAAGGAAGTTCCCTTGGAGCTTATCTTTTGATGCCCTAATTTGGCCTTTCATGATCCTTGCCTTGGTGTTTGAATTACTTCCCCCCCCCCCCCCCCCCAAGTGCATTGTCCAAAATTGTAATGAAAAGAGGGTTTCCCTTTAAACCCTCTTTAACATTTGCCTAATAACAGATCACACATCAGAAGTACCCTTGTTAGTTTTGGTTTGACACCCTTTATTCAAAACTAGACATTAGATCGTTAGGTTCTAGGATCTTGTTCTACCACTTACTCTTTTTCTCACAGTTGGTATTAAAGAAATGATTTTTGCATACCCAAGCCCTTGTTATAATGTTCATCAAGTGATTATCTTTAGGGGAATATTTTACTCTTTAATCCTACTCCAACATCAATTACCTAAGAACATATTATAGATTTCAATATCAAAGCTTCAAGTTTCCTTAATCCTCATTAAGAAACTTGTGAATGAGTAATTAGAAACCCTGAGGCTTGGACACAAGGAATAATTCAATTTGGGTTTTACTGAGATTGTGTTGGCTTTGTATACTAATAAAATATTATCTTGTAGGAAAAGATAGAATCGAGAGCATAACTTCCTCATCATCCACACTAATGGAAACCCAACACAAGTATCATCAAACCCATGGGAAAGAAGAGAAAAGTTGATCAAAGAGTTTGAAAAGGTAGTGCTAACAATGAAATATATGAAGGATGATGTGCTCCAAGTGTTGAAGATAGAGAACTTGGTTTGGTTTCTAATGGACATAGGCATCAAAGAATGCAACTTAAGAGGAGATCAAGGAAGATGTACACAAAGGAAATGTTTCTCAATAGGAATACTATACCAACCTTCTTAGTCTAGGATAGTTTAGAAATGCTTCTTTTCTACATCCATTCACTGTCCAAAAATCAGCAATACCTTGGACAATAATTACTCACCAGCTACATGATTTTGTTCCCTACCAGAAAATACTATCATTGTTTCCTTTGATTCTATCAACACAACCATAGTCTTCCAGACTCCTAGAAGAAAGTACATGACTTTGAACAATAAGGTCTTTACCCTTAGGGAGTATCAATCCATGGAGCATGAATGCAAGTGATAAGTGAACACATAGTGGATAATCCTCCTCACCCACTATCTCTAGGAAAAAAGTTATATTACCCATCCAAGGGATCATCATTATTTTTTGTCGCATATTTATGGAATTGAATGTGAAAGAATATTCCCCAAGGATGTATTATCTAATCACAACATTATTGAATCTACTACCTTTTTTGACTAGGTACAAATGATCTTTGAAAATATTGGTTGACAACTAAAAGAGTTGTAGCAGACTCACAATTTTTATATGACATCTTAAGTATTTTGGATGATAGATTTGTGTTGACAATATGAAGCGTTGGAGACTAAAGACACATGGGGGTTCTATTTTGAAATATGTTTTGCAATATTTTGCAAGGCTAATGGTACATTCCTATACAACACAATAATATGCCTACAAGGGGACCCCATATTTTAATTGTCCAAGTAGGAGAAAACCTTTATGAAGCCATGGGGCATGTGGTTCATAAGGAGTTGGTGACACACCTATATCCATGTGTATGGGTTCTAATGACATCCCTATCGTCTACCTCAACATTATAGTGATCAAATCATCATGCTCGAGTTCTACAAGTAAATCCTAGATGTACATAATGTATTTTCCATAGAAAAGGTAAAAGTTGTGGGGTTCTCATTATCATGTAGAGGATACAAGTGCACTTTGGCAACTGCTAAAGATGCAAGTGCCAAATTGGAAATCCTTAAACTGAGAAAGTTCTATTTGTTGAGGCCCAATTTTGACACCAATAGGTAAGTTTAATAAGACATTTACCACTAGCTATGGTGGTCACCTCCCTTGCCTTGAGGATTTATAAGCAGATTGTCAAGATGACTTTGATGCATTCTTATGGAGGCATTGCCAAATTAGAATAGAAAACATGAAGTTGTTTAGGTTGGGGACTTTCTCAAAGAAATACATTGACGACAGACTGATCTTGGATTCACACTTCAATAAAAATAAAATTTGAAGTATTCTTCTAGAGCCTTTTGATTGGAACACCCTAAATGTTTATGACATTAAAGTGATCAAGCCAATGATTGATAATAGCTCACTAGTACATTAGGCCCCCCTTTTTGACCAAATTTTTTGAGCAAAGGCCTATTTTCATTTTTTTTTGAAAAAATGGGCCTGATATGGTTGAAATTTTGACCATGATTAAATTGGTTGAATTTTGACCTTCAAAAATTTTGACCTTCAGAACATATGTGATAATAAAAGATCATGGCAGTGTTAATTTTTTTTTCGCGTGTGCAATGACTACAGTAGGTGGGAGTTTGGTGCAGGGTCAACAAGAGAGGAGAATAAGGTAAGAATCAACCACCCTGTAGTTCCAGTATTATCCTGTTGTTGGTGACTGAAAAGAAAGCGTGTGGCCATGAATGCTTAATCTAATGGGAACTTTACACTCACAGGGCTCAAGAGATTTAATATTTTCTATGGGGGGTAATTTTTTGTTTGTCGTAGTTGCCTCGCTATCCATTAGTTTTGACTTGGAAGAATTGGTATAGCAAGTGGGTGCAACATCAACTACACTGTACTTTTTGCTAGCTGAGATTGTTCTATCCCAATCTCGGCCTGTCTAAAGATAATTGTATAGGGTTCCATGGCCACTTCCTTGACTGTTCGTGCTATCCTTATACCCCACTTTGGAATAATTTCACTGCAAAATAGGCCAAAACTATATTACCTATTTTTACTCTTCAAGAAAGAGCCTCCATTGTCCAATTTAGCAGCAAAATGAGGACTGTATTCACATATTTAAATCTGGTCATTAGATATCATTCCAAGTTTGTTATCTTTTAGAAAGTTGTAGAGGTGGATTCCAAAGTTATTCAATGCTTTTATATTTTCTCTTTCTCTTCTACTCATCACAATTTAAAAAACAGAGCCACTATTAATTGTTTCAGGTCACAAAGTTGTTTTATAGATGATGTTTAGGTTCAGGGTTAGCATATATTTAAGTGCAAGGATAAAGTTGTGGAAAATTTATATTCTGATATCACTGGTTATATCTTAAAGTTTAGTTCACTAAACACCTATATTCTCTCTGTAAGGCCCTATCCCTTTTGCGGCTTAGATTTTCTCTCACCCATTTGGATCTATGTACAAATATTGAATTCATACTAATGGATGATAATAAACTTTTTTTTAGCAAGCTTCACAAATCTAGAATTTAGTAAGCACATACTTTACTTGGTAAAAGTCTTGAAATACTGAAATAGTTTTTTGTTCTAGTGAAGCCTCGAAAGTTTTTGGTTCACTTCTCCTTTATTAATTCTTCAGCTATGATGAAAATTTGAAGTAGAGATGACAATCCCATCCTTGGCTTGGTAGGAAAAGACTTGAAAGAAAAAATTATTTTTTGTAACAGTGAAGTGTCAAAAAGTTTTTGGCTAGCTTCTCCATTGTTAATATTTTGGCCATAGATGAATGCCTTGAGTTCTTGGTGTTTGATAAAACTTGGATTATTGTGTGCTCAAAATCAATTTTTTTGGAAATGCATTATCATCTTTACAGTTACTACTCTTGTTTGTTAAATTTCATTTGCACTTTTCTTAGAGACATATGCCCACTATGAGTTATTTCTTAAAAGACTAAGAATTGTAGAATAGATGAATAAGATTTAATACTAAATATTTGCTTCAAATCTTGTGTTATGGTACCGACAGTGATGTGTGGAGAGTAGTTTTGTAGAAAGTTGTTTTGATTTTCCGATTTGTGATCAGTGACAATTTTTGGAAGTCTCTCTCTTTCGCATATATAAACTACTTCCTAATAGCTGAAGAAGTACAATCCTCAAATCTTGTATTAATTTATTGTTTAGTTTCTATGAAGTCGTGTACTCCATTGCTCATGGATAATGTGAATGTGATCAAAACTGTTCAGATGGTTTCTGAGTTTCATGGGCTTTGAGGTTATTGAGATCTTCATATTTATCCTAAGAGAGTTCTTGAAGGAGGCATGAACCATTGGAATAAGAGTGATAGTGACAAAATGAAAGCATTGTAGGACATTTATATTCAAGTATTATGCTCTCTTTTTTGTTTAAGTTCTTTGGTAGCTTCCAACAAAATGAATTGTTCAGTTGCATCGATTAGGTAATCTGACTTACAAAAATATTATTTTATCATTGAGACAAAGATACATTGAGGATTGTTTCTTTCTCACTGTTATAAACCACATTTTACTCAGCTCTGCAAGTACATAATCATTCTAAATGATGTTTTAGATGATATATGACTGTTCCATCTTCATTTTTTCTTGCATAAAAATTGATTTGCAACAATTAATGACAATTTCCACCTACGATAGAGGTGTATGATCTATTGGAGCTCAAGATAGTTATTGTAATGCTAAAAAGGTTGTTTTATATAGTTTGTGTTTTTTAATGTCATTAGAAGACATTTATTATTTGAGTTTTCTAATAATTGAATGGTCATAAATTAAGGGAGGATTGTGTGTCACTGTGTAGTAACTTAGTTTTGGAAGATCCCCTTTTTGAACTATATCTGAAAGTGTAAAGAAAATTCTTGAGCAATCTAGGAAAATAATATCATCTTTAAAGGAAGATTACAAACCAGAAAAATTTGCAATTAAAGAAAGAGAATACATAATATCAAACCATAAGAAAGTAGGTTTGTATGCATGTAGTGTTATTTAGTAGATGTAGTTTATAGGATATTCTTAGATGAGACTTACATTTGGGATGTTGTATGGTGAGCAGAAACACTCTGATTGAGCAAGCCTACACACCTCTCTTTGATTTGGAGAGATATGTTAAAGACATTGAAGGGTTATTTGCTAAAATAGGTATGTTGACCAAGGCCTTTTCAAAGATTCAAAATATTTTATGACATTGCAATGCATAGATTGTTAGCTGGACATTTTTGTTCTGATTATGTCAATTTATAGAAATGGAAATCAATATAGGGAATGGATTTGAAATTCTATACCCTGTAAAGTAGTAGTTCAGTGTGTAAGTAATAGTTAATAGAATAGTTTTGTAAAAGACAAATAAAATTTGTAGTGTGTGTTTGATATTATCGCATGTTTGTAACTCAAATTGTTGTCAATATAAGAGGGAGAATACCTTTCAAAATTTGTAAGAGTTCAAAATGCAGCCAACTCAGTATTAGTAACAATCTTGACTTATGTCCTGTCACATACGTTTCTACTACTCAGTCCATTGTTCCAGCCCTAAAAGTTTAGATGTATAGTTGTATTGATGATGAACATTTATTGCCCCTAATTTTATTTTATAAGAAAAATTGGGTAGCAAATGGTAGTTAAGTCAGTCATGAGTGTCACAATGCATGAATATGGAGTTGATTATTTAAGTCACATGGGTGTGAGTTCTTAGTGTCTTCATGGGAATTCAGCTCACCAGCTATGAGGCTTTGCTGTTATCTTTATTGCTTAATCATCACAACACCTTCTGATAGAGACACTAAATACATCTTTAATTCAATTTTATAACTCTTTTTGATAACCCTACAAATGGAGCAATTTACTCACCTATAACCAATTTGGACCAAAGAGTAACTTAGAATGAATACAAAAATAAGGACATTGATCAAAGATGCCTTGATTGGTAGTTAAGTTGTGTATATGTTACTCAGTTTTTATGGTATCTTTCTGCCCATTATATTATGTAGGTGTAGATGGAGCCTTAGAAGATTCTCTTTTCAGTATTTCCCCGTTTCACCTTAAGGGTAGCATTACTTGATCTTTCATCAACATTATCTTTCTTTCCTCCATCTATATCATATTGAATTTTTCCTCATCTGGTAGATAGAGATTAGAGACAAAATAAGACCTAAATTTTTTTCTCTCCTACATAAGTTACCAAACATTAATGGTCTTAATCAAAGAACAATAAAAGAAAAAAAACTCTTCATCAGTATATCTCTTACTTCCAAATACTTCCAAATGGTTAAGGAGGTAAGGAGGATCAATTTTACTCCATGAAACCCATATTTGCAATGAGAATTATTGTAGGCTAAACATAAACAATTAATCTCAGGTTTTACCAGTACCTGACATTTCATATTTAGGCAATGCTTAATTTTAAGCCAAACTATTGATAGCGAAAGGATTTAATATGATTTGAGATATATTACATTGTAATTATCACATTGATTTCCAATGAGACAAAATGTTGTTTTGAGGTTTGATCTTGGGCCGTATGAGAGGCCAATGATGCAGCCCTAGAGATTGTTTTTTCATGCAACAAGAGATGGGGATAGTGAAACACAACTTGTAGAGATCCAAAACTTCCCAATATCTCTTGGAAAAACTCTTATTTGTCGTGGACTGTTCATAGTACATTCTAAGTTTGAGCTAGTATTGCTTTTGGAGATTCTACATGATTGATGTTGTTAACATCAACTCCTTAATTAACATATGTACTTACTGACAGATGGGAAATCCCTCTGTTGAAGTAATTGAAGAGAAATGAGATTCTACCCTAGCAGCCAAGGGCAAAGCAATGGAGGCAATGTCAAATGGTATAACTCTTTGCTAATAGAATCCGTAGAGTGGCTATCATGTATTATTTCTAGAAGGGTATCACATAGATTGCCTTTTGCATTCGTTCTAATCTCAGAGTTTCTTAGGTGATTTGGAAGAGGCTATAAACCATCTTACAGATCATTGGTGATTGTGTCACTTCTTATAGGATCATTGATTGCCAAGGAGGTCTCCCCAACACAAAATCCTCAATTGGCTTTGCACTTGGCCTTGATTGCAACATTCTTTGCTGGGATTTTTCAAGCAACCATGGGAATTTTTAGGTTGATGATTTACATGTCTAATAATGCAATAATGTCACTATGCAAGCCTCTCAATGTCTGTCCTTCATAGGATTCTTCTTTTATAGAGAAGATACATGTGACTGTACATAATTGAGTGGGAGGCTTGCACTAAAAACTCATGTAATTCAATGGTTTTAACAAGTCCCATATTTCTATTTTTAGTTATGTAATTCTACTTATTTGGGATGACATGAGAAAGTCATACTGATTTATATAACTATTTAAAGTTCATGGACAACACTAGAATCTTTTTCAGTGGAGCCAAACAGCTAGATTTTGGTCACTAATAGTATGTGTCACATTATTTATGATTCTACTACTGGTTGGGATTCATTATAGACTTTCTATCACATGCAACTATCATGGGTTTCATGGTTGGAGCAACCATTGTTGTTTCTCCCCAACAGCTAAAAGGCATTCTTGGTCTTCAACATTTTACTACAGAGACAAACATAGTGTTTGCCATGAGATCAGTATGGGGACAAACTCACAAGCTATGTTTATATGCAATGAATTAGCAATCTCATGATCTGAATACATCTGGAGTAAAGAATTCATTCTTGAATAAAGTATATTGCCAACTTATTGTTATTGTCTTCTTGTAATTGTATTGATGTGCAGTGGAGGTGGGAGACCATAGTGCTTGGAATATGCTTTCTCTCTTTTCTACTAATCACTCATCAAATTGTCAGTATTATAACATAACTTCGTGATTCTATTTCATTTTTCTATCCATATAATACCTAGCCTTCATAATGACAAGAAGAAACAACATGGAATGACTGATGTCGTATATGGTGTTGATCTATTTTTTCATTCTTGTGGGTTGATTTGATGGAGTAAGAAAAATCCTAAGCTCTTCTGGATATCAGCAACTGCTCCTCTGACATCTATAATTCTTAGTAGAGTGCTAGTGTTCACTACACATGCTGATAAACATGGGGTTCACATTGTATGAGTTTTTATCACCAAATACTCTATATTGTCTTGTATTCATTTTTGCACAATGTGTTTAATTCACTCACGTCTAAGTATGGTAGAATGAATCACTTATCAAATCACTTATTATTATGATCTGTACATGTTCAGTATCACTACCCAAAAGATACTAGTTATTTAGCAATTTTGAAACATGATGGGTATTGAAAAATTTGTTTGATATTATGTCTAATTGATGTTCTAAACATGATTTTCTGGTCCTAAAATGCATGTTTCTTTTGCTAATGTTTTTGTGGGTGGCTTGAAATAGGTTGGTCACTTAAAAAAGTGGTTTGAACCCATTAATCATTGAATTCTTTATTTTTGAGGCCAAATATTTAAAGACCCTTGTGAAGGCAGGACTGATAATTGGCATCATCACACTCACTATAAGAGCTAATCCCTTGCATTATGTTCATTGGCTGGTAATTTATTACCTCTGGCTGATTTAAATGAGTCCTGTGCAGGAAGGAATAGCAGTTGGTAGAACTTTTGCACTATTGAAGAACTACAATATTGATGGTAATAAAGAGATGATTTCCATTGGTATAATGAACATTGTAGGTTCATGCACATCTTGCTACATCACAAGTGGTAATTACTACAACACATTTAATCTATTGAGTTACAAAACATTATATGACTACTCTGAGTCTTATTACATTCATAGCATGAAATTTAGTATTGGTCCTAAGTTTTCATAGCAATCAAACCATGGATTTTGTATTGATTCTAAGACTTTATATTATTCAAACCATGGATTCTAATGTTAATTCTAGGTTTTTATGGCATTCAAAACATGAACTGTAGAAGAGTTTATATGGTCTAAAGGGATGTTGCCCCACACTTCTTGTCACCACCCTTGTAGTCAAATATTGTTCTTGGACTCCTGGGATATTATTATTGGGTAAAGCTTAAATGGTCTTGAATTTGTTTTTTTGCTTTTTCTATTTGGGGTTATGGGTTTCTAAAATATCTCAACAATGAAAAAGAATGTGTTGACCAACTCTCTAGTAGGCTCCTCTTAATTGGGTACTTCACGTGGGTTGCTAGACCGCAAGGTGCTTCCTTTATTTAGCAAGTGGTGAGTGCTTAACCTTGAGAACCTTGCAATCTCATTGTTCTTGTCTTCATGCTTCTCAATCTCGTGATCAAGCACCAAAATCTCTGATGTAGGGCCAATGCTTAACTAGTGGATGAGGAAAAAAAGGTGATTGAGGATGTGGATAAAGATAGACGTTATGCAATTGATGTGTTAATTGCAAGAATTATGAAGAGTAGAAAAGTTTTAGCACACCAACAACTTGTTATGGAGTGCTTGGATGGATGTTCAAGGTGAATTACTTGATTGGATGCTAGATACTTTTGTTTGCATCACTAGTACTTTAAATTTTCTTTCTACTTCCCCACAATGAATGGGTTTATACCTGTGTGAATTTGTAAAAGGTGGTCTTTTCCTTTTTCAATAGATTGTCCTTTATCCATAAGAAAATGATATACCTGGATAAGTAGGCATATTGATTTATCTTCATAGGCATATTGGCGACTGTTTGATGTACTTTTTTCTCTTTGTAGTGTGTAGTTTATGTCTGCGGTCCTAATGCAATCATATTTGGCATGGTGGTTCTTTGGAAAGGGAGGGGATCCTGGCAGTGGCAAGCCAAAACTTCAGATTGTTGTTCCTTCTACGGATTTTGGTGGAGCAATAATAAGTTTTGTACTGTGCCTAGCAGAGTTGATAAAGGTAACAAGAACTAGACTTTGTATCTATTGTATGTATATAAATTGAACTCTAGACTCCATACCATTGACTATTTGTTGTTTTGCAATGTAGATTGCAAGTTTAGGAGAATGACAACAGGCAACTAAAAAAGCATCAGCAGATATATGCTGGGCTTCTAGACTGTGCACTACAAACTCTTAGAAATGAAAGGGTAAGGTGTTAAATTATTGTTACTATTTGGTATGTAGTTGTAGACATGCAATATAAATGCTTCACATGGTATCCTTCATTATACAAGATACTATTTGATTGTTTCATTAGTGCATAATTTTCAAGGTACAAGGTTTGTTTCATGGTGGCCTAACTACATTTTTTAGGGAGTCTATTGGAAACATAGTTTTCTTCAGTACTTATGAATTGAATCATTATCATATGCTTTCACTTATTAGTACCCATGATAAGGTGAATCCCCAAATGAATTCCCAGTCTTCTCAATTTATCAACTATTCTTCTAAACTTTTTATAGAAGCAGGAGTTGGAGTTGTCTCTGGTGGGCTTACAGGAATTGAGGTATGTAACCTTAATGTTGGAATTTCAATTTAAGTATTTAAACTCAATTTTTGCAGATCAAATGTGTGCAACAAAACTTATAATTTTCTTTGTAGTTTTGGTCAGCTATTTTGCCTCTTGATGTTGCAAAAACCCATTTTCAAACAACTCCAAATATTAATGCCAGCAAAAATCCTATACACACAATCAGGATGGTAGGACATATAATTTCATTTTTACATGGTCTCTACTCTAGAAAAAATGTTTTTAAATTAATTTTTAATAAAGATTTTGACTAGGCTCTTACAAAGCCATTGGATTCTTATGACATTAATTAGTATATCTATTAGGATTGATGATTGGATTATTGAATTGGGTTAATTCATTTATTTGCATGTTCTCTTGTGTTCTAGATAAAAAAATTATCATTCACGATACTAACACCAATTGTTTGCATGCTTATTTTATAGTGGGTATATAGAATGTTCTAATTAAAAGATTAAAATTTAAATATTCAAATACCATGGGACTTAGCTTCTGTCTTTTTGTCTAGGATCTATTCTACTAAGTAGTCTTAGATAACCAATAGATGAATTTAAAAGCAATAAGTGCCCATATTAATGAACATGAAACCATTTCCCAATTCTATGTTTGGCATATTTATAGAGAACTCAGTTTTAGAGGATTATATGTTGGCTTGGGGCCTATATTGTTGAGAGCTTTCCCTACTAATGCTACAGCTATCGTCACTTGGGAACTTACAAAAAATTTATTGGGGGTAAAATGGTAGTAAGAGCATTACCTTAAGAGATGAATGGGTTTATACTTGTGTGAATTTGTAAAAAGTGGTCTTTTCTTTTTTTAGTAGATTGTCATTTATCCATAAGAAAATGATATACCTGGATAAGTAGGCATATTAATGTACCTAGGAACTGGCATTATGTCATGGGACCTAGCCAACAATATAGTTGTACCAAGTATAGTGCACTGTAATGGTATTGTTCATACAATGGTGATATTTACTCAAGAGGACTATTTTTATTTAGTTTTATTCGCCAAATTTCTTTTTCAGTTTGATTTTGTGCTGGTGACACTTCAGACTCAAATGCCTACAAATGCTTCATGCAGTGTCTAGTCTCGAGCCCTAATCACTAGGCAAGCTCCTAGCTCTTATTACAGTTTGCTTACTACAATGTCACATCTAGTTTGCATGTAATTCTACTAACCTAAAGGATACTTAACCACAAACAACAGTAGTCTCCTCTGCCCAAGATAATACAACTTTGTTTGGATTTAAACAAGAAAATTGCAGCAACATTATTATTGAGGATTTCTATCTACTCAGAAACTTCTTATCTAAGAAAGCCTTCTTGAGGGTTATGAGCTTGTCTATTTCTCCTTTACATCAAAGGTTTAATGCGAGCATGTTGCTAAGAGCCTGCCCAAGGTTACAAATGCAAAGTGAACTGGTTTTTGATTGCCTCTTTTATTAGAGTAGATTTACCTGTGGGGTGTAGAGCACATGGAGAGCTTGCCTGCTTATTTAGAGTTTTGTTTCTCATCCTTTTCTTGAATATCATATCAAAGAAAATACAAAGAGCTCACACAAGTTTGTATGATTCTCTTTCTAATTTTGGCAGATAGAAAACTATTATGGCTTGAGACTATGTTCAACATAATTTACAACCTCAACAAGAGTTGGAATCCTAGTTTTATACATATGTGGCATTGGCTGCAGTAACAAGAATGTCACTACATCATCTAGATATATTCAAAAAATCAATATGCATATCTTGCAATATTGGCTTGCCATTAGATGAAATTTCATGGAGGCAATCAATAAAATATTTCAAACACCTTACCTATGATTCCACATTTTTCATGCATGTCTACTAGGGCAGTTGCAACTTAAGCAAATGTATTCTCTCAATATATCTATTTTGTGCATATCCAGCAACCATGGCTTTTGATGACCACATTACATTTAGGCATCCTGTCAAATAATTCACATGACTTATCTATGCTTCCATTTTGCAAGCATGTCTCCCAAGGAAAATGCTACTACTTCATCTACACCATCTAAAAAAATCCTTTATGCTTTGATGGATGCCTATAGCTTATCCCAAAGCTCCCACTCAACAATTATAAGATGATCAATCAAGAGAAAACAGTTGAGAGCTTAGAGTGACACAATTTTTAGATGATCATATGAAATGAAATGGGTGTGCGAGTAGAAAGAAACTAGAAAGACATTGTGTACAGTTGAAGGCATGAAATGGATGGTTTTGGAGCATTCAACACAGAAACCCAACATTTAGTACATATCATCATTCAAGATCAAATGGGCGTGTAGGTTTATACGCATAGTGAATAATAAAGGAGGGAATTGAACCCTCCCTAAGGCTCACACTTGTTGAGGTCCACTTTAGCAAGGGCCCTTCTTGTGAAATTTTTGTCTAAAACCTTTCTAATGAGATAATGTGTTATGAGCTCTTCATCAGTGGGATGGAACGTGAATCCAGGAGGTAGTTGTGCATCAACCATATCATGACTGTAACTAAAGTTAAGAGCCTCTATTATTGAATTCTCTTCCCTATTACTGTTCCATCCCACTGATGAAGAGGTCATAAAACATTATCTCATTAGAAAGGTTTTTGACAAAAATTTCACAAGAAGGGTCATCATTGAAGTGGACCTCAACAAGTGTAGGCCTCAAAGAAATTTTGACCAATGCTTGGCTATTTTTGACCAATAATTGGTCAAAATCTTGACCAATGCTTCACAATTTTCTACCAAGAATTGGTCAAAATTTTGACCAATGCTTGGCTATTTTTGACCAATCATTGGTCAAAATTTTGACCAATACTTGGCAGTTTTTGACCAAGCATTAGTCAAAATTTTGACCAATGCTTGGCAGAACTTGTGCCAACATGTTTCAAAGGTTTTGACCAATGTATTGGTCAAAATTTCAACAAGAAAATTATCGACCAATGGGTTGGTCGAACTTGGTCGAGATTTGGTAAAAAATTGGGTCAAAATTTTGACCAATAATGGTCGAAAAATGACCTCAAATGTACTAGTGAATGGATATGAAAAACCTTGCGTTTTTGTTTGACATCTCTTGATCTCTTCATCCTAATGATGGATCACTTGGTGTGATTTGAAATGTTGATGGTAAAAAATCTTTACACAATCGAATCCAAAAATATATCAGTTTATTTTTGCTATGGATTGTGGAAATTTGATCTCTTTAATATGAAAAACCTTGCTTAATATTATATATAAAGTGCAATATTTCATATAAATATTTTAAGTTATGTTCTAATATTTTAATAGGAATAGAAATGTTGTTGTGCATATGTGTTTGAATGTTTCTAATTTTTAAGAAATGGAGAAGTGGTGCAAAGAGTGGTGAACACAGTATTAAAGGAGTAATGAAGACTGATTGTAGCATGAGAAGTGCAGGTCAGTTTTGAGTGTTAAGCTGCATCTATGAGAAGAGTTATTTCTAGGAGATTTGACTTGCTACATTATTTGTGGACTATTATTCTGTTGCTCAATCAATGTTTTAAAGTCATGGTTGACATTCTACCTTTTTATTTTGACAATGTTTTCTCACAGTTCTTATGTTATGTAATAAGTTCCAATCCTCTATATATATAAGGAAAGAGGGAGAAAGTTAGTTAGTTAGTCAAATGGATTCTGAAGTTACTTTTTTTTTCTCTATGAATTATTCAGTCATGTAGCAAAAGAATAATTCTAATGAGAAAGTGATTTTGGAATACCTATTGTGTTTTTTAGTTAGTTGAAGCCAAATGAGGGGGCCCACTTGGAAGGTGGAATACATTTAGGTAGAATAGATTCATTTCTTGCAATTTCCTAATTTAAGATAGATTTACTGTATTGGTCCTATGACATAGTTATTGTGAAGGTTCCTACAACACTTGTGGAAAATGATCATAGTGGATGTTTGAATTGTTAACTAGCTTAGAATTCCTTTTCTAAAATTTTCTATAGTTATCTTTTGTTAGTCCAAGCATGTTTACAGTTCTATATCAATAGTATAGATTCCTTTTACGCATTTCACTTTCCCAAAGCATAGATGTTAAGACTTGAAGGAACTTAGTGCACATACTATGCTGACCCATTTCAAGTTCTATGTCCCTAGGTTGACAATTCAAGTGTAGTTCATGATGGAAGAGATAATTCTCAAAATAGACATAGTATCCTTGAGAGGAATAACAGTTTGATTATCATTATCTATTGTGGAAGCCCTACATTTTTGGCATCATTGCCAAGGATGGTGTCAAACTAGGAACCTTCATGAGTCCTTTATTTTTATATTAGTGTGTTAGTTAGAAACTAAAAGATTCTATGCTTGATTAACAAGTCACCAATTTAATTGCATGCATCGAAGAGGAAGACAACGAGATGAATATGGGGGATTTCTTCCACGGGAGTCTATGAATTTGAACCAAGAAATTGAAGAAGAAGCTGAGTTTCCTTTTGAGGATGCAAGACCTATTTTTCCTATAGAATTATCCTCAGTAGCAGAACCTCTAGATACAAGTGGTCTTCAACCTTTTGCTGAAATTTTGGCTAGTTTCCTTGATAGTACTACTCCAAATCCTCTAGTTGTTAACAATCCAGTACCCAATGTTCCTTTTCAGCAGCAACCTCATAATCAAACACCTCTAGTAATGGCACAACCTTCTTTTCCATTTCCTCTCCCAAGCCTGGTAACCAATGCTAATCTTAAAAATATAACTCCAAGTTTGCTCTTCCAAAGTTTTATGGTCTTACAACTGAAGATCCTGATACTTTCCTATTTGAGTTTGACATACTCTATCATAGCTTTGACTAGAACATTGATGCCCATAAGCTCAAATTATTTCTAGCAACACTAAAAAAGTCAACTTTACAATGGTTCATGGACTTAGGAGCCAATGTATCAAGTACTAGGGATGAAATGAAAATCTATTTCTAGAAAAGTACAAAGAGTATTGCAAAGAAAATGATTCAAGAGGAAATGATATCTTTAGAATATCACAAAAGGAGGAAGAAACAGTGGAAGACTACGTTTCACATTTCTTTTATACACTAGAGAAGAACCCTCAGCATGTGTTATCTAAGGATTCACAAAAGCTAGTCTTCTTGAGAGTCATTAATGATAATTGTATAGAAGCATTAGACTTGATGGCTAATAGAGATGTATATCAATCTTCTTGGGATGGCCTTAGGAAAATTTGTCTTAACTGTTCAAGGTCAACAATGAAGAAAGGAAAAGGACACCAAACTATAGCTACTAAAGTGATCCTTCTTAGTTGTCTTAGTAAAGGAAATGGCAGATTTGTGTCACAACTAATAAGGATCACTTTCCTTTACCATTCATTGATCAAGTTCTGGACACTCTGGCTGGAAAGAAATATTTCTCTTTTCTAGATGGGTATAGTGGTTATAATCAAACAAGTATCAATCCTGAAGATTAAGAAAAAGCTACATTTACATGCCCATGGAGTACTTTTGCATATTTTGTTTTACCATTTGGCCTATGTAATGCTCTTGCAACATTTCAATGACCTGTGTTCAACATTTTTGTTGATATATCACATGATTGCATGGAAATATATATGGATGATTTCACAAGATTTGGAGTCACCTTTGAATAAGCCTTGATAAATCTTGAAAAGGTTCTTATCTTATGTAAAGAACATAATCTACCACTCAATAGTGAGAAATGTTTCATGCTCATGTAGGAAGGAGTGATGCTCGGTCATTTCATATCAATTGTAGGAATACAAGTGGATCCAACTAAGAAAGAGGTAATTCTAACACTGCCCATGCCTACAAAAGCAAAATATGTAAGATATTTTTTAGGTCATGCTAGATATTATAGGGTTTCATAAAAGACTTCAATAAAATAGCTAGTCCTTTGTATACACTATTGATTAAGGAAGTTGAATTCATCTGGACACTTAAATGTGATGAAGCCTTCCTACAGCTTAAGGAACTCCCTATAGCACCCGTTTTAAAGGGACCTAATTGGTCAATTTCATTTCATATCCATATTGATGCATTAGATTATGCTATATGAGTTGTATTAGGACAAAATCCTACTAATATTGAGAATGCCATTTACTATATTAGTAAAATCCTTCATGGACACATGCTAAATTACATAGTAATTAAAAAATAACTTTTAGCTATAGTCTATGCATTGAACAAATTTAGAGATTATGTAACTAGATATCCTAATTTTGTTCATACTGATCACTTAGCTATAAGGTACTCAATGAACAAACTAGCTATCACTAGAAGACTGGCAAGATGACTCTTGCTGTTACAGGAATTTGATATTACCATTATTGACAAGCCAAGAAAATCCAACATCATTGCTGATTATTTTTCCAGATTAAACATTACTACCAAAGATCCAACTCTAATTGAAGATACCTTTCTAGATGAGCATTTGTTCCATATAGAAACTCATACACCATGATATGTAGACAAAGAAAATTATCTTGTTGCAAATAGAATGCCCCCACACTTCTCTCACAAAGAAAGGAGGAAGTTAGTAGAGAAAAGTTTTTATTATTCCTAGGTAGATAACAATCTCTTCTATGTTGGACTAGATCAGGTTATGAGGAGATGTGTCAGGGAAGATGAAATATATGATATACTGCATGCTTCTCATGATGAACCATGTGGAGGGAATTTTGTAGAGGAAAGAATATTGAAGTTACTTATAATTGGATATTATTGGCCAATCTCACATAAGGATGTAGTGACTTCTACAACCAATTGTGACAAATGCTAGAGGATGGGTTGACCAACCAAAATTGATGAGATCACTCCACATATTGTAGTCACACCTTTTAATAAGTATGGACTTCATGGGTCTAATTGACCCACCATCAAATGGAAAATCCTACATCTTAGTATGTACAGATTATGTAACCAAATGGGTGGAAGTTAGAGCGATGAAACATGCAAGAGATGAGAAAGTGGCCAAATTCCTATATGAAGAAATATTCACCTATTATGGAGTCCCCAAAGAACTTGTTACAAATCAAGGAGCCCAATTCGCATCAAACCTGATCACTAAGGTTATGAAAGAATACAATATAAGACACTATAATTCTAGTTCCTATCACCATCAAGAAAATGAGCAAGCAAAGGTCACTAATAGAGAAACTGAAGCCATTCTAACTAGGATAGTGCACATACACAAGAAGGATTGGACTAGCAAATTAACTGAAGTTTTTCAGGCATACAAGACCACATAGAAAAAACAACTAGATTCACTCCATTTGAGCTTGTCTATGGTAAAGAAGCCATGTTACCTATTGAATTTGAGTATAAAACATTACACACTACTTTAGAGTTGTACATCAATCTTCATGCAGCACACGAAGAGAGACTTCTCCACTTGAATTTGTTGGATGAAATAAGAAAGATAGCTTTGGAAAGAATAGAAATTATTCAACAATAGTGAAAGTAGTGGCATGGTGTACATATCAGGAATAAAAAATTCCAAGAAAAAGATTGGGCTCTCCTCTACAATTCTCACTTCAAAGAGAATCCAAGCAAATTACAAACTCAATGGTTAGGGCCTTATGAAATTCAGCATGTATTTGACAATGGTGCAGTGCAACTAAAAACCATTGATCCTATCTAGTTTAAGTTACTTGTAAATGGCCATAGGTTTCATCTCTATCATAAACCATAGACTAAACCATAGTTCCTGCAACAATTCCAACCAACTAGTTCATCAAATCCGATGAACATAGTTCCTATAGCAGAGGGTGAAAACGTTCTTCTTGTAGCCATACCATGACAAAATTTTAGGAGCCTTCATAATAAAACCTCATTAAATATGAGGTCCATTCTTCCATTCACTTTTCTTTTTCTTCATATCAACCCATCTCATTTCTCTATCTACCATCCACCCACACTCCACATCACCCACACATTCTATTTTTACTGCTTTCAATAAATAATTTTGTTAGCACTCTTTCTATGGTCATCAACATTTGCCACCTCATCAACCTATATGCCAATGTACACTCTCAAATTTTAGGTATAACAATTTCTTTTACTCTTTATTCATTTTTAGAGTATAGGTTTTGATATTTATATATAATATTGCATTATATATATATCATATAAGACTTAAACCAATTTCTTATTCCTATACTAAATTTTTTTAAAGTGTGGATGCTTCTCAAATTTTAGTGGGGGGGTCGAGAAAGTGTATTAATTTCTAAATGTTATCTCCACATTATCCTAAGTCATGTCCTTTTCATAGGCTATACTTTGGCAGTAGTCTGATATCTTTCATTAATTTTGAAAAAATTTCTATCTCTGCCATACCTTTTCATTGAGTTTTTTGGGAAAAGATCACTTATACTTGGCCTAATTGAAAGGACTAGGAGTTATTGCGAGAACACCTTCAGTTAAAGCCTTGATGTCCTTCATTATTAATGTATCACTATTTTACACGTTGGAAACAAAGGGTCCTTATTAAGAGAAGCAGTAACAACATACAAATTTTTTCATAAAGATTAGTTTGAAACTCAAAGAAAGAGGGAATTTGCAAATGTAAAAGGGGCAAAAATTTATCACAATGATGAGAGTGGAAGCTAGACATTTTGAAGATGAAGGGAGAGTTAAAAAGGTATGAGCTAGTCATTCATAATGTTTTACTCATGAAAATTGAAGTAGTTTGGTGAGTTCATGCTTTGGGATGGCTTGGTTACTTCTTACAATTAACAAAGTTCAATGAAGAAGTGGCAATGGAGTGATGACATTTGATGAAAGGGAAGACTCAGTTTGAGGATTAAGAGTGATTGCTACCAAAGAAAGGATAGAGGAAGTCACAGGATTACTAGCAATTAGGAAACATTATCCAAATGAACATGATGCTAGGTCCTCAGGGCACAATTCTCTTAGTCAGGTGACCCTCAACTGGACATTA
This sequence comes from Cupressus sempervirens, assembly GCA_028749045.1. NCBI lineage: Eukaryota > Viridiplantae > Streptophyta > Pinopsida > Cupressales > Cupressaceae > Cupressus > Cupressus sempervirens. The sequence continues at coordinate 191,549,736 of CM053788.1, forward strand.
CCAAACAAGGATGTAAGAGACTTTCTCTTTCTCCTCCATATCCACATTATCAAGTATTTAACATTTGAAGGAAAGTTTTCAAACTTGCATGCTCATCATTTTAAATTTCTCAGTTGCATAAGACATAACATGCAAGTTAATGTTCCCAACTTTCTTTATAATATGTTGTGTATAAGTGCTAAGGAAACTCAAAAAGGAAAGGAAAATTATGTTTTCCATCATGCCCTCATTAAACTTATAGTTGAAAGATCTCTTAGGGATTCCTCCCCTATTTCATCAGAAAAATTTGTTGAATCCAAGACCTTATAGCCTCAAGCTAACCATGTTCCTCAAAATATAGAAAATTAGGAAGAAATCACAGAGCTGAGTAAAAATCTAGCTAAACCAGAAAAAGAACCCTCTCCAAAAAAGCTAGCTAAACCTATTTTAGAGGATGTTATACTGAGTTCTTCTACAGAAAAAGGACAAGTGTAAGGTTAGTGAAGAAAGCCCTAACCTTGAAAAGGAAGTCCAAAACCCCTTTGTTAAAGTAAAAAAAAGGAAAAGGTCTATTCCTATAGCAACTATTCCTGTAGCATCTACTCTAGCCATGCCTAAACCAAAATGGACGTGTAAAATGGTTGAAGCTAAAGAGCTTCCAATATGGAAAAGCCCTCATTTCCATTGGAAATCCAAATGCCCCAATTTCAATTCTCACATAGAATTGATAGCTGAAAATTTCCTAGATGATTCTCATGTGTAATTAGAAACCCAAAATGTAGAAACACTTGAAAATGCACCTATGAAGCAGATATCATAAGGGAAACAGGAAATGTACAAATCAAATCCTACTACTATTCCAAAAAAAGCCCCTAACAATGATCAACCTGCCATGCTATCAGTCCCTGAATATTCTAATGTTTCTCTTATACCTTATAAATCTTCCTGGTACACCCAACATTTCCAAGAAGTTGCCAAAGAATAAAAGATGAAATCTAAAGCTCAAGAATTTTTGTCATCCACAATTTAGTCAATATTTTTTGGTCTATACAATCATTTTATTTTTCAAAAAACCTTGTGGAAGCAAGAAAGAAAACAGATGTAGAAGGTAATATTTAACAGAGATGAGGAAATTGAATCATTAAAGGAGCAACTAGAAGAATAGAAGCAACAAATCAATAAAGCTTTGAAGTTAGTTGATTAGGTTATGGCCTGTAGACCACCCTCAAATGTGAATGTTATTTATTTAAAAGAACAATTTTTTTTGTTTTAGTTAATGATGACAATGAGAAATATTGGTTGTGAATTTAAGAATGCTCAAGAACAAAAGAACTTGTTGTGTGAGCTCTATTTGCATAATTTCATAATTCCACATGAAATAGAGTGGAATCCTTTACTTTACATAAGGGATGCTCACTTAAGAGTTCTAATGTCATGGATGCATAACAAAACAAATTATGATAGATAATTGGATACCTATAGGGAACTTGAAAATTTTGAACCATTGCCACTCTGGGCTGAACCCCATAAGCCTTATGATCTCTTGAGAGATTGGTTCAAATTAACTTGTGGAAGGCCAAAACTAGAAACTAGAGAAAAACTATTTGAAGAAAAGGAAAAAGTTTATAGAAAATATTAGACACTTCCTAATTTCACACAACAAAGAGCAATTGTAGGGCTTAGAAATAGATGGAGTCAACTGCCTAAACCTTTCAAGAAGGCTGAACCACACAACCCTATTAACTTTGAGGTAGCAGTTAATAGAGTGGCTAAATATATGCAATTGGGAAGGAAATTTAGGAAAGAGCCATGGATGCCACTAACTTTTCAACTTCCTACCCTTCTCTGGCCCCTATATGAAAATAATGCTACCAGGTTAGATCCATTAGTTGAAGAACATTTGGGTGAGCATTGGAGATGAACCAGAGGATATTTCTACACCTTCAGAAGTGAGAAATAGGGGAAGACTATAGTAGGAGATTTTAGAGCAAAGGAAAAGAAGTATAATGCTTGAGGAGAAGCATTTGCATAGTGGGGGGAAAATGATGAGGCATATTAATGTCTCAAATTTGATACTATTTTTATAGTCTGAACTTACTCTTTGAGCCTTGTGAAAAACATTTCCAACATATTTGTCTTATGTTGAATGTAGCTAGAACTTATTAAACCTATGGATAATGGATATGACAAACCTTGCTTAATATTATATATAAAGTGCAGTATTTCATATAAATTTTTTAAGTTATGTTATAATATTTGAATAAGAGTAGAAATGTTGTTGTGCATATGTGTTTGAATGTTTCTAATTTTTAGAAAATGGAAAAGTGGCACAAAGAGTGGTGAACATCATATTAAATAAGGAGTAATGAAGACTGATCATAGTATGAGAAGCGTAGGTCAGTTCTCAGTGTTAAGCCACATCTATAAGAAGAGTTATTTCTAGGAGACCCAACTTGCTACATTATTTGTGTACTATTATTCTATTACTCAATCAATGTTTTAAAGTCATGGTTGATATTCCACCTTTTTCTTCTGAAAATGTTTGCTCATGATTTTTATGTTATGTAATAATTTCCAATTCTCTCTATATATAAGGAAAGAGGGGGAAGTTAGTTAGTTAGTTAGAGGGATTCTAAAGTTTCTCTTTTCTATTTTCTACGAATTATTCAGCCATGTAGCAAAAGAATAATTCTAATGAGAAAGTGATTTTGGAATACCTGTTGTGTTCTTAGTTAGTTGAAGCCAACCACGGGAGCCCACTTAGAAGGTGGAATAGATTTATTTCTTGCAGTTTCTTATTTTAAGATAGATTTAATGTATTAGTCCAGTAGCATAATTACTATGAAATTTCCTACAGCACTTGTAGAAAATGATCACAATGGATGTTTGAATTGTTAACTAGCTTAAAATTCATTTTAAAAAGTTTTCTATAGTTATTTTTTGTTAGTCCAAGCATGCTTACTATTTTATATCAGTAGTATAGATTCCTTTTACACATTTTACTTTCTTGCAGCATAGATGTTAAGACTTAAAGGAACTTAGTGCACATATTATGCTGACCCATTTCAAGTTCTACATCCCTAGGTTGACAATTCAAGTGCAGTTCATGATGGAAGAGATCATTCTCAAAATAGACATAGTATGCTCAAGAGGAATAATAGTGTGATTATCTTTATCTATTGTGGAAGCCCTGCAAGAAGTGCAAGAAACATAAGATAGGTTTTTAGTCCCACATTGGGTGGGTTAAGGTAACTTCTAATGTTTTAATACCTAAGTGCACTCTTATCAACTATCTTAAGAGACACAACTTTTTAAGCCACACATAGCTTGCACATGGGGCCCACTTGGCCAGTTGGAGAGATGTCAAATTTTGACCAAATATACATATACAAAGATGATGACATCATCTGATGATTTGGATTTACGGACCAATTGACTCATGACACATTGCATCTAGTAGGACCAATTGTAAAATGGCACGTGGCAAAGGACCCTAACCTAGCACAAGAAATGAGGTGCTGACATGGCAGATAGTGCCATGTGTCATGACATCTATATGTTATGATGACATGGCACCATACTAAAGTGTCATACAACATAGAGGCTAGTGATGTGGCAACTGACATGGCATGGTGATAAGCTAATGACTAGGTAGATGACATGTCCTCAAGTGCTATGTATTGCTATATCATGATGATGTGGCAACATGTTGACTGGGATAGTGACATGGCAACCGCCACGTGGTAGGACATGTGATGAATGAGATTGTAACATGTGGTGCCCAAGTGGTGGGTGTTAGGTGACTATGCAAAAATTGGGCAAATCGCATGTTGACCCGTGTTACAATCAATCAAATTGGTTTGACCTAAATGGAAATTTGGAGGAAAAAGCCAAATTGCATAAAAATAATAATTTTTTATTATTTTCCCTTTTTGAACATGCTACAAGAATATTAAATAAATTTTGATTTAATCCTAAAGTTTGGACTTTGGAAATTTTTAACTTTTGCATTTAAAATTTAAAATGAGGTGTAGACCAAAGAGCATTGATTGGAGCCTAAAATTCAATTTGATATTCTAGGCATTTCCAGTAAGCAAGTATAGCAGTATTATATATCACTGGAACCAAGAGGGAAAAAACTTTATTTTTTGGATTTTTTTTTACATAGGAGGCCATTGGTTCAAGTTATGCAAGGATTTGTCTCAGGTGTCCATTTTTTAGTTTCATTCAGTTGAGGTAGTTCAAATTTGATTTCTAGTGAAATGTGAACTGAATGAACATAAAAGGCAGTATGAAGGTAATTATGGGTGAATTTTGTCACATCCAAATTAGTTAAATCAAGGTATTATCAGAATTTCATGATGCATTTTAGATATTTTGGTAACATAAGGGTTTTCATCTTTAAGGAAGAGATATTTTGGGTTTGCTACAAAATAATGATGAAAATCATATCAAATTTCATGGGTAGAAAGATGAGAGATGTTTTACAATAGCAAGAAATGAAGATTCAAGTGGACACATGTCACTTTCAAATTAAATTCAATATTTCATTCATTTCCTATATCTCTTTCTTTCTTATTCATTGTAGAGGGGGTTCCAGTTCTAGAAAAAATTTCTCATTGTTGTGATACCATGTGGGTTCTAATCTTGAGTTTTCTTAGATTTGTGAGACTAGGGTTCCAATTTTGATGTGTATTCATCACTATGATACCACATTCTTTAGCACATTTCCCTTGTATGAACAATAGAAATTAAGATAATATAGCTAGTTCTAATCTACTTAGTGGTTTTATGAGTTGTTTTACATGCATCTAAATCTATACTTTCAAAGAAATGAATATAAAATGAGCAAGAATCTCTTTAGTTTCATTCATATTCTTGTCTCGTATCTATGTAATATACAATCTTATGTGGTTTAGGGACAAAGAATTAAGACCCATTTGCATCCCCTTAAGGTTGTATGTCTGATATATTTTTCTGTTGGAACAAAGGGCCAAGTAAATGCTTGATTTATTTGATAGGGTTGTTGGTTATTTGAGAAGGATATTTCATGAGGATGAGGTCTTTATGAACACCAATGTCTAATTCACATAGTGATAAGATAGATATAATATCTTGATGTATGGAATATGTCATTGGTATCACAGATGTATGTGTTTAATTTGTGGAATTGCCCAATAAATAAGGCACTGATTAGCTATAGGATAAACTTGTTCTTATTGCTGCATATTTGGAGTTTTTCTAAAATCATCATTAATCATATATCTTTCCCTTTAATGTTGAAGGAATTTAGCTTAGAAATTTCTTTAGCCATGTTATTAGCTATTCCATGTCTGAGAACTTTGCATAAGTGTTAGAAGATTAAGGATTTTATCTGCTTTGCTAGATTCAAGTGTATGCTTTAGCACTAGTACCATATAAGTGAATCCAAGATCCACCCACCTAGGTTTTGCAAAGCTTGAAGTAGAAGAAGATTCTAGCCCTATAGTTGGCCTGATGTCTAAAAGGGTATGTTAAAGATGGGAAGTAGCTATCCCTAGATGTATCTTGTTCTCATCAGGATAATTTGGAACTGGAAAGTTTCAAAGCACCAACAAAATTGATGGTCAGATACTATATTTTGATCAGCTAGTATCATAGATGTTAGATGCTATGTTGTTTAGTTTGATCATATCTACATGATGATGCTTATTGATGTTACATGATTCTTTATGATGATATCTACTTATTTTGTATTTGAACATATACTCTATTATGATTATATGATGGTCTTATTAGATTCTACATACTTTGATTTGATGCTTCAGTTATTTACTTCATTCTTTCTTTGAGATGTTCTATGATGCAGTGAGTGATTTAAATAGATTATTTTAATGTGATTAAATGAGTACTTAAAAGATTTAATGCATTTATTATTTTGTCTATATTATTATATGTAATTTCACTTGATTGTGTTGTTTAGTATGCAATATTTATATCCTTGACGGTGGCACACGGAATTAGTGATTTGGTTGTTGTTACCTAGCCAATGTCATCCCTGTATGGTCAACATATCCTATTTAACTATTTAATTAAATCCTTTGGTGATTTAATAAATCTAGACACATACGCATTATGTAGTTAGACATGTGAGCATGCCTGTACATTTAGAGGTTCACATTTGTCACAAATTTTTTTTAAAAATATTGTGATTTAAAATTTTATGGAAATTTCATATTTGATTTAATTATTTTAATTCCTAGTAGCTTTTTTGTAGTTAAATTCCATTTAATTGGAATTACCCAATTTTGTCTGAGTTGAGAAAGGGTGTTAGAAATGCTTTAGAATAATTGAGAGGGACGGTGAATTAGTTATTCAAGGTCCAAATGTCCTAATAGATCTTTTTCACCAAGTAAAGTAAGCCCATTAAACTATTCATGCATCCAAGCTTAAACTTTCCTACTTATCAAGTTACTAAAAATCAACATGCAAGAATAACACATGAAGAATCAACACATAACACAATGACTTATGTGGAAATCCAGTTTGGGAAAAACCACCAGTAACATGCTACTCAATTCTCACTATTCTAAAGTGATGCCCCATGAAAAACTTTCCCTGTTAAAGGCTACAACACACTATTAAATTTGACCTATTTATAGGATTTAACCACCCTGTTAGAAGTGGGCCTGGTTAGAGAACTTTAGAACATTCACTTGGAATGCCACCCTGTTAAAGGATTTACAAATAGATATTAAACCAACCTAAGTCCATAGGATTTTACCCTAACTGATACAATTGTTAGAGAGTAACAAGAAGGACTTTTGACCTAATACAAATCACAACTTAACTTGCAGATTTTAGATCTTTGTTCAATTGACAACATTAGCTAGCTTTCAGACTCTATAGCTCTAACAACTTGTCCTCTTTTCAAGCTTTGTCTCCTTGAGTCTCCACACTTGATGTACCAATGTAATCTCCTATATGGCCACTTATCGAGGTGGAGTCTCTATACTCTATTCCTTCCTCCTCGATGCCTTCTCCTTAACACCTTTCAACAACTATGATCCAGTAACACTTGCTTCTTGGTTTGTGAATCCTTAAATAGAAGTCTGGAATACTTTTCCCTCTCAAATCTTCCCGCTTTTAATTTTAGTTTGAATGGGTTAGGTAGGATTCAATGAATCTAACCCATATCTTGTCCTTCTAGAAACATCATGAAGAATCCTCCTGAATTCACCCAAGAATGGTTTATCTAAAATTCTATGCCACCAACTCATCATCCTTATCTTCCATTTGGTTCACAAAATTCAAAATGACAAACTTGTCAGCTCAGATCTGGTGAACCATTGACTTTTCAAATAATGCAACAGCTCGACACTATTTAAATTTTGGTGCTCGGTACATATTTTATTACTCGACACCAACTACATTTTACTGATGCTCAGCATCTACTATGGATTCACTCGGCTTCTATTAATTTTTCTGATGCTTCACACCTATTACTTTTCTCGGCACCTTCTGTATCACTTGACACACACTAGATTTTTCATTTTCTCGACACTAACTAAATTTTTTTTAGCATGAATTAGCTTGCTCGGCACCCACTAATGAACTTAGTCAAGCTTTGCAGACATCTTTGTTACAACTTATCCTTCTAGATTTTTTAAGTGTGGCCACATCTATATCTTCAACCATACTATCAATACATCATTCTATCATTGTCTTAACTAATCCTTGTACTTCATTACAAAACCATAACTCAACCTTTCCCTTAGGTGCTTTTGTTACATCTTGTTGATTAAATCCTCTTCATCAATCAACTAAGTGATAGTACATAGATCTTATAAGCAATTGTCATTCCAACAAATAGTAGGTTTGAAATTAGTGACAAAAAAATGATTTAAAACATTCTTTATCAGCAATCTCTCTCTTCACAACAGTCTCTCTTCTTCAATAATGATCTTTTCAATCAAATTACTAATAATATCCATCTTTGGCATTGATGGCAAACCAAACTAATCAACTGATGAAGGGCCACACCACCCTACCAACTCATAACCAAGAATAAAACAATATGGAGAAAAAGAGATGACAAAATGCTTCCCAAGCAATTTTATTATACTTGAAATCCTTATAATATTCTCCAAATGAGAGAATTCCAAATTCCTACAATATTAGAGAGCTTCCAAACCAAGAGCTTCCAACTAGCTTGTACACCAAGAGGTTCTACAAGAAATTAAACTTGAAGACTTCTACTTCTCAAACTTGATTAAAAATGATCATAAGCCTTGCTTAAATAGGCACTTCCAACCCAAGACATTACAAAAACAACCAATGTGGGATAAAAGGTAAATACAACTACCTTAAAACAAATATTAAATTCCCACCCAAATACAACCAAGCACCACCATGTGGCCCAATTAGAAAATTACATTTCTTTTGTGGATCACAACAAATATTAAATGCATGATTTCAGGAACTTTCCACAAACTTCTAAGATGCCATCTACACACTTCAATAAATCGAATGACAACTATTTTTCTATTTATGCTACCTATACACTTTTGAAAATAGAAATTCCTCTTTTCTCCTTTTTTCTCTCTTTTTTTAATTTTATTTTCTTTCTATTTTCGTCACTTTCTCTCTCCTCCACAATTTTTTTTTTATAAATAAATTTTACCATGCAAAATGCTCCTGTATCAAACTCCCTAGGTAGATTAAAAAAAGTGTGCCCCACACTTTGATGCCAAAAGAAAGATCTGCAACTATTTTTATCTTTACCAAAGGTTTCCACCTCAATAGGGACAAGAAAACTTGTTGGTGTTTGAAAATGCTGGAGGGTTTTTAATTATCCCAATGATAATATGACACATCTAGGGGCAGCTAACTCCCATTTTCAACATGCCATTTCAGACACCGGGCCAACTATAAGGCATGACCCTTCTTCTACTTCAGGCTCTGCTAAACCTAGGTGGGTAGACCTCAAATTCAATTGATATCGTAACAGTGCAAAAACATATCCCTGAATCTATTAAGTAGATGAAAACCCTTATATCTCCTAATGAATTTTGAAATGACATCAATCTACAATAGCTAAATGCAGATCTATGAATCTCAGAAGCTGAGTGAGGGCATTACATCTAGGTCCTTCAACATGAAAGGGTAAAACACATTTGATAAATAATGTGGATTTTAGCAAACCCCTAATATGCAACAATAAGACCTAATGATCCTATAACTGATTAGTGCCTTATCTATTGGGCAATTCCATGAATTAATTACAAACATATGAATATCTAAGATATATTTTTATCTTTAGATATCTGATCGATCTATTTAACTTGTAAATAGACACCTATGCTCAATCTGAACCTCATTCTTACATGATATCCCCATCAGTAAACTTTCAACCCTATTTATTTTCCTAAAGCATTTACATAACCCTTTGAGTTACAGGAAACAATGAAATAACATACAACCTTAAGGGATTGCAACTACAACCTAAGCTCTATGTCAAAGATTATAAAACATTGAAGATCACTGATAAAGGAGACAACACTCAACTAAAAAGCAATCATCTACTACTCTTTGCATTTATTTCCCTGAAATTAATATAGTCATATGCATGAAAATGAAAACATGGAAATACCTAACAGATCTAAACTATCTATATTAACCTTCCTAATGATGTTCATACAAGAGAATTCTATTGAAAAATATGGTGTCTCAGTATTGGGAATGCATCAAGATTGGAACCAAAACCACGGTATCACAGTAGTGTGCTAATTTTCTCCAAAAGACTGGAACCTATACAATGAGAAAGAAAGGGAATGATATAGGAAGAAGTGAATTCTCGGATCTATTGTATGTCTGACAAGTGTCCACTCAGAATTCCTAAAGCAATCTCTTTCTACCCTCTCTGTTCTGATCTGATTTGGTTTCATCATTACTTTGTAACTGATTCATAAATATCTATTTTTGAATGATGAAAACCTCTTGCTTGCCAAAATATCTAATTTGCCTTAAGAATGCTGAGAAAACCTTGATTCAACTGACTTGAAAGTAATCAAATTTTCCCCAGACTACATTTTCATGGTCTTTTACCTATATTCAGGTCATTACCTTACTAGAAATTAGTTTTGAACTTTGATACTTGAATTCGGTTGCAATTTAGGAATCTAGGAGAAAACCTTGTATAGCTCGAATAGGCTACTTCTTGTGTAGAAACTAACTGCATAATGCAAAAATTTAGATTCTCGCGATTTCGGCGATATATAATACTACTATGTTCACCTCTCAGAAACCTCCTAAATCTTAGTTCAAAAATTGTCCCCCTCTACTAAAACTTAGGTCTGCAACTTCAAATTTTGCAAAAAATTTTAAAATTCCCAAAGTTTGAACTTTAGAATTATTGCCTTTTTGATTAAAAAAAATCTTGCACATTCAAACCCTTTTGAAAAATATTTTTAGAAGACAATTTAAAATTATAATTTTTTTAACCCCCTTCAATTTTGGGGTCAACTCAAATTTGACAGGTGCCATGTGGTGCTTCGTGATTGGCCAACCTACACAGTCATCACTCAGAGAACCCTAATTCATCATCACCACATCATCATCTGAGCGGGACTCACTAACACGTGTCAACATCCCACTTTTCCACACTTTTTAACTCATGTGCATCTTCAGAAAGTGGGCATGCGTTGATCGTTGGATCATGACACGTGTCACAATCTTGTGCTTCCCACCTGAGCCTGTTCTGGAGTACCACCTAACCATGCATCCCAGGCCCACTACGACATGGCACCCGAGTGCATTCTCACATTATTTATCCTATGGGCAACTTCCCCAAGTAGGGAAGTACTAGCCACAGGATGTGCCATGTGGTGCAATCCTGCGCCTCTTGCATTTGATCTACCAAATCATCAAGGGAGCATCTTTATTAAAAAATATGCATTATCATCCAGTCAAAATTTTGGGTCAGCATGCCACCTAGCCACAGCAGGCCCCACGTGCATGAGCGTTTCCCTTCCAAAGGGCACTATCTTAAAGACACTATGCATTTGAGTGCATTTGTATTTAAATTCCATTTAAAACATCCTCACATAGAATGTGGGATAAACAAACAAAAGGGGCTTCCTCTGCTCTTACGTCTCACTAGTTAGTTGCCTTTGTTCATTTGAATTCCTCCGTAAAGCTTCAACGCAATTGTTTAGTTTCTCCATTGTATTCTTACCAAAAAAAAACTAGAGCTAGAGATCCAAATGACCTCTTGTAACAAGCTTAACGCGAGGGGTAGATTCTCTACGAGAAATTTCAAGTAACCTTCAAGCTTAAGCACATTACCTAGATAGTTCTCCACGCTGGCCACAGGATCATCTTCCACTTGAGTGTTTTTTAAACCCCTGATCGACATCATGGCCCCCAAAGCTTCCAAGGAAAATGCAACCACATTCTCAATGCACTCGATCAAATTTTGAGATTCTTTGGAAAGGGAAAGCAAGGAAAGCACCACCGATTCGAGGGCTTCTATTCTCTACTTCATCAACTACGAATTGTGCCCACATATATGAATTGAATGGCCAATTTTCTTGCATTTTGGGTAGATTTGAGTTTAATGGAAAAGTTGAATATGCATACTTTGGTGCAAGGTAACCAAATGTTCTTGTAACTCTTGCACATGGAATCTCATGAGATACCCATCATCGTAGTCGATCTATTCCCTGTAGACTACCTTCCAATGCCATCAAATTCAAAACAAATTTATAAATCTCTTTCTACAAGGTGGCTCCCCTGTATCAATATAGCTGCCTTGGTTGAACCCTAATTAGAGATTGAGTCACTTTATCCACCCTTCCTCTGTATCTATCACAGCAAAATTGCCACATGCACTAATATTGCAAGCCTTTACTGTCATTGGCACTTCACAGGATGGCCTCAAACTATGTTCACCAAGTACAAAATTCTAAAGAAGCCATGTATATGCACAAGGATATTTTGAATGATAGGTAACAACATTGCATCAATCTCTTTCATGAAAGCTACTCTGAGAAAGCTCTTCACTTTGCATCGACAAAAAACTTTGTAAGCTACTCGGCTTGTTTGACCAAGCATACTTCTAATGTCTTCATCTGCCTAATGAATGCATCTATGTGAACCAACACATTTCTTCTCACATTGCTTTTGCAACATAACCTTTAGAAAGCAGATAGTCTCTTCAAGCCTCTGTATCTTATCCTTGTCATCACTACCCTATCTTTATTGGTGGTTTTTGCAATGCCTTCCAGTCTGTAGTCTCAAGCTTCGTGCAAGCCATGGGCTATTTTTTCATCAACAAAGTCTCCAACTCCCCTTGCATTAAATGTCCCTGCTACATATATTATGACCAGTCACCGTTGTTTTTTTAGCTTCATTTTGTAATTCTTTGCATTTTAGATCTCTATCTAATCACTTTGTTGAACAGTATGCGATTAATGAGTTTTTTTTTATTGTGATTGAGCTCTTTATTTGTAGCCATGTGCTTGCTTTTGGCATTGAGTTATTTGACTATGCTGCAACCCCACAACTTATAGTCTCCATTGGCATCTTTATACATTTCTTTGAATTGGCCTACTTGGATAGTGGAATACTCTAACCCACACTTTCTATTTGACTTTCTAGGCTCATTTTTCCTTTTATGTTTGCTCTTGTCTCCTTTGCATGTATGGAGTTATTGCTTTGGATAGAGAAGTTATCAACATCAACTGTGAGAGGCTGCTTCTTGTAAGTGTTTGGCTTGGCCATTCTGGGAAAGTGTTTGAATTCTTCCTTGCTCAACAATACTTCTTGTGCTTTGCTTATTATTTTCTTTGTGTGGATATCTATTTCGACTATGTTGCTCGATAAATAATCATCTCTTCCTCTTATCAGTCTGATGTAATTAGTTGGACCCCAAAGTGGGTCCGGCTAAAATATTTTTGTTTTGAAACAATTATCTCTTTCTGCAAACTGTTAATTTAATGCCAGAAGGTCTATTGATTGGCCTTAAAAATTGACCCAAACCTTTGACCAAGCCCTGAAATCTAGCACACTAAATCCATACTCTACATACTTGCACCCTGTCAAATCTCATCTCATGAAGAATTTGGGGTCAAAAGATATTCGCTGTCAAAGTTGCCTTCTTAGAATTACCTGCAAGTAAACACATTAGAAAGCAATAAACTGGGTTCGAATTTGGCTTTAAAAATTGGGCAAATGAGCACATGGGAGAACGAAACTTGGGACGTTGGTTCTCTACCATGAGGAGAGTATGGATCTATGATCTAGGATCATGAAAAATAATTGGACACAAATGATGAGGGGTCAAAGTGGGCTACTCAGAATTTTATAGACTGGAAACAATGTCTGAAAAGCGATTTTTGCAAATGGAATGGACCTGGAAAAGTGTGCAAATGGATTTTTCAAGACTTAAAAATTGACACACTTGAAGTATTTTCAATAGACAACATGATGGTACAATTCATTGATTTAGGAAATCATAAATTAGGAGTTATAATGTCACGAATAGGGGTACTGATCAATCTACAAATACTGACACCAATAAAAGATAGAAATTGTGTTTAAAATCGTGTTTGAAAATTGATCAACGGATTCGTCATGAGATACAACTTGAAACATAACAATTTTCTGATGTCTACAATGCAACACAATAGGAATTTCAACATATGGGTCAATTGGGTCAAAATTATAGCATTTCAAATAGGGCTTCCTAGAATTATGTGCAAATTTCAAAAGCATGAAAATAGTAAACTACCAACTTTGAAGGGTTCAAAACCTAGTCAAACGAACTCGAAATGACTCAAAATTTGAAACATAGGTTCTTGGGTATAGACACTAGATATTTCCAAAGTGGTAAATCACAAAAAATTTCTAGGTGCAAGATATTCGGATGCAAACAAGGCCTCTTGTCATTGTTTGACACTGGTGAAAAATGCAGATTTGACATTTGCTCAAAATAGGACTTTGCCAGATGAATCGAAACATCAATTTTACTTCATGGAACAATTAGATGCACTGAATGGAAAGTAATTAGAAACATTAAACACCTTACGGGGCTAAAGGTACAGGCAAGTACAAAAGCACTTAAAAGCATTTATAGGTCTCCAATTCTTCAATAGTGCTCAAAATTTGGGCTACAATTTTGAGTGCCAACAAAACCACCATGCAAATATTCCACATCTGCATCCATATGTCAATCACTAGAATATCAATCATTCAGTCATCATGGTCACTCCCAAAAACAAACTGAACATAATGCTTCATCAATAAACCCTCATCCATATCAACAACTAGTGAATCCACACTAGCAACAACAAACCCCATATCAATAGCAATATGTAACTTCATAGTAACATATTCCAAACTCACAACACCAGCGATCTCATTGCTCACAACAAGATGCTCTGCAACATATAAATCATCACCAACAACAACTAGATCATCCACAACTGAGTGCTCCACAATCTCCATGTCAAACTCAACCAACTGATCATGAAAACCAATCTCCATCCCAACATCAACAAGTTTAGGAATATCTTCAGCAACAACCTCTAGTTGCTCTGCAGGCTCTATATTAGGCTCCACAAACTGATCAACATAACCAACCTCTTCCACCTCGACCTTGTGATTCCATCTTCTCTCTTGAACAAGTCTCTTAAATGGACAAACAACTTTCTTCTAGATTAGTAGACTAACTCCACAAACATTCATGGAATTCCTTCCTCACCCCATCCCTAACTCAATCAGCTAAGCTAGCTTCAAGCCGAGCAGTCATCTCAGAAAACCTCCTCTCCACCATGTCACAAAGATTCACAATTATCTTAGGGTCCAATCCTCTTGGAGCCATCTACTAAGATCTTTGTAAACCCTTTGCAACAAATCTTTCCCACACTCCTTGTGACAACCTTGAATTTTTTACAAGTCAGATCACAACCTGCCACCTCGCATGAACAATCTAGAATCACATCACAAGTCTAGGACTATAGATCTACAATCCACAAACTCTCTACGATCATGCCTCAACAAGATCAGTCTTCCATCTCCACATCCATCGATCAATCTGCATGTCCTCCCAAGGTCCTAGTGCAAACTACTACAACTTCAGCAATCTATCTACATGCTCAAGTACTCCCTCTCTTATACCACTTGATGAAGGGCCACACCACCCTACTAACTCATAACCAAGAATACAACAATATGGAGACAAAGAGATGACAAAATGCTTCCCAAAGAATTTTATTATACTTGAAAATCTTTACAATATTCTCCAAATGAGAGAACTCCAAATTCTTACAATATGAGAGAGCTTCCAACTAGCTTGTACACCAAGAGCTTCTACAAGAAATTATACTTGAAGACTTCTACTTCCCAAACTTGATTACAAATTATCATAAGCCTTGCTTAAATAGGCACTTCCAACCCAAGACATTACAAACACAACCAATGTGGGATAAAAGATAAATACAACTACCTTAAAACAAATATTAAATTCCCACCCAAATACAACTAAGCAGCACCATGTGGCCCAATTAGAAAATTACATTTCTTTTTTGGATCCCAACAAATATTAAATGTATGATTTAAGGAACTTTGCACAAACTTCTAAGATGCCACCTACACACTTTGATAAATGGAATGAAAACTATTTTTTTATTTATGCCACCTATGTACTTTTGAAAATAGAAATTCCTCTTTTCTCTTTTTTTTTCTATTTTCTCTCTTTTTTTTAAATTATTATTTTCTTTCTATTTTCGTCACTTTCTGTCTCCTCCACGATTTTTTTTTCTTCTAAATTTTACCATGTAAGATGGTCTTACACCATCAACTAAGTTATCAAAATGCTAACTAAGTTAAAATAGTAAATCAAATGGCAAAAAGGAAACTTTATTCAAAACTATTCATTTCATCAACGACTCTATATGTAAGTCCTTCCTATGCTGATAATCTATCTTCTCCTTTTTGTTTTGCTCTCATTCTGAGTGATTTTTGTCTTCACTATTTTCTCCCTCTGAGCTATTGTTTCCTTGCTCTTCTTGTTTTTTGTTGTTTTCCCTTAACATTTTTTATTAATCTCTGTATTACTCCCTCTTTTCTATAGCTTACTATTTTGAACAATTCTACTCTTCTTAACTACTATTTCTCCCTCTTACATTTTATTCCTTTAAATGTGCCATTTCTTCCTCTACACATTATTTCTTCCTCTATATGCATTGATAATTTTCTGGTATCTAGTATCAACTACTTCTCCCTTTGTCCATTTGATTCTATAGATTTGATCATTTTCGACTATTTCTCGCTCCTTAAAAAAAATGCCAAAGATATACTATTTTGGCATCTGATCATGCAAGTATAGCATCTTCTAGAACTTCCAATTTCACCCTTTGTCACCTTGCTTGTGACTGATTTGGAACTTCAGTACTTTGACTACTTTAGGGAAAAATCCTAAAGTACATATCCTCTACATCAAATTACAAGATTTCAACAATCAACTCATTTGATGTAGGGAAATCTTTATTGTTTCTTAAATAGCCTTGGATAGGGGTATCATCCCTAACTTACCTCTAAGATACTCAAATGCATCTTTAGGTAATGGTTTTGTGAAGATGTTAGCAATTTGTTCTTTTGAACTGACATATTCCATTCTCACTTGCTTGTCTTCCACCAACTCTCTTACATAGTGATACTTAATTGGAATATGCTTTGTTTTGGCATGCATCACATGATTCTTTGATATGTTGATGGCACTAGTGTTATCACAATAAAGTATCATAGGTTTAGTTACTTCTTCCTTCATACCTTGTAATAGATGTTTGATCCATACAATATTGGTGCAGTTAATAGTAGCAGCAACATACTCAACTTCTATTGTAGACTATGAGGTACAACTTTTCTTTTTGCTGGTCCAAGTGACTAATCTTTTACATAAGAAAAGTGTTCCTCCACTGGTGTTTTTTCTATCATCAATATTAGCTCCCCAATCTGCATCCGTGTAGGCTTTCAACTCAAACTTTTCACTCCTCTTGTAATATAAGCCAAAGTCATCTATTCTTTTAGGTACCTCAATATTCTTTTTACTACCATAAGATAATTTTCTCTTAGATTTGTAGAAAATCTTTCCACTATTCCAAAAACTAATGCAATGTTTGGTCTACTATGCACAACATACTGCAACTTTCCAATCATTGATCTATACAATGTCTAATTTACTTCAGCTAATTCATCATTCTTGGATAGCTTATGTCCTATTACCATTGGTGTACTGACTAGTTTTGAATCTTCTAAGCCAAATGTCTTAAGTATCTCCTTGATATATTTTGATTGGGTAACAAATATACTATATTTTAGTTGATGTACTTTTAATCCAACAAAGAATTTGATTTCTACAAAAATTGACATCTCAAACTCATGTTTTATCTAATTAGCAAAATATTTGCATAGGGCATCCTTTCCTCCAAATATTATGTCATCAACAAAGATCTCATATATCAAAATGTCTTTTCCTTTCTTTGCCTTGATATATAGGTTATTTTTGTCATCTATTCTCTCAAATCCTATCTTCATAAGATATTTTTGTAGTCTCTCATACAATGCTCTAGGTGCTTGCTTCAAACCATAGAGTGCTTTGTGCAGTTTACAAAACATATCCTTGTTGTTTTCATCAATAAATATCTCTAGTTGTTCAATGTAGACTTCCTCTTCTAGTATACCATTTAGAAAAAAAAACTTTACATCCATTTGGTAGACTTTGAAACCTTTGTAGGTAGCATATGGAACTAGTGTTCTTACTCCATCCATTCTTGCAATAGGGGAAAATGTTTCCCCATAGTCCATTCCTTCTTCTTGTGCATACCCTTTGCAAAGTACTCTAGCTTTATTTCTTGTGATCTCACCATTCTCATCAAGCTTGTTCCTAAACACCCATTTGGTATTAATCAGATTCTTATCAGCTGATCTTGGAACTAAGGTCCAAGTTTTATTTTTCTCTATCTATTCTATTTCTTCTTCCATTTCTTTATACCAATCATCATCTTGTATTGCATCTTTTACTGTTTTAGGTTCAATATTTCTTAGTAGACATGATTCATTCCTTAGTTTGTTCCTTTTCATTGGTCTAGCTTCATTGTCACCAATGATTTTTTCTATTGGGTGATGTCTTCTCACATACTCGGATAGTCTTGGTTCTATCCTTCTTTCCATGTTTGATCTTTTAGCTTCAAAGTCACTATTCATGTCTCTTTCTAGTATTTCATCATCTCTCTCATGTGTACTAATTTTAGAGTTAGAATTTGCATTATCTTCATTCTACAACTCAACTTTTGAATGTAGCTCATCATTCATTGGTTGTGACTCATTTGATACTAAAACTTGTTGTTGATTCCCAGCCTGATTATTAGCTTCTTCTTCAGTAGGAATTCCTTTGTAAAATTATACAAAGGGTCTATACTCTTCAGGTTTCTTAGTTTCATCATCCTAAGCTTCTGCATGCTCATCAAAATTTACATTTGCACTCTCCACAATCTTGTTAGTGTTAGTGTTCAAACACTTTTATGCTTTGCTTCTAATGGAGTAACAAAGAAATATGCCTTCATCACTCTTTGAATCAAACTTGTCATTCCTAGAATCTTCAAGAATATAGCATTTACAACCAAATACTTTGAAATGTTTTACATTGAGTGAGTGACCATACCATAATTCAAAAGGTGTTTCATTTGTACCTTTCTTAACTTGAACTTGATTTAGAGTGTAGATAGTAGTACTAACAGCTTCTCTCTAATACTTTAGTGCAAAATTCTTCTCCATCATTAATGTTCTAGCATAGTCTATCACTGATCTATTCCTTCTCTCTGCAATGCCATTCTGTGGGGGAGTTCTTGGTTCTGATGTTTCTCTTTTAATTCTTTTGTCATTGCAAAATGTCTCAAATTCTTTTGATGTGAACTCTCCTCCTTAGTCTGATCTTAGGCACTTAGGACTCTTTCCTATTTCTTTCTCAACCCTGGCCAAATACTACTTAAACATTTGAAATGCATCAGATTTTTGTTTTAAGAACATGATAGTCATCATCCTAGAGTAGTCATCCACAAAAAATATTATGCATCTATCTCCTTTGTAGCTCTGCACTTCTATTGGGCCACATAAATCTGTATGGACTAATTCTAATACTTCTTTTGAGGTGTAGGTTTTTCTTTTGAAACTTGACTTGGTCATCTTTCCTAGTTGACATTGTTTGTGCATTGTATTTATAGGTTTCTTCAGTTTTGGCAAGCCTCTGAATTTCTTCATTTTTTTGATACTAATCAAATTATCAAAGTTGACATGACATATCCTTTTATGCCATAGTCACACATCAAGTTTTACAATAAAATAGATTGCATCTTCCATGTCTAGGTAAAACAGATTACTCCTAGTTTGGTCTACTTTTCCTATCATATTTCCATCAGTGTCATAGATTTTGGTAGTTTTGTTCTCAAATTCTACTTTGCAACCTATATTGCCTAGTTGTGACACACTCAATAGATTGTAGTTCAATCCTTCAACATAATATGCATTATTACATGAAATTTTCTTTGTAATTTTAATAGAACATTTTCTTTTGATTTGACATGGAGCATCATTTCCAAATCTAATACTATTTTCATCATATTGAGTAAAGGTAATAAACTTACTTTTGTCTCCTATCATATAATGTGAGCATCCATTGTTTATGATCCACCTGCCATTTTTTTTCACATAGATTATTAGTGTTGTTGCCTCATATTCATCTAATTCATCCTTCATGGCTACATAGACTACCTCATGATCATGTTCATCAGAATCTTCTTCTTCAACAATGTAGCACTTTTTGCCTTTATCTTTGTAATCTCTTCTATCATCTTCTCTTTTGTTCTTGTTCTTATTGCCTTCTCTATAATTATTTTTCTATGTGCATCTTGTAGTAATATGTTCTACTTCATTGCAATTAAAACATATGGTAGGCAACTTACCTTTGAATTTACCTTTGCCTCTATGAAATCTTCTGGCCAATAGTGCTTCCAATTGTTCCACAACTTCTTCGTCTATGCTGCTGTCACTGGATGCATACTTTGTCTTTTTCTTCTTCTTCTTTGGTTTCACCTCCTCAGTGTCTTTTAATGACAACTTGGCCTTGAAAGTAGATTCAATATTCTTAGGTTTGTAGTTATCAAAGTTGGACAACTCAAATGCAGTAAGTCTTCCTACTATTCCTTCAAAAGTTAGTGTGTTTCCTAGCACACATCTTAACTCCTAGATGGCTAAAACTCTAATAGCATAGATGGAGAGCACGGTTCTTAAGAATTTTGTATTAATAGCATCATCCTCTAAATGACCACCTAGAATTCTTATTGCGCTTACTACTTCTTTCATTCTAGAGGCATATTGAGCAACATTCTCACCTTCCTCCATTTTCATGTCATCAAAATTTCCTTTGAGGCTTTCTATTTTTTCTCTTTGAACATTTTGAACTCCTCCATAAATATTAATCAAGGCTTTCCACATTTTGAATGTAGAATCACATCCCTTGATTTCATCAAATTCAACATAGTTGAGGGCAAAGGCAATCTCTAGCATTGCCTGATTGTGCTCCTTTTTCTTCATATCTTCTATAGTGGGGACAGCTGGATCAACATGTTCTACTTCAATTGAGGTTTGTGCATGATCACTTATTGATCCAAGGTATAGCTTCATTAGACTTTTCCATGCAGTGAAGTTATCTCTGTTGAGCTTGGGAACTTCTCTCTTGGACATCTTAATCTTCCTGCTTCTAGTGCCTTTAAACTAAATCAAAAAATGGCTCTGATACCAATTGTTAGAAATGCTTTAGAATAACTGAGGGGGGGGGGGGGTGTGAATCAATTATTCAAGGTCCAATTTTCCTAGTAAAACTCTTTCACTAAGTAAAGTGAGCCCATTAAATTGTTCATGCATCCAAGCTTCAACTTTCCTACTTAACAATTTACTGAAAATCAACATGCAAGAATAACACATGAAGAATCAACACACATAGTGATTTACGTGGAAACCCAATTTAGGAAAAACCACCAGTAACATGCTACTCAATCTCACTCTTCTGAAGTGATGCCCTGTGAAAGGCCTGCCCAGTTAAAGCCTACAACACATTGTTAAATGTGACCTAGTTAAAGGATTTAACCACACTATTAGAAGTGAGCCTGGTTAGAGGACTTTAGAACATTCACTTGGAATGCCACCCTATTAAAGGATTTACAAATGGTTGTTAAACCAACCTAATTCCATAGGATTTTACCCTAACTGATAAAATTGCTAGAGAGTAACAACAAGGGCTTTTAACTTGATACAACTCACAACTTAACTTGCAGATTTTAGATCTCTATTCAACTCACAACATTGCTTGGCTTTCAATCTCTATAGCTCTAATAGCTTTTCCTCCTTTCAAACTTTTTCTCCTTGAGTCTCCATGCTCGATGTACGAGTGCAATCTCTTATATGGCCACTTATCAAAGTAGAGTATATGTACTCTATTCCTTCCTCATCAATTCCTTCTCCTGGACACCCTTTAACAACTTCAACCCAATAACACTTGCTTCTTGGCCTATGACTCCTTAAATAGAAGTCTAGAATACTTTTCCCTCTTGAGTCTTCTTGCTTTTAATTTTAGTTCGAATGAATTAGGTAGGATTCAATTAATCTAACCCATATCTTGTTCCTTCTAGAAACATCATGAAGAATCCTCCTAAATTCACCCAAAAATGGTTTATCTAAAATTCTATGCCACCAGATCATCATCCTTATCTTCCATCTAGTTCACAAAATTCAACATAACAAACTTGTCAACTCAGATCTAGCAAATTTTTTATTTTTCAAATAATGCAGTAGCTTGGCAATAGCTTTTCCTCCTTTCAAACTTTTTCTCCTTGAGTCTCCATGCTCGATGTACGAGTGCAATCTCTTATATGGCCACTTATCAAAGTAGAGTATATGTACTCTATTCCTTCCTCATCAATTCCTTCTCCTGGACACCCTTTAACAACTTCAACCCAATAACACTTGCTTCTTGGCCTATGACTCCTTAAATAGAAGTCTAGAATACTTTTCCCTCTTGAGTCTTCTTGCTTTTAATTTTAGTTCGAATGAATTAGGTAGGATTCAATTAATCTAACCCATATCTTGTTCCTTCTAGAAACATCATGAAGAATCCTCCTAAATTCACCCAAAAATGGTTTATCTAAAATTCTATGCCACCAGATCATCATCCTTATCTTCCATCTAGTTCACAAAATTCAACATAACAAACTTGTCAACTCAGATCTAGCAAATTTTTTATTTTTCAAATAATGCAGTAGCTTGGCACTATTGAAATTCTAGTGCTCTACACATACTATGTTACTTGGCACCAACTATGTTTTACTGATGCTCAGCACCTACTATGGATTCACTCCACTTCTACTGAGTTTTTTGATGCTCGACACCTATTACTTTTCTTGGCACCTTTTGTATCACTCAGCACACACTAGATTTTTCATTTTCTTGGCACTAACTAAAAATTTGCTCGGCACCCACTAATGAACTTAGTCAAGCTTTGTAGATAAATTTGTTAAAACTTATCCTTCTAGAGTTTCTAAGTGTGGCCAAGATTGGTATCTTCAAGTATACTATCAATACATCATTTTTATCATTGTCTTAACTGATCCTTGTACTTCATTACAAAACCATAATTCAACCTTTCCCTTAGGTGCTTTTGTTACATCTTGTTGATTAAATCCTCTTCATCAATCAACTAAGTAATAGTACTTGGATCTTATAAGCAATTGTCATTCCAACAAATAGCAAGTTTGACATCAGTGACAAAACAATGATTGAAAACATTTTTTATCAACAATCTCCCACTTTCCAATAGTCTCTCTTCTTCAATAATGATATTTTCAATCAGATTACCAACAAAGGGTTGTTTTAGAGGGCTAGTTAATATCTTGATTTTATATTTCACTTTTAAAAGAAGATATATACTCCAATAGGGAATTATTTTCTCACTTCTCACTTGTGGAATATAAATTTGTAGAGAAAGTTTGAAAAATCCTCTCAGAAAGATTCATTGTTTGATTTACTCTAGGAGCTATAGGCATGGGATCATTGTGAGGTTGAGCTCATTGGATCTAGCTTGGGGAGACCTTCATTTGCTAAGATTTTTGGCGATGACCACAGGGCGATTATTTTATCCCATGTATTCTTATTTTAGCCATTTTGGTTGTGAGGTAGGGCTCTCCCATTTTATTTCATGCACTCAATTTTTGAGTCTGTTTCTAGTAGTGAATTATTTTAAGGCTGAGAACTTGTGTTCCCCTCCATTTCTACATGCTAGCTCTACCCGGTTGGATGGGTACAAGCATTTGAAGATTTTTAGACTTGGGGTTTTGAGCCATTATGCTAGAAAAAATTTTATATGAACTCTGAACCCAAATTTTATTTGGTATTTGTGACTTTTGTGACCAATGACATACTGGGTTTTAATTTTGAGGTTTTTAGACATTTTTTGGGTTTCACCTTGGTTGTGTGCCACCTGACTTTCTCAAGTTTTCTTGGCACCAAAGTTGGTCATGGATACAAATTATCTATAGGGATATCTATCTGACCCTAAATGTATTTTATTTCTTTGGTATTTGTGCCAAATCCATTCTCCCAAATATATGCTTGACTATTTTTTTTTATAGTCATGACTTTTATTCTATTTCTCATTCAACCCTTGTTTATGATCTTCATAGAGTTGGTGTGCCCACACATGAGCACGTGCATGTGCATTTTTTAGGTTCTTGTGAAGCTCAAAATACTGGTTGATATCAATGGAGTTATGGCTATTGGGGTTGGGTTGGGAAAATTGCATTTCCTATAGGGCACTCATCATGTGATGAGCATGGGTATGTAGGGTAAACATGTTGAGGGGCTTCACTCATTATCCTAGTTGCATTTTGACAAGGTAGCATGAAGAAGTTTCTAAATAAGTGACAACTAAATAAATTACTAGGTAACAAAACTAAGATAAATAAAATGTGAATACTTGGTGGTTGATCTAAGAGTATGATCCTAGCGATATATCTGAGGGTAGGTGTCTATACGGTTACCTTCTGAGGATATAATGTGATGGCTTCCTGAGGGAGATTTTCCACACAATGTTTAGCTTGGGCTTCATGATGTGAAGCAATCTACTCTCCACCAAAGTCCCTACATAGTAGACCCAAAGAGCGTTTGACCAGTTACTATTGTATTTCGTTGTCTCGTGATCTTGGTTTCATCCCTCTATACTATTTGGTGTTATTGTTAGCCTTGGATGACTATTTTGCTTGTGTTTGAGGTTGAATCACTATCTCCATCAACACGACAAGAGTAGGCCTATGGGTTTCACATGGTTGTGAGGTGTAGCTACCTTTACCATTCCTAGGGACTGGCATACAGAGTTGGCCTTCTTCTATGTTCAGTTCTAGAGATAGATGCTCACATGGTTCTCCATATCTACTAAAGTATGTTTCCATGTGGTTTATGTTATTTCAATTCATTGAGATAGTTGATTTATGCACATGTACATTCATTGTAACATTTCTTTTTGTGTGCTTATGTTAGATGCTATGGATTAGATGTTATAGTTAGATGTTAGAATTACTAATCTCCTCATGCTTTTGAGTGTTTAGTTGTCAGCTGTTGTGGATCCAGTAATCCCCAGCGTGGAGCTTCTAACATTTATTTTTGTGATGGTTTTCTTTGTGGGTTGTTTAGTTGGCCAAGTTAGGATATGCACCATAGGTATTTTATGAGATTTATTTTATGATTATTTTACTAGATGTCATGATATATTTTATGATTTAAATTTAATATTTATTTTATGATATTTCTTTTGATGGGCATAGGAGAACTTTGGTTTAGAGAACCAATGCTATTTTTGGGCTGCCTATTAAGAAACCAAATTTGATCAATTTTAATTTTGTGGTATGAGAGATAATTATGGTTTGTGAGTTTTGGGAAGGTAGTGTAGGTGTATTTCTATGTGAGTGCAATGGGGTCCAGATCCCAAAGTGGTTGCTAGATTAACTCATTGTAAGAACAAGTGATAAAATAGTAATTAAAATACTTTCCTCCCCGATTCCTTTAAATAAATTAAAAAGATAAGTTATAGATTTTGCCTCGTCCATTCCTTGAGTGCTTGTATACGCTTAAGGAAGAGAATATGAATATACCTTGAGAGGAATGACAAGTTTCCTTGTGTTCATAAGAGGATATTTTGGTTCTACAGAGAGACACTAGGGGGTTGAGGTCCTGAGAGACTACCATGGTAATCTTAGAGCTGGCTCATGTGGTTACACTCCCTAGTATGAGGCCTGAGTCTCATTCATGTTTTTTGAAAAATATTTTTCACTAGTGGTGTACTTGTTGGATGCCACTTTTAATGGTGTATTTATTGTGAGTTATTAACTTATTGTTTGAATGTCATTTATCATTGACAATTAAGTTTTATTGATGAGAGTTAGTTATTCATTGGTGATGTTTTTATTGTTGGAGTTAGTGATTGGTGATTTACTTTTATTGATGATAGTTTTTGTATGATGGTTATTGTGCTTGTGACACATGACATTTATTTGGAAGTAGTTATAAATTTTTGGTTTTGATATTTAATTTGTACTTGGTATCTATTGTTGATTTTGGTATGTGATGTTGGTTTGGATGATTTTCTTTTTTACTTTGGTTATCATTTATTTATCAATAGTTTGAGTTATCCTTGAGGTACATTTGGTTATTAGGATCCCTTTCCTAGGATTATTTTAAGATTTTATTATCTATGTGTGGATTCTACATTACCTTTCGTACATGGTGGGAGTGGGATAATAATTAGGTGACCTAGAAATTGGGAGGTAGTGACTTCTTACCATTAGGTTCCCCAACAAATTGATAGTTATCAAATGTTCACGGATATAGTTGTACCTTTATCATTCATGTTCTTGTCTTGTGGGCTTCTATTCATTTTATGTATCTACATATTATGTATTTTATATTTTGAGATTCTATGAGATGTATTGTGTATTGATGTACTTGTATTTATTATTGCATACTTTGCAACATGTGTAGTGGATGATGATATTTGAATGTACTTTATCAATATATTGTAATTGCATTTGTGTAAATGTTGTGTTTGTGTATATTGCTTCTACGTTGCTACTTTGATGTTGTTTAACTTTTTTTAAATTTAGTTTAGTAAAATTTGTAACATGTTAGATTTATTTATTTTGGGTTTCCAAGTGGAGCATTACAAATTAGGTTATTTCAAATTTAAAAAAGTAGCTAGGCTTGTAATCCAAGCTTGGCCAAATTAATATAATAATAACCATTTAGGTTATGTAACCCAATCAGATTATTAAAACAAATTTTTTTTTATAAAACCCAATCAATTTTTTATTGACTATATTTCCCTTTTTTTTCCCATGACAAAGGGCACTTTAACTCCTGCCAAAATATAGAAAATAGTGATTGGAGGAGTTTAAAACACAAACCCAATCAGGCTTTGGAAAACCAATGAGATTTTCAGCATTTGCGAGCATGGGGCCCCGTAAACAAGGTATTTGGTCATGTTTCTATTTCTTATTAAATTAAGGTTTGTAATTTTTTTGTATTTTTTGTTTTTAATTTTAATATCAGATGCATCAAATAATATAAGAAAATGACATAGAGTTGAAAGACGACCTTATGTATAAACAACACAATCAACCCCCAGAAATAGTCTAAGTACAAAAGAAAAAAACCCTCTATTAATTATGGGACAACCACAATACCCTCCATCTATTATCACCCAACTAGAAAAACCTCTACTCAATTCCCCCCTCAATAATAATGACCACTTGTAAACTCTTCATGCATCCTGTTAGATCACGTAAATTCTATCCAAGAGGACCTGATCAAATACCTTACACAAAATACCTCTCACATTTCCAAAATTATCAATAGGTTGAGGTCATCTAGTATTGGTCACCACTTATCCTAGGTAGATACACTAGAAATGGCCAAAAGTGAAAATAAAGTGTCTAGAAAGGTTACAAAATAGGGTTCATACAGGGATGGATGACATTCATTTTATGCCAATAGGTTATCATATGAGAAAGTGAAAGATAAGGGTGTAAGAAAGGTGATATATGTGCTCTTTTCTCTGATACTGTTACTAAATACTACCTAGAAGAAACTACTAAAACTATTCATATTCATTGGTGCATTGGTGCTAGGATGAGATCATCTTTTTGGGATAATTCGTATATGTTATTTGACCTACCACATGTAATAATTATGAGGCTTCTTTATATGTTTTGTGAAATCTATAATGTGAGTTCATCCTTGGTAAGAAGCCAAATTACTTTGGCATTCACCAGTTCTAGGGTAGAGGGAAAGGCTCTTTTCATGACAGAAATGGGGCCCATGGGGTAGTACTAGCACATGAAAGGGGGTGTACAATGTGAAAAACATGTCTCATGTTGTGGTCCTAGTAATTATAAAGGATTCTATTGATTTATAGATCCTTCATGTAGTTGCATCATTAAATGATCTCATCATTCAACATGATGCATAATTAGATGAGAGAGTGATGGATCATCATCTACAACACCTACACCATCATCAAATGCACCAATAGGGTAATCATATCCTATGAAAACTCCATCATCATCACCAAAACCTCTATGAAAACTCCATCATCATCACCAAAACCTCTAGGATCATCCCTTCTTCTTCCTTCTACATCATTATCACATACATCATTAGAGTCATCAGGGCTCATTCGACATATGTGTTTTAGTTGACAACGTATAAGTGATGGGTCAAATACTATGGAGAATGAGGATGGATTGATACCCTATTCATGCATACATTGTGGGAGAACCTATTATGCATCTAGAGCTAAATATTTGACAAGTTCATAGATGATTTGATGAGGATGGTCTTTGGTGGAGAGGAGACACATATTTTTTTAGTTTTAATTTTCACATGTTATTAATTAATCACCTAAATATCATAAAAGTAAACCATTTTTATTTTATCTAGAACAATTTTGATTGATATGTGAAGAATATGCAATGTAGGGTGTTGTAGGCAGTATGAGACACAACATAGTACTTATTCTACTAGACATGTGGGGTCAAAAGTAGGAATACCTGAGCTAAATTTTATTAAATATTCTTTAAAATACAATAATACATTGGTTTCTAAATATTGTTTCTTAATTTCTATGTCACTAACAATCGAAAGGTCCCTCACCCAATCTACTGATTCTTCACAGACATGACCTTTCAATGGTAAAAACCATCATGTTAATTTTGGTATCCATATAAATACATGAGTCAAGGGGTGTGCCTAAAAACCAACATATTTTCCATAATACCTAATCACTCAATCGCTGTTAGAACAAAACTCTACCGTAAAATAGAAACTAGGATCCACTCATGTTTTTTTGTAATCAAAAGAATCTCTTTGAATGGATTATGAATGATGATAATGTAGTTTTCTCATTTACTAACTCTTAGTGTAATCACTTTGTATGTTCCCACCACTCCAGAAAATTGCCTTTTAATCTCTTTGCTCTCTCATACTTAGTGGCACCTCTTTGAATTTTTTTGAGCTTATTAGATGAAATGTCACATCACTTAATCCCTATAGAGAACCCTTAGAGTGGACCTTTAGATAAGCCATTATTTGCATCAATGATCACCCATGGTCTTCCCTTCAAAGATGTAATTATAATGTTTTCATTCTGCAACTATTAAGACACCCTTTGACATCTTTCCTAATCATTAAAGAAAACCAAACCTTTTGCAAAATTTTGGAAACTTTGTGGTTTTGAGAAATAAACCTTTACAAAATTTGCACCTGATTAGAGAACTATTCTTAATACATATGATGGATTGACATTTGTATCCAAATTATCTAGCAAGATAACATCTGAGGAAGAAAATAACTCCTTTCATCTTCTAGTGTGAGATAACAATAGTTCAATAATTTAGGAAAACAAGTGATTAAAATTATTCTAGGTATATATAAAAAAATACTATATGAACTATATTTCCATCACAAACATGAATATGTAAATAAAATGTTTAGCATTTAGAAACTTAAAATTTCTCTTCTTTTACAATCAAAGCTTAATCTAATAAAAACATATTTATAAAATATCAAATGCATGAACACAAACGAAATCACACAATTAATAAAATGATCTCACCAAGATTTTTGAGAGGGGTCCCTTCCCTTGGTTTTTATGGTGCAAAAATAATTAACATGCAAATACTATAGTAGATTCAATTTACCAAACCAATGCACCCATAGAAATAGAAGAAGAATGATTGTAATATACTTTTTAATATATTCACACTACTATCTTGTAAGTACACATATGCTTAAATAGTTTCACACGCTATTGCTAATTTAAATCAAGTAGTTATGACCAATGGCCATTGTTCTAAACTATGATAAGGAAATTTTTTGTTTTGGTTGTAGGACACAAACTCTTAATCATAAAACAAATATGATAATAGTAATATAAAGTTTTTGACACAATTTTTTTATCACCTTAAATGATTATGTCCAAGAATTTTTCCTCAAATAAGATAACAAAAATAAAGCTACAATTTCTAGAAAAGTATTTTAGTTGTGTGATAGGTCCTACACTAGCTTGATCATCATTCTCCATAAATTCAACTCCTATAGAAAAAAACCAACCTAAACACATCATTTCTTTTAAATAATTGACCAATTAGGAGTTATTATTTCATTCCTTGAGATGCACTATTTATATATCTTGTTTTACTATTAAATAATTATAAAAGAGGTACTTAGGATTAGGAATAAAGAAAAAAAAAGAGAAAAAGTAGCAAAAAATAAGACATCATTAACACCCAACAATAGCAAAGATTCAAATCCCTTGGGGACTTGACAAATTCTTTGTTTCCTTGATCATGATGAGATTATCTCATTCCTTGTGCTCTACTTTACCAAAAGTTTGGCTTGAGTCCATACTCTCACTAAACTAAAAGACTAGATTTAATGTTTTAAATTGGAAGCACTTCAATTTAATGACAATTTAGCACCTCTTTAGTGAGAGGCATTAATTGTAAGTCTAGTCATCTAGTGGGAGAAATTTTATTTTGATCCCTTTATGAACCCATCTATTTTCCTCATTTCTCATATTGTACACATCCATCTATAATCGATCATTCACATGCACAAGAAATCCATCCACACACACAAGCAAATATCCTGCAAGCATTAAAGTAATTCTTAAGTGTATTCAAGATGATCCTTTGATAAGCCATTGGAGAGAAGATCTCTTGTATTCAAGATGCTTCCAAAGAGATTCAAAGAGTTCATTTGGGATCTTTATCATCTCTTCCATGTTCATGTCACAACCTTTCAATTGTTACAATGATTTAGAATAACTAAGAGAGGGGTAGAGGGCAGGGTGGGGGGGTGGTGGTGTATCAATTATCCTTAGGCCCATATATACCAATTCAACTTTATCGTATCTCAAACAACTTAGATCTAATTATTAAGTCAATTGGTCTCTATAGGAACTTGTCAGTAACATAAACTTGCAATTCATTGTCCCAATAATAACTAATTTGTAGAATGTAAAACATAAAATAGTAAAACATCTCAAATAACATCCACACAAGTAAGACACCATGATTTAACATGGAAACTTAATATGGGAAAAACCACTAGTAACATGTCACCAATTTCTCACTCTTCTAAAATGAGCTTTTTTAGGAGCCAACCCTATTTAAGGTTGCAATACACAATGTTAGGTGTGACCCTATTAAAGGATTTAATCACCCTATCAGGAGTTTCCTTGTTAGAGGACTTAAGAACATTCTATTAGAATGTCATATTAATTAAAGGATTTACAAATGATTGTTAGGTTAACCTTGATTAAAGGATTTCAACTAATAAAAAGGTTGGAAAGAAAAAACAAGTTGATGTGATAAATACAACTCACTTTTTAAATACAGATCATAATGTAGAACATATTGCTAACTCATTGACTGGACTCCATTCATGTCTCCATCACTGTCTCTGATTTTCTTGGAAAATCGTTCAAGAAATCAATCTTCACCTCTTCTCTTATCCTACTTCTCAGCCTCTTGCTCAATTTTTCCAATCAATAAAATTAGAAACTGCTCTCTTAGATTAATCCTTATGCCTCTTTAAATAGGCATCTTGATCTTTTTCTTCTTAAACATCATTGTTAATCTTAGGTTTAGGTTAAATTCATTGAATCCTTCCATCATTTCATTTCCTCATTCTCCTTCTAGAAACTTCTCAAAACTTCTCTCTGAATCCATGCCTATAAATTCTCAAATATAGTTTCTCTTGTATTAAATTCTCTAACTCATCAATCCTTATCCTTCACACACTTTGACCAATCCAAAATTTCAACTATGTTGGATAGAAATCTTAATTACTTCACAAAATAAAAAATGTTGACACTCAGTCAAAGCCATGTTCCTCAGTGTCAGTCATCACTAACTATCTTGTTTAGCTTACAGTGACTTAACTTACTCCAATTTTTTTGATACTCCATCTTTACTAGTGCTCAATCAACACTATATTTTATTGGCTTCTACTACTCACTTGGTCAACACTAGTACAACTTGGCTTCAACTATAAGTTCCTTAACCTTCTAATTTGAAGCTCATCTTAACCTATGTATTTGGTCCTTCATTGATCTTCTCTTCTAGGCCTCAACACAACTTTCTTCTCCACTTAATGTTATGATTAAACAAAAAATTATCTTGTCAAAGTCCAACTAATCAAGTTCTCATTATAGTTTCCTTATAAATCAATGTTTTCACTAGGTCTTATCATTATCTCTAATTTCAAATCCTCTTCATCAATCATCTTGATATGCAACTCTACTTAGGTAGAAATGATCTCACTAATAAGGATTGACTTCAATGAAAATATAAGAATTGTTCCAATTCTACTTTACAACAATCTCCCTCTTTGGCATTGATGGAAATATGTCACTTCAAATTACCATGCAATCCAAAAAGTCATTCGAGTATCCACTTGATTAACTTCTGTCAACTCCCTCCATGTTCACTAATATATCTTTTTTAATATCTTTAGTTTCATTCTTATTTTTTATTCATATAGCTTTAATAGGCAATACGTCACTCTTTCTCTTTGCATATACACTCTCTTAGGGATTTCAAAACATGAACTCCCTCTTTCATAGATATCTTTCCATGTGGTAACTACATCATAATCTCTCCCCCTTGTTGTAAGGTAGTTGTACATACTCCCCCTCTTTAACTATTTATACAATCTATGTCTCTTTACTCATGTATGACTTCTTTCATCTATAATCTCTCCCTTTTGAATTTTTCATATGGTAATTGTATAATGTCTCCCTCTTTGATAACAATGAAAAAGACACTTCAACATATTCAATTAGCTCTATCTCAGTTCTATGAACTAGGTTATTCTTTTTCCATCTTTCTTATTACTGATTCAACATCTTATGCTTTTCTCTTCATATCTTTAGGAAGGTCCTAACGTGTGGCCTTGTACATTAATTTGTAAGATATTTTAGTCATTTTTCTTGATCATTTACCTTTCACAATATATGATGCATCATTACCAAACTTAACACTACCTCCTTTATAATATTCTAAAGTTTCAAACTTACTTTTATCACTGGTCATATGATGTGAGAAACCACTATCAATTATCCATCTATCAACTTTACTCACATATAAAATAAGTTTAGTTTTCTCATTTTCATCAAAGCATATTTCATAGAAACATAAACAACTTCTTCATCATTACTATAATAATCATCATTAGTCCCTTCTTTACTAATATAAAAATACTTCTTATCTTTTTCTTTGTAGTCCTTGTATCCTTTATTTTCTCTTCCATCTCTTCTTCCTTTGAACTAGAAGAGAAGGTCAAGGTTGAGGTTGTTCTTGAGCAACTAAGGTCATTCTTGACCAAGATTTGAAAAGGGGGATCAAATCCTAAAGAAGGTCAAGAATGACATCAACCCTGACCTAAGTTAGGGTTGACCTTGACCTTTCCCTAGTTTAAGGTCAACATCAACCTTTGCCTAGGTTAGGTTCAACCTTGACCTTGACCTAAGGTTCTAGATCCATCCAGAATAGAAATCAAGAGATCCCAAGGATGCACAGATACTTAGAAATGACATCAAAGTAGGATAGATGGCTAGGAATAGGAACAAAATCCTATGATAAATATGATAAAGGCTAGGAGAACCTATTCCTAAGTTCTACCTATGAAATAGAGCCATAGAGGAAGGAAATTATGGAAAATCTTCAAGATCCTAACCCTAATTTCACCTAGAATGATGGAATCTAGTGGAGAATGCATCCTAAATGCAAGTCTATCATAAAAAAAATGCTAGAAGAGAGTAATAAACCTATCAAGATGGAAGTTATTCCATTTTAAGATGATACATTTATCCCCCACTTTACCTTAGATTTGACACTATGCAAGGACCCTTCCTTGGTACCCTATTATAAATCCTAATAACACAAATATGATTAGAGCTAGGAAGAGTAGGGAGATGAGATTTCATGTTTTTGTCTCTTGTGTATATAGTGTAAAATATATATTGTTACCATACACCTTATGATAGAATGACAGTAAGAAGATTTTGGGTTCTATGTTTGTTGTGATTGGAATTTTCCTTATTAATAATGAACCTAAGATCTTATTGAGATTGATATATATTCTAGTTATTGTTGTGCTAAGTACCCTATTTGAAATTACATTAGGTTGATAAGCCGAGACCCTATGGAATAAAGGCTCATGATATTATAACTTAGAAACTATGTTGATGGTTCATGCTAGTTTATGGCCTATTAGAACAATTTAATTAGATGGTCATTATGGAAAGATGAATCAACAACCACTCTTGTGAATATTACTAATAGTCATAGATGAAAATTTTTATCAAATTGGATAAGGGTCTGCATGGTAGAACTCATTTGATATTATGTAATAAGTCAATTTTTGAGAAAATAGTATTAGGTGGATATGTTGATGTTCATAAGGATAAAATTTATGCCCCAATAAAATGTAATGAATTTATTTGATAATTGATTTTGAAACTATGAGACATGACTTTGCAAACATCTCGATTACCTAACATAATTGATATAACTTCTGATAAGTTATCTCATAATGATAACAAAACACTATTAGTAATCACAATATGTTTAATTAAATCAAAGGATACTAGTTGTGATGTTTACATTTTGGCGATGTTTACATTTTGGTGATTTCCACCTAAGATGTGTATTTAGAACTAATTTTCATGTTGGTTCATTAAAAATTATAGATTTAGTTTTTCATCATTATGACAAGATTTGGATTATGATGTAGTCTAGAATCCTAATTGGATCATGTGATTAGATATTGATATGTAGATTCTAACATTTTAATGTTTTAACTATTTTATATGAAAATGATTATAAAATAAAAGTTAATTATGATGTTAAGGTGAATTATTTAATATAAAATTGGACCATACACCTATATACATGTATTTTATATTAAAAAAATATTGGGCTTCTGATGTTCAAGTTTAGTGTGTAGGTAATTGAACCATGAAATTTAATCAGGGAAACAAGGTCCAAACTTATGTGGACATAGTTTAGCCAAGGTGAATCTTTGGTAGATTCAAAAGCCTTGTTGTGATGTTTTTATACTATCAATGTAAGTTTGCATTTATGTGGTAAATTTAATCTCATAAATACATTAGGGACATGTCATGGTGATGTGTAATGTGTTTTAAATGTGTCAGTTGACACTTGTAATTATTTGTGTGTTAATGACATGTCACCTAGGGTTTTGGTCATGGAAACACTTAATAGTTAATCTTAAACTAATTTTCTTTTAAAAGAATTAAGAAAATCCACTTGGAGAAAGGATGGAATGGGTCACCATCAAGGGGAATTTCGAATTCAAACTTGACAAGGAATTTAGAGGGTCAATATGTGGTACCTAAGTGCCATTCTTGTGAAAATAAGCCACTCATATGTTAGCATAACATGTAAGGGGTCTAAATTTGACCATTTTAGTGCTTAGCTATCCTAGGGGGGCCCTTAACCAATTCTAAAATTAAGTTTCCCCATTAGTTAATCCCCATCATTCCACTTAGTCAAAAGTAACAAATTTGGTAGGGACAAAGTTATAAGAGATAGTGACTTGATGTTTTTTCCAAAAAGAGATAGTGGGTGAGTATTTTTACTGAACTTGGAAAAACTAGTGGAGTGTTCACCCACTCTCTAAATTTAGAGAAACTATGGTTTGGAACAAGGAAGGACTAAGGAAAAGGGAGCTCTACAACTTTTATTTTTCCTTTATCTTGGGCCAAGGTTGGTGCCCAATTCTAAAATTGAGTTGTCCCATGAGTTCATCCCCATCTTTCCACTTAGTCAAAAGTAACAAATTTGGTAGGGACAAAGTTGTAAGAGATGCTGGCTTGATGTTTTTTCAAAAAAGAGATAGTGGGTGAGTCTTTTTAGTGGACTTGGACAAACTAGTGGAGTGTTCACCCACTCTCTAAATTTACAGACAATTATGGTATGGAAGGAAGAAGGACTAAGGAGAAGGGAGCTCTGCAACAACTTTTATTTTTTCTTTATCATGGACCAAGGTTGGTGCCCATGTCATAAATCTCATTGCACTTGTTCAATGATGTTGTTCTTTTTCATAATGTGCTAAAATTCATATCATGTGTTTGTGTTGAGATTGTTGGTATGTGCCATTGTTGTGATGGATTTCTCTTGCAGAGTTTTCCTTGCTTTTGTTTGTATGAATGTTAATGGGTGTGAAGGCTTAACTCACCCTTGGGAGGGAAGAGATGCCTTGGGTGAAGGGGTTAGTTCAGATTGACATTGAAGTTGAGAGATTCTCCTCTTGGAGAGGGTTTTTTTGTTCATGGAGTATGGGCTCCATTGAAGCCATATGCCTTGTTTGTTATTATGGAAGGTATAAGTATATTGATATGATGAGGAGGATGTATTTTGATAGCCTTTAAGAGGAATTATGCAATTTCAAATGTATATGTGTATATGGATATGGAATTATCCTCTTTGAAGAGCCCACCTTCATCCAATGTTTCAAGATTCCAATGGTGAATCATTGTGCTAAACCTTGGAGAGATTATATATGTATTGTGATGCTATGTTGCATGCATTGTTAGCTGATTGTGTGTAACCCATTTGAGCCTTATTTCTCCAGCTTGGTGGGTGGATTCTTAGAAGCCTAGGACAAGAGGTGAGCCTCCATGGTTCTTGGTTAGTTTTTTTGTAGGTTTGTGAGAATGGTATCTATGAAGAAGTTGGGGTTTTTGCCCTTGGAATTGTTGAAGAATCAAGTGTTGTGTTGATGTATCATCTAGTTGAAGGAATAAATCCTTCACATGTCATTTGTAATATGTTGAGATGGAAAAACCCCCTTGTTATGTTATGCAATGTGAGAAGTATTTGCCTCTTATTGTATGAAAATGTAAAGTAGAAATTTAAATTTGATGTTATGCATACAAATAGACATGTAAGAAAAGAGGGTATCATATTCGTATTTTTTTAAGAAGGAAAGAAATAATCTCATGTGTAAAGGAATATCCATTTTTTTGAAGTCTATGGTAAAGTTATGCAATTAAGTTACTTCTCCTCATGTGGATTCATGTATCAATCAATAGTTAAACTTTATAGATTGCTTGTGTGAGAAACATTGTAATAATTATTCAATTTAAACTTAAGTGATTCCATTATTTTGATGCAATAGAAATAAAGGTTCCTATATTGCAATAGTTCATATGTATGCATGGAAAATGGTTCATCAAGTAATAAGAAATTCCATATATTAGACTATTCATCTTTTGAAACATATATATTTGATATTGTGCAATGTAATTAGTGTGTTAAAATTTGCGTTTTCAAGCACCAATTAATCCTTAGATTAGATAGATGCAAAGAATAATATCAAAACATGTAATTTTGAGCATTAGACAATACAAATCAGGCTAACACCAAATCCATAGTCATGAATGAAGAGGATGGAAAGGATAGGAAATTAGAATGTTTGGAAAAGAATTTAATGGGATTCCCAATTATGAAGGGGGGATGAGTAGTAGGTAACATCGGTTATGAAGAAATTAAGTAAGTAAAGGTGTGGTTAGTGTTAGCATGAGTTATAAGATAGGTTTGGGAGTTAGTTAGTCCGGGGTGGCGAGTTATTTATTGCAGAATTTAGTGTTAGGAAACATAAGTTAGAAAAGGGTAAGTAATAGGTAAATTAAATAAGTTGGTAAGGAGTAGTCGTAGTAATGTATTTGGTTAGTGGTTTAGGGAATTTTTTTATAAATTATTTTATTATTAAAGTTAAATTTCTTAAAGTATGTTGAAATTTATTTTATATATGATGTATAATATTATATAATTTATTTATTTCATAATCTACAATAAATGAACTTAGTATATTATAGGTAATGTATAATATGGTATATATATACATAGAGGTTAAGATGTTTTAGTAATAGGTAAATTAAATAAGTTGGTAAGGAGTAGTCATAGTAATGTATTTGGTTAGTGGTTTAGGGAATTTTTTAATAAATTGTTTTATTATTAAAGTTAAATTTCTTAAAGTATGTTGAAATTTATTTTATATATGATGTATAATATTATATAATTAATTTATTTCATAATCTACAATAAATGAACTTAGAATATTATAGGTAATGTATAATATGGTATATATATACATAGAGGTTAAGATGTTTTAGGGATTCATACTTGTTTTCTTTTTCTCATGCCCAAATTTTACAAGGCAAAATACAACCAACAATTTGTTTTTTGAAAGATGAACTAAAGGATAATACATATAGACCTATGCTTTTTTAAGAATATTTTATCAAAATATGGGGTGTTTAAAATATAACAAGTCATGTCTCCTCAAGGAAATTAAGAAGTTACTTATATGATCATTGAATTAGAGGTAATACTTAACAATATTTAGGAACGCTTCAACCCTGTCTTAAGATACATGGCTAGAATGGTAGAATTCTAGTTGATGTAGGAAGATTTATTTCATTTGGAATTCTAGACTTCAAGTTTCCAAGGGAGGCCAATTAGTTTTCTAACACTTATTTAAAATCTAAGCTCTAGCATAAGAGCTAGATGATGTTATCATTTTGATTCCACATCCTAACCTTGTAATAAGACATTGCAAATATAGATGTGAAGTACAAATTTCTTATCAATGTAATTGCAATAACTCAATAATTTGTGAATGTGTAGATGTGTATAGTTGTCCTAATGTTTCAATTTCAAGTCATCCTACCACATATATATAACCTTAATTCATTACATTCCCTGCATAATTCTGTTCTATTTTATTAGTATATAGGTATACCTATTTTAATGAATTTCTTACATTTTATCCTTTTATTAACTTCAACTATATTGATCTCTTAGAACTAGATACTACTAACTAGATTTTTTAAATCAATTATCAATTATTTATTTTCCCAAACTACTATACTGTATTACCATCTAATAATCCTTTATCAATAATTAATATTTTAATTTTAATAATCCTAACACTAAAACTAACTAAGCTTACATGCATATAATCACCTTTTCTTACTAACAAGGAATCTCCACTAGCTTCTTTTATATTATTCAACATACAAATCTTGTTTTTAATCAACTTATTTCGACATAACTTACTAATTGAAGGATACCTTGAACTAATTAGACGGATTATATTTACTTTTTCTAAGTATACCTATAAATATTCACAATTCTCATCAAGAATGGTATATTAATTAATATTTTTACATATCCCAAATAACATATTATTTCTCAATGTTAGACTTTATTCTCATAGAAAGAGTCACATTGCATATATTCATGTCTAATTACTAAACTAGGAAATTAAGCTAATATCTATCTAATTATACCTAACTAACCCCGCTTAAGTCTTCAACTAACTTTACTAACATTAAACCTATAAAATATTCTTAAAAACTACCACTCATAATGTTGATCCTAACTCCCTAACACACCTACTAACACATGAATTTATATAATGATTTAGTCCAAAACATTACTAACTACCCCATTGAATAAAATAACACACCCTAGTACAAATTAGGTGCTCAACTCCCATTTTGCAATGATTTCCTACTACCCTCTACCCCCTAGCACCTACACCTATCCCCTCCCTAGGAAACTACACCAAGACCAAGGTGCCTTATCCTAGGATGGACACATTTCCTTCTTCCAATGGTGGAGGTTCCTAAGGAAAGGGTCCCTGAAATTTGATAGGGAAAGAGGACACCTCACAATGTGCCCAAGTTTTTTTCAAAAGGTGTAAGGCACTTGGGAGGGTGGGGACCACTATCCCTCTCACTTGTTTGAATTTTTTAATTTTCTTTACCCTTAGAAAATGATGCCTAGGTTTCATTTATTTTTATATTAGTGTTTAAGTTTTTTTTTTTTCTTTATTTAATTTTATTTTTATTTTTGGACGGTATCAATTATGGGTACAATCATGACATTGCCTCTTCTAAGTCTAGATTGGTGACATAATATCACAAGATTTCCATGGAAGTTTTAGCATGTGCACTTATATAAATAAATGGGATGGTTATTGGTCCTATCTTCCTAAGTCCCTTATTATCCTATGGTTTCCTTCTTTCCTCATAGGTCAAAACCCTACGCATAAGTTTCTAAATATTATATTAGTCTGTAATAGGTAGGAGTTTTAATTTCTTATCCTCATACAAATTCTAGAGAAGAAACGGTGCACCTACAACATGCTTTCTATTATAGATTTTAGAAAATGTATTACATTGGAGTTAATTCCTTCTTCACTACTATGGAATTTAGAAAGTTTCTTAAGTGATAGGTTAGTGTTACTATAGTCTATTGAAGTATTGGTATTATATGACTTAAATTTAACACTCAAATGCACAAACCCAAATTTAAAAGTTTTAAAATCATGCACTAAGTTTCTTCTCATTGAAACAAAATGAATCATTTTTCAAGTACACATATGGACAAATGCAATAATGGAACCCTCATCCCCATTACATTAATCACAAAATCTAAAATCTACAATGATCTCACTCCTCCTACTTTAACAAATATTTCATGGACTCTCTCTAACAAGAAATTTCCACAACTTTACTATGCATTAAATTTCATGAATCTACTTATGTACAAAAGCTATCTACAACATGAATTTCCAAAATGATGATATACATCCCTTACATGAACCATTTCTATCTTCTTATACAAAAATAAAGATGGTATATTATTTCTTCCACAATACCAACTACATACATAACATAGCCCAGATTTTACATCTCCACAATGGTATCACCTCGAGTATAATCACCCCTTTACATTTTAGAGAGCATAAAAATGAGGAATTTACCATCATAACTCATAAATAAATAACATAAAAAGGATGAACTCATCACAATACTTGATTCTTCAACAATATCAAGGGAAAACACTAACTTCTTCATGATGTTCATTTCCACAACCTGCACAAAATGACACAAAACCAGGAATCATGGAGGCTCACCTCCCATCCTAGGATTTTATGAATCCACCCTCTGAGTAGGGGAAACAAATTCAAAATGGGATATAAACACACAATATTTGCTAATGCATACAGTCACATAACAAAACACATAACAATCCCTTCCGTGGCTTGCACATTGATTCATCATTTGAATCATGAATACATTAGGTGAGGGTGGGCTCTTCAAAGAGGAGAATGCAACATCCATACTAAAAATAAATTGCAATTACATTTTTTCCTCTTAAGGCTATCATAAAATCTCCTCCTTACACAAATCCCTTATATCTCCTAAAACATCAAAGAAATATGGCTTCAATGGAGCCCATACTCCATGAAAGAAAGAAAAACTCCTCATCATGAGGTAAATTTCTCAACTAAAATGTTGAGCCTAAATAACCCCTTCACCCAATGCTTCTCTTCCCTCCCAAGAGTGAGTAAAGCCTTCACACCCATTAACAATTTGACATTCAATTTTTTTTTTAAAAACAAGGAGATCAAGAAAGAAAACCAATAAAATACATGAAGCACAATGCAAAATTACACCATCACAACATAATATAAAGATTTATAATGAAAATGCATGGTCCAATGACAACACTTTATGCTTGCAGATTCATTATGCAATGCGAAAAGAAAAAAAGTCATAGTTTGAGCACCAACCTTGGTCTAAGCTAAATGCAATGATAGTTGATGAAGAGCTCCCTTAGCCTTTCTCCAAAACCTTAGCTGTCTCTAAACTTAGATAGTGGGTGAACACCCCAATAGTTTGTCACATCCTCCCTAAAAGGGATTTCCCACTATCTATTTTGGAAAAAAACACCAAGCCACTTTCTCTTACAAACTTGTCCACCCCCTAAGTTTGCTATTCTTGACTTAGTGGATACAATGGAAATAACTCATGTGACAACTCCATTTTCCAATTAGTGGAAGAATGCATGGTTAAAGGGCCCCCCTAGGCTACCTAGGCATTAACATGGTCAAAATTAAGTTCCTAACATGTTATACTATCACATTGGTAGCTTATTTTTACACAATAGACACTTTGGGACCGCCTAATGACCCTTCAAAACCATAGTCAAGTCTAAATTCGAATTTCCTTTTGATAATGACCCATCCTATGCCTTGTCAAATGATTTTACTTAATCATTAACAAGGTAATTATTTTAAGGATAAAATACTACCATTACCAAAACCCTAGGTGATATGTCATTAGCACACAATAATCTACAAGTGTCAAGTGACACATTAAATCACATTACACATTTTCATGTTATGTCCTTAATACATCTTTGAGATTAACATTTTCACACTCATATGAAATAAAATACTTCACAATGAGGATTTTTGAATCTTCCAAAGATTCACCTTTTCTAAATCATGTTTACATGAGTTTGGACCTTGTTCCCCTGATAATTTCCATGGTTCCACTTCCTACACACTAAAATCAAGCATCAATAGTCCAAGGAGGTCATACAAAATGCATATCATAAATGCATATAAATTCAAATGTTACGTAATCCATATTAACATAATTCAATTCAATTCCTTTTCTTAATGATTTCAAATAAAACATTCAAAATGTTAAAATATCAAAATCTACTTATCACATTCAATATTAAATCAACATGATCAAATCATTTTACATCACACCATAAATCTAATTTTCTACCCTACCATGTGTAAAGTTGCATCCATATTTGTTCGATCATCCCATACAAAAAAATTGGTTCTTAATACATATCAAAGATGGAAATCACTATTGTAAATACCCAAAATCAAATAGATAATATAAGAAACTATCCATCTAAGTCTTGAATAAATGTCAAAATATCCAAATATTGAATATCAAAATGCAAGTAGAATATCTATGCCATGATGGGTCAGGGTGAGACCTCACATCCTCCCCACCTAGCCATGAACTTCCTCCTAGAGTTTATCAAAAAGATATGGGTACTAAGTTTTCATCTGATCTGCATCCTCCCATGAAGCCATGACCTTGTCATAATAATCCCACTAGACTCTAACCTAGTCCAGCTCTCTGCCTCAAAGTGTGAGGGTCCATCAAGCCAAAATGCGAATGGGCTCTAGCACTATCTATCTATCTGACTCCACCTACAAAGCATCCCAATCTATGATGTGAGACTCATCATAAATATACTTTCTTAAAATAGATACATGAAATACATTATCGATGCATGATAGGCTAGGTGGCAAGGCTAAACAATAAGAAACCGATCCTATCTACTCCAAAATCTCAAAAGGACCCATAAAGCGAGGTGCTAACTTAGAGCCTTTTCTAAAAAAAATTGGGCTCTTATGTGGTCACACTCTAAAGAATACTCTATTACCAACCATGTATTCTCTATCCACACTTTTCACATCTGCATATTTCTTCTGTCTATCTTGGGCTTCCCTAAGATGTTGTCTAATTAGAATCACCTAGTGCTCCATATCCTTGATTAATAGTAGCCCTATCAATATCCTATCTTCAATCCTATCCCAACTTAGGGGTGTTTTTCAAGGCATACCATACAAGGCTTGATAGGGTGGCATGCCTATGCAAGTGTGATGCCCATTATTATAAGAAAATTTTGCAAGATGAAGGTGTTCTTTCCACTTGGACTGGTGGTCAATCACATTCATTTGTAACATGTCCTCTAGGATCTAGTTAACTCTCTCTATTTTCCCATTTGTTTGAGGATGATAGGTTATGCTAAAGTTGAGCTTGGTACCCAATGATGTTTACAATTCCCTCCAAAAGGATGATATAAATAAAGAATCTCTATCTGATATTATCTTACTAGGAATGCCATGGAGTCTAACAATGTCTCACAATAACACCTGTACCATTGTGGGCGTTGTGAAGGTAGTGGGAATAGGTGAAAAGTGGGCAACTTTGGTGAAAGTGTCAACCGTGACCATGATGGCATTTTGATGATGAGAAGACATCAAAAGACCAATAATGAAATCCAT
Organism: Cupressus sempervirens; assembly: GCA_028749045.1. Lineage (NCBI taxonomy): Eukaryota > Viridiplantae > Streptophyta > Pinopsida > Cupressales > Cupressaceae > Cupressus > Cupressus sempervirens. Next base: position 191,593,344 of record CM053788.1, read on the forward strand.
GGAGATAGTGTCCCACTTTAGGTGTCTCATGTGGCTGCAAGAGTCCACCTAGATGTCTATGTTCTGCCTTAACTCTCTGACACTCTGGGAATTTGGCTATGATGTTTGCAATCTACATTCTCACTCCTGGTCAATAATATAACTTTCTTAAATCAACATGAAGATTCTTAACACATGGATGTATTGCACAGGGTGCTTTGTGAGCTTCCAAACTGATGAACTCACATAAGTCACTTATGGAAGGTACATAAATGTGCCCTTTATGATGTAATAATTTATCTAGACCTAATGAGAAATCATAAAATTTTCCCTCTAGGGGCCTCTAAGAGTGGATTAATTGATAAACTTCTACATACAATACATTCTTGGGTAGATGATGTAGTACAAGCTCTCTCAAATTTGTCTTAGTAATTATAGAAGATATCTCACGATGCCTCCTACTCAAGGCATCTACGACAACATTATCCTTTCCCTTAATGTAGTATGCATTGAAATCATATTAACATAAGAACTCTATCCATCTTCTCTTTCGAGCATTAAGATTTGGATATTTGAAAATTTACTACAGACTTTGGTGATTTGAATGAAGCTCAAAGTGATGACCTAGAAGAAAGTGGCACCATCTTGCCAAGGCATGAATCACTAGTACAAGCTCTAAATCATGGGTAGGATAGTTGAGCTCATTATTCTTAAGTTTCCTAGACTCATATGCTATAACTTGGCCATTCTGCATGATAACAACTCCAATACCATCTAGTGAGGCATTTGTGCATACTACAAAATCTGATGAAGGATCAGGTACTGCTAGGATTGACACTCTAGTAAGTCCCCTCTTAAGCTCTTGGAAGGACCTCTCACACTTTTTTGTCCATTCAAAATTCTTCCCTTTCCTTTGAAGGGATGTGATGGGATGAGCTACTCTAGAAAATCCTACCACAAACCGCCTATAATACCCTGCTCATCCCATGAAGCTTCTAACTTTTGTAACATTAGTTGGTGTTGGCCAATCCATGATGGCCTAGATTTTGGATGGGTCCACTGCAATTCCATCTCCTAATATCACATCACCTAAATAATGTACTTCCTTTCTGAAGAAGGCAAACTTTGGCAAGCTACCATATAGTTGATTTTCCCTTAAGCACTGTAATACCTACCTCAAGTGTTCTTCATGTTCATTTTCATCATTATAATATATCAATATATCATCAAGGAATACTACTACAAACTTATCCAAATATGTAAGAAACAACCCATTCATAAGGCTCATAAATACAACTAGGGCATTTATAAGACCAAATGGTACCACTATGAACTCGTAATGGCCATACCTTGTATGAATGCAATCTTATGAATGTCACATTCTACAATCTACAAATGATAATATCCAGACTTCAAGTCTATCTTAGAGAATACTCAGGCACCTTGCAACTAAACAAATAGGTCATCAATTCTAGACAGTAGGTATCAATTTTTGATAGTTACCTTATTCAATTATTGGTAATCAATACACAATCTAAGTGATCCATCCTTCTTCTTCACAAAGATCACTGGTGCATCCCAAGATGATACACTAGGATGGATATGTCCTTTCTCCAAGAGTTCCTCCAATTGAATCTTAAGTTCATTAAGTTCATGTGTAGCCATCCTATATGGACATCTAGAAATGGGCTCAACTCCTAACACTAGATCTATGTGGAAATCAACTACCCTATGTGATGGCATACCTAGAAGCTCTAAGGGAAACACATCCTTAAATTCTTGTAATATCAAATAGTCATCTAAAGAATGTTCCCTATCATATTCTTCCTCCTTGTTATTGATAGATACTACAAACAACTAACATCCCTTTTGTCGACACTGCTTAAGCTGCATGGCAGAGATCATGCAAAGAGACACTAGCCTTTGCATTCTTGAAATTACTATAGGAGTACCACAATCATCAAAGCACTCAACCTTCTTCTATCTATAGTCCATCTTAGTGTTATATCTACATAGCCAATCCATACCAAGCACTACATCATATGATCCTAGGGGGGTAACTCATAGATCTGAGGTCATGCTCATGTCTCTAATTTGAATCTGACAATCATGTATAAAGGAATTAACTATCATCTTAGCCCCAGAGGCCAATTCAACTTCCCAATTATCATCTTGCCTAGTTGCCACTAGCCCACAACTCTCCACTGCAAAAGGAGATACAAAAGAATCATTGGCTTTAAAATCAAACAATATAGAAACATTAATACCTCTTATTATACCTATAGCCTCAATAACTATGGCCTGATGCTGAACTTGGTAGTTATCAACCACTGCAAATACCCTATAGGACCTACCCATGTGAAGTGGCTCCCTGATGATTACTTACTATCGGTCCTTGTGGACACTCTCTAGCTATGTGGCCCATACCACCATAATTATAACATGGTCCACGAGTCTAAATCTAAACACCCAATGGCCTAGACTATTGTTGACCCCTATTCTGTTGGATCTTCTATAACCACCTCTGGAGGCCTCTTGAGTCCTAACTAGCTATGCATATGGAGCCTGTGGCCTATGATCTCATCCAAACCCCTGTGATTTCCATTGTTTGGGCTTAGAATCCTAATACCCATGTGATGACTTTAGCGTATTATCCTATTGAGACTTTTTCTATACTTGTGGGGCCTTAGAGGACCCTACTGAGGGTTTTTGTTGTCCTGAATGTTGGGAGAAATTCTGGTTGTGAGACTGGTCTCGAGATTCCTATTTGTTATAGAGATCTTTTGCAACCAATGTTGTCTCAACTGCCTCCCTAAAGGTGCTTAGAAAAACTAGGTGCACTGAACTTTGAAGAGATAAATTAAGACCCTTGGTGAATCAATAGATCCATAGCTTCTCATCCTCATGTACATGACATAAGGAAGGAGCTCTAGAAATATGCTCTCATACTAGGCTATAGTAAGGCCCCTTTACTGGAGGTCATGTAACTCATCAATCTAACTCTATCTGAAATTCTCTGAAAGATACCTATCCCTAAATTTGGACACAAATGCCTCCCAGATAAGAGTGTCTACTCTCACTCCACCTGTGGTCTCCTCCTATTTCCACCAATTGGAAATATTATCTCATAATAAGTGGATATCAAGTTATGCCTTCAAATTACTCCCATATGGCCACAAACTAAAGCACCTCTCTAAGCTCTACAACCATGCCTCCGCCTGTGTCCCATCTGTGGTTCCAGTAAAGAGAGGTGGTTTGAGTCAAATTAATTCTATAATCTCATTCCCTATGTCTCTGGGTGCTCTCACTACTACTGGTGGTTCTATAACTTGTGGTGGTATAATTTGATGAACCAAGGCATCTTCATGGTCACCTTTTCCCTCTACATCTCTAAGTGGGGGGCTCTTTCTTCTTTCCGTATTACCAACTCTATGCTCCCCTATTCCTTTTTGTTTGGGAAATGGAATTATAGGTTGAATCATTTCCTGCACTATTCCAATAAGGTTCTAAATGGATGTGAAAATTTGATTTAAATTTTGAGGTTGCTTGGGTGGGGTCAACCAAATCCATGTTTTGCCCCTCTAGATGCAACTTGTGCACCCATAGGGACACCAGCTCTCCGATGACCATTATGGGTAGTGGTACGTATCCTACACACAAGTTGTAGTTTTATTGAGTTAAGCATAATGGGTAAGGCTGTAGTGTTGTAACTTGGCTCTGATACCAGAATGTCATGTCCAAAATTTACAAGGAAAAACACAACCAACAATTTATTTATTTTTGAAAGGTGAACTAAAGGATAATACATATAGACATATACTTTGTTAAGAATATTCGAATGAACAATGGGGTGTTTAAAATATAACAACTCATTTCTCCTCAAGGACATTAGGAAGTTACTTATTCAATTATTGAGTTAGAGGTAATACTTAACAACATTAAGGAATACTTTAACCCTGTCTTAAGATACATGGGTAGTATGGTAGAATTCTAGTATATAGTTTCAAGATAATTAATTCTAGTTAATGTAGGAAGATTTATTTTATTTGGAATTCTAAACTTCAAGTTTCCAAGGGAGACCAATTAGTTTTCTAACACTCATTAAAAATTTAATCTATAACATAAGAGCTAGATGATGTTATGATTTTGATTTCACATCCTAACCTTTTAATAAGACATTGCATATCTAAATGTGAAGTACAAATTTTCTATCAATGTAATTGTAGTAACTCAATAATTTGCAAATGTGTAGATGTGTATATTTGTCGTAATGTTTTGATTTCAAGTCATACTACCACATATATATAGCCTTAATTCATTAGATTACATGCCTGATTCTATTCTATTTTATTATTAAATAGGTATACCTATTTTAATAAATTTCTTACATTTTATCCTTTTATTAACTTCAACTATATTGATGTCTTAGAACTAGGTACTACTAACTAGATTTTTTAAATTAGTTATCAATTATTTATTTTCCAAAACTACTATAATGTATTACCATCTAATAACCCTTTATAAATAATTAATATTTTAATTTTAATAATCCTAAAAAAAAACTAACTAAGCTTACATGCATCTAATAACCTTTGCTTACCACCACTAGTTTCTTTTATATTATTAAACACACAAATCTTGTTTTTAATCAACTTCTATCTACATAACTTACTAATTGAAGGATACCTTGAACTAATTAGAGGGATTATATTTACTTGTTCTAAGTATCTCGATAAATATTCACAATTTGCATCAAGAATGGTATATTAATTAATATTTTTACATATCCCAAATAACATATTTTTTCTCAATGTCATTCTTTACTCTCATAGAAAGAGTCACATTGCCTATATTCATGTTTAATTACTAAACTAGGCAATTAAGCTAATCTCTATCTAATGATACCTAACTAACCCCACTTAAGTCTTCAACTTACTTTACTAACATTAAACCTATCAAATATCCCTAAAAACTACCACTCATAATGTTAATCCTAACTCCCTAACACACCTACTAACAAATGAATTTATATAATGATTTAATCCAAAACATTACTAACTACCCCATTTAATTAAATAACATACCCTGCTACAAATTAGGCTCCCAACTCCCATTTTACAATGATTTCCTACTACCCTCTACCCCCTAGCACCTACCCCTATACCCTTCCTAGGAGAGTACACCAAGACCAAGGCACCTTATCCTAGGATGGACACATTTCCTTCTTCCAATGGCGGAGGTTCCTAAGGAAAGGGTCCTTGACATGTGATAGGGAAAAAGGACACCTCACAATGCACCCAAGTCTTTTCCAAAAGGTATAAGGTGCTTAGGAGGGTGGGGACCACTATCCCTCTCACTTGTTTGAATTTTTTACTTTTCTTTACCCTTAGAAAATGGCGCCTAGGTCTCATTTCATTTTTTATTAGTGTTTAAGTTTTTCTTTTCCATTATTTAATTTTAGTTTTATTTTTAATGGTATCAATTATTGTTAAAATCATGACATTTCCTCTTCTAAGTGATAATTTGTAACATAATGTCACAAGATTTTCATGGAAGTTATTTTAGCATGTGCAGTTATATAAATAAATGAGATGGTTATTGGTCATATCTTCTTAAGTCCCTTATTATCCTATGGTTTCCTTCTTTCCTCACAGGTCAAGACCCTAGGCATAAGCTTTTGAATATTATATTAGTCTATAATAGGTAGGAGTTTTAATTTCTTATCCTCATACAAATTCTAGAGAAGAAAAGGTGCACCTACAACATGCTTTCTATTATAGATTTTAAATATGTATTACATTGGAGTTAATTACTTCTTCACTATGGAATTTAGAAAGTGTCTTAAGTAATAGGTTAGTGTTACTATAGTCTACTGAAGCATTGGTATTATATGACTTAAATTTAACACTTAAATGCACAAACCTAGATTTAAAAGTTTTAAACTCATGCACTAATTTCTTCTCATTGAAACAAAATGAATCATTTTTTAAGCAAACATATGGACAAATGCAATAATGGAACCCTCATCCTCATTACATTAATCAAAAAATCTAAACTTTACAATGATCTGACTTGTCCTACTTTAACAAATATTTCATGGATTCTCTCTCACATGAAATTTCCACAACTTTTCTATGCGTTAAATTTCATGAATCTACTTATGTCAAGAGCTATCTGCAACATGAATTTCCAAAAAGATGATATAAATCACTTACATGAACAATTTCTATCTTCGTATACAAAAATGAAGATGTTGTATTCTTTCTTCCACAATGCCAACTACATACATAAAATAGCCCATATTTTATATCTCCATAATGGTATAACTTCGATGATGCAGTGTGGTTAGCAGATGTGGTGGTTTACTACAAATGCTTCTTCAATCTCAAAGGTTTCCCACTAGTCCTTAAGACACACCAAAGGACAAATACCCTCAAATCACTCAATCTTGCCTCCAAACCTCTAAAGTGAATGTTAATGGTGTAAAAAAAGTGTCTAAAACAATTTTCAATAACTTTCAACCTCTTATGCAACTCTCAACAATCAATTTCTTCAAAACTACTTATTAGGTCTATTAGCCCTAATTAGCCCCACAGTGGCTATTTTTAAAACTTTTCTCCAAACTTCTCCAAAAGACCCAAAAAAAAATTACATTCTCAGATACCCTTTTCAAAGTTGTAAAACATACTCAAATCTCAATAATGACTTCCTTGGGAAATGTGCTTACAAACTTGACTGTCTCAATTTTTGAAGGGCAAATTAGATGGTTTTACAAAGCAACTATACTCCAAACATCTCCAAACTCCATGAAATTGATAGGATAATCATTATTTATGTCCAATTAGAGAAATCACTAATCAATTTCAATATATGAGGTGTTTAGCTACAAAACCCCCAATTTCATGCTTCAAAACCCTCAAATCCTAGGGTATCACCAATCTAGGTCAATCACTCACTTCCAAGACTCAAAATTCAGGATTCACCATGCATTCAACATGTCTTCAAATAATATCAAATAAAAAGTATACTTCATTAAGCCAGATGTGCGGCTGTGTAACAATTAGCATCAATTTGGGTACCCAAAATCATAGTTCCAACATTGAAACTTGCATAGTCTTCACATTCTCTTGCAAAACTTCACTTTTCTTTCATATTTAGGGTTAATAGAACATGTTAGTGCTTTTCGGAACTATCCTATAGATCAGTTGTACAAAATAGGATGTCACCCTCATTCATCCATTTAAAAACAATGCAAAAACTATGAGATTTGGCGTGATAGCGGTAATAAAAGTTGGAACTTGTTAAAAAATGTACTAAAATTGATTCATAACCTCACAATAACACCTTACCAACATAAATGAAAGGTTACTTCATCAATTAGACTTCAAAATTAGCAAGAAAAACTCAAAATTTTATTCAATGTATTCATGTTCCGTACATATTTTGTGTTATGCCGTACATAACAATGGTTTCTCCCCTTGCATAACATTATAACATCTTAAATAGTCTTATAAACAACTACCTAGCCAACCAAGTTGGTTAGAAAGGTTTATTTAATAAACAAATACCAAATTACTACTTTCCCTCCAAAACTAATATGACTGTTTGAACTTGAAATTCAAATTTCAAACTATAGTTTTTATGCATTCCCTAACTTTCCAAACTATTCCATTAACTCAAAATTGGTCATATGGATTTATTAAATGCAACTAAGTATGAAACTACCCTAAGACTACCCCATATGGCTCTTTTGGCCATTTTTACATCATGTTGCCATTAGGTCCATACTAAGACTTCTATGACCTTTGTCTTTCAAAGCACATTTCTCATTACATAATGCCATGATTGGCTTCAAAATGCCCTAATTAACACTCAAAGATGCCTTTGATCTTCTAGTTCTATCTTGTTCTAAGGTGTTCTTAGTTGACTTGATAGGTGCCCCCGCACCAAACACCCCACCTTCAAAGAAACTCTTGTCCCAAGAGTTAAGGGGTAAGGTCTTCTTTCCTCCCATCCTTCTAGATGGTTGATTGCAACTCTTCACCTAAATTGTATCACCCTGCACATGTATATGACCTATATTACAATCATTAGAAACAAAAAAAATTTGAATGTTTGTTACCCTCCATGGTAACCTTACTGCCTATTGATTGTGGACAGTCATGTTTCATCCTTGACAAAGACTTCTTATGTTGTTGTCTAAGGTCATACTGACCCTGTCCATGATCCTTCATGAATATACTCATATATTTGTTCACTTTTACCACCATAGGACACTAGATGGTACCTATCATCACTCATTTTTTTGTCACTATTCTATTTGTTGTCACAGTCTGATTACAATAAAAAATCTGAGTTCTGTCATGAACAATCTCATCCTTTATAACCATAAGAGAATGCTTATGTGGCAGTCTTATCACAACATGTTCACTTTTCCTCTACTCTTGTAAATTCACAAACTCCTTGCCAAAACAAATAACCCTTTCCTCATCATGACTAGGCAAAGGATTTAGCTTAAACTTCACACCATCTTTGTGTACTATATAAACATTTGATGAGCCAAAATGAATAGTGTTCCTTGAGGCTTGCCAAGGCCTTCCAAGGATGACATGATAGCATGTCATTGGAATGACATCACATATAACTTGGTCCTTATATTCTCCTATAGAGAATTCCACTAGTGCTTGCTCTCTTACAACAATATTTTTTGTATCATTGACCTAAGATGCCCTATAGGGTCTATCAATAGGAAATCTTTTCAATGCAAGTTTAGTAGCCATCTCATAAGATACTAAATTATCAAAAGAACCAGAGTCAATTATCATATTGCAAATCTTACCATTGCTAAGGCAATTTGTCCTAAAAATGGATGGTTTGCTCCCTTGTTGATGTTGCATTGGTTGTCCTCTTCTCACCATCAGGGATTCTCCTTCAAGTTTAGGATCTACTGGCCTTGATTCTACTTTATGCTCTTCTTGCTAAACCATGTGCACTCTTCTATCTCTACCTTGATCTAATTCATGCCACTTTGGACATCTGAATGAGTGGTGCCCAATCTCATTGAAATGGAAACATTTACCTATAAATACTCCCTGTCCTCTTCCTCCTCTATTACTATATCCACCTCTAGGTTTTGATGTAGACCCCTTATCTTTATCCTTCTCTTCCCAAGTCTAATTTTCTCTTCCTCCTTTTCCTTTCATTGATCCACATCCTCTTGTATTTCCTTGTCTTTCATTCTTTCTCTTTAACTTCTCTTCTACTCTGATTGCTAGCTGAAAACATTCCCCAAGGTTCCTAGGGACGTTCAAATAAATTTCATCTTGAATACTATACTTTAGCCCACTCATGTACCTTGCAACCTTTTCTTCTTCATCTTCTACCCCTCCTTTGATGCTCAGTGAATGAAATTGGTTAGTATAAGTCATGACATTCATATCCCTTTGTTTCAAATTATTCCTTCTCATCTTCATCATTGTCTTCATTCTATCCCAATTTGAAATCTTTTTGAGGCCGCTAGCCATTCTCTCATTTTGAAAACTTGTCCACCATGTAAGGGTTGTTCCCCTTAACCTCGCCTTAGCCACTTTCACTTTCTTCTCCTCTTCTATGTCTTCTAAATCAAAGAAATTTTCAAGTGCCTCTATCCATCCAAGCACCTCTTCACTTTCCATCTTGCCTTGGTAAATAGGAAAATCCATCCTTGTCTTTAGACTAGTACCTTTTGTTGCCTTTAGTATTCTTAGAAACCTTTTTTCCTTAGGATCATCTGCTACTCCATGTTGTTGTCTTGTATCATTATCCTCTTCTCCTTCATTGTCCTCTTCATGCTCTTCTTCTTGTACTACTTCCCTTCTAGGTTCTTATTTTCTTTCTCTTTCTAAAGCTTCTATCCTTGCAATCAATTGTAACCTCTCTCTTCTCATCTACCTTTCTTCCCTTTCTTTGGATGCTTCAAGATCCCTTCTTTCTCTTCTCTCCTTTTCCAACTGTTGTCTGAATTCTCTAACTCCCTAGCCATTTGTCCTTTAGGAGGCATATTTGCAAACTATTTTTGTTCTCCCAACTCAAGAACCTTATAATTGATACTCTCCTCTCACCAAGAAATCTTCTGACTCCTCTGGTATACCTTTCAACTCTGGGACACACAAGGAGGGATTCGACACTCCAAGGCTTCAACAAAGGAACCAGTATACAAAAGATGACAAAAGACTCCTATAATGATGAAATCTACAACTTTCAATTCCCCAAAAGACCTTGCTGATGCTCTAATACCATTTGATGCAGAGTGGTTAGCAGAAGTGGTGGTTTACTACAAATGCTTCCTCAATCTTAAAGGTTTCCCACTAGTCCTTAAGACACACCAAAGGAAAAATACCCTCAAATCACTCAATCTTGCCTCCAAACCTCTAAAGTGAATGTTAATGGTGTAAACAAAGTGTTTCAAACAAGTTTCAATCACTTTCAACCTCTTATGTAACTCTCTTAAATCAATTTCTTCAAAACTGCCTATTAGGTCTATTAGCCCCAATTAGCCCTATAGTGGCTATTTTTTTAATTTTTCTCCAAACTTCTCCAAAAGACCCAACAAACCAATTAGCTTTTCAGATACCCTTTTTAGATTTTTAAAACATACTCAAATCTTAATAATGACTTCCCTAGGAAATGTGCCTACAAACTTGATTGTCTTAGTTTTTGAAGGGTAAATTAGATGGTTTTACAAAGAAACTCTACTCCAAACATCTCCAAACTCCATGAAATTTATAAGATCATCATTATTTATGCCCAATTTCATGCTTCAAAACCCTCAAATCCTAGGGTATCACCAATCTAGGTCAATCACTCACTTCCAAGACTCCAAATTTAGGATTTACCATGCATTCAACATGTCTTCAAAGAATATCAAATAAAAAATACACCTCATTAAGCTATATGTGAGGCTGTGTAACAATTAGCATCAATATGGGTACCCAAAATCATACTTCCAACACTGAAACTTGCATAGTCTTCACATTCTCTTGCAAAACTTCACTTTTCTTTCATATTTAGGGTTAATAGAACATGTTAGTTCTTGTAGGGTCCATCCTATAGATCAATTGTACAAAATAGGATGGCACCCTCGTTCATCCATTTAAAAACAATGCAAAAACTATGAGATTTGGCATGACAAAAGCAATAAAAGTTGGAACCTGCTAACAAATGTACTAAAATTGATTCAAAACCACAAAATAACACCTTACCAACATAAATGAAAGGTTACTTCATCAATTAGACTTCAAAATTAGCAAGAAAAACTTAGAATTTTATTCAATGTATGCATGTTCCGTATAGATTTTGTGTTCTACAATTCATAACAATGGTTTCTCCCCTTGCATAATGTTATAACATCTTAAATAGGCTTATAAACAACCGCCTAACTGACCAAGTTGGTTACAAAGGTTTATTTAATCAACAAATACCAAATTAATACTTTCCCTCCAAAACTAATATGATCGTTTGAACTTGAAATTCAAATTTCAAACTATAGTTTTTATGGATTCCCTAACTTTCTAAACTATTCCATTGACTCAAAATTGGTCATATGGATTTATTAAATGCAACTAAGTATGAAACTACCCTAAGACTACCCCATATGGCTCTTTTGGCCATTTTTACATCATGTTGCCATTAGGTCCATACTAGGACTTCTATGACCTTTGTCTTTCAAAGCACATTGCTCATTACATAATGCCATGATTGGCTTCAAAATATTCCAATTAACACTCAAAGATGCCTTTGATCCTCTGGTTCCATCTTGTTCTAAGGTGTTCTTAGTTGACTTGATAGGTGCCCCTGCACCACTTGGGTTTAACTTCCCTTTTACATTTGAGAGAACGTAACAACAAGGATTTGACCATCATAACTCATAACAAAATGACATAAAAAGGATGAACTCATCACAATACTTGTTTCTTTGACTATGTCAAGGAAAACCATAACTTCTTCATTATGTTCATTTCTACAACCTACACAAAACCAAGAACCATGGAGGCTCACCTCCCAACCTAGGCTTCCATGAAGCCACCCACTGAACAAGGGAAAAAAATCCCAAATGAGATACACAAACACAACATTTGCTAATGCATACAATTACACAATACAACACATAACAATCCCTTCCATGGCTTGCACATTGATTCACTATTGGAATAATGAATACATTGGGTGAAGGTGGACTCATATGGTCCATAATACAAATATCAAACTACAATTACATTTTTGCCTCTCAAGGCTATCATAAAATCTCCTCCTTCTTACACAAATCCCCTATATCTCCCAAAACATCAAAGGAATATGGCTTCAATGGAGCCCATACTCCATGAAATAAAGAACAACTCCTTATCATTAGGTAATTTTTCTCAACTACAATGTTGAGCCCAACTAACCCCTTCACCCAAGGCTTCTCTTCCCTCCCAAGGGTGAGTGAAGCGTTCACACCCATTAACAATTTGACATTCAAATAATAATAAAACAAGGAGTCCAAGAAAGAAAACCAAGAAATTACATGAAGCACAATGCACAATTACACCATCACAACACAATACAAAGATTTAAAATAACAATGCATGATCCCATAATAACACTCCATGCTTGTAAATTCATTATACAATGCTAAAAGAAAGAAAAAATCATAGTTTGAGCACCAACCTCAATCCAAGCTAAAGACAATGATAGTTAATGAAGAGCTCCCTAAGCCTTCCTCCAAAACCCTAGTTGTCTCTAAACTTAGATAGTGGGTGAACACCCTAGTAGTTTTTCCCATCCACCCTAAAGAGGCTTTCCCACTTTCTATTTTGGAAAAAAATACCAAGCCACTTCCTCTTACAAACTTGTACCCCCCTAAGTTTGTTATTCTTGGCTTAGTGGATACATGGGAAAGAACTCATGTGACAACTCCATTTTCGAATTGGTGGAAGAATGCATGGATAAAGGGGCCCCCTAAGCTACCTAGGCATTAACATGGTCAAAATTAGGTTCCTAACATGTTATAATATCACATGGGTAGCTTATTTTCACACAAAAGTCACTTTGGGATCACTTAATGACCCGTCAAAACCCTAGTCAAATCTAAATTTGAATTTCCTTTTGATAATGACTGATCCTATCCCTTGTCAAGTGGGTTTACTTATCATTAACAAGGTAATTATTTTTAGGGTAAAATTCTACCATGACCAAAACCCTAGGTGACATGTCATTACCACACAATAATCTACAAGTGTCAAGTAACACATTAAATCACATTACACAATATCATGGTATGTCCTTAATGAATCTTTGAGATTAACATTTTTTCACGCATGCAAGCTTATGTTTACAAAACAAAATACATCACAATGAGGCTTTTTGAATCTTCTGAAGATTTTCCTTTGTTAAACTATGTTTACATGAGTTTGGACCTTGTTTCCTTGATAATTTCCATGGTTCCACTTCTTACACACTAAACTCGAGCATCAGTAGTCCAAGGAGGTCATACAAAATACATAACATGAATTCATATAAATTCAAATGTTACGCAATCCATATTAACATAATTCAATTAAATTCCTTTTCTTAATCATTTCAAATAAAACATTCAAAATGTTAAAATATCAAAATCTGCTTATCAAATCAATACAATCAAATCATTTGACACCACATCATAAATCTAATTTTCTACCATACCATGTATAAAGTTGCATCGATATTTGTTCAATCATCCCATACAAAAAAATTTGGTGCTTAATACATATCATAGATGGAAATCACTACTATAAATACCCAAAATCAAATAGATAATATAAGCCACTATCCATCTAAGTCTCAAATAAATGTCAAAATATCCAAATCCTGAATATCAAAACGCAAGTAAAATATCTATGCTATGATGGGTTGGGGTGAGACCTCGCACTTTTTACTATATCATCTATTATGAATTTTTTTATTATGTGTTCCATATTCAAATATTGACGTTATTAGAATGCAAGGAATCCTATGATGATACCAATCCATATGGATTTAATACTATTCCTCTTGTTATTTGAGTACCCATCAGATATGGTCACCATGTCTTAAGATCACCTTTAGGTCATCAGTTTGAATACAAGATTCCATGACAGTAGGTTATCTATTATCTCACCTATATGATTTTGATTAGCATAGAATATTGTAAGTGAATCGAAACATATTAAAAAATACTTTCAAAATCCAACGAGCCATTTCTACAACCACCTTATCAAATTTGAATGCAATTTCTATATCAATTTAACTTAGACCAATTGCGTCCTAGTAAGTGGTATATTGATCTGGTCCAAAGTTGTGTATGCTCTTGTGGTAATGCTATTATTAGAATAGGATTTGACCAAGTTTGTGTTACTGAGCATGCTAGTGCAAGTATTACTTTGGCAAGGTATGTTGAATAATATTATTCATTTCAACCTAACCAATAAGGCATCACCTTCGATTTGGAAAATTCTTTTAAGGGTGTTGATCTAGGACTAAAATTTTGAATTGGTATGACCATGTGTTAATGTATCATGTTAGCCTTTTTAATTTGTAAACCTTAACTATAACTTGACTAGTGTAAGACTACCTAATTACCTTTCAAAAATAAAATAAAAATGTAGTCGTATTTTTTCCCTATAAATTTTAGGCATGACACATGTGAATATGCAAGCTAAAGTAAGAAAACATTATATTAAATAAAAAGGATATAGCCAAGTCCTCGATATAGAGATCCTACAAAAAACTGGTTGAACCTGCAACACACAAGGTTAATGAAAATCCATAAATCACCTAAATCTTACTAAATGACACTTGAGAAGTGCATAAAGCCCCTTATGCCCCATGTTTCGGCTTTCTAATTCTAAATGGTGAAATAGGGTGATAAGGATAACTCCATATACTAGATATGTAGTTTGTTGAAAGTTCTCTCCTAAATCAAATAGAAGGATTCCTACCCTTCCTAAACCGATTCAAGGAATTAGGTATCTAAATCATGATTCCAAGACCACTAATAGAACTAAAAATGGAGTTACCAAGATCAAGCTATGATGAAAAGAGTGGATGTCCATCTAAATGCATAAAAAGGGGAATCTGAGTTTACTATGAGTAAACCCTAAAATAAACCCTAAATTTAACTATAAATAATGAAAAGGAAGTCATACTTACTCATTCTTACCATTTACAGATGCAAATAAATTCATCAAACTAAATATGTTAATTCAAGAAAATCCTTTGTTAGCTGACTCAACTCAATCAACACTAACTTAGAAAAGACTTTATGTAGACTTCCTTTCTTACCTACATGAACTTAGTTAACATTGCATTCTAAATTAAATTATTTTGGTAACTGAGTGAGCTTGGTTAACACTAGTTCCATGCCAACTTCTCTTTCATGCCCGAGTGAACTCGGTAGACACTGTCTCTAAACTTGGTTTACTTTGGAATTCTCAATAGACACTGGAAATTGTCTTCATCACTTGAGTGAGCTTGGAAGACACTAACTGGTAAAGAGTTGACATTTCGTGTAACCTCAAAGACAATATACAATTGAACAATTGTTTTCAACAATCTCCCTCTTTTGCATTGATGGCAACACAACATGTCCTAATATAATGAAATTTTAGAGCACAATAAAAGTAAAGATAATATCATTAGTTTAATTTTGATTCTCACCCATGAGAACTCCCTCTATCAGTGTGAACTCCCTCTAACATTAATCTCTAATTTTTATGACTAAAATATCAAACTCTCCCTCTTCGATATCTCTAACATAAAAATACCTTTGGTATATGATAATAAAATTTCTCTGATGTATGACATAAATCTCCCTCTTTGACATCTCATGCCAAAGATAGCATTCAATGAACTTTCATGTACCTGATGTACTAATTCATATGCAATCTGCCCTTTACAATGCTAAATCAACTTGACTAATCTTCAACATGCTTAGTTGACGCATCACTAAAATCTTATTAGTGAGCTTCAGATAGGGGAATCACCCCTAGCTTACCTCTTAGATACAAAAATTCATTCTTAGGTAATGGCTTGGTGAATATATCTAGAATCTATTTTTTTGTATTCACATATTCCAATCTTACCTCCTTGTCTTGCACCAATTCTTTTAAGAAATGTCACTTAGTTGCAATGTGCTTGGTTTTGGTATGCATCACAAGATTCCTAGAAATGTTAATTGCACTAGTGTTATCACAGAAAATAACAACTGGATCCTTGATCTCTTCCTTCATACCTATCAATAGTTTTTTGAACCAAACAATATTTGAAAAATTATCTATTGTAACAACATATTCTGCTTCTATTGTTGACTGAGAGATATAGTTCTACTTCTTGTTTGTCCAAGATACTGGCTTCTTTCCAAGAAAGAGTGCTCCATCACTAGTGTTCTTTCTATCATTAATGCTTTCTGCCCAATCAATATTAGTGAATGCTTTCAATTAAAATTTTCCTCCTTTCTTATACCACAAACCATAATCTTCAATACCAAAGATACCTCATGATTCTTTTGATTTCCATCATATGATTTTCTTTTGATTTAGTAGAGAATCTTTCCACCATTCCAACTACTAATGCTATATCAAGTATTGTATGCACCACATACTAATTCTTTTTTATCGTTGATCTGTATGTAGTTTGATCTACCTCTTTTGAACCATCATCTTTCAAAATCTTATGTCAAGTGGACATAGGTGTTCCAACTAGTCTAGAATCATCTATTCCAAAATTCTTCAGTATATCCTTGATGTGCTTTGATTGAGTAATATAGATACCATCCTTCTTCTATTAAATTTACAAGCCAACAAATAATTTGATCTATCCAAAAATTGACATCTCAAATTCCTTACTCATTTCCTCAAAAAAAAAATTGCACAAATAATCATTTCTAGTAAATAATGCATCATCCACAAATATTTCTACCAAAACAATTTTCTTATTTGATCCTTCTTTGATGTATATGTTGTTGTTATCATTAGTTCTTTTACAACCAATCTTTATGAGATACTTGTGAAACCTCTCATACCATGCTCTAGTGGCTTGCTTGAGAACATACAAACTTTGTGTAGTCTACAAACCATGTATCTTTTGATAGGATCAACAAAACCTTCAAGTTTCTCCATGTAGACTCCCTCTTCCAAGATTCCATTCAAGAATGTTGATTTTACATCCATCTAATACATTTTGATTTCTTTGTGTGCTAAATATCCAAGGAGTATTGTAACACCTTCAAGTCTAGCAACAGGAGAAAATATCTATCCATAGTCAATACCTTCCTCTTGAGAATAGCCCTTGAAAACTAGCCTTGCTTTTTTTCTTGAAAATTCTCTATTCTCATTCAACTTATTTTTGAATACCCATTTTGGTCCAATTAAATTCTTATCCTTGGGTCTAGGAGCAAGAGTCCAAGTCTTATTCCTTTCAATCTGATCAATTTCTTCATTCATAGCTTCAGTCCAACTTTCATTCTTTAATGAATCTTTTATAGATCTAGATTCAAATTTAGTAAGAAAATAGGTACCTTTTAGCTTGTTCCTTGTCATTGTACCAACTGACTAACCTATAATGATTTTCTTGGGTGCATGATGCATTCTAAAATCACTAGGTTCACAATGATCTTTTGTATCATGCTTGGGTCGCACTATCTATGACTCAGGTCCATGAGACTAGGAATCAATTTCCTGTTGTTGAAACTTGGGTCCTTCTAATGACTTGGGTTGATCTTGCTGCAACTCAAGTTGAACTAGAGATTTTGGGGACATGGGTGGTGAAGGCTTATGATTCCCACTTGCTTGAGAATTAGGAATAGTATTAGGCTCATAGTAAACAAAGTTTCTATAGTCCTCAAGTTCCTTACTACTTTATTCGTTTCTCTTTTCTACAAACTCATATATCTTCACATATGCACTTTCTATAATTTTATTAGTAGATAGATTCAAACATTTATATGTTTTACTCTTATTAGAAGATCCCAAAAATATTCCTTCATCACTTTTTACATCAAATTTTCCCTTTCTAGACTCTTTTAGAATATAAAATTTACTACCAAATCTTTGAAGTAACACACATTAGGTTTATAGCCATACCATAATTTGAAAGGTGTTTGATTTGAATCCTTCATCAACTGACTTGGTTCAAGGTATGAACTGCAGTATTGATTGCATCCTTCTAGTATTTGATAGGAAGATTATTTTCTATTATAAGGGTCCTTGCACAATCCATGATTGATCTATTCCTTTTTTTAGCTATATCATTTTGTTGAGGTGTGCCAGGTGCATTGAATTTATTAGAAATGAATACTCCTCCTTTGTTTGATCTCAAACATTTCATTTTTTTTCATGTTTCTTTCTCTACTCTAGCCAAATACCATTTAAATTTTTGAAAAGCTTCTAATTTATGCTTCAAATCTATAACATTCATCATTCTAGAATAATCATCAATAAATAAAATAAAGTACTTATATCCTATGTAGCTTTTTGTGCCAATAAGTCTACAAAGGTCTGTATGGTCTAGCTCGAACACTTCTTCAGAATGATAGTTTTTTCTTTTAAAACTTTTCTTTCCCATCTTACCAATTTGACAATTCTTACACATGCCCATGTTAGGTTTCTTTAGGCTTGGAATACCTCTAACCCTTTTTTTCTTTCTTATGTTTATCAAATTATCAGAATTCACATGACATAACCTCTCATGCCATAACCATCTTTCTTCTACTTAAGCAATGAAACATGAACTTCCATTAAGATCTAGGTAGAATAGATTACCTTTTGTTCAGTTGCCATCCCAATCAGATTTCCTTTTCCATCTAGTAGATTGGCATTTCCATTCATGAATTCTGCCATGAATCCAATGTTATTCAATTGAGCCACACTAAGTAGATTATGCTTCAATCCTTAAAACCAATAAGCATTATCACATCTGAGATCATTGGTTTGTGCAATACTACCTTTACTTTTCACATAACATGGTTCAACATTGCCAAATCTAACATTTCCACCATCATAGTGTACTACATTTTCAAATTTAGATTTGTCACTAGTCATATGGTGAGAATAACCACTATCAATAATCCATGTATCATTCTTACTGATATGCGAGATAAGTGTCATTTTATCATTCTCATCATTTGATTTATCCTTAACAACAATGTAGACCATTTCATCTTCTTCTTCACTACTTTTAGAATCTTTAGCAATGTAACAAAATTTCTTAACTTTGTCTTTGTAGTCCTTGTAGATTTTTAAGTCGTTCTTTCCCTTGTACTTTTCATTCTTCTTTTATTCTTTGTCTTCTCTTTTTGCACACCTTGCAACGATGTGACCAACTTCTTCACAAGAAAATCATATCATAGGAATTTTTCCTTTGTACTGCCCTTTGCCCTTGGGAAATCTTCTTGCTAGTAATGCTTCAAAGACTTCAAGATCTTCATCAAAACCATCTCCAAAATAACCTACTCTAATCTTTATATATGTTTTATAAAGTCAAAATAGGTATCCAAAAATTTGGAAGCTCCTATTCAATCCTACAACAAAAGTGATGCTCAAATACCCTATTTGTTGCTTTAATAGGCCTTCAAGATAGTGTTACTAGCCCATTTATACTAATATGCTCCAAAACATCCATAGAATCATTTTGTATATGTTTTATAACTCTTTAAAAGGGTATCTTAAGATATTGTAATTGCCTTAGATCAAAAGATATTGTCAAAAAACCAATTTTTGAAGGCTACTAGAAATTAGGGAAGTTTATGTGAAAATTATATGTATTGGTGTAACTAGTGGTTTTGATGGTTGTTAAGGGTTGGAACATGTCATTTTTACCTAGTCTAATTCATTCCCATGGTTAATGGAGCCTTGTGAAGCACTGGTCCATTAATTGGTATTTGCAGGCAATGAAACCTAGGGGTATTGTGAAGGATAACTTTTGTTTGTGATGATTTGAAAGAGGGTTTGTTGAGAAAACCATAAAGAAGGGAAATAATTCATTAGCACCACTATGATGGGCCAAAGTAAATATTTTTTAAGGTATTAGATTATCGCAAAGAGGATAGGTGAGTTGGGAGGAAGATATCCCTTGTCAAATCAAGTTCATTGTTTCATGGTGGTTAAATTATGATATGATCGTGTGTGTATTCTCCACCTCTACATTACAATGGGATGATGTGTGAAAAGGTCACAATAGGTAGTAGCACCAAACAAAATAACAAGGAATCATATTATTCCTCTATAAAATATAAGTTTTTTTATTTGCATAGTTTTTAGCCTCCTTGGCATGCCATGCGTATAGTAGTGTAATGGCAATGAACTTTTAAGACAATTATCAAAGACCCCTTTAGGCTCTAGCATCTTAGGTATGCACATTCAAGTTATTCAACATAGAGTCTTTTTTTCAAAGAAGGATATGTTTAGGAGTTTACAAACCATAGTAGAGATTAGGTGAAAATGCAAGGCTTACATTTTAGATACACAACATTGGAAACCCTTTCAATCAAATAACTCTAGAAGGGTAATGTTGTTAGGTTTTCACACCATCTCTAAAACACCTCTCTTTCCAAGCCTTAGATAAAAACTATCATATAATTGAAGACAACTACTCTTTCATATTAATGAGCATTAGAAGGAGTTTACAAAAACTATATTACAATTTCACATGAAAGAGATTAACAGTTATAACCAAATAAATAGAAAGTATTAGCTAATAATTAAAGGAACATTTTTCCAACAAAATCAATATATATAATTGTCATCGTAACTAATCATTACTTAATGGAAAGAGATACATTTTTCTACTAAGTTCAACTGATCAATATTAAAGAAATTATCTGCAATAGTCATATGATAATTTCATAATTAACTGAACTTCAATAACATGTAAAGAATAATAGCATTATTCATTAAGGCTTATGAATGTTTATCTTGACCCCCCTTTGTAATAATATATTTTCTTGTTCCTCTAAAAATGATTAAATATAATCAAATTACATTTCATATTCACTTGAAAAATAGTTATAACAACTACTTTACATATCATTATAATAGTATCAAAGTGTGACTACAAGATGGAGAATGGCAAGCAGGAGTGCTTGTGGGAGCGGGGAGAAGTGTTCGAGAGAGAATTTGAATTTGAGTTCCTATGTACCGAGTAAGCAATCTATGGTAGTTGGAGATTCCCCTATTGAATTTGGGGATGTTGATGATGGCAGGCTTTTGGAGGATTTGGGAGGGGGGGCCGAAGTAGCTTAAAAAATGGTCTAGCTTATTTGGGGTACGCCCTACTGGAAAGTTTTCTTTCCCGCCGATTAGGGATATATTTGTGAGGGATAAAGGTATGTACTCAATCAAAATCCATGATCAGATTATTGACAAAAACATTTCATGTATGGACATGACTTTGGTTGGGCGATTCATTGGGTCAGACCCAATATTGAAGATGCGTAGGCCTTTGTTCGTAAAAAAATGGATTTTGAAAAGACAAGTTGACATCTCAATGATGGCTAAAGGGTGTCTCTCCTTTTTTTTCTTGTGAGGATGATAAGTGGGATATCCTCTATAGCAGCCCTTGGGTTATGGGAAGGCATACCTTGCTATTATAGAAATGGAGCCCCAACCTTTACTCTTTGGATGATACTACTATTCAAGCCCATGTTTGGGTTAGACTACCTAGTCTCCCTCTTGAGTTCTTGGTGGAAGATGTGTTCAAGGGCATTGCTAATACTTTTGTTGAGCTCCTCTCTTTAGATCTTGTGACTGTTTCTAGGAGGAGACTAAACTTTTCCAGATTTTGTGTTGCAGTTTCAAGAGGTGTGGATTTAGCCGAATCTATCTCTTTAAAATCTAAACTTGGTATCTAGGACCAACGAATTGAGTTTGAGTCTATTCCTTTTGCATGCTTTCATTGCAATAAAGTTGGTCATTTGGCTAAGAAATGTCATCCTCTAAAAGGAAAGGCTAAGAAGTTCAAGAAAGTGTGGGTGAGAAAGGAACTCTCTAAGGGTGTGGGGGCAGATTTAGATGAGTCTACCCCCCAAATGAATAGTCTAAGTGTTCAGATGGTGGTGTGGTGGGTAGTGCAACTGGGGTTGTGGATGTTCCCCCAAAACCTTGTGGGGATGGTGCTCCTCTTCAAGAATAGTTAGATAGCTCAAACTGTGGTGTGGTGGCTCCCCATCCTAGTTTGCACTCTCCTTTGGAGATGATGAGTGGCTTGAATGCCTCTACCTAGGTTATTTTGGATATCCCTAATAGTGACAGTTTGAAGAGGAACCAAGAAGATAAGGTGATCATGACCAAGGAGGGGAAGGATATTGTAAAAGAGGGGACCCAAAAGCATACAATTTTTCCTACAGAACATAGGGTTTAGCAGTCTGTGATGGCTGGCAACTTTGTTAGAAGTGAAGTTGAGGACCTTCTAACTATCTCTCATGATGAGGAAGTAGTGTGGGAAGAGGACAACTCTGATGCCAATTAGATTTCGGTTAGTAAATAGCCTAAAGGTAGGAAGAAAGGTGGTAAAAAAGATGAGGAGATTGTTCCATTAAAAAAACATAAGAAAGGGCCCAAAGAATATTGTAAAAATGGGGAGTCTAAAATTTATAAGGGTAGACATGGTTGTCCTTCTTCCAAGAATGTTGGTTCAACTCTCAAGAATGGTGATGTTGGGTCTTCTCCATCATCGGTTGGAAGACCATCCAATTTGCAGAAAAGAATAGTTGAGGCAAATAGAGGTATTGCTAATGGTAGTTAGAGAACTATCCTTGAATCAAAAGAAGTTCATAAATTATGAAGATTATCTCTTGGAATATTTGAGGGCAAATAACATCATAAACATGAAATTTTGAAACATATGATGAGGGACAATAGGTTGGATATTTTTGTTATTCAAGAAACCAAGATGCTGAAGGATAAGGTGGAATGTCTTTCTATTTTCAAGGAAGGAAGGATTATTGGTAATGATTCTAAAGGAGCATCAAGTGGGATGGCAATTTTTTGGATTAATAGATGGATTCAAGGGGAGCTCATCTCTCAAAATAGAAACATGAATGAATGTTAGATTCTTTAATTCAAAAGATGATTTTAGCTGGGTCCTTACTAATGTTTATGCCCTTAACTCCAAATGGGGAAGGAAGGCCCTATGGGAAAAAATTTCTAATCAAAGAAGGCTTTTTGCTGAGGAGAACTGGATGGTGATGGGGTACTTCAATACCCCTTTAAAAGAATCTAAAAAATGGGGAGGCAATCAGACCAATCTGGATAATAGACTAGATTTAATGAACTTTATTGGTCATCATCTTCTTCATGATCTTGACTTGCATGGGATTGACTACACCTAG
The DNA here is from genome assembly GCA_028749045.1 of Cupressus sempervirens. Taxonomy (NCBI): domain Eukaryota; kingdom Viridiplantae; phylum Streptophyta; class Pinopsida; order Cupressales; family Cupressaceae; genus Cupressus; species Cupressus sempervirens. The sequence goes on from CM053788.1 coordinate 191,616,682, forward strand.
ACTAATAGAAGAGCTAGAAAGGATCTTATTTAGGTCAGGTTGGATTGTGCTCTTATTAGTAATGACTAGTTCCTAAATTATAATGTGCACTTAATGCTCAGGTTCGTGTGGGATTGGATCACTACCCTATTTTCCTTGTTGTTGATAAGCTCAACTTTCATAAGAATTTCCCCTTCAAATTTAAGAAAATGTGGACTCTTTATCTGGACTTGAAGAACCTCATTAAGGAGTGGTGGGGTATCAAAGTGGAAGGTACGACAATGTTTAGAGTGGTAGCCAAATTGAAAAATGCAAAGAAGAATATTAAGAAATGGAATAAACATACCTTTGGAAACATTTTAGAGATCAAAAAAAAGATTTTGGAGGAACTTAAAGATATTCATGATAGGATTTAGACTGATGGTTATGAGGTGGTCTCAAGGGAGGAGGAAAGTAGCAAACTAGTTGAACTTCATGACCTTATTACCAAGGAGATGTTCTAGAGATAGTGTTCGAGAAAGGTCTTTCTTAAGGAAGGTGATCGAAGTACTAAGTTCTTTCATTTGACTACTTTAAAGCATAGGATGGCTAATTGAATTTCTAGACTTAATACTAATGAAGGTTTGATGGATAATGAAGAGATTATCAAAAGGGAGGATGTGGAGTTCTTTAGTAGACTGCTTCAAGGTGACCCTAATTTGAATTTGGATAAGTATAATATGTTTCTAGAGTGCATTCCAACTTGTATCTCTGAGGCTCAGAATCTATCCCTCACTTCCATTCCTTCCATAGATGAGATTTCTAAGGTTGTTTCCTCTTTTGAGGGTGAAAAAGCCCCTAGTCCTAATGGGTTTCCTTCATTTTTTTCTTCAATATATATTGGAATATCTTTGGTGCTGATATTTGTAATGGTGTGAAGGAATTTTTTGGTACTATAAATATCCTTAGAGAGTTAAATGGCACCTTTATTGCCCTTATTCTGAAGAAGTTGGGTGCTAATAGATTGGATCAGTTTAGGCCTATTAGCTTGTGTAATTATTTTTATAAGATTATTTCTAAAGTTCTTATTCTCAGAATTTTATCCCTTCTTCTGGCTATCATCTCAAGGCAGCAAAATAGGTTTGTTCCTAGTAGAAAAATCTTGGATTCCATTATTTTAGTTCATGAAAATATTCATTCTCTTGTGGTGTCAAAGAAGGAAGGGTTTCTTCTTAAGCTTGATCTCTCAAAAGCTTATGGAAAAGTGGACTGGAATTTCCTCCTCTATGGTTTGGAAGAGTTTGGTTTTAATAAGAGATTTCAGGACCTTATTTTCATGTTAGTTTCATTGGCCTCCTTCTCAGTGCTTGTTAATAGTTCCCCTACCTCTTTCTTTAAGGCTTCTAAGGGTCTTAGACAAGGGGACCCGATCTCTCCTATTATTTTTATTATTCTAGTTGAATGCTTGGGGAGATTTGTGGATAATATGGTGGTGAAAGGGGACTTTTTGGGCCTTAATCCCTCATCTTCTACTCTAGTTTGATCTCATCAACAATTTGTAGATGATTATATTGTTATGGGGGAGGCTTTGGTGAGAAATTCTAGGAACATTAAGAAGGCTTTGGGTGACCATGGGATGGCCACTGGTCAAATCATTAACTGGAGAAAAAGTTTGATCTACTTTATTAATGTTAGTGAGGCAAGAAAAAATAAGATCAAAAAGATTATTGGCTATGAGAGTGGTTCTCTGCCTGGAACCTATCTGGGTTTACCTTTTGGTTTAGCCCCTCCTAACAGCTTTTGGAACTTGCTGATTGATAAAATCCACTTGAAACTTGATGGTTGGAAAGGTTCTCTCCTCAGTTAGGTAGGTAAGGTTATCGTTTTGAAGTCTATCCTACAAAGTATTTTTCTGTATGCTTTGAGTGTTTTCAAAATTTTGAGAAAGTTTGCTCTTGCTATTGAAAAAATTTAGATGACTTTCTTGTGTACTGGAATAGAGACTAAAAAAAACTCCCTCTAATTGCTTGGGAAAATGTTTGTATTGCCCGGAGGAAGGGAGGGCTTGGCTTGCAAAGGATTACTACAATGAATGAATTCTTATTGGCTAAATTATTATGGAGATGGCACAAATAAGAGGGGGAGTGGAAGAATATTTGGGTGGATAAATGTAACAGGGACCATTTTGATTTTCATCATTTCCTTAATAGTGATTTAGAACAAGGGGGAACTCTAATCTGGAAGAATGCTAAAAAATTCAAATATATTTTAAGGAAAGGGGTTAAATGGAAGGTGGGAAATGGTAGAAAAGTTCTATTTTGGGAAGACATTTGGATCTTGGACCACCCTTTTTGTGATGGTCCAAGGTGGAATAGGTTTATGGAGCAATGCAATAATTAGTTTGGTACTTTTGTGGTTGATTATTGGAAGGATGATATGTGGGTGGATCTTCATAGTGTGGACCATAACTTGATTGAGCTTGGCAAGTGTTTGAATGCATTCTTTTTAAACAATGAAGAGGATGTTTTGATATGGAAAACTGACCCCAATGGTCTATACACTATTGCCTCAGCCTATGCCAATTCTTCTGATGATCATGATGAACCCTGCTGGGCTAAGGCTTGGGTGAAAGGCATGACACCCAAAGTTAATATCTTCTTTTGGATTCTTCTATAGAATAAAATTCTAACTCTTGAGAATCTTAAGAAGAGAGGTTCATCATTGTTAATTGATGTGTTCTTTGCAAGAATAATGGGGAATTGGTGGATCATATTATGTTGCATTGTCCCTTTAACAAGAAGTTTTGGGATAAAGTTTGTAGCTTACTAAAAGTGGATTGGGTTTTCCATGCTACCATCCAATTGTTCTTTACTAGTTGGATGGCTCCTTCTAGGAATGCTTTGATTGTCAAATTGTGGGACTTCATTCCTCCTTATTTGTGTTGGAGAATTTGGAAGGAGTGCACCAATAGGATCTTTAAAGGGGTGGATTCCAGTCCAGATCAGGTGTTCTATAAAATTAAGTTCCTTATGATTGAAAATATTAAAATTATTGGTTCTAGACAACAACCTTGTAATGAGTGGGAAGAAGGGGTGCTTAATAGCTAGAATATAATGAGCTTGGGAATGAATATTAAGGATCTTAATCCAAGGGATAATGCTAGATGGGACTATCCTCCAACAAACTAGTTTAGGATAAACTTTGACGGGGCCTTGAAAGGGAACCCAGGTAAAGCAAGATGCAGAGTTGTTATTAGAAAATCTAATGGTGATTATGTGGGATGTATGGCTATTCCAATAGGGGATAAAACTAATCATGTTACAGAAGCCTCTATTGCTCTTAATGGTCTTATCTATGCCAAAAGTATGAATTTGAGGAACATATGGGTGGAAGGCGATTCCCTCAACATTATTAATTGTCTAAATAAAATTACTAAACCATCATGGACTATCAACAATATCATCTTCAAGGCTATTAACATTATAAATTCTTTACAAAATTGCATTATAACTCATAATTTTATAGAAGCCAACCGTACTGTTGATTGAGCTGAAAATGTGGCTTGTTTTAGTGATCATAAAATCATTTGGATTTTTATGGGTCCTTACCTCCAGATGACCACCAACTTATTAAGTATGATAAATGGAGATCTAAGAAAAAATATTTTGATTATGATAGTGTCAGTCATTTGTAATTATGAGGTGAACTCATTTGGAGTGTGGTGGATTATGATTTTTAGAAAGTAAAGCATTTTGCATGGATTCTAGGGAGTTTTTTCCATTTCTCTTTTCATTTGTGGTGTGGCATTTAGTTACAGAGCAATTTGAGATTTTTGGAGAACAAAAATCAGTGAATCTGGTGTAGAGAATATGGGAGGAAAAAGGAAAAGGGTGGAGCTAGCAAGCTACTTGGAGTGGAGGAACAAGATGGAGGTTTGGGATATTCTTAGGTGAGGCAATTTCATAGGGTATATGGAAGGCTTAGAGGTAACAATCCAGCTATTACCCACCAATTTATCAAAGCTTGGAAGGATGGTTCTATGATGGTTGGTAACCAGTGAATGGAGGTTACTGAAGAACTAATTACAAAGGCCATGGGGCTGGACATGGATGAGATTAATTTTTATCAGGAAAGGAAGCTCTTGGACAGGGCCATCGATGATTTTTTGGAGATAGAGTAGGAGAAAAGTCGCTTGGTTAAAATAGGTAATTTGTATTACAACCCAGCCTTTATTTCTTGACCATCGTGATTTGTGCTTTTTGTGATAATGGAATATCTGACTTTAAATGGGAGATTCACAAAGTTGTATGGGTACCATTTCATGTTGGAAAATCACTTTTAGCATGATGTTAGGATCAATTTTCCATTTTATTTATTGCAATCTCTTAGAATTTCCACTCAAGTTATTCAAAAAGACCTGAATGGTGAGCATGGTTTCCATGAGGGTCTTATGGTCCTGATAATGAATGTGTTAAAGTCCAAGAACATTATGAAATACAGGGGCAAATCAGGATACAGAAGGGAGTTTCCTTGATAAGGGTTATGATTCTAATACCCAAGATGAAGCTGAAGGGGTTTCGGTAGTTTGAAAAAGGGCTCAGGTTGCAGTTCCAAAAAGAAGAAAAAGATTGTTGAGGAAGGTGATTCTGATCGGGAGAGTGACTTTATGGAGGAATTGGTGAGAGACCACTATAATAAGAGGATTGAAGTTAAAGGAAAGAGTATTGAGGGCTTTCAAGATGATCAGGTTTCTCCTCCTTCTGATGATGAGCCTCTAGCTCACTGGCTGGAAAGGAAAAGAAAATCTTTAAGGAGGTAGGAGGAAAGGTCTTTTTGGTAACCCTAGTTCAATTATGAAGGAGATTGGCTTCCTTAAGAAACAAATGTAGTTGTTGGGCAAGGAAATGGAGCATGTCAAAAAAACTACTAGAGGTGAGCATACATTGGGCCAACATATAGATAGACTTTTGGAGGTTATTGGGAATGCAAAAGAAGTTAAAAACCTCATTCATAAGATACCACTACTCAAAGCCAAACAAAGGGTGATGGATAAAGAGATTACTGTTATTCAGGGGAAGGTGTCGAAAATGGAGACTAAACTAGGCAATTTGGAAAAACTGTTCAAATAGATGGCAAACAATGTGGCTAACCTCTTGAAGCAGAATGAGAATGACAAAGGGTAAGACACCCCTCTTCTGGCAAAGACTCAAGGAACTAGCAAATGCACCTGAGATCATTCTAAGAAGAATGAGGATGTTAGTAAGAAGGATGAGGTGAAGGTTGGTGCTGATAATATGCATATTTTGGAAAATTAGGTTGTTGACCTGATAAAGACTTCTTAGTTGGTCAATTTTTGTTCTTTTATTATTCTTTTGTTGTCTTTTCCAGCTCTGTCTTGGGTGACCTCATGGTTGTTCTTTTTGGAGGTTTGTTTCATGTTGTCCTATGCTGCTTTTCTCTAATGTTTACATCTCTTGTTTATCTCTAGACTTTTGTTATTTTTTAAAGGTTTTGGGTCCTTTAAAACCTATTTTTACTTAATCAAAACAACTATTTTACATATTTGATTGAAAGGGATCAACAGTTATAATAGATTAACTTAATCCTAGTCAATTAAAAATAGAGTAACTACTTATAAGATATTGACCATCTAAACATAAATCTAACTAAAACGACAAGTACATAAAAGGAAAATACCTATTAATAGAAGATGATTGAATGTAGATCATATCTCTATTTTGTGTAACTCTTGGCATGTAGTGGAGAGGAGAAGTCAAGGGCTTAACCTCATAATTGTAGACTCTAAAGTATCTCCACACAATATCTATTGAGAAAGGCTTCTCTATCCCAAGATTAGGCTTGGGATACCACTATCCAACCACTAAGAATCCTACTCAGAGTTCTAACCCACCACTCAACTTCACAAACAATTCTTATAAAATGGACTACCATGAGTTGACATAGTTTAAAACATTTTCATTTATTGCTTATTAGATATTGATTTTCATTCTTATTATGTAGGGAAAACCTTTGGTTTAAAAATTATCAATACACACACTCCATATTGACCTTTTTTTGGAAATACAATGGGAAAAGTAAACTTTGGGGCAAGTTGGGGGGGTGAATTAGCACTTGAACCTTCAACTTCAACCTTAAAATCATTCATTACACATCTATCTCACAATCTATGCATGTAAACTAAAATACAAAATTAAGCATATACATCCATAATTTGAAAGTAAATAAACATTCAACACATGTATGACACAAGATATTTGGTTACCTAGAAACCCTCCAATGAGAAGGTAAAACTAAAGTGGGGATGATACCCACAAATCTCCACTACTGTAGTAATAAAGTGTATCTAATGAAAGTTTCAATATTTGATCATGAAACATGATCTACCCTATGAAAGGTCTACCCTGTTAAAGGTTTACAAGAGTGTTAGATCTTACCCTATTAAAGGATTTCAACACCCTGTTAGAAGTGTGCCTAGTAAAAGGAATTTAACTTACAATAAAGTAAGAAACCTGTTAAAGGATCTACAACAACCTATTAAGACTAATCTATTAAGAGATTTAACTAATTCACCTACTAGAATATATCAGCAATGATCCTCTGGTTAGCACTTTGCTGCTGTTGGAGTTGATGAAATCCAACTCCAAAGATGCCCAAGATCACCTGCATGCAATAACCTATCAAAGAGAAGCCAAGGAAGGGAGAGCGTGGAGCAAGGGAAAAACCCTAAATGGACATGAGAGAGAAAAAAATATTGCAACATAAGAAAAAATATATTTACAATAAGAGAATGAGATGTTTGTTTACAATGAGAGAGAGACTGCTTATAAAGGCCTCAAGGAAACTTGTAGAACAAGCTGGAAAGTGGTAGAAGATAAGGTTGAAAACCAAGCATCTACAAAAAGGTGGAACATTCTACAAGACACTAGGAGATAAGTGTGACAACTAAGCATACATCCACATGAGGTGGAAAGTCCTCGAATAAGGTGAGAGGATAAGTATGACTTAGGAGAGAACAAACTCCTATATTATCAATAACTCACCACTACATGCATTAAATACAAAATATTAAATAAATGCATTAGCCTAAGTAAGCTTAAGTAAATAGAATAAATAATTAATAATTAATTATTTACTCTAGCACCCCCCCCTTAAGTGCAACTTAGGAAAATGCCTTAAGCTCACAAAACTAAGAAATGTAAAAATGGGTCTCGACAACAAGGCCATGTTAGGTACCCATGTACAAATACAAAAAATGCAACCTCTGAAAGTGGGGAAAGAGAGAAAACCATGTGGGAAAAACCCTCCCCCAAAAAGAAGTAAGAACCTAGTGAAAAACTAAAGAAGCCTCCAACTAGGAGAATGTCCCCTAAAATAAGAACAAGGAGTGATCATAAAGAGCATCACTGAAGCTTGAAGAAGCTACAAAATCTACTATCAAAATGAAAACTACTAATCTGAAGAACCTCCATAGAAGAAGAAGGCATAAACCAAGCGTGTCTATATGGTAGATGATCCATCTCACCGAAATGCATAGGTAGCTAGCCACTGCAATCGCCTCATATATAGGATCAACCACTAAATACATAGTTCACACTATCAAACCATCGAACCAAGGATGCATTAGAACAATAACATAAACCCCTCTTAATACAGATGAGGTGAGATGATAGGTAACTGAGAAGGTGGGTCAAAGTCTCCTGCAAAGGAACCAAGAACGACGAAAGAGAAGAGGTACAAACACCTATAAAGACACATCACAATGATGCTGCATGGGGCTAATGTTGTGGAAGGGACACTCACTTGACAAAGGGAGAATGCCTAAAATAGTAAACACCTATCCACCCCATGGTGCTTTATAAAAATAGTGCATCTACAACTGACTCAAAAACAACGTTCATGAACCTGAAATGCAAAAGTAACAATTTGTCTCAGTGCGTATAAAAAAGTTCTTACAAATGATGTCTACAATAATCAAAACAAGTAAAAAGCTAACAAAAAAGAAAGGATAGTCCAAAACAAAAGAAACCATGCTAGGAAACTGATCCTCGGACCTAAAACACCCAAGATATCCACCATATAGAAAAAAATGCCAAAAACATGATAGAAAGAGCATGGACTAGAATCTAAGGAAAAAGACTACATTTCTGAAAAGATGACAAAACCAGCTTTTCAAAAGTACAACATTTTCAAAAAACTGACATGGGATGTAAAAGATATGCATGCCGGAGTCAAAAACACAACATTGGACTTCAACTAAAAAAATGGGCAGTAAGAATGAATTAAAACCTAAAAATACATGCACTAATATCTCTATCTCAAAACTAGCTTTCTGACACTTCTTTTGAATTGGAAAAATACCTCAGTATGCTCAAGTTATGGCCAAAAAATTGAAGGTAGGTCAAAAAAGACCTAGGAGAGGTGCAAGAAAGATGATGATGTAGGATGATGTCATGGTGATGTTAGCATTTCACTGCATTAAAATTGGCATCCTAGGATTTGTTGGTGCAAAAAAAGAAAGCCACGTGGCAGACAGATGACGTGGCAAGGGCCACGTGGCAAAGTGCCACATGTCACGTGTTGTGTAGCTGGTGACTGTGCATAGGGGTGCCACATGTTAGAAGCTTAAATGGCCATTCGGTGCTGACTAAACAGACTGTACCACTAATGAAGCGAGCAGTGTTAGGTGGAGACACCTAGCGGAGCGACGAACTGGGGAAGTGTTGTGCTAGAGGCGACGTGATCTGGGGAGGAGTGGTGGTAAATCGGTGGTAGTTAGGCCATGATGGAGCTCGGGGTGGCACTGCCTGTTGCAGTCGCTATGGGCCGCACTCAGGTAGTGCAGTGGCAGCCTTGTGATGGCACAGCGGCGGAGCACCCTAAAGAATTTTTTTTTTAAATATTTTTTTGCTCTGAAATTTCGTACAGTCCGTATGGTAGCAACTAGGAGACCAAAAAAAAATTCCGAACGCTCTATCACTAAAAATAGAAAGTTTTATATGAATCCTGATAGCAAACGGCCTTTCAGATCCAATGGCAATGTCTATTTGGGCCCAATGTGCTCCAAAAAATTTCTATTCCCCTGATTTGAAGAAAAATGCACAAACAAATTAGGGTTTGTGACTTCAAATCATAGCTTCAAAAATTCTTCAATCAAGCAGTAGTAGGAAGGCTCTGATACCATGTTGGAGTTGATGAAATCCAACTTTGAAGATGCCCAAGATCACCTGCATGCAATAACCTGTCAAAGGGAAACCAAGGAAGGAAGAATGTGGAGCAAGGAAAAAACCCTAAACAAACATGAGAGAGAAAAAGATATTGCAACATAAGACAAAATGTATTTACAATGAGAGAATGAGATGTTTGTTTACAATAAGAGAGAGATTTCTTATAAAGGCCTCAAGGAAGCTTGTAGAACAAGATGGAAAGGAGTAGAAGATAAAGTTGACAACCAAGCATCCACAAAAAGGTGGAACATGCTAGAAGACGCTAGGAGATAAGTGTGACAACCAAGCATACATCCACATGAGGTGGAAAGTCTTCAAATAAGGTGAGAAGATAAGTATGACTTAGGAGAGAACAAACTCCTATATTTTCAACAACTCACCACTACATGCACTAAATAAAAAATATTAAATAAATGCATTAACCTAAGTAAGCTTAAGTAAATAGAATAAATAATTAATTATTAATTATTTAATCTAATAGCTGCTAGATAGAAAACACCTATTTGCATGTATCCTTGATCGTTCTGATCAAATGTATCTCTTCTATCCTCTAATTCCTTTACTCTATTATCCTCTGACTAATTATGTAATGTATCTCAATTCATCATACCTTAGTCACCATGAATGCTCTATTTGTGCATGTAAACTTCTCACTTTTCTCCTTATACATTCATAAAAAATTTAGGTTTTTTCCTCCTTAAGAAGACCTAGGCGACTTAGGGTTAGGTATGAATCAATGATTGTGATTCACCCATATTGCCACTTAATTGTTCCCTTTTTCTCATTGGGTACATGTACTGCATAGTTATTCTCAATAAATATTCATCCTTATCATTTGAGATCACAAAACAATCCTTAAGTTATCTCCAAAATGGCTTACATAGTAATTTGTGCCATTACAAAAAACTATGTCAAAACTATATTACTCAACACTTGAAGTCTTAATTGATGCTTAACATCAACTACAATTTCAATGTTGTAACTTGGCCTTTGAATGACTTGACATCCATTGATCACTCAACATCTGAATGACTCGACACTTACTATCTTCTTGGCACTTGAGTGACTCAACAATTAGTGTATATCTCTTGCTCGACATATACTATCTGGCAACTTATGCTCGGCATGTATTACTTGTTCGATATGAACTAAGTAAATGAATTAATTATATTGTCACTCATATGTTAAAACCAATCTAAGATTAACAACCTCCCCCTTTGACATGAGTGGAAAAAACACTTGGTCATGTATGAATGATCTTAACTCATTAGCATAACGTAGATACTCACTATCTTTATTTGACATATGTACAAAATTTCAAAATTTCAAAATTTTGCGAAAAATTGACTTGATAGTCATGTACCTCAAAATCTTATAACTCCCTCTAAGTTGATTATATTGTTATGAATTTGAACCAATACTACTACTAGGTAAATATGCATATGTTGAACCATGTTGTACTTTGTTTCTATCTTTCCCTCCCCCTTTGGTTGGTCTCCCCTAAAATTGTATCTATTATTTCCTTGGAATCATTTTCACTCTCAAAACTTAGTGCTCCTCAAAACTCACTCTCAAAACTTAGTGCTTCCCTTTACTTATTTCTCCACTTTTTGACACTTATGTCAAAGGGTTATACATGTATATTGTGTTTATCCAAGAAATATTTGTGGATCTCAAGTATTAACTTTAACACTACATCCCAATTATCACAAGTTACCTCTAATTATTTGATTTGGATGGCTAACTTGCCATCAAGAGGAACTAAGCCTTCAAGTGTAGAAAGATGGGGATCTCTCTGCATTAATGTCTCTACAAAGGCTAGCTCCTTGTGAAATATTTCCATGTGAGAGGTCAACATGGATTGGATGTTGATCAATGTAGCTTAAATAGTTTCATCTTGAGCATGCATAACTATCCATTGACCTTGAGAATTCATCAAATTCATGAAGTGCTTCTAACTTTGAGCTAGAGAATTTGGTAGAGTAGTAACTGTTAGCTTCATATCTCTCTCTAGATTTGTGATATGGTGTTGCACTTCTTGTATGAATAGAGTTATATCACACAAATTGGTGTAAAGTGAGAAAATAATCTCTAAGACATTTTTTACACTTTCAATCTTGGTTGCTAACTCAATGTAACTAAGTGCAATAGCAGTTGATATCTTTTCATTGAATTTTCCTTGAAATTTTCTTTCTGACCATTCAAGTTGTTAGTGTTTCAAAATTACCAAGCAACAAAATACTTGATACTAGGATAATGAAGAGAAACATGTCTAAGGGTTAGCTATTTTCTATGTTCAACTAAGAAATCTTCAGATCTAGACCCAATTTCAACAAAATCACAAGGATTTTCTATTCTTTAGCATATGCAAAACCAAAGTAGGCGCACTTGAGGGATAAAAAGGTGCACAACTTGATATTATCTTCACACCTCAATCACTCACTAATATTCTTTTATAAAAATGATCCCCTATAGCAGATATTTCATCACAATTCTTCTCAAATTTATAAATAATTCAGAGGTACAACAACTTAGTACAACACACAGGCATTAAATGCAAACAAGTGCTTACTAGTTATTAAATTCTTCATACATGAAAGTAAATTTGACTTGGAATTTGTATTTCTGCTTCATGCAATTCTATGATCTCTTCTCATACAAGCTACATAAATGATGAGTTCCTCATCCATTGGGATTAAGAATCTACCTAGCAATTTTGATTTGATTAATTGCATTACAATCAATATTATTAGCAATTTACCCTAAGCCTCTTTCTTATGCATATCATTCTTATTGAGTGGAAATCCTATCACCTTACTAAAGCATTTACTTAATTCATTGAATTAAAAGCAATAGCGAATTGATATACAACCTATCCTAGTTGCATTAAATTGAATAAGCTTTGCTCATACAATCTTGATATAACTAGCTAATAACAATGGAGACAAGATTCAAAGAAAATAGATATGATGGTAACTCTCCTTTGTGTTAATTTTCTTTAGAAATCATAGAACACTAATGTAAAACTCAGAGTAACTCAAGATAAGACAATATGGTCCTTAAATGTTAATATATTCTCAAATTTGTACAGAAATATATATCACAAAATTGACATCAAGAATACTAGACCGAATGTAAGCCTAGCATAATACTAAAAATTACATAAGAGTTCAAACCCTTTCTCTAGCCATGGGATCTCATTTATATAGCATGAGATGAAACAAGCTTTACGCTTAGAGAAGAATGACAGTTGTGCTTAATATAGAAAGATATTACAAACAAAAGGTCATTTTCATAATAAGATAAAATTTTGTGCAACAAAATGTTTATATCATTTATCATCTTATTGTGGGACCACTTCAGCTACAGCTTCTTATTCTTAAGGAGTTTCATTTGATGATTGGCCTAGATGCAATTATCATTCCTCAAGCTATGTGACCATTTGATTTACCTATGGTGGACCATGTTCTGATATTTGAAAACTAATTCTAACTCATAGTTCTCCATCCAAGTTATCATGAACTGACAAGCCTATAGTTACACTTGATTCTTTTACTGCCAAATCATCAATTTGTTTAACTTCCTTTGTCATTGCAACCAGTTGATCCTATTTTCCTTTGTCTGGTGCATCTATGATTTGTAATTCATTTTTATCCCTCTTATCTTCATCGGTTTCCTCAGGTAACAATTGATTGGTATGAACAATATCTTCCATCCACTTGTTAAAAAGGGTATCATCTGGCCAATTGAAATTCAAAATTTACTGCTAATTCTTAAAGATTTCTTCTCCTAACTTTTCAATCTCCTTAAAATGTCTTTTAAAAGAATCAAAGAACATTTGCACCTTCATAGTTTCCTTAGTTGTCTTGGAAATCCAAATATGGCTATTTTCATTTATGATCTTATTTATCCTAATGCATATTAAATTATCCAATTCTTTCAACCATTCATATTTATCCTTCAATTCATCCACAACCTTGAGTGCATGAGGGAAGAGCTCAAAATTTTCATCAAGATATTTTGAGAAACAATTTGTGATCCTCTTTTAAACATAACTCTCTTGTTATCAAAATCAAAGAGGTCACTAGTCATGTCAAATGTTTTCACTATCTATTTAGAAGGCATACTAATGACTAAGTAGCATAAGATAGTGACATCATTGTTGGCATAAAGGTATTTTCCATTAGTGACAACACTCATTACACAGTTCAAACTGAGCATCGAAGACACAGTTCAAACCGAGCGTCGAAGACACAGTTCAAACCGAGCGTCAAAGACACAGTTCAAACCGAGTAAAGTTGCACTTAGTGTTAACCGAGTGGAGTGTTAACCGAGTAAAGATAGAAGCAGTGTTAACCGAGTAAAGATGGATGCAGTGTTAACCGAGTGAAGATGTACTTAGTGTTAACTGAGTAAAGATGGACTCAGTATTGACCGAGTGAAGAAGGACTCAGTGTTAACCGAGCTCAGTCGGTTAACAAAGAAATTAGTTTTTACCGAGTGACACTATATCTACCGAGTCACCAATCGTTACCAAGTTCCAGGCAACATTGTATGACTAGTATGAACCGAGCCCCTACCTCTACCGAGTGCATGACGATGTCGTGTAATGTAGTGGATGCCGTGTATCAGAAGGTCATCAAGTCTGTCTGAAGAACCCGAGTTTATTTTACTATTTGGCTGACTCAGTTATATTTTGTTTACTTGTGTTCAGCCAACCTTGCATCTATAATTACTGAAATGGTATATAATATAGAGTTGTAATTGTTGTTAAAAAAAAAAAAAAAAAGCGACATGTATGAATGTATACATATTGTGATACAAGAGACAGATGCAAATTCAGCAACAGAGCAGTATATTAGCAAGGTTCACAAGGTGCTGTAAAGATTTCATCAATCACAAGAGGTGATTATTGCAAAAGATCTAATCAAGGTATATGTAGATCTGATTGGTTCATCCTAACAGGTGAATCATCTAAAATCCTCTAACAAGGTAGACTTAATAGTCTTTGTATAAATCTCCTAACAGAGTGCATACTTGAAATGTATGTTTTAAATCCTTTAACAAGGTGGATCTAGCAATCCTCTTTGCTCCTAACAGGGCAGATCACCAGAAGTGATCATTGTATGCCTTAACCGGCTAACTTCCTACTGTAGAAAAGAAGCTTTGTGGGTTTCATCCCCACCCCAGTTTTACTTTCTATTTTGGAAGGTTTCTGGGTCATCAAATCTCTGTGCATATGTGTTATGAATATTTATTTATCTCTTGCATGCATCAGATTAGGTGAATGAATGATTTTCCAATTTATATTGAATTAACTTAAAAGTTGTATTGTTACTGATTGACCCCTCCCCTCTCAGTAACTTGTTATATCTTAAATATTTTCAGCAATTGGTATCAGAGCTATTTGGTTCTCAGGACAAAGCTTTACAGCTTGAGCAAAGATCAAAGTCAATGGAGATATTCAGACTGGAGAAAGTTATAGAAAATGAAAAGTTAGATCTAGAAATGGCCATGGTTCAACTCAAAGAAGCAAAGGAAAATCTTTCTCAATCCCTAAAAAGAAGAAAGGAACTTGCAAGACAAATGAATGATCATCTTTATGTTGAAGAAAGGATTGAAGATTTGTTACCATCAAGTAATTTAGAAGAAGCTGACAAAGCAATCAAAGAACTTCTAGAAAAGAATGGATCTCTGCAAGAAGAGGTAAGAAAGCTTAAAAGAGAGCAAGAAATATAGTCAATCAGGCTATGTGAAGTTTTGGAACAAAGAAACAAAGCACAAGAAGAATTGGAAGATAGAAGTCATGAAATTCATAATCAATCCCATCAGCATGAAGATCTTATAAACCAACTCTCTAATGCAAATGAAGAAATCAGGATTCTTAGAGCACAAAATGAAAGAATAAGGAATGATTTAAACACTGAAAAGCAAATCAATGAAAGTCTACAGAGTGACTTAAGAATTGAGAGACAAATCAATGAAAGCTTGGAAAATGAACTAATCTCTGAAAGGCAAGTCAATGAAAGAATGATGAAATCCCAAACAGATATAAATCAATTAAATCAACAAAATAAGGAAAACCTTCATAGACAAAAGGGTAAAGCTGGTCTTGGATACAAGGAAGAAGGTGAATCCTCCAAACAAGGTGAACAAAGGAATAAAAGACCCAATTGTAATCACTGTGGCAGGTTAGCACATACATCAAACAAATGTTGGAGCAATGGGAAAGCAAAATTCAATGGCAAATGCTTCAATTGCAATCAGCATGGTCATAAGGCAAATGAGTGTAAAGAAAAATCAAAATTTGAGGGCAACTGTTACAAATGCAAAAAGCATGGTCACAAAGCATTCCAATGCAAAACTAAATCATTCAATCCAGCTAAACAGATTGTCAAAGCCATATTTGGATGGGACTACAACAACTAGTGCAGATGTCACTATTGTGGAGAATATGGACATTCTGGCATAAATTGTGCTAGACATCACCTAAGGAAAAAGGACACTACAGTAAGATGCTATACATGTACAGAACTTGGTCATATAGCTAAAAATTGCATGAATATCAAAAGAATTGAAGATGAGAAGAAAATCAAAGCAGACAACATTCGGAAGCAAATGAAGCAACAGTGGATTAAAAAATCTACCGAGCAAAATAAATCAAATAATGGAAATGTCACTCAAGTAATGAGTGATTCCACCATTTCCAATTAAAATTCATAAAAGAAAGATTGGAACTGCATCCTCCAAGATTTATCCTAAGCAGCTCCAAAGGAAGAAGGATGATCAAATCAGTATTTCAAATACACTTTGACTTCAAGATGGTTCAAGACTTTACCGAGTTTGGTCGGGTGCATCAAAGCTTCATTAACCGAGTAAAAGCTACCGAGTTAGGTCAGTAAGAGACTTTACCAAGTTCAGTCAGGTGCAACAAAAGTTTTATTGACTGAGTTGTGTCAACCGAGGAAGGTCTGTTCGTGACCTAACCGAGTTAGGTCGGTACTTCAATGTTTTCATTTGATCGCCGAGTTGATAATATCTACCGAGCTAGTGGATGACAACCTGTCATTTCATCTACCATCATACCAAAACATTTATGGAGAATTTGTTGTACAAAGGGGCAAAAATTGATCTCATTTTTCACTGCGAACAAAGAGCTAAGTTATCTTCTGTGATTCCAGAGCGAGCTTAAAGCATTTTCGAGCGAATTTTTTTTTTTTCTTTTCAAAAGGGCAAAGAATCTGTTCAGAATTTTTCCACACCTACCGAGTAGCAATGGCATCCGGAATTGGTAGCTCCAAGACAAAGAAAGGCTCAGAAATGCTGGTTAGAGGAGAGGAATGGAAGACCCCGAACTTCAAATTGGCACCGGCAATTGCAGAATCATTGGACCCTAACGATGCTCAGTCACAAATCCCTCCAAAGGTACTTCTTATTAATGACATTCGCTCTCATTTCAAGTGTTCCATTAAAGAACTTGGAAACCTAGAAATTGACAATGCCCTAGGTGAAATGAGCGTAGATGGAACCTTGAAACCCGAACATAAACATCTTGAAACAAAAGGGTTAACCCATATTTCGCATCTGCCAAGGAAATTTCAAGTAAAATGGGTTAGGTATGTACTCAGTCGGGTTCACAATGGCCAATTGTGATTAGAGCAACCAGTACCTATCACTAAGAAAATGATTAGCAAAATTACTGGACTCCCCATGTTGAGCAAAGCCAAGACTACCAAAACCCTAGGTCGGGAGGAATTGTAGAGACTAACCCAAGCAGAATGGGATGGCAGAGGACTTAAGCTCAGTATAGTAACTGACGTTAAATTGAGATTTGGCATTCACATCATTGCTCATAAAATCTACAATTCAAGCCTTCCAAATAGTCTATCCTGTGAAGCTGTGGATTTGGCATATAAAATAGTAAAGAAGAATGTAGAGTTTGATTTATCGAAATTTCTTTTGTCCCAATTAGTAAAAATATGGAAAGCATAAGGACTTCCAAGAACAACTCCTGTAAATTTGGTTCACTTTTGATTTGTTTGTTTTTCTATATTCTAAAGTCCTTTTCATCTAAAGGATCAATAGTATGGAAAAATGATATCCCAATTCTTTATCAAATTAATGAATTCATCGCCGAATTAGGTGAAAATTTTGACAGTGTTTTGGATAGTTATTTTGAAGAATTTAAGGAAAGAATGAACAATAGGTTCCGAATTCCTCCAAGACTTGTTGAAGAGTACAAGGAAGATGTATGTTTCATGGTAGACTGTGACAAGGTATACATACAGGCAGTCAGGCCTCGAGTAGCATGGGTGAAACCTCTTCCTTATGAGGTAAATATTGATGAAACTAGGGACATCATAGAAGCACTGGTAAATGAACCTGTAGACCCAAGACAACCAGTTTTTGGAACATATGATGAAGCTAAGGCCAGAATTGAGCTTCAAGTTAAAATCCCTCTGGCCATTAGCAACGGAAAGAGGAGCATAGCCAAACTGAAAACAGATGTTGGCCCTCTCATGATAACAGAAGGGAGAGGAGAAGATGAAGAAGAGGAGGAAACCGAGTCTGAAAAAGAAGAAAAGCCTCAACGAAAGAAAGGTAAGGTGACTATCACCAAACCTACAAAGAAAACTACTACAGTGTTCTCCAGGAGAACAAGATAGGGAAAGAAGGAACCTGTACTTGTTAAGCCTCCACTCACCCTTGAGGCAAGACTGAAGCAATTAGATGCAGGAGCTAGCTTCACAAACTTCAAAGCATTGAAGTTTGAAACCAGAATAGAACAGGAGAAAATGCAGATTGAGGAACTGGTACTAAACAAAATGGGTAAATGGAAATACTCCCCGGACCAGATAGCCTCTCAGATCTCCAAAGAGCTATTGGAGAGGTTACAACCAAGATGGGAAGCTGCAACCAAGACTGTCAAAGACATTTATGAGCAGACCCTGAGGAATCTCCTGCCGAGTCTCACTAATGCTGAAGTGAAGAAATCACTAAAAGACCACGAAGGTAACATGATGATTAGATTCCACACTTGTTTGATACTTGTCAAAGACATTGATCATGTAGTAAATGATGCAACAAACATGTGGAAAAATATCTATCATCTACACAAACCTAGTGATGATACTGTTGAAATCAAGGACAGTGACAATAGTGATTATAATGATGATGATGATGATGGTGATGATATTGGAGACATTCTGAAGACCTGCAATCATTAATGTTAGAAGTTGAGGAAGAAGCTGAAAGAGAAATGAAGGAAGAAGCAGAACAAGCTAAGGAGGAAGAAGATCCACTAATAATTACAGCCGAAGTCATTGCATCTCTTCCTCACTCTCCACCTAAAACAGGAACATCAACTGTGGAGATAGCTTCTACTGGTGAAATTGTGAGCTCAATAGCCTCATCAATTGATCAATCTTCACCTGTCTCCTCTCAGCTCCGGGTACCATCTATACAAGTGCCTACCACTTCATTAACCGAGCTGCAGCCACCTTCTTTGACTGAGTTATCCTCAGTCACAGCAGTAAGTTTTTCAAGTATATCAACTGCAAAGTGTATAGTAAGTGTACCTACAGGTACTACAATTTTGACTTCTCCTACTCCAATTTTGGCAATTGTTAGTTCTCCCACTCCATCCTATACAGCAATGTTGGAAGAAACACCAATTTTTGATACTATTAGCACTTCTCTCAGTCTTTCTCTAGTTAGTCCTATTCCAGTTTTGTCATCTAGTCCAGCATCATCAACTATTGTTTCAATTTCAAAGGGCAAAGATGCAGTCACTGCAGAAAAACAAAAAAGATACATATTTTCTAGTAAGGTAGTGGATGAGGAAATAGATCTGGATAAGGAAATTTTCATTCCTAAGATAGATCTAGATACTGCATCAGTTGATGAAATGAGAATGATCAATCAGCTAATAGAGCAGAAAGCTAGGCAAAAATAGTTGAGGCATGAGAGAGACCAAGAATATAGCATCATTGAGAATGCTAAGAATATCATAACAGATGCTATAGGTGTTGAAGTAGATTCTACTCAACACATTTTGATTCAGTTAGAAGAGGTTGTATATAAATTTAATGAGGATAGCTCCGTCCAAGAGAAATTGATTGAAAAGGCAGAGAAGAAATTTGACAATAAGGTGCTTGAGCACATTGCTCAACATATTGCACTAATACAGGTAGAATTGTCTACAATTTTGAGTAATTTTGAACATTCTTTTAATAATGTAACTTCACTTTTTGGCAAACTTTGTGATGTTACTGAGTTTACTAAGGAAATAAAAGAAAAGTTGAATAAAATTGATGCGGATATGAAGGTCAGTGCTCAAATGCTGCAATCTGACCACAGTGCAAGTTCATCCCATCATCTAAGAATAAGGTTTTTATCAGAGAAACAGGCAGAATTGCTGAGAGAGGAAGCAAGGATCAAGTCTACTCTGATTGACATCCAGAATATGATCCTTCCTGTCATGGACACAATGCAGAAGCATATTACTCACTCTAAAACATTGATTCATGACAACAACTTCTCTATTGCAGATCACATGATTGAACTCTCTGCAGAAGTTCAAATTGCACTCTCCACTAGCAAAATTTTGCAAGAAAATTGGGATAAGACTTTGGGTCTTATTCTCAAGGTACATTCAGAATTTCTCTCTCATTTTGGAATCTCTGTATAAATATATATTGTTTGGCATTATTGTCAAAAAGGGGGAGATAGACTTCAAGAGCTAACTGTACATATTGTGTGGGGGAGATATATGTAAATAAAAGGATATATGTTGCAAGATTTGCAAAAAGATCAATTTTGAACTGTATATCATTTTTATTTTGCACATAAACTTTGATTCATAATTTTTTTTGTCACTAATGCCAAAGGGGGAGATTGTTGGCATAAAGGTATTTTCCATTAGTGACAACACTCATTACACAGTTCAAACCGAGCGTCGAAGACACAGTTCAAACCGAGCGTCGAAGACACAGTTCAAACCGAGTGTCAAAGACACAGTTCAAACCGAGTAAAGTTGCACTTAGTGTTAACCGAGTGGAGTGTTAACCGGGTAAAGATAGAAGCAATGTTAACCGAGTAAAGATAGACGCAGTGTTAACCGAGTGAAGATGTACTTAGTGTTAACTGAGTAAAGATGGACTCAGTATTGATTGAGTGAAGAAGGACTCAGTGTTAACCGAGCTCAGTCAGTTAACAAAGAAATTAGTTTTTACCGAGTGACACTATATCTACCGAGTCACCAATGGTTATCGAGTTCCAAGCAACATTGTATGACTAGTATGAACCGAGCCCCTACCTCTACCGAGTGCATGACGATGTCGTGTAATGTAGTGGATGCCGTGTATCAGAAGGTCATCAAGTTTGTCTGAAGAACCCGAGTTTATTTTACTATTTGGCCGACTCAGTTATATTTTGTTTACTTGTGTTCAGCCGACCTTGCATCTATAATTACTAAAATGGTATATAATACAGAGTTGTAATTGTTGTAAAAAAAAAAAAAAAGCGACATGTATGAATGTATACATATTGTGATACAAGAGACAAATGTGAATTCAGCAACAGAGCAGTATATTAGCAAGGTTCACAAGGTGTTGTAAAGATTTCATCAATCACAAGAGGTGATTATTGCAAAAGATCTAATCAAGGTATATGTAGATCTGATTGGTTCATCCTAATAGGTGAATCATCTAAAATCCTCTAACAAGGTAGACTTAACAGTCTTTGTATAAATCTCCTAACAGAGTGCATACTTGAAATGTATGTTTTAAATTCTTTAACAAGGTGGATCTAGCAATCCTCTTTGCTCCTAACAGGGCAGATCACCAGAAGTGATCATTGTATGCCTTAACTAGCTAACTTCCTACTGTAGAAAAGAAGCTTTGT
The DNA here is from genome assembly GCA_028749045.1 of Cupressus sempervirens. Lineage (NCBI taxonomy): Eukaryota > Viridiplantae > Streptophyta > Pinopsida > Cupressales > Cupressaceae > Cupressus > Cupressus sempervirens. The sequence goes on from CM053788.1 coordinate 191,637,789, forward strand.
GGGTTTCATCCCCACCCAAGTTTTACTTTCTATTTTGAAAGGTTTTTGGGTCATCAAATCTCTGTGCATATGTGTTATGAATATTTATTTATCTCTTGCATGCATCAGATTAGGTGAATGAATGATTTTCCAGTTTATATTGAATTAACTTAAAAGTTGTATTGTTACTGATTTACCCCTCCCCTCTCAGTAACTTGTTATATCTTAAATATTTCCAACAATCATTGTCCCTACTTTTCCACTTTTTTATAATTGACTTCAAAATGACATCATTATTTTTCAACTTGTTGCATATATTCATCAATGTTGATAATTGTTCATAAAATGAGAGCCATCCAATCTTGTCCACCAAATAATGATTGCATTTCTTATCTTATCTTTATATTACACATCTAGTTCCACATGCAAGGTCCATAATTTACTCTTTCTTCTTCAAAATCCTTAGCCATATAAAATTGGGTTCTCTTGGGGTATCTTGTATTCTACAAGAGGAATTGCTCCGAAAGGTTCAATTGGAGGACAAGGATGATAAATAATCATGGGCTTACTAGACTCTATTGGAATTCTTTTATAATAACTAAGAATAGGGGTGAATAAGTTATTCAAGCTCTAGATGTAGAAATAAAATTTTTCTCACAATTCACTGTGTTGGAAATCTAATTGAAAAGATCATTATTGAAGAAAGGAGACTATTAAAAAGAGGGAGATTGTTGATAAAAAAAAAATTTTCAATCATTGTTTTGTCACTGATGTCAAAATGGCTATTTATTAGAATGAAAACTTCTTATAAGATCCAAGTACTATAACTTAGTTGATTGATGAAGAGGATTTAATCAACAAGATATAACAAAAGCACCTAAGGGAAAGGTTGAGTTATGGTTTTTTAATGAAGCACAAGTATCAATTAAGAAAATGGTAAAATGATGTATTGATAGTATACTTGAAGATACAGATGTTGGCCATACTTAAAAACTCTAGAAGTATAAGTTATAACAAGGTTGTTGCAAAGCTTAACTAAGTTCATTAGTGAGTGTCGAGCAAGCTAGTTCATGCTAAGCATATTTTTAGTTAGAGCTGAGCAAATGCAAAATCTACTATGTGCCAAGTGATACAAAAGGAGCTAAGCAAGTTCAAGTGCTTAGCAAAATAATAGGTGTCGAGCATCAAAAATCTTAGTGCCGAGTAACACAGTATGTGCTGAGCACTAGAATTTCAATAGTGTCAAGCTACTACATTATTTAAAAAGTCAAAGATTCACCAAATTTGAGCTGACAAGGTTGCTACCTTGAATTTTGTGAATCAAATGGAGGATAAGAATGATGAGCTGGAGGCATAGAATTTCAGATAAACCATTTTTAGGAAAATCTAGAAGGATACCTCATGATGTTTCTAGAAGGAACAAGATATGGGTTAGATTCAATGAATCTTACCTAATCCATTCAAACTAAAATTAGAGGGAAGAATTGAGTGGGAAAAGATATTCCAAACTTCTATTTAAGAAATCATAGGCCAAGAACCAAGAGTTTCTAGTGTGCCAAATTGCAAAGTGGTTGAAGGGTGTCAAGGAGAAGGCATTAAGGAGAAGGAAGAATAGAGCACGGAGACTCTACTTTGAGAAGTGTTCATATAGAAGATTGCACTGGTACATCGAGCATGAAGACTCAAGGAGACAAAGCTTGAAAGAAGGACAAGTTGTTAGAGCTACAGAGATTGAAAGCCAGGTAATGTTATGAGCTAAAAAGTGATCTGAAATTTGTAAGTTAAGTTGTGAGTTGTATCAAGTCGAAAGCCATTGTTGTTGCTCTCTAAAAATTGTGACAACTAGGGTAAAATCCTATGGACTTAAGTTTTTTTAATAGCCATTTTTAAATCCTTTAATAGGGTGGCATTCCAAGTGAATGTTCTAAAGTCCTCTAACCAGGCCCACTTCTAATAGGGTAGTTAAATCCTTTAAATAAATTACATTTAATAGTGTGTTGTAGCCTTTAATAGGGAAGGCCTTTCATAGGGCATCACTTCAAAAGAGTGAGAATTGAATAGCATGTTATTGGTGGTTTTTCCCAAATTGGGTTTTCACATCAATCATTGTGTTATGTGTTGATTCTTCATGTGTTATTCTTGCATGTTGATTTACAGTAACTTGCCAAGTAAGAAAAAGTTTAAGATTGGATAAATAAACAGTTTAATGTGATTACTTTACCTAGTGAAAAAGTTTTATTAGGACATTTGGACCTTGAATAACTGATTCACCCCCCCCTCTTAGTTATTCTAATGCATTTCTAACAATTGGTATCAGAGCCATCGACTGATTTAGTTTAAAGGTACTAGAAGTAGGAAGATCAAGATGTCCAACAAAGAAGTTCCCAAGATCAACAGAGATAACTTCACTGCATGGCAATATATAATGAAGCTACACCTTGAATCAATAGGTGATAATGCAAAAAACTTAATTACAGTGGAACATGTAGATCCATTTGGAGCCCTTATTGTAGATGATTTGAACAAAAGGAAGGAGCACAACCAAGCAATGCTAGAGATTGCCTCTGCCCTCAACTATGTTGAATTTGAAAATATCAAGGAATGTGGCTTTGTATTCAAGATGTGGAAAGCCCTGATTGATATCTATGGAGGAGATCAAAATGTTCAAAGAGAAAAAAGAGAAAGCTTCAAAGGAAAGTTTGATGACATGAAAATGGAGGAAGGTGAAAATGTTGCTCAATATGCCTCTAGAATGAAAGAAGTGGTAAGTGCAATAAGAAGTGTGGGTGGTCATTTAAAGGATGACACTATTAATAGAAAATTCTTAAGAACCCTACTCCCTATCTATGCTATTAGAGTTTCAGCCATCTTGGAGTTAAGATGTGTACCAAGAAATGCACTAACTTTTGAAGAGATAGTAGGAAGACTTATTGCATTTGAGCTATCCAATTTTGATGACTACAGACCTGAGAATCTTGAATCTATTTTCAAGGCCAAATTGACATTGAAAGACACTAAAGAGGTGAAATCAAAGAAGAAAAAAAAGAGAAAATATGCATCTAGTGATAGCAGCATAGATGAGGAAGATGTGGAACAATTAGAAGCATTATTGGCTAGAATATTTCATAGAGGTAGATGTAAATTCAAAGGTAAGTTACCTATCATTTATCTTAATCATAATGAAGTAGGTCATATTGCTACAAGGTGTACTCAAAAGAAGAACTATAAAGAAGGAAACAAGCACAAGAATAGAAGAGAAGATGATGGCAGAGATTACAAGGACAAAGGCAAAAAGTGCTATATTGTTGAAGAAGATTATAATGAGAATGATGATACAGTAGTCTATGTAGCTATGAAAGATGATTTAGGTGAAGATGATGCAACAACACTAGTAACCTGTGTGAACAAAAATGACAAATGGATCATAGACAATAGATACTCACATCACATGATAGAAGACAAAAGTAATTATATTATCTTTACTCAATATGATGGAAATAGTGTTAGATTTGGAAATGATGCTCCATGCCAAGTTAAAGGAAAAGGTTCTATTAAACTTATAGAGAAAATTTTATGCGAAAATGCATACTATGTTGAAGGATTGAACTATAATCTGTTGAGTGTGTCACAACTAGGCAATGTAGGTTGCAAAGTAGAATTTGGAAACAAATTTGCCAAAATCTATGAGATTGATAAAAATCTGATAGAAAAAGGTGAAAAAACTAGGAGTAATCTATTTTACCTAGATATGGAAGATGCACCCTATCTTATTATAAAACTTGATGATGTGTGGCTATGGCATAAAAGGTTGTGTCATGCTAACTTTGGTAATCTGATTAGTATTAGCAAAATGAAGAAAAATAGGGGGTTGCCAAAATTGAAGAAGCCTGAAAATACAATGTGCAAACAATGTCAACTAGGAAAGATGAATAAGTCAAGTTTCAAAAGCAAAACCTACACTTCCAAAGAAGTACTAGAGCTAGTCCATATAAAATTAAGTGGCCTAGTAGAAGTGCAAAGCTGCCAAGGAGACAAATATATAATTTTTTTTGCGGATGACTACTCTAGGATGATAATTGCCATGTTCTTGAAGCAAAAATATGATGCATTTCAAATGTTCAAGTGGCATTTGGCTGGAGATGAGAACGAAATAGGAAAGAGTTTGAACTGTCTGAGATCAGACAGAGGAGGAGAGTTTACATCAAAAGAATTTGAGAAATTTTGCAATGAGAAAGGAATTAAAAGACAAACATTAGCACCAAGAACTCCTCCACAAAATGACATTGCACAAAGGAGGAATAGATCAGTGATAGACAATGCCAAAACATTAATGATCGAGAAAAATGTTGCTTTGAAGTACTGGAGAGAAGTTGTAAGTACTATTGTTTACACCCTGAATCAAGTCCAAGTCAAGAAAGGTACAAATGAAACACCTTTTGAATTATAGTATGGTCACTCACCTAATGTAAAACATTTCAAATTATTTGGTTGTAAATGCGATATTCTGAAAGATACTAGAAATGGCAAGTTTGATGCAAAAAGTGATGAAAGCATATTCCCTGGATACTCCACTAGAAATAAGGCATATAAGTGTTTGAATACTAACACTAACAAGATTGTGGAGGGTGCAAATGTAAATTTTGATGAGCATGGAGAAGTGAAAGTTGATGAATCTAAGAAACTAGAAGAGTATAGATCCTTTGTATATTTCTATAAAGGAATGCCTATTGAAGATGAAGCTATCAATCAAATTGGGAATTAGCAACAAATTTTAGTATCAACCAAGTCACAGCCAGTGAATGTTGAGTTGCATTCAGAAGCATGGTTGCAGAGTGAAAAAAATGCACATTTTGATTCTAAAGTTAGTACACATGCAAGAGATGATGAAATACTAGAAAGAGATGAACACAGTGACTCTGAAGCTGAAAGATCAAACATGGAAAGGACAAAACCAAGACTATCGAAGTATGTGAGAACACATCACCCTACAGAACAAATCATTGGTGATAGGAAGCTAGACCAATGACAAGGAACATACTAAGAAATGAATCATGTTTGATAATGAAGATTGAACCTAAAACAGTGAAAGATGCACTACAAGATGATGATTGGTATAAAGCTATGGAAGAAGAAATAGATCAAATAAATAAGAACAAAACCTGGACTTTAGTTCCAAGACCAGCTGATAAAAATGTGATTGGTATCAAATGGTTATTTAGGAATAAGCTTGATAAGAATGGTGAGATTACAATAAATAAGGCTAGACTAGTCTACAAAGGTTATGCACAAGAAGAAGGACTAGACTATGGAGAAATATTTTCTCCTGTTGAAAGAATGGAAGGAGTAAGAACACTACTTGCATATGCTACCTGCAAAGGTTTTAAAGTCTACCAAATGGATGTGAAGTATACTTTTTTGAATGGTATACTAGAAGAGGAAGCCTACATAGAACAACCAGAGGGTTTTGTTGATGACAATGACAAGGATATGGTTTGCAAACTACACAAAGCACTCTATTATTTGAAGCAAGCACTTAGAGCATGGTATGAGAGACTGCACAAATATCTTGTGAAGATAAGATTTGAGAGAACAAATGATAATAACAACTTGTATATCAAGGTAGAAAAAGGTAAAGAGATTCTTATATCTAAAATATTTGTTGATGACATAATATTTGGAGGTAAAGATGCCCTATGCAAAGATTTTTTGATCAAATGAAACATGAGTTTGAGATGTCAATGTTTGGAGAAATCAAATTCTTTGTTGGATTGCAAGTACATCAACTAGAGAATGGTATATTTGTGACCCAATCAAAATATATCAAGGAGATACTCAAGAAATGTGGCTTAGAATATTCAAAACCAATCAGTACACCAATGGTAATAGAACATAAGTTATCTAAGAATAATGAGTTAGCTGAAGTGAAACAAACATTATATAGATCAATGATTGGAAAATTGTAGTATGTTGTGCACACTAGACCAGCTATTAGATTAGCTGTTGGACTAACCCAAGAGAAAATCATCTTATGGCAGTGAAAAGAATACTGAGGTACTTAAAAGGAACTAATGACTTTGGCTTATACTACAAGAGGTGTGAAAATTTTGAGTTGAAAGCCTACATTGATACAGATTGGGGAGGTAATATTTGTTAGAAATACTTTAGAATAACTTAGAGGGGGGGAGGAGGGGGTGAATCAGTTATTCAAGGTCCAAATGTCCTATTCATACTTTTCACTAAGTATAGTGATCCAATTAAATTATACTTTCATCCAAGCTTTAACTTTTCTAGTCAGCAAGTTACTATAAATCAACATGCAAGCATAACACATAAGAAATCAACACATAACAAAATGATTTATTTGGAAACCCAATTTGGGAAAAACCACCAGTAACATGCTACTCAATTCTCACTATTCTGAACTGATGCCCTATGAAAGGCTTACCCTATTAAAGGCTTACAACACACTATTAAATGTGACCTTATTAGATGATTTAACCACCTTGTTAGAAGTGGGTCTGATTAAAGGACTTTAGAACATTCACTTGGAATGCCACCCTGTTAAAGGATTTACAAATGGCTATTAAACCAACCTAAATCCATAAGATTTTGAGATCTAATACAATTGCTAGAGATTATTAGAAAATCTTTAACCTGACTACAAAATGCAATTTATCTTGTAGATCTCAGATCACTTCTCAGCTCATACCATTGTCTGGCCTTCAATCATTGTAACTCTTGACAGCTTGCCCTCCTTTCAAGTTTAGTCTCCTTGAGTCTCCATGCTCAATGTACTAGTACAATCATCTCTTCATGACCACTAATAAAAGTAGAGCCTCTATGCTCTTCCTTCTCCTAGATGTCTTCTCCTTGACACCCTTCTAATCACTTCACAAATTTGGCTCTTCAGCAGCAACAATATTAGTAACATTTGCTTCTGGGTCTATGACTCCTTAAATAGAAGTCTTGGAGTTTTTGTTCCGCTCAATTCTTCCATTCTTTAATTTCAATTTGTATGGATTAGGTAAGATTCATTATATCTAACCCATATTTTGTTTCCTCTAGAAACTTCTTGAATAATCCTCTTGAATTTGCCCAAAAATTATTTACATAGAATTCTATGCCACCAACTCATCATCCTTATCTTCCAACTCATTCACAAAATTCAAGGTAACCACTTTGTTGGCTCAAATTTGGTGAATCTTCATCATTAAAAATAATGCAGCAGCTCGGTACTATTGAAATACTAGTGCTTGGCACATACTATGTTACTCGACATCAACTATGTTTTTCCTAATGCTCGACACCTAAAGATCACTCAGCACCAACTAAGATTTTCCTGATGCTTGGCACTTGATCTTCACTTGGCACCTGAAGATCACTCAGCACACACTAGAATTTCTTGTTACTTGGCTTCAACTAAGAATTTTCTCAGCTTCAACTAACTTTCTCGTTAGCCACTAAATATCTTAGTTTAAGCTTTGCGGTTAACCTTGTTACAACTTCTTCCTCCAATGTTTTTAAGTGTGACCAACCTCTATATCTTTGAGTACCATCAACATATCAAATAATCCTATGATGCATGCCAAAACTAAGCATATTGCAATTAAGTATCACTATGTAAGAGAATTGGTGGAAGAAAAGCAAGTGAGAATGGAATATGTTAGTTCAAAGAAACAAATTGCTAACATCTTCACAAAAACATTACCTAAAGATACATTTGAGTATCTTAGAGGTAAGTTAGGGGTGATACCCCTATCCAAGGTTGTTTGAGCAACAATAAAGATTTCCCTACATCAAATGAGTTGATTATTGAAATGTTGTGAATTGATGCAGATGGTACTTACTTTAGGATTTTTGGCTAAAGTAATCAAAGTGCAAAAGTTCCAAATCAATCACAAGCAAGGTGACAGAGAGAGAAATTGGAGTACTTGCAAATGCTATACTTGCATGTTAAGATGCTAAAATAATGTCTTTGGAATTGTTGTCAAAGAGGGAGAAGTAGCAAAGAACTGATCAACAACATTCAATTGGATAAAGGGAGAAGTAGCAAGAAACTAATCAAATCTATAGGATCAAATGGATAGAGAGAAAAGTAGCTAATACCAGAATAGCAGAAAATGATCAATGCATGTAGAGGGAGAAATAATGAAAGAGGGAGTCAAGACCAGTATAAGATCAAAATGAATAGTGGTAAGCCATAGAAAAGAGGGAGAAAAGGGATGTTAGGGAGAAAAAAATGATTTTTAGGAAAGGAAAGAGAAAGGAAACAACAATTAAGAGGGAGAAGCAGAAGCAAAGTAATTAGGATAGAAGATCAGAGAAGGAGATGTGAAAATTGATGGTAACACAATTTCTTTTTGGCATTTGATTTACTATTTTAACCTAGTTAGCATTTTAATAACTTGGTTGATCAGTTTGGTTTGCCATCAATGCCAAAGAGGGAGATTATTGGAAATTTGATTGAAAAGATCATTATTGAAGAAGGGAGACTATTTCAAAGAGGGAGATTGTTGATAAAAAATATTTTCAATCACTGTTTTGTCACTGATGTCAAATTGGCTATTTGATGGAATGACAATTGTTTATAAGATCCAAGTACTATCACTTAGTTGATTGATGAAGAGGATTTAATCAACAAGATATAACAAAATCACCTAAGGGAAAGGTTGAGTTATGGTTTTTTAATAAAGCACAATGATCAGTTAAGACAATGGTAAAATAATGTATTGATAGTATACTTGAAGATACAGATGTTGGCCACACTTAGAAACTCTAGAAATATAAGTTGTAACAAGGTTTTCTACAAAGCTTAACTAAGTTCATTAGTGAGTGCTCAGCAAGCTAGTTCATGCCAAGTAGATTTTTAGTTGGAGCTAAGCAAATACAAAATCTAGTATACACCGAGTGATATAGAAGGAGCTGAGCAAGTTCAGGTGCTGAGCAAAGTAATAGGTGCCAAGCATTAAAAAACTTAGTTGGTGCCAAGTAACACAGTATGTGTCGAGCACCAAAATTTCAATAGTGTTGAGCTACTACATTATTTGAAAAGTCAAAAATTTTCCAAATCTTAGCTGACAGGGTTGTTATATTGAATTTTGTGAACCAGATGGAGGATAAGGATGATGAGCTAGAGGCACAAAATTTTAGATAAACCATTTTTAGGTGAATTTAGGAGGATTCTTCATGATGTTTCTAGAAGGAACAAGATCTGGGTTAGATTCAATGAATCCTACCTAATCCATTCAAACTAAAATTAAGGAGGGAAGAATCGAATGTGAAAAGAAATGCTAGACTTTTATTTAAGAAGTCATAGGCCAAGAAGCAAGAGTTGTTGGTGTGCCAAATTGCAAAGTGGCTAAAGGGTGTCAATGAGAAGGCATTAAGGAGAAGGAAGAACAGAGCATAGAGACTCTGCTTCAATAAGTGGTCATATAGGAGATTGCACTAGTACATCGAGCATGGAGACTCAAGGAGACAAAGCTTGAAAGGAGGACAAGTTGTTAGAGTTGTAGAGACTGAGAGCTAGGAAATGTTATGAGCTAAAAAATGATCTGAAATCTTCAAGTTAAGTTGTGAGTTGTATCAGGTCAAAAGCTCTTGTTGTTGCTCTCTAACAATTGTGTTGGCTAGTTTAATAGTCATTTGTAAATCCTTGAACAGGGTGGCATTATAAGTGAATGTTATAAAGTCCTCTAACCAAGCCCACTTCTAATAGGGTGTTTAAATCCTTTAACCAAGTCACATTTAACAATGTGTTGTAGCATTTAATAAGGCAGACCTTTCACAGAGCATCACTTCAGAAGAGTGAGAATTGAGTAGCATGTTATTGGTGGTTTTTCTCAAATTGGTTTTCACATAAATCACTATGTTATATGTTGATTCTTCATGTGTTATTCTTGCATGTTGATTTATAGTAACTTGCCAATTAGAAAAAGTTTAATTTTGGATGAATGAACAATTTTATGTGATTACTTTACCTGGTGAAAAAGTTTTATTAGTACATTTGGACCTTGAATAACTGATTCACCCCCCCTCTCAGTTATTTTAAAGCATTTATAACATAGTAAACCCATAAAACATTCATACCCATGTATGCATTCATTGTGTGTCAACTAAAACTTATATGTTATTATCAAATCAACTTGTAGAAATGTAAAGCATGAAACACAACACATCCATCAGCACAATTGACACAATTATTTAACATAGAAACTCAATTTGGAAATAACATTCTACTCCTTTTTTACTCTTTTGAAGTGATGCCATGTTAAAGGCCAACCCTATTAAAGGTTACAATACATATTGTTAAATGTGACCCAGTTAAGAGATTTCAATCACCTTGTTAAAAGTGAGCCTTGTTAGAGTACTTTAGGTCATTCACTTGGAATGCCACCCTATTAAAATATTTTCCAATGACTGTTAAGTCAACCTTACTCTAAAGGATTTACCTTGGACTGATACAATTGTTAGAAAGTAACAATAGAGCTTTGATCTGATACAACTTACAATTTCACTTGCAGATTATAAATCTCTGTTCAATCCTCAACTCCACTTGGCTTTCATTCTTTGCAGCTCTAATAGCTTGTTCATCCTTCAAGCATTCATCTTCTTAAGCCTTCTTTATTAGTATACCATTGTAGACTCTTCTCTTGGGCCACTTAATGAAGCAAAACCCCTTTCTCCTTCTCCTTATTAGATTCTTGCATCAAACTCTCTAACTCTTTTGCTTCATAACTAGACATTCCTATATACAGGAAATGAAAATATTTTCCCACTCATTATTCATTGTCTAAATTAGGATTTTGGATGGATTAGGTAGGATACAATGTATCTACCCCATATCTTATCTTCTCTAGATACTACTCTTAGAATCCATTTGAATTCACCTCCAAAATGGTTTACATAAGATTTTGTGCCACCAACGCATCAATCTTATCTTCCTCCTTATTCAAAAGTTCCAAGAAAACAAACTTGTCATCTTTTATTTGGAAAATCTTCGATCTTTGTCATAATGCAGCAACTTGGCATTATCAATCTTCTGATACTTGGCATATATTGCATCACTTGGCATCGACTGTAAAATCACTCAGCATCAACTAGATTTTACTGTGCCTAGCATCAACTAAAATTTACTCAGCATCTATTGTCTTGCTCAACATCCACTACAATTTTCTTTCACTCAGCTCAAACTCACTTTTTTCTTGGCTTGAAATAACTTTTCTCAGCACCTACTATCCACTTGGTCAAGCTTGGCAAATGAATTTTTTTAAACTTATTCTTTTGAACTTTCTAAATGTAGCCAGCCATTTTGTAACCTCAAGTAGATCATCAATACATTATGTTATCACTATCTTATCTGATCATTTTACTTCATTACATAATCATAACTCAACCTTTCCTCTAGGTATTTTTCTTACATCTTTTTGATCAAATCTTTCTCATTTATCAACTAATTGATAGTACTTGAAACATATAAGCAATTGTCTTACCAACAAATAACAGGTTTGACATTAGTGACAAAACAATTATTGAAACACATAACCTTCTTCAACAATCTTTTTAATCAATGATCTTTTTGATCAGATATCAACAATCTCCCTCTTTGGTATTGATGACAAACCAAACTGATCAACTAAGTATATCAAATGATGAACATCTTGTTCAATCAAACTAATTAGGTTAAAATAGTAAGATAATACCAAAAAGAAAACTTGTATTGAAATTTCTCCCTCTATCAGCAACTTCCATCTTCTTATTAGGTTACAAAATATAACTCCCTTTGAGTTCCTTCTTAATTCTCTCTTCAATGTCTCCCTCTTTGATCCTTTCTCAGATTGCTTTCTGCTTTCACCCTCTTTCTTTCTTGATCTTCTGATGATGTAATTTCTCCATTGTTCCTCTTGTACTTGATCAATTCAATGTACTTTCTCCCTTTTTGACAACAATGCCAATGACATATACTCAAAAATTGGCATCTTTAATACATAAAGATATAGGCTTTTGCAAGTTCTTTAATTTCTCCCTCTGTTAGCTTGTTTGTGACTATTTTATAGTTCCAGTTCTATGATTACTTTAGACAGTTCCTAAAGTAAGATCCACTACATCAATTTATATTAAATGAATGTCAACTTGTTTGATGTAGGGCACTCCCTCTATCTTTTACATAACCTTTGATAGGGGTATCACCCCTAGTTTACCTCTTAGATACTTATAAGCATCCTAAGGTAATGCTTTTGCAAAGATATCAACAATTTTCTTCTTTGTGTTAACATATTCCATCTTCAACTCTTTATATCAAACCAATTCCCTTACATAATGATACTTGATTGCAATTTTCTTTGTCTTTGTATCCATCATGTTGGGACTCAAAATTGAAACCCTGATTTTGAGTACTGTTGAGAAATCAAGCCCTATAAAAGCTTTTAAATGCACATGTACCTGGTTGCCCATTTGAAGCATAAGAGGTGTTTCATGCTTCTATCACCTTTCATTTAGTGTTTCTATGTGTTCTATGATGATAAATTGTCATTCCAAGTCATTTTGTGAAGTCTCATTTTGAGCATTTGTCAAATCTGCATTTTTGCATGTGTCAAACAATGACAGGAGGTTGTGTTTACAACTAAATTTCTCATACCCAGTAATGTTTCATGACTTTCTACTTTGGGAGTGTTTAGAGTCCATATCTCAGAGCCTATGTTTCAGATTTTGAGTCATTTCAAATCCGTTTGACTAGGTTTTGAATCCCTCAAAGTTGGTCATTTACTGATGTCATTCTAATGCAATTTATTCTAAATTCTAGGAAGCCTTGTTTGATGTGTTATAACTTTGACCCAGTTGAATAAAACGTAAAAATTCTTTTTTCATTACATTTTATAGGTCAGAGACATTCTATGTTTCAAGTTTGAGCTTATGACAAATTTGTTTGATCAGTTTTCAAACGTGATTCCAAATGTTATTTCTAACTTTTAACTGGTGTCAAAAAGTGTAGATTTGTTAGTACCCCTATTCATGATGTTATATCTTGAAATGCATGATTGGTGAGATCAAATTGATTGTACCGATTGTACCACTATGTTGTAATCTAAAAATACTCCAAGTGTTCCAGTTTGCAAGTTTTGACGAATCTGTTTGCACACTTTCCCAGGTCCATTCCATTTGCAAAAAATTGGTTTTCTGGTAGTGTTTCCAGTCTGCAAATTCTGAGTAGCCCACTTTGACTGATCACTAAATGCGTCTAGTTATTCATCATAAGCCTAAATCATAGATTTATACTCACCTTGTGACAATGAACTAATGCCCCAGTTTTTCGTGCCCCCAAGTGTCAATTTACCCAATTTTTGAACCCAAATCTGAAAGAATTTTATGGTTTTCTAACTTGTTTTCTTGCAAGTGATTTTAAATAAGAAACTTCAATATTCAATATCTTTAGACTGAGAATTCATCATGAAACGAGATTCAAAAGGGTAGGAGTCTATAGAAAAAAGAATCATTGTGCCATTTTTAGAGCTTGGTCAAAGGTTTGGATCAGTTTTTAAAGCCAATCGAGGGACCTCCTAGCATGAAATTGACAAGTTGAAATAAAGTGGTAAAATGAGTTTCAATTGATTGATCAGTGGTTGAACTTGTTTCTAATTAGTTTGAAGGGTTCAATTGATCATTTTGGTAATTCAGGTGTTTGAAAATGAAAAATTTAGCTGAACCCACTTTGGGGCCTGACTAATTGCACTAGATTGATAAGATGAGAAGTTCAAGATATTTAGAAGCCAAAATGATATTGATTATTAGGAGGGTATCAAAGAAGTCATCACCATGTAATACTTGAGGAGGTTTGTAGACTTGAGTTTTGGCTTAAACTGAATCAAAGAGCTAAGACAACGAGCATTACCTTGTTACATCTTGTTATCAAAATCACTTTGTAACACTGAAAGGTGAACTCAAATCTTCACATTTTTCAATTGCTTTTCTCCATGTTCATATAGCAAGCTATTACATGGGCTTATAGCAACTTTCTTGAATGGTTGACTTCTTGGTTGACTTTAACTTCACCATAGCCAATTGTGTTTGGACACAACTTTTCTTCATGAACCCTCTTCAATATTGCACTAATATCCTTTGTGTGCCTATGAGAGTGCTTCAAGGGCCAAATTTGAAGGCTAAGGTAAAGGAACAAAGCTATGGGATGGATGATGCATGTGAAAGAGGCTAGAGAGGAAAATTTAATAGAACTGGGCAAGTTATTAGGTCTGGTGTAATCAGGATGGATGGAAAATGCCTTCTTACTCTATAAAGAGAGTCATACATATTGCTCCATTGCAAATTGATTATTTCTCGATGTTCCAATGAGGGTTCAACATTTAAGTTGCCTATCTAATTATAAAGTTCTGAGCTCATTTCTTCTTTTGCCAGTAAATTAGTGGATTGTATGATTGAGCACATAACATATGTTTGACCCTTTTATTTATGCTACTTGTAGAAGCCTTAGTAAATATAAATCAAGTCAAAGAAGCTAAAGGAGATATGATAGAAGATAATTTTTCTCCAAGGGAATGTAATGATAAATGTCAAGAAATAGAAGACTCGATGATCTCACGTGGGACTAATGCCATGTGTTGCATTGTTGATATAGACTTGGCACACTCTTTAGGATTAGCAACTAGGGATCATGGATCTAGGAAGATTTCTTGTGAAGCAGTATACAAACAACAAAAGAATGAATTTGAATATTCTGACAAGCACTTAAATGCCAAGGGTGGAACCAAGGTTCGAAAGAAAACAATTGCATCTAAATTCAAAATAGTAGAAGATAGTAAGAAGGAGCAGGCTCTAGAGAAGAATAAAGATGTAGGTGAGAAGAATGATGGTTTTGGCAATTTAATATCTCTACCAAATGCTTTGGTACCAAAGGTATGCTCTATTTGCAAAACATTTTCATTAACATCCAATACAACCTTGAATGCTCATATAGATCGATGTCTTTCTGTCGAAGCAAATGCTAGAAAAGTTGGAACTAAGTTTGCAAAGCCTAAAGTGAGAACCATAAAAAAGAGATCATTAGCAAACATATGTGTTGTGGCTCCTATTTACACATTAGAGGATTTGGATTAGAATACCGGTGAAGAAGATTAGTTGGCCATAGATGTAAATTAGTTGCATTCGGATGGTACAATGTGGCAAGAGAAAACAAAATGTAGGCAGCATCAAAAGAAGTTGTAAAAATTCCATGGCTAAGAATGAAACAGAACCTCCCATGCATGAACGGGATGCAGACCATGGAAAGGAAAAGCCAAAGAGTTTGGAGCAACCATTTCATGTTTAGGGCAGTCAACAACAATTAGCAAATAGGGGAGATTTATAAGAAAAAGGTAAAATTGCAAATAGCAAGGCAACCCATGTGAAGACATAGTGCGAGTAGGGAGGTGCCCACCACATTAAGCATTACAATAAAGGGAGTGGTCGTGTCTCTTCATTAATGGAGGAGATGAATACTTAACAAGCCACCAGTCTAGGCGATCCCACGATAGGAGAATCTAAGAAGGTAGTAGGAGATGTTATGTTCAATGCTAAGCTCCCATGTTTGAAGTTGAAGAACATGACAAGAAGAACAGAGCAGAATTATGTGAAAAAATGCGTAAAGGAAATTATCCCACATTCACCGAGTGGGAAAGTTTTAAAGTGTTTAAATAAAATTCTACCCTCTATGTAAAATGTCTTGAAGACATAGCCTTTTCAAAAGGCAAGGCTCATGCATGGTGGGGGCCATGGTTAGCCAGCTAGCAGGTCACCCAAACAAAATTTTGACCAAACAATGAAGCACGTCGATGTGGCAAGATGCACCTAGATGTTGACATGTGTCCTCATCCTACAGTGGGTGCATGTCCACAAAATAAAGATGCAAGGAATTTAAATATTACTAGAATCTGGGAAAGTGTCATGTGGCAATGAATCCCAAATGAAGTGAGGTGGCACCAGAACAGTAAGTTTCAAACCAAACACTAGGATTGTGACACATGGCCTAGATCAATGGTCAACGCATCCCCACAAAATGAAGTTGCCTAATCGTTAAGCAAAGCAGGAATGCAAGAAAGTGCCATGTGGCAGCGGGTCCCGGTGCATGGTGATGTGGTGGGTGTTGTTGGATGGTGCCACGTGGTACTTGGATGGTGTTGACTGTGCATTGGTCAACTAATTGGGTGTGAACATGTGTCAAAATTGGTCAATAGGGTTTGACCCAAATTTAAAGGGGAGGAGAAAATTTGAAATATTTTAAACAAATAATTTTTAATTATTTTCTCATAAAAGGGTCACGTCAATTTTAAATTCAAACTAGATATAATGTTTTGACTTAGGAAAAAAAATTAATTTTGTAAAAATTTTTAAAAGTAAGTGTAGACCAAACCATATAATAGGGGGATATTTTTCAAACTAAGATTCAGGGGGATTTTGAGAGGCGAATATAGGCATATTATATATCATCGAAACTAGGAGAAAATGAACTTTCTATTTATAGAGTTTGTTTTTACATAAAAATTCACTAGTTCAAATTATAGGCAGAAATGTAAAATTTTGGCCTTCTTAGTGGAATTGATGAAAATTGGAAATGTAGTTATAGGCTTAGTAAAAACACTTGGTAAAAGGTCTATTGGATTAGTTTTGATAATATTATGCCATTTTGGTATAATTTGGCTCCAATTTTTAATTAGAAAGCAAAAATGATCAATGATTTGATTTATCAGTTGCAAAGAGAGATTAGAGAGATTCTTTTCACTACAATGGAGGGAATTTCAAGTGGACACATGTCATTTTGAGATCAAATCTAAGAATTCATCTCTCTTCTATATCTTGCTTTCTTTCATCCATTGTAGGGGTTCTAGTTTGAACTGTGAAACCGATTGGTTCCAATCTTGAGTTTTCTCAGATCTATGATACCATTGGTTGTTGGAAATTTTCAGTCCTTCTATGAAACCACTTTGTTGGATCCATAACTGTGATTCCACCTTCATTCTTTCAGCAATTTCTCTTGTATGAATAGTAATAGGAAAGATAATACAGCTAGTTTTGATGTGTTAGGTGTTTTCATATTTTGATTTCCTACATTTGATTGTATTGTTTCAAGGAAATGAATACAAAGAATAACAGATAATTGAGTTTCATTTTAAATCTTGTCTCCTTTCTCAGTGAGCTATAATGTTTTATGGTCTTTGAACAAAAAGCCTAGGTCATAGTTGTAGTCCCTTAAGGTTGTATGTTGTTTCATTGTTGCTTATAATTCAAAGAGTTATGTAAATGCTTCAAGGAAATCAATAGGGTTGCAAGTTTATTGAGGAGGATATTAGGTAAGAATGAGATTTAGATTGAACACAGATGTCTATTTATAAGGTGAATGGATAGATCATATATATGAATATATGATTAGGTATCAGGTATCCATATGTATGTGTTTGATTCATGGAATTACCGAATAGATAAGGCACTAATCAGCTATAGGATCATCAGTTCTTGCTGTTGCATATTTGGGGTGTTGTTGAATTCAACATTAGTCATCAAATGCTTTTCCCCCTTTCATGTTGAAGAGCTAAAAAGTCTAACCCTCACTCAGCTTGTGAATTTTCTAGATTTTTAATTTTCCACTATAGATCTATGTTATTTCATGAGTTATTAGGAGATATAAGGGTTAAATCTACTTTAATAAATTTAGGAGTATGTTTTTGCACTTGTCCCATATTGATTGAATTTGAGGTCCACTCACCTAGGTTTTGTAGAGCCTAAAGAAGAAGAAGGGTCAACCCTTATAGTTAGCCTAGTGTCTGAAAAATGTGTTAAGGATGGGAGTTAGGTGCCCCTAGATGTGTCTTGTTCTCATCGAGGTAATTTAAAACCTATAGCATTTTAAAACACCAACACATCACATGATTCTCTGATATATTGATAGCACTTGTATTATCACAATAAGGTGTCACTAGTTCTGTGATTTCTTCCTTTATTCCCTTATGTACCTATTTGATCCATACAATGTTTGTACAATTAATAGCAACAGCACCATATTCTACTTCAACGGTAGATTGGGAAGTACAACTTTGCTTCTTACTAGTCCATGTAACAAGTCTTTTACCTAAGAAGAATGCTCCTTCATTAGTGCTCTTTTTGTCATCAATATTTCCAGCCCAATCAACATCAGTGTAGGTTCTAAGTTCAAACTTTCCATTCTTCTTGTAGTATAAACAAAACTCTTCTGTTCCTTTCAAGTATTTCATTATTCTTTTCATAGCCGTTAAGTGATTTTCTCTGGGATTAGCAGAGAATCTTCCAACTATCGCCACAACTAATACAATATCAGGTCTATTGTGTACCACATATTGCAATTTTCCAATCATGGATCTGTATAATATTTGATTTACCTTAGCTAAATCAACATTCTTTGATAGCTTGAGTCCTATCACCATAGGTGTACTTATTGATTTGGAATCCTCTTGTCTAAATTTCTTCAATATCTCTTTGACATATTTTGACTGAGTGATATATATACGATATTTTATCTTATGTACTTGTTGTCCCACAAAGAATTTGATCTCTCCAAACATTGACATTTCAAATTCTTGCTTCATCTGATTTGCAAAGTCCTTACACAAAGCATCTTGTCCTCCAAATATGATATCATCAACAAATATTTTAGATAATAGTATGCCTTTGTCCTTATCTATTTTTATGTACAAATTATTGTTATCATTAGTCCTTTCATATCTAATCTTCACAAGATAAGTATGAAGTCTCTCATACCATGCTCTTGGTATTTGTTTCATTCCATATAAGGCTTTGTGAAGTCTACATACCATGTTCTTATTATTTTTATCAAAATATCCTTTTGGCTATTCTATGTAAACTTCTTCTAGTATGTCCTTCAGAAGTGCAAATTTAATATCCATTTGATAAACTTTGAAACCTTTGTATGAAGCATAAGCAAGTGGAATTCTCACTCCTTACATTTTTACCAAGGGCAAATGTCTCACCATAGTCAATCCCTTCTTCTTGTGCTAATCCTTTGCAAATTAGTCTTGCTTTGTTCCTTGTCACCTCACCATTCTCATCTAGCTTGTTTATAAATACCCATTTGGTGCTAATCACATTCTTGTCTTTTGGTCTAGGAACTAGACTCCATGTTTTGTTCTTCTTTATCTATTGAATTTCTTCTTCCATAGCCTTGTAGTAGTCATCATCTTCCAATAAATCTTTTACTACCTTAGGTTCCTTCATGCTTAACAAACATGATTCACTTCTCAATCTATTTCTTATCATTGGCCTTACATCTTTGTCTCGAATGATTTGATCTGCAAGATGATATCTTTTGACATATTTGGACAATCTTGGCTTAGTTCTTGTAACTACATTTTTTCTCTCAACTTTAATGTCACTGTGTACATCTATATCAAGTATTTCAGCATCTTGTTCATGTATACTGATCTCAGAATTAGAATATGCATTTTCTTCATTCTACAACTCGACATCTAAAAGTAGCTCGGTTCACTAATGCAACTCAACATTCACAGGTTGTGACTCGGCAGTTATTGAGACTTGTTGTTGGTTTGCAACTTGAATTTTAGCATCTTCTTCAATAGGCATTCCTTCATAGAAGTATACAAATGATTTGTATTCTTCTAGTTCTTTCATAGGTTCAAACTCATGTACTTCTGTAAATTCATCAAAATTCACATTTGCACTTTCCACAATTTTGTTAGTGTTAGTATTTAAACACTTGCAAGCTTTACTTCTTGTGGAATAACTAAGAAATATTTCATCTTCACTTTTTGCATCAAACTTTCCACTCCTAACATCTTTCAGAATATAAAATTTGCTTCTAAATACCTTAAAGTATTTTACATTAGGTGGATATCCATACCATAGTTCAAAAGGTGTTGAATGAGTACCTTTCTTGACTTGTACATGATTCAAGGTATATATAGCAGTACTTGTAGATTCTCTCCAGTATTTTAGAGCAACATTCTTCTCCATCATGAGTGTTTTGACATAGTCCATTATAGACTTGTTTCTTCTTTCAACAATTTCATTTTGTAAAGGGATCCTAGGTGTAGATGTTTGTCTTTTGATTCCTCTATCATTACAGAACATCTCACACTCATTTGAAGTGAATTCTCCTTCTCTGTCTGATCTCAAGAATTTTATACTTTTACCTATTTCTTTTTCAACTCTTTCCAAGTACCACTTAAACATTTGAAAAGCATTAGATTTTTGCTTTAGAAATATGACTGTCATCATTCTAGAGTAATCATCAACAAATAGCATTATGTACTTATCTCCTCTATAGCTTTGCACTTTAATAGGTCCACACAAGTTAGTATGAACAATTTCTAGTATTTCTTTAGAGGTATAAGCTTTACTTTTCAAGCTTGACTTTGTCATCTCACCTAACTGACATTTTTTGCATATTATATTATCAAGTTTCTTCAATTTAGGCAAACCTCTAACTCTTTTCATGTTACTGATACTAATCATATTATCAAAATTAATGTAACACAATATCTTATGCCAAAGCCATACATCATCAAATTTTACAATAAGACAAGTAGCATCTTCTATATCCAGATAGAACAAATTACTTCTAGTTTGATCACCTTTTCCAATCAAGTTTCCATTTGTGTCATATATCTTGGCAGTTTTAATTTTGTTGGTGTAAATAAGTATTAACTATTTACACTTTACTTAAGTTTACTTAGGTCAATACATTATTTTATTATTTATTAAGTTGAGACTTAGGGGTTTGTGTACTTTTATGAGTTTTCATGTTGACAACACATAAGTAAGCAACTTTTATTTTAGCACATGGTGTCTACAACACTAGATTTTGCATAATTAATTGATTTTTCATGTAGACAACATAGTTATTTACACTCTTAATTAAGCACAGGGTGTCTACAAAATTCATTTTTGTGCTACACCTTTGTAGGCTTATCCTCTCATCATTACACTTACTCTTGTGCTCAATAGAGGATAACCCACACTTGGTGGACATGTGCCTAGTTGTAAGACTTATCATGTTACTGACTCCTAAGCATTCTAGATGCATTTTAGAGGCTTTTATAAATAGGCACTCTTAGTGTACTTGTACATTGAATTGAATGCTATATTGTTATTCTGATCATACTCTAGTCTATTTTGTGCTTGTCTTTGAGTTCCTTGATCTTGGGTGAATTTTTTTCTAAGAAAAATTCTTACATGGTATTAGAATTGAGGGATATTCTCTTCACGTAACCATTGGAGACCTCATTGCTTCATCTCTCGAAGGGACCCGATCTAAATCTGGAGAATCAATAGTCATTGGGAGCATCTAGAGCCAAAGCAGACCTCACCATTGCATCCAAAGCATTGATTTGGTGAAAATTGATGATAAATTCACCTATATTAGGCCATAGTCAATTAAGAGGCAAAATTTTTTTGCATACCAGCACCCGAATGCCTTGATTTACAAATTTGGTAAGATCATTTCAGATCTCTGAATTTAATTTTCCAATCTGCATATTTTATTATTTCATTCTCTACAATTTCTTTGCATTGTTTTTTGGATCTACGCATTTTGTTTATAAAATTTTTGGCCATTAGGCCTATAGAGGAGAGATTTTTTTGTAGGACAATATTGCTGCTTGCTGGTGCAAATTAGATATTGGCATCATAATCAGAAGGTCAAAAAACCCCATATCAACTTTTGTTTCACAAAAATCAAATATCTAAGGTGAAATCTAGAGTCAATTGATTTTTGGAGGTGCAACAATGACAATTTAGAAAAAATAATAACATAGATGATTTTCTAACAGCAATATCTCCCTCATACAGACTCCTTTTTACAAGCAATTTTTTTTGTTTTGGGGTAGAATTTGATGATGTACAAATTGGTGTAGGATGTTTGAACTCTCTATTCCTGAATTTTTCTGCAAGTTGCAAATCCTAATTTTTGCAACCTCAAATGCTTAGCATGGGCTCATCTGGACACATAAATAGGTTCTTTTTTTTTTTAAGTGTATATTTTTTTGGTCTACTTTCCAGATCTGAAATCAAGTGTGTGGACAAAAATACCACTTTCAGAAATAGGTCTTATTTTGCATTGTATTGCTTCAAATTTGTTGTGTTTTTGAGATACATTATAAAGTTCTAAATTTGAACTCTAAGAGGAGGTTGTAAACAACAAAATCAAAAGCCCTTTTTGTCCATTTTGACAAGTGGCCTATTGTAAATGCACTACATATAAAGTGCCAAAATCTTTCATTTGGGGGGGATTTTTTTGATTGAGTGAAAAGAGGGCTGTATATTATGTTGTGTGTCTCCTTGATATTGTGCTCTTGCATTATGGGTTCTTTTTCAAGGTTAACTCCACATAATTATGCTACTTGGAAAGAAAACATAAAGAAACCATTGGTTGAAAAAATTTTGATGTGTTATGTAACTAGTACAACAAAGAAACCTCTTGTTGATGCTGATGAAGCTTGAAAAGAAGTTTGGAAATCCAAACAAGAAATGGCCCTAGGAACCTTGCTCAAGAATATCTCAAATATCATCAAATATCATGTTAGGAAACTTACCAATCCAATAGAGGTTTGGGCTAAACTTGAAGCATTCTATGGGACCATAGAGGAAGACATAGCCTACACCATAGAGGACAATACATCAAATGGATGTAAAGAGTGCCTTTTTGAATGGTGATCTTCACAAAGAGATTTATATGGAGTAGCCATAGGGGTTCATATAGGATTCTAGTATGGTTTATAGATTGAGGAAGTCTATCTGGTCTTAAGTTGGCTCCTCTGGCTTAGTATGCCAAGATGGATTCCTTCTTACTCTCAACAGGATTCACCAGGTGTCATTTTGATTTGAATGTCTATATTCTTTAAAAGGATGACTCACACTTGATACTTGTTCTTTATGTAGATGACTTGATCATTACACGAAGTACTTCATCCATTATTTATAGTATCAAGGCATCTTTGCAAGATAGATTTTCTATGATAGACTTGGGTTTACTACATTATTTCTTTGGTATTGAGATCACACAGTCTTCAGCAAGGATCACACATTCTCAACCCAAGTATGCTCTTGACTTGCTTTCTCGGTTTTACATGAATGACTACAAGCCTACTCCTACTCCCTTTCTTTCAGGTGTCAAGTTAGAGGCCAAGTGTACCACTCCACTTATTGATGCTACATTATATAGATGGTTAGTTGGGAGTCTCATCTACTTCAAACATACCTACCCTAATATAATTTTTGTAGTTGGCATAGTTTCTCGCTTCATGCAAGAGCCATGTGAGCTTCATTGGAAGGCTACCAAGAACATCTTGCACTCCATATAGGGTACACATACACATGGGATACACTATGCAATAGATACAAGAGTTCAACTAGTTGGATATATAGACTCAGACTATGCATAGGATCTAGATTCTCACAAGTCTACTTTAGGTTACATGTTTCCCCTTGGTTATGACCCTATTTGTTGGTAGAGTAAGAAGCAAAATAATATTGCTCTTTCTTCAACTGAGGCTAAGTATTGAGGAGTTTTCAATGTAGTTATAGAGGCTCTTTAGTTATAGCACATCCTAGAGGAGTTTGGATTTGATCTACCTAAACCCATAGTCATACATTGTGACAATCAAAGTGCTAATGAGATCTGTAAACATCTAGTTTAGCATTAGGGAACCAGACACATTGAGGTTCATATGCACTACATTAGAGAGCTAATACATGAGTAGATCATTGCATTACAGTATTTTCCTATAGTAGAGAAGGTCATAGATATCTTCACCAAACCCTTCACTGAAGTCAAGTGTATTCATTTGCAAGATCTCTTGTGGGCGCACGATGTTGCAGAAAGGGGAGTCCCTTGACTTCTCTCTTCTTTCTTTTGGGAGGGATCTTTTCCTCATCTAATGTCTTCTTCTCTTTCATCTTCATTAATGTACTTATCTCTCTTTTTGGAGGAAGGATTTTCCTATGAGGTTTTCCCTCTTTCTTCATTTTATGAGAGATTGTATTGCATCACATTGTATGTAGAGCATTTCTTTTTTACATGGGTACCTAACATGGCCTCGTAGCCAGGACCCATCATGCATTTGTGAGCTTAAGTATATTCCCCTAAGCTGCACTTAAGGGGGGATGTTTGTGTAAATAAGTATTCACTATTTACACTTTACTTAAGTTTACTTAGGTCAATGCATTATTTTATTATTTATTAGGTTGAAACTTAGGAGTTTGTGTACTTTTATGAGTATTCATGTTGACAACACAAAAGTAAGAAACTCTAATTTAGCACATGGTGTCTACAACACTGGAGTTTGCATAATTAACTAAGTTGTCATGTAGAAAACATAGTTATTTTCACTCTTAATTAAGCACATGGTGTCTACAACATTATTTTTGTGCTACACCTTTGTAGACTTATCCTCTCATCACACTTACTCCTGTGCTTAATGAAGGATAACCCAGACCTAGTGGACATGTGCTTAATTGTAAAACTTATCATGTTGCTAACTCCTAGGCATTCTACATGCATCTTATAGGCCTTTATAAACAGGCACTCCTAGTGTACTTGTACATTGAATTGAATATTATATTGTTATTCTAATCATACTCTAGTCTATTTTGTTCTTGTGTTTGAGTTCCTTGATCTTGGGTGAATTTTTCCCTAAGAAAAATTCTTACAATTTTCAAACTCAACTTTGCATCCCAAATTATTCAATTGTAACACACTTAACAAGTTATAATTCAATCCTTCAACATAGTAAACATTGTCATATGAAATCTTTTCTGTGAGTTTGATAGTCTCCTTTCCTTTTATCAAACATGGTGCATCATTACCAAACATTACACTATTTCCATTATCATAAGTTAATGTAATGAACTTACTTTTGTCTCCAATCATGTGATATGAGCATCCACTATCAATAATTCATTCATCATTCTTGTTCAAACAAGTCACAAGTGTAGTTGCCTCATCCTTATGAGATTCATCCTTCATTGTAACATATACAACTTCATCATCATGTTCATCAGAATCTTGTTCATCTGCAATGTAGCATGACTTCTTGCCTTTGTCTCTATAGTCTTTGCCATCATCTTCTCTTTTGTTTTTGTGCTTGTTTCGTTATATATAGTTCTCCTTTTGCATACATCTTGCAGCAATATGACCAACTTCATTGCAATTGAAACAAATGATGGGTAACTTACCTTTGAACTTTCCTTTGCCTCTGTGAAATCTACTTGCCAGTAGTGCTTCCAATTGTACAATGTTTTCTTCATTTGTGTTGTTGTCACTGGATGCATATTTTATCTTTCTTTTCTTCTTCTTCTACTTTACCTCCTCAAGTCATTCAATAATATTTTTTCTTTGAAAGATGATTCAATACTCTCTGGTTTGTAGGTGTCAAAATTAGATAGCTCAAAAGCAATGAGTCTACCTACCAGACCTTCAAGTGTTAGATCATTTCTTGGTATACATCTTAACTCTTGGATTGAGGAAACTCTAATGGCATAAATAGGTAGTAATGTCCTCAAGACTTTACTTAGCATAGTATCATCATCTATTTTACAAGTAGCACCTTTTATTGCACTAACAACTTATTTTATTCTAGCTACATATTGAGCAATATTGTCACCTTCTTCCACTCTCATGTCATCAAACTTTCCTCTAAGACTCTCTGACTTGGCTCTTTGAATATTTTTCTCTCCTCCATAAACATTAGCTAAGGCATCCCACATCTTCTTTGCACTGTCAAGATCTTTCATATCATCAAATTTAGCATAGCTTAGAGTAGAGGCAATCTCCAACATCACCTGATTGTGTTATCTTTTTTTCTTCATATCTTCAGCAATTAGGGCTCCTGTTGGATCAACATGCTCCATTGAAATGGAATATTGTGCATTATCTCCAAGTCCTCCAAGGTGTAGCTTCATCAAACTTTGCTATGTAGGAAAGTTATCTCTATTGAGCTTAGGTACTTCTCTTTTTGACATCTTGATCTTTGTGCTTCTAGTACCTTAAAATTAGTCCTCTTAAGTAGATGACTCTGATACTAATTGTTGAAATTCTTTTAAAATAACTAAGATTGAAGGTGAATCAGTTATTCAAGGTCTAGATGTACAAATAAAATTTTTCTCACAATTTAGTAAACCCATAAAACATTTATACCCATGCATGCATTCATTGTGTGTCAACTAAAATTTATATGTTACTGTCAAATCAACTTGCAGAAATGTAAAGCATGAAACACAACACATCCATCAACACATTTGACATAATGATTTAATGTGGAAACCCAATTTGGGAAAAACCACTAGTAACATGCTACTCCTTTTTCACTCTTCTGAAGTAATGCCCTATTCAACGCCAACCCTATTAAAGGTTATGATACACACTGTTAAATGTGACCCGATTAAGGGAATTCAATCACCCTATTAAAAGTGAGCCTTGTTAGAGGACTTTAGGCCATTCACTTGGAATGCCACCCTGTTGAAGGAATTTTCAATGACTGTTAAGTCAACCTTACTCCAAATAATTTACCCTAGACTGATACAATTGTTAGAAAGTAACAAAAGAGCTTTGATTTGATACAACTTACAACTTCACTTGTAGATTCCAAATTTTTGTTCAATCCTCAACTCTACTTGGCTTCCATTCTTTGCCAGTCTAATAGCTTGTTCACCCTTAAAGCATTCATCTTCTTAAGCCTTCTTGCTTAGTACGTCATTGCATACTCTTCTCTTGGGTCACTTGATGAAGCAAAACTCCTTTCTCCTTCTCCTTATCATATTCTTGCATTAAACTCTCTAACTCTTTTGCTTCATGACTAGACAGTCCTATGTACAAGAAATTAGAACTTTTCCAACTCATTATCCATCATCTAAATTAGGGTTTTTGATGGATTAGGTAGGATACAATGTATCTACCCCATATCTTGTCCTCTTTAGAAACTCCTCTGAGAATCTATTTGAATTCACCTCCAAAATAGTTTACATAAGATTTTGTGCCACCAGCTCATCAATACTATCTTCCTCCTGATTTACAAGTTCCAAGAAAATAAACATGTTGGCTTTTATTTGGAAAATATTTGATCTTTTTCATAATGCAACAGCTCGACATTATCAATCTTCTGATGCTTGGCACATACTACATCACTCGGCATCAACTGTAAAATTGCTCAACATCAACTAGATTTTATGGGTACCCAACATCTACTATCTTGCTTGACATCCACTACAATTTGCTTTCGCTCAGCTCCAACTCACTTTTTGCTCGAGTTGAACTAAATTTTCTCAGCACCTACTATCCACTTGGTCAAGCTTGGAAAATGACCTTTGTTTAACTTATTCTTCTAAACTTTCTAAGCGTAGCCAGCCATTTTGTAACCTAAATTAGATCATCAATACATTATATTATCACTATCTTAACTAATCATTGTACTTCATTACATAATAATAACTCAACCTTTCCTCTAGGTACTTGTCTTGCATCTTGTTGATCAAATCATCCTCATCAATCAACTAAGTGATAGTAATTGAAACATATAAGCAATTGTCTTACGAGAAAATAATAAGTTTGACATCAATGACACAACAATGATTGAAACACATAGTCTTCTTCAACAATCATTCTAATCAATGATCATTTCAATTAGATATCAACAGACTCTCCTACTTATCTTTTTCCCAATTGCTTGTCCATTTGAGTAATCTGAGCCTCCAATTGATGTATTTTGTTTCCTCTTTCCTCATAGGCCTCTAGTACCTTTTTAAATCTAGTAGTTAGCTCCAAAAATTTGTTCTTGTCCTTGGCAGTAACTGCCACTCCAAAATCTACCATTTATTTAGTCATCTGGGACAACTTTTCTTATCCACTTCTTTTGCCCTTTAAACAATAAGGCTACCTATTTGTTTAGAATATGAAATTTCTTGCATTCTACCTTTTCCTATTTTTTGGATTGACCACGTCACTAAATCTTGATGGCCATCACTATATTTTAACCCCTTTATGGGCTTGTAGGAGTTTCCCCCTCAGTTCTAAACTAGGTTTCCTTTGATTTCTTTACAGTATCAAAAATCATGACATTTGCAATATCCCATTCTAGTAATAATAAAACTCCAAAATCTTTCAACAACTACCTGCCTCCTTCAAGAATTGTTTGCACAAATTCCTCAATAAAATTTCCCTTAATATCCTCCTCTATTTAAGAGTCTTGCCTACCAAGTTACCTATTTTAAGCCTTTTGCACTTCTCCTAAAAATTGCTTATATTTTTTCTCCACAAAAATTGAGCAAATGCTCTTGATTTCATTAAACTCTCATCATCAATGATTTTTTTAAATATGTGTGCAACTAAAAGACCTATTTATTTACCTCTATAGTCTCCCATAGTGAGAGCTAATGTTCACATAGGAGGTTTTTAAGGCACTCCTTCTACATCTATAGCAGCTATAATAATAGCCTTTTCTCCTCCCAATTGTTTTAATTGTTCTCTTAGAAGCAATTCATTATTTATCGTGAGAGGAGATTTGGCAGGAGAATACACTTCAACTCAAGAAGAAGATCCCTATTCCAACTGTTTTTCCTTGGGAGTAGGTGCAGCAAGTGGGCTTTTAGAATCTTTTGTTTTGTAAAGAGCTACACGCTATACACTCTTTGCCACTATATACCTAGCCTTTCTTTGTAATGTATATTGGTCTGGGTTTATAATTAATCTGTTAGCCAATCTATTTTTCACCTCAGTGGCCTTGCCTAGATATATTTGGGTAAAATTTCCTTCTTCTCATTCAAAGTTTGCATGAACCTAACAAAGTTATCCATCAACATATTAATCTTTGCACCATAGTATTTTTTATCAACAAGGGGGTCATAATCCTACTCACACACATTTATAAAATCCAAAACCTTACTATACACTTTCCATTTTTCTTTTCTAACTTCATGCTAACTTTAGGAAAATATACAAGATGTCTCTAGGCTTTGGCTTTTTTTCTTTCCCTAAATAATTCATAAAATCCCTTTGGGTCTACAAAGAGAGAATGTGATTGATCCATCTAATATTTTTCTAGAAACTTTTCCAAATGCCTCCATCCCTTTTGGACAATGAAAAAATTATGCACAATAGTAATTTGGGGAAAGAAAGTACCTTTGGATTTTCCCAACAAATCTCTGTCTTCCACTAATCCTATATACCACAAGAGCTCTATGATTCCTACCTTGAAAGGCACTTGATAGGGTAACTCATGTGGTTTTCCAAGAAAACAATAAACTTTGAATACATTAGACACTACATATGGGATGATATCCCCAATCCTAGCTTGCCTTCAATTCTTTTATATGATCCTTTGGTATGATCAGCTCCAATAGTGATTGAGGTATCCTAGGGCTATATCTAACAAGTAGCATTCTAAGTTTGGAGGCAGAGTATCTATCAAATATAACAAAGCTAACATCAGTCACCTCCCATGTCATATTTGAACTCCACAATTGGACAAGGAGCCTTTCTACATCTCTTTCCAATTTTAATTTTATTTCTTTAGAGAAAAAGGTAACTCCTTTATACAAACATATGTACATCAACATGGAGTACCGGCAAAAAGGCTTATTAACTTTAACCTTAGTTATGCCCATTAATCCAATATGAATCTCTTCTTCCAAGAGAGTAGAAAAATAAAAACCATACTGTAGTTTTTGTGCAATGATAAATACAATAAAGCCTAGGATGTGGTCTTGCTCATCCATTCCAAAAATTCTCCAAAGAGAAAAATATAGTATTTTCTCAACAATTGTTGTGGGGTATTCGGTGTAACCAACGGTAATTGTCCTATCTTGACAAAATGTTCTTGTAGTGGTCCTCCCCTCAAATATACCCTCTGTGTATCATAGCTATCCTACAGATCATCCATGTCTATTTTCTCATGCACTGCATGGTTAAGGTTTAACTTGAAAACCTCCCTAATCAATTCTGGTGAAACCCTATAAAGATTATCACTAGCATGATTCTTTACTATCCTAGTTATTGGATCATACTTCTTTGACATGACTACAAGTAAGTCATCATCAAAGAAAACTCCTTGGATAATTAAGTTACCAATATCAAATTCTCATACATTATTCATTGGTGTCAAGTTTTCTTTCTACAAACCATTTACAAAAAGGCTCTAAACCCCCGATAGATATCTCAAATATCTTAACCAGTTTGCTTTGTCATTAAACCCCTCACTAATCAATAAACTAGGGTTCTTCAGTATGAATTATTTTCCCCTAGAAAGTTCATTTATGGATTGGAGTATTTGTTTTAAAAAATCATCATGCACAACCCTTTTTAAGTAATCCACTTTCCTTGAGAAATTCCTTCATGGTGGCATTTTGAACAATTATCTTACTATGGGTATATTTTCTCAATCAACTAGAAAGTCAAATAGTTACCCATTTTCCTATTTATTTTTCTAAAAGACCATTTGCAGAAACTCAAAACCCTTAGAAAACACTCCTTTAGCTTTGGATATCTTCACTCTATGAGAATTCTACAACTTTAATGTTCAATAATAAACAATCAGAAGCCTTATTACAAGTTTAGCCTCACACAAAATAACATTGACCAATATTAATGTCCCAACAGTCATATTTCATGTAGCAATACAAAATTTAGTCATTGATCTTCATAAATCAGAAAACTTAGCTTTAAAACCAAATGCTTGCAATACACTTTTGTGAAACTAACCATGTGTCAACAAGGTGCTTCCCTACATTACATAAAATTTGAGCAATTTCAAATTGCGGGAAAGTGCCAATCATCGATCTCCAAATGATTGACTTCCATCTCAGCATTACCTGGCAACCTTTGGAATAATTGACCCCATAGCCACATATCACAAAGTCACTTCCTCACATTCCATAAAACTCAAGCATCTTCATAAACTAGGAAAGCACCTTCTATCGATCTTCTTAAGATCGACAATTCCTCCAAATTTTCTTCATGGAAAGCCTAGTTATCAACAATAGCCAATGAAATGAAGTGAACCTGCCAAGTGCTCTGACACTTTTCTAATTGTTCTGACACCATTCCAACTTTGTATCCCACAAGAGAAATAACCTCAACAATTCCATGTGTCATGTAGGTACTTCCCTACATTCCATAAAGGTTGTTCATTTTCATATTATGGGAAAGTGCACACCATCGATCTTTCGATGATCGACAATGCAACAACTCCTTTTTACTTTAATCCAAGCTACCAATTTTATCCAATGAAATAGCTCCAAATTTCCACCATGTCCTAACAATATTCTAACAATTCTAAACCATTTTGGTAGGTCTACTTTTTGTGACTCATAAAGGAAATGACATCACACATGCTACATGTCACATAGGCGCTTCCCTGCATTCCATAAAGCTTGATTATTTTCACAAAGTAGTAAAGCATCTATCATTGATTTTATTTTGATCAATGGTTTGACAAGATAGACCACACCAAGGTTATAAAATTTTCAAAAGAACACTAGTGAGGCAACTTAAGGTTGAAACCATGGTTAAAATAAAGGTTAATAGTAAAAATGATTTTTGGGAAAGTATTTTTAAAAAAACATGAAAACATTTGGAATAAATATTTTTTAGGGCAACAAACTTCCCACATATTTTTAAAATAAATCAATGCTACACCATTTTTTGAAATCTAGGGCACAAATAAGTAAGGGTTTCATGAAATTTGAGTATTTTTACCTAGGGAAAACTAGTTTTAACATACATGTAATTCCTGCCAGTAGTTTTCTTTTATGTTTTGATTGCCAAACACTTTTATGCTGATTTTACATGTATTGATTAGTTTTAAAGATATTGGATTTATAGTTTTATGATATTAGTTCATGACTTGGATTAGTGTTGATTACTTGATTGATTATATTTCATGTGTTGTTTAATGATTGTGGTTACTAGTGCATTAATGATTCTTTAATGATTCATAATTAATAAATGATATTTCTTTCATAGCAATGTGAGATGACGTTGTTTTTTATTAGATAAATAGGTTTTATAGGGAACTTGAAACCCGAAAGTTAGTACATAAGAAGGCTGATAATAAGCGTGACAGCCCAGCCAAAAAAGTATAAGTTCAAAGGCTGATAATAAGCATTAAGCCCAACCAAAGGAAAGAGTACTGAGAAAAGACCAGGAAAAGGAAACAATCAAAGCCACAGCCAAAAGCCAGAACAAAAAGCCAAAAGACAGCGATAAACAAAAGAACAGGCAAGAGTTATTCCTCATTCTTTCGCTCCGGATCATGCATCACCTAAGCAGCCTCAAAGGCCTGTTGATTCTCCTCTGTTTCCATCTGTTGTGCCCTTTGATTCCCCTGGTCCCAAGCAGGAGTGGAGTTGTTCTTCGCAGGGTCATCCTCTATTTTGGCCTCCTCCCTGTCATTTCCATCCTCATCATCATGCATTTCTCTATCTTTGATCCATCCCATGAGAGAGATGATGTTGTTGTTGATGGAGCTTAACAAGGAAAACATCTTATTTGCAAGGTTGTGATTGTAGTTTTCTAGATTGTGTATCCTCTGTTCCACGGGAGTGAGCCTATTAGTCGAATCCGTCCTCCTGTTGGCATTCATTCCTTTCCTTGTTGCCTCAATGTGTTTCACCTGGTCTTTAACCTCCTCAAGCTCATGGAAAAGCCATTTGATTGATCTAAAATTATCAATCATGTTGTTGCGAGCATTATTTAAAAGGTTCATCCCTGTCTCCCTAGCTCTGTCCAAAATAGCCACAATCGCTGAATCAATTAATTCTTCTACCCACTGCTCTTCTTGATTATCCACGAGGATTTGGGGATTCATGGCCTCCCTAAAGATTCCCATTTTGGTGGTCTTGACATTGAAGTTGATCCACACTTTCCTCCTATCATTGGTCTACACTTCCCCTTCCCCATACCCAACTTTCTCCTCTTTCTGCTCAGGGTGGACATGGACAGGAGAAAGGGGCAGCACAAACGCCTCCTCATATTGAGATCACACATCCTCCAGACTCTCCCTCTTGCGCTTCTTCCTTCCACTATCCTCCTTTGTTTCCTCCTGCGTCTCCTTCACCACCTCCCCAGACTCCAGACCCTCCTCTTCATCATTACTTCCCTCCTCAACCTTCTCAGCCTGCTTCTGCCCGAGATCCCTAGGGCTTTTTCTGCTTGGGGTTATGGGGAGGGGGATTTTTTAACATGGTAAGTCGCAGCTTTCCCTGAAGAGGAGATCTCGCCTTTCTCAGAATTAAGGCTCTAAATATCATTCGAGTCAGAGGAGTAATTGGAGCTTCCAGACTCCACAATCTCTATCTGGAGGGGGCATTGTTAATAGTCTAAGCTTTGAAGTGCTCATGGATAAGTAGCAGTAGCCCCTCATGCAAAGCCGAGTTTGCAATGGGCTTCTTTTTGAAGCTATCCATCGCCTTACTCATAGAGGTTAACAGATAAAAAGGGAAAGAAATTTTGGCTTTCTTTCAAAAATGATTTAAAATAACAAAGTGGTGGGTTCAAGCTCTATCAAACTTTGGGTCCAAAGTGATATACTCAATAATAGCTTTCAGAACATACCTCCACCGCTTCTTCATGGAGTCAGGGACATAGTAGGTGTCAAGTTTTATCAACGCTTTCAATTCCTTCTCACTCTCCACAAAATCCCTAATCGCATTGGTTGAGAGCTTCTTATCCCTGAAGAATTTGAAACCTTTGATAGGGATCTCGGTGACAGCCGCGATCACCTCCTCCGTTATCCAGAAGTTGATCTCATTCACCTTAACCCTGCCATCTTTCTAGGACCCCACCATACTATTGGTCACCTCCTGATCAAAACTGTGCAACTTCATGAGATACTTGGTTACCCCACCCTCATCCAGCTTTTCCCAAACTTTCGGCTGGCTTCTCCATTTCTCAAAGTCCCCCACCGGCTCCTTTCTGCATCTCTCGCCCACCATCTCCGCACACTGCACACCCACTTTACTCATAAGCTCTTCACTGTGAGACTAGAATGGATCACCGAGATTAAGAAAAGAGCAGAGAAAATAACTCTGTTGTTGCCCCTGAAACAATTGCAATAAACAACCCACAAAGCGTGGCAATTAATCAATGATGGATATCTGCATTTACGAATTCCCAATCTTCTATTATGAAAAGTACCCATATATCTTAACCCTTTCATATTCATAATTACAACTTGATATCCTCCGTACTTCCTTGGATTTTATCCAAGTCGATCTGACACTTGACGTCCGCCGGCAACGAAGTTCCAGGAAGCCAAGTCATTTTTTGGTCTGTGCCAACCCCTATATTTGACAACCTGTCGGCAACCGGGTTTGCTTCTCGGAAAGTATGGGTGACGTGGAAATTTTTGAATTTGGCAAGGGTCTCTCTAGTCTCATTAATAAGATTTTCAATCATCCAAGATGGATACGAATTTCCATTGATGCACTTAATAATGTTATTCGAGTCCCCTTCCAGCCATAAATTGGTGACCCCAATTTCAAAAGCCAGTTTAACAACATTGCACGCGAGGTTGGCTTCTGCAAAATGATTTGTTTGGACACCCAACGGGAGAGCGAAAGTCGCAATATTGTCTCCATTTTCATTTCTAACCACACCTCCACTACCCGAGGATCCAGGGTTTCCCTTAGAGGCTCCGTCGAAGTTGGCTTTGTGCCAGCCTTCAGTGGGGAGGATCCACTTGGCTTCCTATCTTTTTCTCATTTTGTCTTTTACCTTCTCCTTTTTCCTGCCTCCTGTCTCAAAAGCTCCCCCCTTCCTCACAGAAAAATTTTCCTTTATGTTATTGAAGATCTTCCTTCCAACAACCAAAGTCGGCTCCTCCCTGTCTCTGAAAATTTGGTTGTTTCTCTCCTTCCATATGCTCCAACAAAAATGGGGCAGGAGCCAAGAGCTGATTTCCTTCAAGACAGACCCATTTAACATACCTTGTCATTGGCAGAAAAAGTCCAAGAGGTTGGAAGGGATGCACCAGTTGTGGTCAAGGTCCTGGGTGAGGAAGTCCCAGACTGTCCTGGAGTAAGAGCAAAGAATGAACAAATGATTGCCTGTCTCTGACTCATCTTTGCATAAAACACATCTTTTGCGCATGATGTGACCTCTTTTAATGAGATTTTCCTAGGTGAGATTTTTTTCTTGAAGTGCCAACCAAAAAAACATGTTGACTTTTGGCATTAGGCTCAGGAGCCAGGCCCTCGACCAAGAGGGGGACACTTTTGTACTCCATAAAGCAGAGTACCTAGAGGCAACTAAATAGAGCCCATTGGCATTATCCCTCCAAACCAGTTCATCCTTGTTGGTGCTGAGGGATAAGGAATTAAGCATGATCATAATTGGTTTAAGGTCCTCTGAAATAATAGAAAGGTCTTTCCATCCCTGTTCAGTCTTGTAGTTGCTGACTTTGTGCCCAAAAAGGTTGATGCAATCATTAGCCCAAACACCATAGCTAGGGTTATTAATGAGGGGGCCCTGAGAAAGCCAGCTGTCTGACCAGAATAGAATGTTCTCCCCATTTCCTAGCTTCCAGGAGAACTTAGAGTTAGCCAAATCCTTGGCTTTTAAGAAGACATTCCAAACAACTGAGCCTCTAGGCATATCCTCACTAAAAAGAGTGAACTGAAAAGAGGACCTTTTTATATACTTGTTCAGCACAGTGTCTCTCCATTCCCCCGTGCTACTAAAGATGCGCTAGATTTTCTTTACCAAGAGGGCCTTGTTGATATGAGTGAGCTTCTTGATTCCCAGACCACCATTCTTTTCAGGGAGACAAACTTTGTCCCAAGCAACAAGGGGGTACCTTTTATTCCTTTCAGTTCTCATCCATAAAAAATCCCTTTGGATTTTCTCCATCCTCTCAGCGTATTTTTCGGGTATGGTGAAAAGGCTCAGGGCATATATTAGCAGGTTTTGAAGGATGGATTCAACTAGTTGACATTTTCTAGCTTGGCTGAGAAAGGCTCCTTTCCAGCCAACCAGCTTCTTACTGAACCTATCCAAGATGCCATTCCAGAACGAATCAGAGGGGGAATGTACCCAAGGGGAGACCAAGGTAGGTAGAAGGAAGCTTCCCCACCTGACATCCCAAGATTCTGAGACTCTCTGTTATCTTCCCTTCGGAGTGTTGATAAAGAAAATAGAGCTTTTGTCCCAATTGATGAGCTGCCTCGACCCTCTGGAATAAGTGTCCAAAGTGTCTTTCAAAGCCTTGGCCTCCCTAACTGAAGCCTCTCCTCCCATAATGGTATCATCAAAAAATCTCTGATGTGTGAAGGGGGTGCATTTGGAAGAAGGTTTAAGGCCTTTGATCCTTCCTTCTTTCTTTTTCTTCTCCGTGAGTCTACCAATACATTCCGCCAAGATAATGAAGAGAATCGATGATAGAGGATCCCCCTGACGAAGGCCTCTAGTAGGTTTGAAGAAATCAGAGGGGGATCCATTCACTAAAACAGCTAGCGAGGGGGTGGTGACCAGCTAGGAAATTAGCTTGCAAGATTTGACATCAAAGCCAAAAGCCTTCAACACCAACTCCAAAAAGGACCAATCCACCTGATCGTAAGCTTTAGACATGTCAAGTTTGAGTAACATCCCTTCTCTCTTACCAGCTTCCATTGAGTGAATCACTTCATGCACCATGATAATCGAATCTAAAATCTATTTGCCTGGGACAAAACCAGATTGTTGTCGAGAGATCATCAGGGGGAGAAGCTTAATTAGCCTCAAAGTGAGCACCTTCAAGATGATCTTATAAAACGAGTTACATAAGCTGATGGGTCTGAACTTATCCAAAGTGTCAACCCCTGGCACTTTGGGAATAAGAACTAAGAATGTGGAGTTGATTTCCTTCAGAATGCTTCGAGCTCCAAAGAACTCCTGAACTGCCTTAACAACATCCTTCATAATGGCAGGCCAGTACATTTGGAAAAAGAAGGTAGGAAAACCATCAGGTCCAAGCAATTTATCTGCTAGAAGAGAAAAAAGAGCTTCTCTCACTTAAGAATTAGAAGGAATGGCCTGAATCAGATTATTATGGTGCGGTTGGAGGATCTGAGGGATACAAGAGACAATGTCATCTTGGTCCACCATATAGAGAAAAGGATCCCAAGAAAGAAGGGAGGAGAAGGAAGAGACAACTTTAAGTGAAATATCATCTTCCTTAGTCAGCACACCCTAATCTTTCTTCCAGCCAGAAATCCTGTTGTTAGCTCTATGTTTAAGAGTGGATAAATGGAAGAACTAGAGGATAATGTGAGATGACGTTGTTAATGATGACTATTTCATATTCATAATCATGCATTGTTATACCTGAGCATTTGATGTTTGACTTGTGATTATTATGATACTCACCCCATACTTGCATGTGTATGGTGCGCGTATTTATTTTATCTTTCTATTTGATTCGGTTAAGAGAGGGAGTCATGGTTACTAGCTAGTTGGAATCTACATGATGTACCACTCCTTGACATTGTCTATTTAGTTTAGATATATTTATATACATATGTTGGAAATAATCAAGACTAGCTAGGTTACTAAGAGGGGAGGGGTGAATCAGTAACCTCAAAAACTTTAAATCAATTCAATACTTGATCCATTCATCATTCATTCATCTAATCTACTGTATGCATGAGAAAGATAAACATTTATAACACATGAACACAAAATTTTGGTGACCCAGAAACCTTCCAAATAGAAAGTAAAACTAGGGTGGGGATGATACCCACAAAACTTTGCTACTAGAGTATGAAATTAGCCTGTTAGGACTTACATTGATCACTTCTAATGATATACCCTGTTAAGAGAAATTTGGACTACTAGATCCACCTTGTTAGAGGATTTACAAACATACAATGAAGTATGCACTCTGTTAGGAGATTTATACAGAAATTGTTAAGTCTACCTTGTTAAAGGGTTTACAAAACTGATTCACCTGTTAGGATGAAACAGTGGATCTACTTACAACTTGATTACTGATTAGATCCTTAAAGTATAGATCATCTCTTGTGACTAATGAATCTTTACTGCTCCTTGTAGACCTTGCTGAATACTCTGCTCTGCTACTAATTTGCTTTTATTCTTCTCAAATAATTTACATGTCCATTCCTTAAAACATATTCATGCATTGCAAATGATATAATACATTACATATATACCATTCCAATAATTACAATTGTAAGGTTGGCCAAAACACAAGTGAACAAAATATTACTGAGTCGGCCAAACAGTAGAAACCTCAAGTTCTTCAAGCTGACTTGGTAACCTTCTGATACTCAACATCCACTGCATTACTCGAAATTGTCATGCACTCGGTAGAAGTAGAAGCTCAGTCCATACTAATCACACAATGTAGCTTGGAACTCGGTAACCATTGGAGACTCGGTAGACATAGTGTCACTTGGTAAAAACTGAATCCTTCGTTTACCTTGCTTTTGCTCGGTAAACACTACACATCCATCACTCAGTAAACACTACACTTCCATCACACAAAATAATGACCCAGTAGACACTGTGAAGCTCGGTGAACACTATAGGCTTGGTAGATACTGCAGGACTGCACACTCACTCAGTAGCTTCATGAATGCTTGGTATGAACTGCTAGACTGCACACTCACTTGGTAGCTTCAGGAATGCTCAGTATGAACTACTTAAGTGATGAACCTACAAGGTAACCACTGAATGCTCAGTATACATTGTAGACTGAGTGATAAACTCGGTAATCATTCATAATCGAATAAGTGTTGTCATTAATGATAAATATAATAAAATGCGAATAATATATACATGCTCGTCTTTTATGTAGGATGTAGGTATCGAGCATTGACTTCCCTGAATCTCCAAGATGAGTGTCCCCTATTACAAATATTCAAATGGTGAGAATGAAAAGATAATGATCAAGTCTAATCCCAGACATAGCCTAAATACTTGTCTTGCAAAGAGGACTTGTAATTGACAATCTACCCTTTTTAAAACCTAAGAGTATTTTGTGTATATGTGGTTTGATTCTTGCTTTGGTTGATTTTCCTTATGCATTTCTTAAGGTTTGACTTAGTGATTTGCCTATTAGACTAGTTATTTATAATTCTTGGATTGATCATTGATATTGATTTATCAAATGTGATTTAATTTTAAAAAAATGGAAAAATATTACAATAGGACGAATTTTCATTATTGTGATTAAATAGATTTTTGGCTAAATTAAAAGACTCAATTTAAAAGTCCTAATTTTAGAAAACTATGATTAAAATGATTTAAAAATTAAATATTAAATATTCAACTCTAATTATGGTGTAGCATTATTATTTAATTAATAAATATTTTAAAATTAGTGGCATTTAAATAATGCACTTAAATCATCTTTATTAATTAAATAATAAATAAATTTCTTTTTATCAAATTTCTTTAAAATGAAATGTTGAGAAATAATTTTAAATGTTATAAAAGAATATTTTCTATTAAAAGTATATTATTTGTGCATGAAAGGAATAATTATATAAACTAATTGTAATTAAGAACTAGTTGAGACAAAAACCCTAAAAAGTAATTAGAGTTCTATATTATAGGGTTTTCGGGTCATTATTGCACACTTAGGTTTTGTGGAGAAAATTTTGGATTGGGGAAAAGAAAAAATTTCTGGTAGCTTGAAGGGTTTCATTTCAGCAAAGTTTTTCAACAAGTTGCCATATTATTAGCATCCGCGTAAGGTAGGGTTTGCAAAACCAAGGCTGAAAATTTTATTTCAAAAGATCTACTGGCTTCATGTTTTTTGGGTGCTTGAATCCTATTTATTATTCTGGATTATTTTCCTAGATCTATATGAATGGAATTAGAAATTTTAATTATTTCTATAGAAGAAAATTTAGAGAGAAAATGAATTTATCTAACTAGGTTTGATTAGGATCAAATTAAAATCTATCTTACAATTTGTTCTATTGAAAATCCATTCATTTGTATTTAAAAAATAAAAATAAAAAAATAAAAATAAAAATTAAAAATTGACTAACTAAAAATTATACTCAGATCTGTATGTATACAGATTTTTTTATATTTATAAAACTTTTTATAAAAATAATTTAAAAAATTAGAAAAAACCTTTATAATTAAAAAAAATGTAATAAAATATCAACACACAAAAATTGTCATTGGGCGAAAGTGGGACTTGTGCCAACATGTCACAACCTCCTTTAGTGATCAACATGCTTTGAGGAGACCTGTATTTAGGCTTGCCTTAAATGCAACCTAGCCCTTTTAACTTTTTTTTCACGTCTTAATAGTTTTCTTTTTTCTAAAGGAGAGTTAATGTTTAGGAATATAGGTAGGGCACGTGAGCTTTGGGTATGTCTTTATTTAGTTATAAATGAGTTTTTTTATATTTAGTTAGTTATAATATTAATTATTTAAATTATATTTAATACTTTTTAAATTGTTAAAAAGTAATAAATTTTAATTTATGATTCTTTTAAAATATAATTTTTTTATAATTAGAAAAATAGAAATTTAAGACATGAATTTTAAAGTTTATTTATATTTATTAAATTAATAACTATGGTTAATAATAAGTATTAGATATTTTATTTTTTTATGATATTTGTTAGTTGGAAGCTTTTTTTTTTTTAAATCGAGTTATTTATATTTTCATCTATGGATTTATGAACAAGTAGTTTCTTATGTAAAATATTATTGTTTTATCATTTTATGAAGAACCATGTTTGAAGGTTTAACTAAACCTTGAGATTGATTTGGCAAAAACATGTGACTGCACTTTGTATTCTTTGTGTTTGTTTATTGTCTCATGGTTTTGTTTCGTAAATGGTTTGAGTTGGTTAGATGGCCTAATAGGATGTACACCAAAGGTTTTTTTGTTTTCTTTTATTATGTGTATATGATTAGATGTCATGATGCATTTTATGCTTCAAATAAGACTTATGTTCATGAGATTTATTTTAATGAGTAATTATTGTTTGCTTAGGCTGGGAGAACCAACTTGTTTTCAGGTTGCCTGTGAAGGAACCAAGTTTGATCTTTATGGGTGTTGTGGTATGGGACACAACTATATTTTATGTTCTTAGGAGAGGTTTTCTAGGTACATGTCTTTGGGAGTGGCTTGCAGTAGGGGTCCAAGACCAGAAGTGGTTAGTGCCAAGGTAACCTATTGTTAGTTATCTAATAAGTGATAATCTAGTAATTAATATTTTGGGAAACATACTAAAAATATAAGTTAGAGATATTGCCTCGCCCATGCCTTGAGTGCGTGTATAGACTAAGGATGGGAATGGGATGATAGTATGACTAGTTTGCCTCGTCTCTTTGAGAGCATTTTTTGGTTCCACGTGTTATGTTGAGGGTCTGAGGTTTAGAGTAACCAATCTAGGGTAACCCAACACTTGAGGTTTTGGGGTCTATTGAGAGATCATCCCAAGGTAACTCAAGTAGTTTGACCATGTGATGACACTCCCTAGAATGTAGCTCGAGTCTCCTATGTAAATTTTGTTTGTACCTTCGGTGGTGTACTTATTGTTGGATGTGTTTATTGTGGTTATTTACTTTCATTGATGATGATTGGTGATTCATAGATGATATAAGTTTGTCATGTGGTCCTTGACTTGAGGTGGATATCTTTCATTGACTTTATCTTATGATTTTGGTGATTTGATCTATTCTTGGGTTCCTAAGCGGGGCATTACATTTGGTAACAGAGCCTAGTTTCAACATTGGGAACTCTAGGCATATTGTGCACCATCACTTGAGCAATTAGTAAACTTGCAAATTTGTTAAAACAACAAACTTATTGTGACATCAAAATTGAGACCAAATAGTTGAACAACAAACTTTGAAATGATACAATTTCTAAACATGGAACTAAAAACTTATAGCACTTTCTAGATTCTTGCTTTATGCCAGTAAGTTATGACGTTATGTTTATGATGGATTCTTAGATGTCATTCTTGTGTTTGGGTGTTGTAGGAAAGATGACTTCTAGTTCTAGATCTATTGCCAGGGATCGTAGCTCAGGAAATGGTAGAATTCAT
This sequence comes from Cupressus sempervirens, assembly GCA_028749045.1. NCBI lineage: Eukaryota > Viridiplantae > Streptophyta > Pinopsida > Cupressales > Cupressaceae > Cupressus > Cupressus sempervirens. The sequence goes on from CM053788.1 coordinate 191,679,828, forward strand.
GGGAGAGCTATTCACCTTAGCCCTTCCTTGGTTCATTTAGGGGACCCTATTGAGGAAGAGGTTAGAGGAGAAGATAGTGTTAAGAAATGTGTTGAGCTAGAAGGAACGATCACTAGAGACTTGGTCAAGGAGATCCTAGAGTGCTTACCTTTGTAGAATAGAGCTCATCATTTAAAGCATGCAGAGAGAGATAGGTCCAGGAGTCCTAGAGGTAGGAAACTTGAGAGCAAAAGGTAGTTCAGCTAGTCCATGAAGATCAAGGACCTACTACAAGTCAAATTCAAACCTTTCAATAGAGAAGGTACTAGATATGATGTTGAGAATTGGTTGATCACACTAGATAGGTTCTTTTCCATGCATTACTTTTAGTCCAATGTCAAAGAAAGATATGCCATCACCCACTTAGAGGTATTACAACAGTTTGGTGGAATATAGAAGAGAAGAAACTTGGGATAAATATGCAGACTGTCATGTGGGAGTTATTCCTTTAACAATTCTATGAGCAATTTCTATCAAAGAAATGACAACAATAGAGGGTAGATCAATTTCATGACTTGAGACATGGTACCAAGACTATGGTGGAGTATGAGCATAAGTTCTTTGAGCTTATGTATTATGTAGGAGTTAGTGATAGCTCACCATTGATGGTCCAACATTTAATTAGAGGACTTATTGCTAACATCATTAGGGGTGTTAAGGTTTTCCAACCTAAAACCCTTAGGGATGCAATATTGTGAGCTACTTTGGTTGATATGAGTGTGACTTTGTGTCAAGGTGGCCTATTAGGTGTTTAGGCTATAAGGTAATCTTATTCAGGAGCATCTAGGGATAACTAGTCTTAGGGATCTAGAAGTTCTAAGAATCCTCCTAACTTCTCTAAGGGTAATTAGAATCAGTAGGGAAGAAAGTTCTTCCATGGTAACAGTGGTGGTTCATAGTCAAGGAACTATCACAACTAGCAGTATAGTATGTGTGTATATAGGAAAACCTCAGGAGCATGCATAAACAAGAAAATGTTAATTGTAACATGTGCATATGAAAACTTAGGAACGAATGAAAATTACAACTAAAATCAACTTAAGTTTAACAACTTATGCAACCACAAATAAAAAGTCCTCACATAACCTCAAAGCAATTCAATAAGGGCACCCATAAGAGTCCTTTTTGGTGTGCTCAAGTGTGAGGGATGTAGATGTGCTCTCTCAAACACAACTTTTGAATCCCTTGAATGATATATGATATGAAAAATGAGATGAGTGAATCTAAGACTATAGAAATGGAGAATACCTTCAAAAAATGGCTATGAGTGAGCCAATCCTCAAAGGATTCTAGAAGTGAGATGGAAATGCAATGCAAGAAAGAAATCTATAACATCACACTACCATGAAAGCTAATGCAAACTAGAAATCTAAGTAATGCAAACAACTACCAAAGGTTAATTCTAAGCATAAAAATCTCTAAAAAGCCCTAGAATCATAATAGCATGATAACAATGCAAATGAGGGAGATGATAAATGCTTGAGACAATGGCTCTATTTATAGGTTTGAGAGAGACCTTGGGGAGGTGACATCCATGTGAGATCCACGTAGGTGCCACAAAGGAGATGCTTGGGCTAAGGAGACAAGTCATGCAAAGCTCAACATTCAAAGTTTTCTCACACATGTGTGAGCAACCTTAAGGGAAGCAGTGGGGGAAAATGGTGTAAGAGGTGTGAAAGGTTTCTCACACATGTGTGAGCGCACACTTAGGAGCTAAAAGGGGTTTAGAAAGGTGCTTAAGATAAATAAATGGGTTTAAGTAATGGGTAGGCTTAGAAGGATGAAAGTGATGGGTGTAGACTAGGTTTTAGGATAATTTTAAGACTAAATTAAATAGGATTTAATTTAATAATAGGATTAGGGAATTTAATAGAATGGAGAGAATAAATAAATAGGATTTATTTAAAAGGAGATTTATCGAGCACTATGCATTAAATAAATTTAATACATTAGGAAAGTGAACCTATTTAATTAAATAAGTAGAAGAATATGACAAATATAATTAATTAGTAAATAATTAACTATAATGTAAAAAGAAATATTAAATGAATTAATACAGTTTTTAAGACAATTTTAAGTGTCTACATTTTGCCCCTCTTTGATGTGATGTTAGGACGACATTATATCAAAGAAAATATAATATAATTTTCCCCAGAAAGGATAGGAGGCTTAGGAGTGGTATCAAAGTGATGATAGGGGAGAAGGGTGCCCCCTCATGAAAATAGGATAAGAAAAAAAAATTGGACAATTTTTGAGAAAAGGTCTTTAGAAGAAAAGAATAGGGAAGAAAAGAGGATAAATGAATACTTTGCATGACTCAAGGATAAACAAGGGTGTCAATCAACATGCCTAAGGAAAGGACACCAGCTCAAAAAAGAAGCCTTCGAGGGCCTATATAAGCCTCCAAGGGGCTCAAAGAAGAGTCATTTGCGCACCTAGAGAGTAGAGAACTAGAGCAAAAGATGGATCATATCGACAGACTGCAACTTGGACAGCATGTTTGAGAACCCCAAAGATTAGCCAAGATGGGCTCACCGGTGAGTCATCTATCTTGCCTTGTAAAATTTTTGATTTTATCACTTAGATAGAATTTATGACACATTTATGGGCCCAAAAACTCAGTCAAGGCAGAGATGATAGTCTCTATCCTATCGTTGTCATCTTTGCCCTATCATCTGTGTAGATGACAAAACAAGGACTAAGAGGTCTACAAAAATGACAGGATGCATCATGTCTTCTTTACTGACAACAAAGGAGCGAAAAGGGGGGTTAGAGTTGGGGTGAAAACAACGATCTCTACATTATCATCTCTGCAGATGACAATCGGGCAACCACCAAGAGGAGTCTGGCATCTACGCAGCCGCTGGAGATGCTGAAGTGACATCTCCATTGTCAGTCATCTTCACTGATTAGCATCTACATCGATCAGCATCTTCGCAAATCTATGTATGAGTCAATTCATTTCTTTTTTGATTGGGACAAATTAGTGGAGAACATGGGAGGATGCGTCATATTGGGGGTAGCATAAGATAGAGGAAAAAAATCATGTGCACGTCTATGCTATAGATGGAGATGATGGTATTTCGATCGCGGGAGCACTATTCGGTGACCATGGTGCTAGGGGATAGATTGACCAAGGAAGAGTGGGGACACATTAGACTATGTGGGCTAGAGCATGTCCACGAGTGGCTAGATTTAAGAGCTCATTCAACACAACTTTCAACATTGATTGAGTGGTGGCATACACTAATGTTGAGTTTCCATCTACCTACTAGAGAGGTGACAGTCACCTTGCTGGATGTGTGGTGGATTCTACAAGTGTCGACCTATGGGATGTACCTCAAGTATGTGCTAGAGGGTGTCAATCCCTATCTATGAGAGTTCTTTGGGCGTCGATGGTAGAGGTTGTCGATACAGAGATCATGGCTGACATGGAGAGAGGTACTAGAGCAAACTGCCATGACTTGCTTTGTACCTTGCTTCACTGATATGGAGGATGGTACCAAACCATGTTGGGCATGGATTTCCTATTGGGTGGATATGGGTGCTAAGCAAATTATTATAGGTGATGGTGCAGTCTTTTGTTGGGATCAAACCATCTTAGCGTAGTTGTACCATGACCTGCACATGTGTGCCTACAGGGCATAGAAGACCATGGGTCCAGGGATGACACTACTCATGGTATGGTCAGGGGAGCATATAGGTTTCACACGACCCATTACCAGATAGGAGACTCGGTAGCTTGGTGAGCCATTTGCATGCCAGTACAAGCCACCTATCTAGTACACCTCCATAGAGTCTATCAATTTTTGGATTAGGTGCCTTAACAAGATCATTATGTTCGAGAAGACACCATATGACAGTGTGGAGCGATGGGGCGGTGTCCTAGCACTTGGGGGAGAGGATGATAGCGAAGATTAGAAATACCTCCCATATACATAGACAGACTACTGGCTGATCAAGCAGACCATGAACGTCATTCTAGATTCATATGAACTGAGACATCAGAGGAGGGTTCCATCAAAGTGTTTTCGAAAAAGTGTATCACCTAGAATAGTATATTGGGCAATGTGATGGATGAATTTTTTGCTTTGATTTGTGGAAAGGATTATGGGGATGGTTTTGTGACGAAGGCAGGAAAAAATGTTGACGTACCATGGAGATTCAAGACTGACAATCTGACACACAAGCTCTGAATTAATTTTCTCATAAGCATGAATAAGCAGATTCTCAACAAGAAACTCACACTTAGGACTATATTCAGACATGACAATCATTAAATAAATAGTGGCCATAGCATCTATTGCTTTGTTATTAGTCCTTGGTATCTGTTGAAAGACTATCTTTGTGAAGTGTTGTTTAAGATCTTGAACTATCCTGTGATATGGCAACAACTTTTCATCCTTTGTTTGGTATTCATCTATGACTTTTTTAATGACCAATTGAGACTCGCAAAAGACAAAAAGGCTCTTTATATTCCATCTGATAGCTTGATGGAGCCCTATGACTAAGCCTTCATACTCAGCAATATTGTTTCTGCAAGGGAATGAAATTTTATAAGACTTAGGAATAAGGTCTCCTTGTGGTGTAACAAATAAGAGCCTACCCCTGATCCCTTTTGTGTGTAGGAACCATCAAAATGTAATTTCCATTGTGTACTAGGGGTAACAGTCATAATGGTATTATCTAAAAAATCTGCTATGATAGGATGGTCTCCTTGAAGAGGAGCTTTAGCAAGCTGGTCTACAATTACTTGTCCTTAATGGCTTTGCAATCCTTATAGACAATGTTGAATTCACTTAAAATCAAGACCCATTTTGCAACTCGACCTATGAGGGAAGCTTTTGACAGAAAATACTTGAGTGGATCTATCTTGGCAATAAGATGTGTAGTGTGATTAAGCATATCATGGCATAGTTTCTTTGTGCCAAAAACTACTGTCGAACAAGCTTGCCCAATAGTTTCTCATTACCTTTGTCATCTAGTTGTGCCAACAAAGCACCTAAGGCAATAGAAGAAACAAAAATATATACAATCAATAGACTACCTACAATTGGAGGAACTAGAATTGGTGGATTAGCCAAGTAGACTTTAACTTGCTCAAATTCTTTCTGACATAGGCAATCCCATTGAAACTTAGTGTCTTTTCAAAGAAAATGTTGGAGTGGGTGAACCTTATTTGATAATTGGGACACAAACTATCTGATGGATTGTAGCCTTCCATGAAAACTGCGGAGTTGTTTCAATGTGGTAGGGGGAGGCATTTCCATAATGGCTTTTACTTTGGTGGGATCTACCTCAATTCCTCTTCTTGACACTATGTGGCCTAATAACTTGCCTGATTTGACCCCAAAAACACACTTCTTTGGATTAAGGTGCACTTTATATTTCTCCAACTTTCAAAAATGGTGGTGAGCACATCAATGTGGGAATCACATGTCTTTGATTTTCCTAGGATGTCATCAACATAGTCCTCCATTATGACATGTAGAAGATCATGGAAGATTGTAGTCATAGAGCATTGATAGGTGGCGCTGACATTCTTCAAGCCAAAAGGCATGACTTGGTAACAAAAGGTCCCCCAAGGGGTAGTGAATGTCATTTTATGTTGATCTTCTTCTACAATTTTGATTTGATTGTAACCAAAGAAACCATCCATTAAAGACAACATTTCATGTCCAGCAGTCAAATCCACTATGATGTCTATGTAAGGAAGTGGAAAATCATCCTTAGGACATGTGAGATTTAAATCTCAAAAATCTGAATAGATCTAGATGCCTCCAGATGCTGTCCCTACAAGAAAAATGTTGGAAACCCACTCATGATAATCAATAGGTCGGATGAATTTTACCTCTGACATTTTTTGCAATTTTGCTTTGACCAAAACTTGCTACCATAGGATGCATTTTGCATAACTTTTGCTTCAGAGGTTTTATTTTAGGATCTATTGTCAAATGATGAACAACCAAATTTGTGTCTAAACTAGGCATGTCTTTGTATGTCCATGCAAATTTGACTTTACCCTTTTGTAAGAACTCGATCATTGTCTTTTGTTCTTCAGGGCTTAAGGTAGCTGCAATGTAGGTGATTTGTGGATTTTCCTTCATACCCAAATTGATGGGAATTGTATCCTCATTCAATATAGATGACTTTTCCAGTGGTAAACATCTGAATCTCAAGTCAACCTCTCCCTCTTCTAGCACCTCTAGGAGGTTTTCACCAGAAGGTGTGTCCTTTATTTTATCTTTTTCCTCATCCAAAAGTGCTCCAAAAGAGTTTTCACTAGAGGATGTTTCTTCTATTTTTTCATTTTTATTTTCTTTTTCAATTTTACTACTAAGAGAGTTGACTTGGCTACCAAAGTAGGCTTCCTCATTGTATTGGATCTCATGTTCATAATCTTGGAGATTCTTAAGGCCAAAGAGTGCCATCACTGCTTCAACAAAGTTACAGATATCGAGAGCTAGTGGTTTATCTTGAAGGTCCCAATCTATCATGTTAGGGTTGGTGAGGGGTAAGTCGGGGGATAAAAGGTCAGCTATGGTAATGGCACGAACATGGTTATCTAGGTCATCCTCAATGTATTGGAAGGGGACTTTGAAGAATTCCTCCTCTGTCTTAGAATCAAGTTTAACCATATAATAGTTGTCAGCAAAGGATACGTTGGGTTTAATGGAGTCCAAACCATCTCCTTTAGGATAGCTATTAGCCACAAGGGGTTGTTTGATTCCATCTTCCTGAGGCCCAAGGCTGGTACCATGATATCCCATATTTTTAATAATGGGAGGATCCTTAATATATTTGTCTTTAGGGAATTCCATAGATTCATCTTTGCCATCAAAATATAGCCAATCTAGGATATTAGACTCTATGTGTTCATCACTAAGCAAACCCCAATGTTCAAACATAGTCTCATTAACATGCATAGTATCCTTATTTGTAGAGGGTGATATTTGAGAAGGTTTTCTAAAGGATTGAGGGGAGAGTGGTAGTTGTCCAACACACAAGGCATTTTTGAGCTTATACTCCCCCATTCCTTGGTCAGCAAAAGTAACCTTCTTCATTATAGTATTATTCTTAATGTCATCAACCTTCTCTTTTCCTTTACAAGAACTCGATCATCATGGGACAACTCTGGCAGTGTTGTGGAAAGTGACTCTGTAATGGTGAGAGATCTAGGTATAATCTTAGCAATCTCACTAATTGGGAAAAATTTTGTTGGTGCAGCTTCCAATCTCTTACAAAAAGCAAAAGGCAAAGGATCACCTGGAATTGTGACCTCCCTTCCTTGGTGGGGAAATTTCAAGCATTGATGATATGTAGATGGTACTTCTTTGAGTGTGTGTATCCATTGTCTACCAAGCAAAATGTTATATTGCAAGTCCAAATCTAGGACATCGCATTTAGTATTTATGATAGTTGGCCCAACCTTTAGTGGTAACATGATAACTCCTTTTGATTCTCTTTCTCTTTCATCATATGCTTTGATTGTTATCCTTTTATTGATATCTAGGAGGTCTTTTGGAAGCCCCAAGAAACAAATCATCTTCAATGTACAAAGGTTCAAACTGGATCCATTAGCTATAAGGACTCTTTTTTATCTTATGTCATTCTATAAGCACTTCAATGTGGAGTGACAAATTGTGTTGTGGACTAGGACCTTGGAAATCTTTGTCTATAAAGACAAGATGTTGTGTGGCAGGATTTCCAATCATGGCAGTGAATTGGGATGCATTAATGCTTTTAGGCAGACGAGACTCTAAAAGAGTTGTCTCCAAGATATCCTTGTGGATGGGTGAGGTGGTAAGGAGCTTTAGAATGGATATTTGTGCAGGAGTCTTCCCTAACTGGCACAACACATCATAGTAAGAAGCGAGTCTTTGTGAAGTGGATGGCGTACCAAGTGCATGTGGAACTGATGGATTAGTGGGGTTGGGAGTGGTGGCTTGCAAAGTAATTCTTCCCCATCAAGTGGTTGCATCACAATCAGCTGGTTGTAGGACAAGGGCATTCACATGAGTGTCTACTTCTTCAATGCGACCACACATGGAGTCAAAACCACATATATCATTGGTTTCTATTTTACCACACAAGGAGTCAAATCCTGATATGTAGTTAGTAGAATAGTCATAGTGTAATGCATTTGATGTGGAAGCTTGATTTACATTGTTTGTACTGTTGTTATTGTCATTGTTGTGGTCAGGAAATGGCTTTTGAAATATCTTTAGTTTAGCATTTTTACAGGGTGGTCATCCTTCTACCTCAATTTTTCCATCATCGACAAGATTTTGAATGAAGACTTTGAGCTTTATACACTTGTTTGTGTCATGTCCCTTCATGTGGTGGTATTTGCAATATTCATTTTCCCTATACCATTTCAATTTGGGTTGATTTTCATCAAAGGGTCGTGTGTTGGGGAACATCATCAAATTGTGATCAACTAGTTTTTGCAATATGGCATCCAAGGGTTCACGAAAGTTAGTGAACTTCCTATTGGGATCATAGTCACAATTATAATTGTTGTTGGTATTGTTGTTGCTGTGAGGGAAAAAAAAAATTTGATTGCAAGATTGTTGATTGCTTTGATTGTTATTTTGATTGTCATGGTTTGAATTGTTGTTGTTTCGATTATGATAGTTGTTGTTGTTGTTGTTGCTATTTCTACCTTGGAGGTTTTGTACACTTTTAACATCGAGAACACGATCATGTGTGACACCTTTGTTTTTGGACCACAATTTGGGTTTTCTATTGTTAGTTGTGTTATTGTTTGAGGATCACGAGCTATAATGTTTAATGGAAACTTTGTCTAAAAGTCCATTTTCATTATTCTTTCCTCTCTTGAAAAATGCAGCAAAGTCTTTAGGACTAGCCATCTCCATGTGGAAAGACATCTTTGGTATCAAATTTTTGATAAATATATCCGCAAGGTGGGAATCCTCAATTTTTGTAGGGCATGTGTTTAGCAAGGTGCCTCCACCATTGTAGAAAGTTGAAAAATGTTTCACTATTTCTTTGTTTTGTATTGCACAAATCACTCAATGAGGCATGATTTTCAATATTGTAGGAGTATTGTGCTACAAATCTTCCTATCAAATCCTTGAAGTAATGGAACCCTTGGGTAAGTTCATTAACCACTCAAGTGCGGGGCCTCCAAGACTTCGTGTGAAGAGCCTCTTGAGATAATCCTCATTATAGGCTACTTCTTGACATAAGATGAAAAATTCTTTGAGATGTGTGATAGGACATTTTTCTCCCATGTATTTGTCGAATTTAGGAATCTCAAAGTTTGGTGGAAATTGTATCATGTTAATGGATCTATCAAATAGAAAGGGGCAAATTTCCTCAAAAGAGAAATCCTTCACCCCTTTGTTGCTCATGGTATGGACCAAGTTTTGAAGTTCATGCAACTACTAGGCTAGATCTTGGTTTGGTTGCATTTGTGATTGTTGGGAATTTATGAACCCACCTCCAAAGTCATATGGATTCCCAAATGTGTTATGAGGTGGGGGAGGTGGTGGTATGCTACTTTGGTAAATGTATTGATATGCAGTTGTTGGAATTGGCACAGATGTTATCACCATACTTGTTGGCATTTACAAATAAGAAGGATATATTATTTGTGTTGGAATTGTCATTTGTTGTGTAGGTACTTGCCCAATGTTTAAGCATCCTACAGTCAGACCTGTCAAGGTGGACTGTGGAATACTAGCATGCGTAGTAGTGTTGGGCATAGCACTAATGATTTTTTGAATATGTTTCACACTCAATTGGAACATTGGTTGTGTTGAAAGATTGGATGTAGGTATGGCACTAGTTATCACCATGGGTTCCTTTGTAGTTCCTACCCTCGTTCACATCTTTTCTGGACATTGTTGTTATTATCAGACTTTGATAGACTAGTTTTATGTTGATGGATTAGTGGTATTGTTTTGAGACTATCAGACATTATGTTATGGATTCAGTGGTTATATGATGAGATCATTTAGACTTTACATTTCATACATACATGATGATCATTATACTGTTTTCAGTTATTATTGATGATTAGTTGGATGGTTATTATCTCATGTGTTTTATTATGGATACTTACCCCATACTTGCATGTGTATGGTGTGCGTGTTTTCTTATTGTATGGCGTTTCTGATGTGGTTAAGGAAGGGAGTCGTAGTCACCTGCTTAGTCAGGATCTACATGATGCACCACTTCCTGCTATTGTCTGTCTAGCTTAGCATTATATATATTGTATGTACATGCATAGTTTTTCTACAGGTTGCAGGTACCGGGTATCGACTTCCCTGAATTGTCAAGATGAGCGTACCCTATTATACTATCTCAATGATAAGAGAAGGGAGATAAATTCTCAAGTCCAAATCACAAACCTTTAAGCCAATTGTCCTAGTGAGGTAGGACAAGTATCTGGATGTTTTACCCATCGAATGTGTCGGATGACATGATTCGCGATTTTTAACCCTTTAGACTGATTTTGAGCGATTTGCTCTATGATGGGTTTTCATATTTTATCTTGGAAGTCTATGGTGAATTTTCTATTAATTAAGTCTTAATAAATAGATTTAATTAATAAATTAATTATTTGAGAAAATTAATATAAAATATCATGTTATTTGATATTTTGATTATAATTAATTGAATGGGAATTAATTGAGGAAAAAGAATTAAATAAAAGAAAATTAGAAATTAAAATTAATAATAGTTATAAAAATAATAATAAAGTAATAAATAAATAATAATAATAAAAGTTATAAAAATTAAAATAAAAGTTATAAATATTTAAATAGAAATTATATAAAAAGTAAATTGGAGTTATAAGCTTGCATGGGAATTAACACACTTCTCTATTTCTCATGTGTCAAAAACACGAGGGTTAGTGCATCAATTAAGCACATAGTGTCTACAACCCTATGGCTCATCTTGAAGGTTGGAAAAGACCCATGCTTAGTTGGTGACACCTTCCAGCTATTTCTAGAAGCATTCTAGATGTTCCCTGAAAGCTCTTTATATTCAAGCATTCATAGAAGCTTAGACATAGCGTTGGGAGAGCAATTGGAGCATTGGAGGACTCAAGAATTCTGAAGAAGGGAGGAGCTTGCTCTGCAGATTTTCTGAGGAAGAGCGATTTAGCATCAGAATCCGTATAGATTCTTGTGATTTTAATTATGCTATTTTCGCATCACGCATTCCCTGTCTTCTTAATGTCTGACATATGTCTTCTGAGAAGTTTCATATTTATATGCATTCACACTATGGGTAGATTAATTTATTGGAGAATTTTATATGCATTCTATAATGCAAATATTTTGTTCCTAAATTGTAGTTATAATCTTTGTGGAAAAGAAAAAAAAAAAAAACATACATGGTTATATATTCAGATTAGCATACATACATACATACATACATACATACATATATATATATATGTATGTATGTATTCATTTATTATGAATCTATTATAAAATTTGAATATATATATATATATATATATATATATATATATATATATACCCATGTATATTTATATATAATACACAGAATGAGCGATTGATAAATCGCAGTGGAGAAATTTAATAAATCGCATTGCGATTCATATCGCATGAAACAATGTATATAATGAAACGCCATGGGCACGAATTGTACCCACGCCTGCGGAAGGCAGAGACCTACCGTCGCAGGTCTGCGGCGATAGGGGTACTACATACCCGATGTCAATGCAGTGCCTGCGATCGCAGGGACTGCGTACCACAATAAGTGTTTGGGGGATTAATTAATGTTAATGTGATGCAAAGAAAAACGTTTATGTTAACAATTTTATAAACAATCGATTCTCATTGCTATATAATATGGTGTCAATCGAAATTGTTAAATGGATTTTATGAAAACGTATTAATATATTTACGTGTGTGTGTGTGTGTGTGTGTGTGTGTGTAATATGTAAATATGTTATTTATAAATTTAAGTTATTACTATTTGATAAATGATTTATATTGAAGGTTTATTTTCATAAAGGTGACTCTTAATAACTTTCAACTATTTAATAATTTAATTGTTTTAAATTATTAAATAAAGAATTGATAGTTTGGTGGGGAATGTATCAAACAAATATTATTAATTGGAAAATGGATTTTTTTAGGAAAACTTTTATCCAAAAACAATATATGTGTTCCTCCATTCAAACTTGGAAACTTAAACTGAGAGCTCTACATTTAGATTCAACTGTAAACTTGGTAAAACCAAAACATGTGTTTGCATTGTGTATTCTTTAAGCTATTGTTTTGGGTCTTCGGTTGACTAGTGTTGACCAGTATAGGACGTCTACCAGAGGCTTGGGGGTTATGTGATTGTGGTGACATGATGATGTTTTAATCTCGATCTTTATAAACCCAACCATGGTTATGTGATGGAATGCTCTATGTATTGGTTGTGATTACTGATTGTTATAGTTGAGATTCTTATGTATGAGACACTTGACTTAACCATTATTTTGGTCATCGATCAGTTATCCTTGGTTATTTTCTAGTCGCCATGATGGCACTGTAATGTGGATTTATTCTTGATGATGTCATGTTGTAACATGTTTGACTCAACCATTTTTGGAGTCTTCAATCAGTATGATATATATATATATATATATATATATAGATATATATATATATATATATATTGGTTATTGAGAACCATTGGATATTTGATTATCAGTGATACTTCAGTTGCCAATAGAGAGCTGTTGTGTTCATGATTTTCTATGGATGTTAGCTCATGGAGATTTGATGCTTTTATGCATATTTGATGATTTTATGGATTATTTTTTGTGATTTTGAAATTTATGATTCCATGAGCATTAGGGTAGGATATCTACATGTAGTGACGGGAAGTGGCTTGCAATGGGGGTCGGGGCCCTAAGAGGCTGCCAGGGTAACTCATTGTAAGTTGGATTAATAAATGATAACATTCACACCTAATACTAACTGAATGAACTTAAAAAGATAAGTGTTTTGTTCTCGCCCATGCCTTGAGTGCTTGTACAAGCTAGGATGGGAGTAGTGAGATGCATGGTTGTGACCTTGCATTCCGTAGTATGCCTCGTCAGTATGAGAGGATACTAGTGGCTGCATGAAATCAGTATGGACCCGTGGATTTTAGCTAACTGCCAGGGTAACTTGTACGTGATAATTGCGATGACACTTTCCCGCTTGCATAGTAGGTTCCTACATGTCATTGTGTGCCTCTGGGATTAGATGTCAGATTTTGTGTTTCGAACCTTGAGTTAGTATACTTTTAGAATTCTTGGACTTATAGAGATATGTGCTATGTAATTTTGATAGCCTATTTGGGACTTGAGATTATCTCCTTAGCACGGTGGGAGTGGACCACTTAGGAACCATGCAGTCGAGTGGTAGTGTATTTTCCACTCTTATCATTTTGAGATTCATTGAGACATCGTGGCTGATGCGTCCTTCATGATGGTGGATATGTATCCTTTTTCATTGATGATTAGCATATGTTAGATGATGTTATCTTATGATTTTATTTGCATGTTAGATTACTTCTACATATGATGTTGTATTTATTAGGAGTGACATTCCTACTACGTAATACCGATGATCTCTTCGGTGATTTGGAATGTTACGCACGGAGGGATGGCTAGGATCCACGATGGTCTAATGATGCTATTAACAGTTGGGAGGAACCATGCACTTAGTTTATTATGTTTGATCTTTATGATGGATGTATATGTCTTCTATGATGTTGTATCATGTGTATCATGTGATTATCTCTACTTTGATGTATCATGGATTAGAATAGGACGATGTACCTTATTCTATGTATGTATATTCTTTTGAGCTTATCATACCTTGTGACATGTATAGTGGATAATTGAGTATTTGAAATGTAATGTATAAACATTGGACTTATCATTATTATTTCATGTGATGGATTCATGTATGTAATTCAACGTTAAGGGATCTTAAAGAATGTAATTTGTTATTTATGTTATGTTTACTTTCAGATGGACATTACTATTGCTTCTGTTATTGTGCATGAGTTATATATGGTATTTATTTTCAAAAAAAAAAAAAAATGCTACTAAACTTAGTGAAATTCTAGGTTAATTCTTTGGATCCCATGGCAGGGCATTACATCCTTTCCTTTGCCAGATGTTTGGACTATGTTTGAACTTGGCAATACGGGAGCATCACCCTTGGTAATTTGTCTAAGAAAAGTGTTCTCATGAAAACTCGTAGCGACATTAACACCATCTTTAACCTAGTTTAGGAAGATCTCAATCTTGTTTTCCCTAATAGACTTCTCCATCATTTCCAAGTTGTATGGATCTTAAAGAAATGTTTGGATGTCACTAGGGATGTTATTGTTATCAATGGGATCTTCCTCTTAATATACTTCTTCATCATGTGAATTACTCCCTACAGTGGTGTTTCTGAAAGGATTATCTAGTTCTTGTGTAGATGTGGACTAGGCATACCAAAGTTTATACTAGGGGGGAAATGTGTTCCCTGATGAGGCCGATTATGGAGGAAAAGGATTCTCCATCTCTTCTTATCTTAGTGATTCCAATAAACGTGACATAGGATTAAAAGTGAGTCTATCGACTCATGTTTGTACCATAAAATTGTGACCAAAATGAGGGTGGAAGGTTGTGGAAGAAAATAGAATGTGTGAAAGAGCAACTGAACCTTATATGACAAAGCAACGAACCACCTAGATGTAGACAAGAGACCTTGTTGATTTGGCAAACCAAGTGTAATAGAGTATCTTTCTCCTACCAAAGATGGACAAGTGATCTTTAGGCAATATGGGACACCAAATTGATTACCCAGTATTTGGAGATGGAATTGTGATCCCAAAAAAATGAGTGTAATTATAATAAATGTTTTTCTTATGAATAAAGGCCTGGAGTTGTAATCTCAGAAGATGTTCTTATGCCAAAATTTTAAGTTTCAAATGATAAAGTTCTCTTAGAGGAATCTTGCAAATGAAAGACTAGAGAGGTAAAAAAATGAATTGGTCTAGAAAATGAGGGTGTTATGGTCACTATGTGGTTAGCTCAATCTTCTCTCACTGGGAACAAAAAACTTGGGTTCACTCTAGGGAAAGCAGACCAGTTTCAAAGTTTTCCATTGTACTCAATTCTATCATAATGGTCTTGTTCAACTTCTTCTTTCTTGATGTCTTTGATAGCATATTGGAACTGTTTATCACTATGTGCTAGGTTTTTTCTTTCCTTGTAGGAAAATGGTTTGGATAATTTCACCTTCTTAGGCTTGACTTTATCAGTCATGGTAGGAAAAAAAAAAACCCTGTTTCAAGCACAAAAAATTTGCAACAAATTGTAATTAGAAGACTCAACCAATTTCAAATGCTAGACCAAATATAGAAACTCCTAAGAAAAATCGTGAGTCAAGAGGAACCACTTACCACTATTTCACTCACTAAAAGTTTAGCTCACCATTCACTCATTTTTTTGAACGTGTTTGATGTTTGGTGTTGGAATTGGATGTTTAAACAATCAAGCACGTTGAACACATCAACAATCCTAATAAGGTTGCCACTAGGATGTACAAGGGTTATCTAGATGGCACCTCGATATACACAAGGTACATGAGGCCAAAATCTATAGATGAAAGAAAATAATGCCACACAGTCGAGGGGAGATGGTAACCCAAATCTTTGCCTTCACTTCCCAAAGGTATAAAGTTCTTTGGGGCTTAGCTAAGAGTGACAAGATTTTACTTCCAAGAGAGGTGTCTTTCGATTCATCTCCTGATATTTATACTCTACTAGAACGCTAGAGTTGAGGTCATCCCAAGGGGTGATGAAATCTCCAAATAAGCCTCCTAAAAACAAATAAGACCACTTATTTCTTGTGCACTCAAGATCACCCAAAAGTGCGAGAGGAGAGAATACATAAGTGGCTTCAGGGTTTAAAAGACACTTGTTCTTTCCCAATGGAGCTTTAGGTTTTGTAATCTACTCTTGAAGACACTCATGTTTAAGCATGCATTGTTCTTTCCAACTTGACAACATCATCAACATAATGAAAAGTAAAGATTCGTCAACAAAAGTAAATTGATCGTGAGCATTAGAAAATTATTGAAAGTGAAATCAATTCCATTGTCATTCAAGATTCAATGAATTCTTTATAAGCATGAAGTCCAAATGTTTCATAGAAAGCTTCATTGACCTTAGGCATTCAAGAGTGTATTTGCTATCTACACATTCATTCCAATGAAAGCATGTCAATTTTCTTTAGGGCACTCAAGATTGTGTTTGACTAGTCTAAACATGCATTCCAATGAAAAGCTTTTTCATTCCTTAATGGCATTCAAGAGTGTTTCTAAGCATCATCCATTCCAATGAAATGTGTGTAAATTTCCTTTAAGTCATTCAAGAGTGTGTGTAATTTTTTTATCCTTAATGTATTCAAGAGTGTGCTTGGTCTTTACGTATTAGTTTGCAACATACATTCCAAAGACAACTGATTATCTCATACATATTAATTCACCATCTAATCCTACAAGTCATCAAAATCACTATAAAACTTTCAAAGTGATTAAAATCACTATAAACTTTTCAAAGTTTTCCAAAGCTTGTTTCCTACAGTACACAATTGTTAGAAATACTTGCCAAGGAATCAATCAGTGAATTAAATTTTTAAAAATTAATTTAATCTGCCAAAAATTGGAGATGATAGACACCAGGCATAGACATAGAATTGCGCAGATGCTAAAACTTGTAGACGACAGAACAGTGCAGACACCAAAACTCACAACTGATAGAAAATAAGGGTGTACAGTTAATAGTTTAGTTGTAAGTTGTCATTTACAGACAATAGATTAAATTCAAAGACACTAAAACTCAGAGACAACAAAGTACTTGGCACACAATGCAAATGATGAATTAAGTATCGCAGATGACAGTTGTCTATAAGAATCAAAAATGATAATTTGGGTTTCACAGCAAGTTTTAATGTCTGCCCACCACGTAGATGACAAAAACAAATAGTGAAGATGCTAAAACTCAAACTTAATGTAGTGACAGGCGGATTTAAAGAAAACAATGGTGGAGATGCCAAACTATACAGATGATGGTATGTGCAGATGCTGGAATGCGCAGATGCTGATTTGAAAACACGACAGTTCTTTGCAAACGACACTGCATCTAGCGAAGATGAAAATGTGCGGATTTTAAGAGTGGATTATGATTTTTTGAAGGTCAAATACGGATGTGGGTCCCACCAGGCATGCCAAAATGCATATCAAAAAATCTAACCTGTCAGGAGCATGCGTAAACAAGCAAATGCTAGTTGTAACATGTGCATATGAAAACTTAGGAATGAATGAAAATTACAACTAAAATCAACTTGAGTTTAACAAATTATACAACCAAAAATAAAAGTCTTCACATAACCTCAAAGTAGCTCAACAAGGGCACCCATAAGAGGCCTTGTTGGTGTGCTCAAGTGTGAGGAAGTAGATGTGCTCTCCCAAACACAACTATTGAATCCCTTGAATGATATACGATATGCAAAATGAGATGAGTGAATCTAAGACTAAAGGAATGGAGAATACCTTTAAGAAATGGCTATTAGTGAGCCAATCCTTAAAGGATTCTAAAAGTGAGATGGAAATGCAATACAAGAAATAAACGTACAACATCATACTATCATGAAAGCTAATGCAAACTAGAAATCTAAGTAATGCAAACAACTACCAAAGGTTAGTTCTAAGCATAAAAATCTCTAAAAAGCCTTGGAATCATACTAGCATGATAATAATGCAAATGAGGGAGATGATACATGCTTGATACAAGGGCTCTATTTATAGGTTTGAGAGAGGCCTTGGGGAGGTGGCATCCATGTGGCATCAACATAGGTGCCACAACGGAGACACATGGGCTAAGGAGACAAGTCATGCAAAGGTCAACATTCAAAGTTTGCTCACACATGTGTGAGCAACCTTAAGGGAAGGAGTAGAGGACAAAGGTGTAGGAGGTGTGAAAGATGTGAAGGGTTTCTCACACATGTGTGAGCACACACTTAAGAGCTAAAAGAGGTTTAGAAAGGTGTTCAGGATAAATAAATGAGATTAAGTAATGGGTAGGCTTAGAAGGATGAAAGTGATGGGTGTAGACTAGGTTTTAGGATAGGTTTAAGACTAAATTAAATAGGATGTAATTTAATCATAAGATTAGAGAATTTAATGGAATGGAGGGAATAAAATAAATAGGATTTATTTATAAGGGAATTTATGGAGCACTATGCATTAAATAAATTTAATACATTCGGGGGGAAGTATTTAAATTAAATTTAAATACATTAGGAAAGTGAACCTATTTAATTAAATAAGTAGAAGAATATGACAAATATAATTCATTAGTAAATAATTAACTATAATGTCAAAAGAAATATTAAATGAATTAATATAGTGTTTAGGACAATTTTAAATGTCTACAATGTGCAAAAGGTTGGATTGGGCTCCTTGGAGTCACTGTCAAGATGTTAGTGTTGGTATTTTTCATCGGTCATGGGCACTTGGAGCTTAGGGAGGCTTTAGTGGAGATTGCTACTCTTATGGAAAACATGGTCATAAAGCGACCAACTACCCCAAGCTTGCAACCTCTAAGTTTACAGTGGGGAATGGTCCAAGAGGAACCACACATTGAGTTTTGAGTTTTTTTCTAAATTTTGATTCATGTGTCTTTGTATTGGGCTTCTAGGAGTAAGTGTAATTTTAGAGGTGGTGGACGTAATGCCCACCCCTAGTTTGCTTGTATGTTCTGATTGTCAAACTCTTTTAGGCTGAATTTATGTATTGATTAGTTTTAAAGATACTAGATTTATAGTTTTATTATATTATTCCATGACTTGGATTAGTGATGATTACTTGGTTGACTATATTTCATGTGTTGTTTAATGATTGTGGTTGCTAGTGCATTAATGATTCATTAATGATTCATAGTTAATAAATGAGATTTCTTTCATAGCGATGTGAGACGATGTTCTTAATGATGACTATTTCATATTTGTAATGATGCATTGTTATACCTGAGCATTTGATGTTTGACTTGTGATTATTATGACACTTAACCCATACTTGCATGTGTATGGTGTAAGTATTTATTTTATCTTTCTATTTGACATGTTAAGGGAGGGAATCATGGTCACCTATTAGTCAAGATCTACACAATGTACCACTACTTGCCATTGTCTATTTAGTTTAGTTATATTTATATACATGTACATGCTCATATTTTATACAGGATGCAGGTACCCAGCATTAACTTCCCTGAATTGTCTGGATGAGCATGCCCTATTACAAATACTCAAATGGTGATAATGGGAGGATAATGATCAGGTCCAATCCCAGACATAGCCTAAATACTTGTCTTGCAAGGAGGACACATAATTCATTGTCTACCCTTTTTTTTAAATGTGAGTCTTTTGTGCGTATGTGGTTTGATTTTTGCTTTGGTTGATTTCCTTATAGATTTCTTAAGGTTTGACTTGGTGATTTGTCTGTTAGACTAGTTATTTATAATTCTTGGATTGATCGTTGATATTGATTTATCAAATATGATTTAATTTTTTAAAATGGTAAAATATTAAAATAGGAATAATTTTCATTATTATGATTAAATAGATTTTTAGTTAAATTTAAAAATTTAATTTAAAAGTCCTAATTTTAGAAAATGATTAAAAGGATTAAAAAATTAAATATTCAATATTCAACTATGATTATGGTGTAGCATTATTATTTTATTAATAAAGATTTAAAAATTAGTGGCATTTAAATAATGATCTTAAATAATCTTTATTAATTAAATAATAAATAAATATCTTTTTATGACATTTCTTTAGAAAGAAAAGTTAAGAAATAAATTAAATAATTATAAAAGAATATTTTCTATTAAAAGTGGATTATTTGTGCCTAATAGGAACAATTAAATAAAATAGTTGTAATTTAGCACTGGTGGAGACAAAAACCCTAAAAGGTAATTAGAGTTCTATATTAGAGGGTTTTTGGGTCATCATTGCACACAGGTTTTGGAGATCAAATTTTGGATTGGGGAAAAGAAGAAAATTCTAGTAGCTCGAAGGGTTTCATTTCAGTGAAGTTTTTCAATAGGATTCCATATTATTAGAATCCGCGTGAGGTAGGGTTTGAAAAACTAAGGCTGAAATTTTTATTTCAAAGGATTTGTTTGTTTCATGGTTTTTGGGTGCCTGAATCCTATTTGTTATGCTGGATTAGTTTCCTAGATATGTATGAATGGAATTAGAAATTTTAATTATTTCTATAGAAGAAAATTTAGAGAGAAAATGAATTTATCTGACTAGGGTTTGATTGGGATCAAATTTAAATCTATCTTACAATTTGTTCTTTTGACAATCTATTCATTTGTATTTAAAAAAATTAAAAATTAATAAATTAGCTTGCTAAAAATTATGCTCAGATCTGTACCTATACAATTTTTTTATAAAAAGAAAATATATATTTTTACAAAAAAAAATAATAAAAATAATAAAAACAAAATTTTTTAAAAAATCTTTATAATAAAAAAAAAATGTAATAAAATATCAACACACAAAAATTATTGTTGGGTGAAAGTGGTACTCATGCCAACACGTCACAACCTCCTTTAGTGATCAACATGCTTTAATGAGACCTTACTTAGGCTTGCCTTAAACATAGCCCAACCCTTTTTACTTTTTTTTCACGTATTAATAGTTTTCTTTTCTTTAATAAAAAGGAGAGTTAATGTTTAGTAATATAGGTAGGGCATGTGAGCTTTAGATATGTATTTATTTGGTTATAAATGAGTTTTTTTTGTATTTAGCTAGTTATAAGTGAGTTTTTCTTTATATATATAAATGATATTTCTTAAATATTAATATCTAATTTATAAATAAGTTTAGTAATAATATTAAGTTTTTAAATTAGATGTAATACTTTTTAAATTGTCAAAAAATAATGAATTTTAATTTATTATTCTTTTAAAATGTAATTTATTTATAATTAGTTAAATTAGAAATTTAAGGCATGAGTTTTAAAGCTGATTTATATTTATTAAATTAATAGTTATTAGATATTTATTTTTTTATTATATTTGTTACTTGAAAGTTGTTTCGTTTTTTAAATCGAGTTATTTATATTTGCATATATGGATTTATGAACAAGAAGTTTCTTATGTAAAATATTATTGTTTTATCATTTTATGAAGAACCATGTTTGATGGCTTAGCTAAACCTTGAGATTGATTTGTCGAAAACATGTGACTGGACTTTGTATTTTTTGTATTTATTTATTGTCTCGGTTTTGTTTCGTAAATGGTTTAAGTTGGTTAGATGGCCTAATAGGATGTACACCAGAGGTTTTTGTGTTTTCTTTTATTATGTGTATATAATTGGACGTCATGATGCATTTAATGCTTGAAATAAGATTTATGTTCATGAGATTTATTTTTATGAGTAATTATTGTTTGCTTAGGTTGGGAGAACCAACTTGTTTTCAGGTTACTTGTTAAGGAGCCAAGTTTGATCTTTATGGGTGTTGTGGTATGGAACACAACTATGTTTTATGTGCTTAGGAGAGGTTTTCTAGGTACATGTCTTTGGGAGTAGATTGTAGTAGGGGTTCAGGACCTGAAGTGGCCAGTGCCAAGGTAACCTATAGTAAGTTATGTAATAAGTGATAATCTAGTAATTAATATTTTGGGAAACACACTAAAAAGATAAGTTAGAGATATTGCCTCGCCCATGCCTTGAGTACTTGTATAGAGTAAGGATGGGAGTGGGATGATAGTATGACTGGTTTGCCTCATCTTCTTGAGAGGGTTTTCTAGTTCCACATGTGTTACATTGAGGGTTCAAGGTTTAGAGTAACCAATCTAGGGTAACTCAACACTTGAGGGTCTGGGGTCTATTGAGAGATCAGTCCAGGGTAACTCAAATAGTTTGACCATGTGATGACACTCCCTAGAATGTAGCTCAAGTCTCCTCTATAGATTTTGTTTGTACCTCTAGAGGTGTACTTATAGTCGGATGTGTTTATTGTGGTTATTTACTTTCATTAATGATGATTGGTGATTCATGGATGACATACTTTTGTCATGTGGTCCTTGACTTGAGGTGGATATCTTTCATTGAATTTATCTTATGATTTTTGTGATTTGATCTATTCTTGGGTTCTCGAGCAGGGTGTTACAATACACGACCCCAAATTTTAAAGAGTCAACTAGGTTTTCACTATAAAATGCAACAAATTTTTTGGATATGAAAAACCAAGCCAATAGTGGCTCTGTCTAAGGATGATGGATAACTTGTATCCATGCAAGAATACAAAATATATGGTAGAAGTAGTACCACATATATGAAAATTGTTAACTTCTTTAGAAACCAACGAAATAGAGCAGAGCATTATACAAGGGCTGTACAAGAATTCACAAGAATGTATAGAATATATTAGAAAACCTACACCGTTGTTCATGGAGAACAAGTATTTTTAGGAAAAATACCTCTTCAAGAACTATCTATCAAAGCAATTCAAGAATATTACCTGATAATTCTTTCAAAATATATGAATCTTCTCCCCTTGTAGCATCAACTAAATAAGGACCCAGCCATATACGATCAAACTTTCCATTTTTACCCTAGTTTTCAATCCTAGCATTCCACATCAGAATTAGGTCTTTAGGTCCAAACTTTTTAATTACTATCTTTGTGTCATACAACAATTTAACTTGTGATTGTATCTTTGCATTTTGAAGGGAGGCTTCTTTCCTAGTCTCTGTCAATCCTACCAACTCATCCATTCTTTCTTGCATATCATCTATAATATCTTCACTATACATTTGAATGTAGTTATATAGTCCTATTAGATTATTTTGACACAATCTAGCCTGGATTCCATATACAAGATCAAAAGATGCAACACTTATTACTTTCTTTACTATTACCCTATCAACCCACATTGCTAGCTGTAACTTGGATTCTCATGGCTTTTGTTCTCATCTAAAGTCTCTTTTTATGACTTTTAACAAGCTCTTATTAGTAGATTCAGCTTGTCCATTTCCTTATGGATGATAAGGTGAGGATGTTGACCTAGTTATGCCATATTTATCATAGAATTTCACAAATTATTTTGATCTAAAGCACATTGCATTATCAGTTACAATCCTCTGAGGCCATCTTGTTATAATATTATTTAAAAGAAATTTATTTACTACTTTTCTAGTAGCATTTCTTGTAGGGATGACTTCCACCCATTTTGTAAAATAAACTATAGCTACTAAGATCCATGAGTAACTAGTACTTGACTTGGGGGAGATCTCACCTATAAAAACCATTCCCCATTTCTAAAAAGGTGCTTGAACTTCAACTAGTTTCAAAGGGGTATTTCTAGAAAACTTTAGCTTACCTGCAAACCTTGGACATGCATCATAATTTCTAACAAGTATTTG
Source organism: Cupressus sempervirens (assembly GCA_028749045.1). Taxonomy (NCBI): domain Eukaryota; kingdom Viridiplantae; phylum Streptophyta; class Pinopsida; order Cupressales; family Cupressaceae; genus Cupressus; species Cupressus sempervirens. The sequence continues at coordinate 191,703,360 of CM053788.1, forward strand.
TGCATCTTTGAAAAGAGAAGCCTACCAAAATCCAACTCTCGTTATCTTGTGAGCAATACTTTTAGCCATATAATGCCCTCCACATACTCCTAAATGCATATCATTTAATATCACCTTAGATTTTTCTGATCAATGCATTTCAGCAATACTCCTTCAAAATTCCTCCATCATAGATTATTGTTAACAATGATGTATCTAATTGCATGCAATTTAGTACTTCTTTTTTTATTATCTATCAGATGGGGTGGGGCTTCCATGTCTTGCAAGTAGTATATGGCATAAGTGCACCACTCATAATGACCCATGTCACAAATGCCTGGTCTTAAATCTTTTATTATCATGTTTATTTGGTTGGCATCTAGGTTTGATTGAGCCATGAGTTTTTCTTATCCTTGAACCCTTACTAATTTGGTAATTTGGATGTCAATATTAAACTCTTGGATTATGTTAATCTATCTAAACCTACTACCAAATACCTCCTACTAAGAGAAAATATCCTTAACAACTGCACTTGGTACAAATGCTATAATAGTGACTCTTACAAGATAACATCTAAAGGCTTTGACAACTTTTACTAAGGAAAAAGCCTATTTTTCATTTATCTCTTATTCAATTCTACAAGAAGAAGGGACTTACTGAAGAATGTAATAGGTTGCTCATACCCTTCCTCAGTTTTCTATAACAAAATGGCTACCACAATTTGAAAAGATGAACAGGAAAATATATACATGGGCTTTGCATAATTAGGAGTCCTGAGGACTGGTGCATTTTTTATGGCAGTTTTAATTTCCTAAAAAGCTTTTGAAGGCTCACCATCCCAACTGATAATAGCTCCTTTCTTGAGCATTTTAGATATTGGCCTACTAATCTCAAGGAAATTAGTAACAAATCTTCTCAGAAAATTTACTTGCCCAAAAAATGATTGTATTCCTTTTACATGTTTAACATATATCTAGAGATACTTGTACATGGTTTCGAAAAATGCTTGTACATGGTTGAATACTTTTGGAAATGAGTAGATTAAAAGGGAATAATACATAGATTAGAGAATGCTCATTTGTGTTGTAAAATTTTTCATGAATATGAATACAAGCCTAGGGTATGATCTACTTAGTAAAAAAAGAGAACGAGCAATACAAAAGAATGTTCCAAACCAATCTTTGACTAATAGAAGGGCAGATAGTTAACAAAAATAAATGTTATCAATATACACAAATTATGAGATCAAATGGCAAAGGTCCATAATTGAATAAGTAATAGACTTAAGTATAACAAAAAATAGCTACTTTATCAATGACAGCAACTCTTTTAGGGTCAATCTTTACCCCATCTTTTGATACTATATGACCTAACAATCGTCCTTCTATTACTCTGAATGTACATTTATTTGGGTTCAAGGAGACTCCATATTTTAACGATTTAATTAAAAATTTATCCAAGTGTTTACAATGGTCCTTGTCCCTTTTTGAATATGTTGTAAGGTCATCTTGGTACACTACCATAAACTTGTCAATGTAATCTTTGAAAGCTGCATCCATGGCCCTCTAATAAGTTTCTCCAGTATTCATTAAATCAAAAGGAATTCTTACATAGACATATGTACCCCATGGAGTAGTAAAGACTATTTTGAACTGCTCTTTTTCATTCACAAGAACTTGGTTGTAACTTGGAAATCCATCTATTATGGACATCAATTCTGAACCAATCACTTGTTGCACCATGGCTTCCATATAAGGCAAACCATAGTTATCTTTTAAAGAAGCAATGTTTAGGTTTCTAAAATCTACTCAAAGCCTTATGTCTCCATTTTTCTTCTTGAAAGGAACTAAATTTGATACCCAAGTAGAGTGTTTGATTGGCTTAATTATTCTTCCATTCCTTAGCTTCATAAAATCTTCTTACATTTTGGGATCTAAGGTGGGGTTTATTGGCCTCTGCTTTTGTCAAAAAGGTTTGATATTCTCCTTAAGTGGTATGACATGCTTAAATAACTCTTCTCTATAAGCTTTGAGGTCATCATATGACCATGCAAAAATATGTCTATACTTTCTTAGAAAATCAATTAAAGGCTTCCTAATTTCAATAAATAAATTTTGACCAATATAAACCTTTTTTGGAGCTTCAAAGGTGCCAAGATTTATTTCTTCAAATTCTTGTGGTTTGTGATCCCAAACCCCCAACTTCACTTGGTCTTGATTATCAAACATATTTTCTAAAACTACCAATCCCTTGGGTACCTTGTTGGTTTTTAACTTCAAAATTTCTTGACCAAAGATTATCTCTTTCCCATCTATTGTCTCAATGAAAGCACTGCAGTCAAGTTCTTGACCATGATATTTTTTCCTCATTTGACAAGAAGTTTAGAATATCTTTATCATCTTCAAAAACTTTCCAGTGTTCTATATTAGCAAGGATTGATAGCCTATTTTGTACTTCAATCTGTGAAATACCAAGAAATGATATATCCTTAGGCTTAATGGCTACATTTTCTAATAGATCAACCATCTTGTTATTACTCCTTTCCATCCAAAAGATTCCAAAGGCATCAAACAATTCAATTCGGTCCCACACAACATTCTTGTATTGCTTCAAGCTCTTATTCTTCGACACATAAGTCTCTCTTACCTGGGAGACTATCAACTTAGAATCACCAATAACATGAAACTTTTTGATTCCATGATTTGTTGCAAATCTTAATCCCAATAGGAGTGCTTCATCTTCAGTTTTTTTTTGTACATGAAAAATTCAAGATAAATGAATATCTGAAAGTAATCTTCCCTAGAGATACAAAAACTACCCTAGCTCTTAAACCTTCCCTAGAACTGGCCCCATCAAAGTACATGGTCCACAATATTTGTGAATCAATGTAGCACTCTACTTCATGTGCAATTACAACTAGAAGCTTCTCAACTTCTTGAATAATCAACTTTTCTTTGAATGCATTTGCATCGATATCTAAGAAACAAATAGAATCCTTATCAATATTATACCCAAAAATATGGTTAACCCTTGGTTCCCTATCAACCTTGACTGCCTTGTCTCATATATGAAAGGTTGTATATGAAAAATCACATTGTAAACTGCCTCCCATTGTTGCACTCCACTTTCTGGATAATAACATTTCATAGTGGGGAGGAATGTCAACCATAAGGACTGACATGGTTAACTCTACATCAAGATAAGAAACTAGCTTAAAAGGAAATGCATTAATTTTACTTATAACATGCACTTCTCTTGCATCCATGGCCCTAGACCTACCTTGTTTGGTGTGTACTTCTAAGCTTGTGGCTTACATGACCTTAAAAGGCATTATAGTATTAGAGGCTCCTAAATCTATCATGAATTTTTTTAGAGTTCTACCTTTTATAACTACACTATGGAAAAAATTATCAATATTCCACAAATATGCTACAAATTAATTATCAAAAAACATTTGAGGAATCTGAGACATAATACCAATATCTTCTACTACAAAAGGGGTTTTTTGTATGGCCTTTTATTCAACAATACTATTATTACCTATCCCACCCAACCATGATAAATCTTTACTCTTATGCTCCTCTATTCTAAACAATTGAGATAAAATAACTTTTACAGCTAATTGAGACAACATAGATATGATATCAATTGGATCACATACAGTAGGTTTTACAAGAATACCTGGAGCTAAGACCTTTTGAAAATTAGGCACTACTACTTTCTTAGTAACTTCAGATTCTAATTTCTTTTCTTGCATATTTTGCCTTAATTGTATCAACTGTCTGAAACTGCACTTTCCTTTTGGGCTCCCATTTCTTAGTCTTACTGTCCTTGACCTTTGCTATGACTATACTATCTTTCTTATTTCCATTAGTCATCTTGTGACTAATATCCTTTATGAAAATGCTAGATGGCTTACCAATATCACTGTTGATAGTCCAATTTCTCAAATTATAATTACTCTGCACTTGTGATACCATCTCTGTTGTAATTCTATCAATCTCTTCCTTAGAAGGATTTCTTCGATTTATATGACCAACATCTAAAGATGATGTACATACCTTATCTTCATCACAATCTTCGTTATCTAAAAATACTTGCTGATGATGTAATTGGTAGATAGTTCTCTTATCAACAACATCATTTTTAGGTTCCTCTAAGTCAGAATGATATAGACATCACATAATAACCATGTCGCAATGTACATCATCATGGTCCTTTTCTTCTTATCCCTCCTCATTTTTCATATTCTAATTTGAAGAAAATGATTGAGCTACTATGCAATAATCTAATGAACAAGGTGATTCACATATGATGCACCATAGTACACAATCTAACATATTGACCAAATTCCTCTGCAGAGGGTCAGGAGTACCTTTATCTTTTGTATTTTGAGTCTAGTTGGCGATAGGCTTGCCATCTTTTCACTGAGTAGTGTATGGATAGTTCTACTTTTTGGGCTGCCTATTGAAATGATTATTATTATTTAATAGAATTTTCTCACTAGCATTTAACTTATTTATATTAAAAGTTGGTGGGTTCATCTTTTTCAAAAGATTTAACACTTGACCCATTGTGTCTTCCTTAACCTTCTTAGCTGTAGGAGGATTGTCACTTTCTTTCTTATTGTTCCTAGGGTTGAATAATTTTGGGTCATCTCTTCTCCCTAGCTTACCAGATGCCTTCCTATTATTTTCAATATTGACTATCATCTTGTAAGCATCCCTTAAGGTTTTGGAATCTTTATCTCTTAAATTATAAGTCATTTTATTCTCAAAGGCATTGAAGTATGTAGTAAGACTTACATGATCATTGAGTCTCATTACTTGAAAAAGCTTATACATTCCCTTTTGAAATCTAACATTGAAATCAAAAGCGGACTCATTAGGGCTCTTTTTGATGTTGTTGAAATCATTCAACATAAAACTAGCATTAGTGTTATTTCCATATTGTTCTTTGAATAACTTTTCCAAGTCATTCCATGAGCTAATGATGTCATCTAGTAATCTTCTAGACCAATCCCTTGCATCTTCAGTTAATGAGTGCACAAATAGCTTCATAACTACATATTCATGCTCTACCTCAAAATCATTAAGCATGTCTATAAATATCCTTAAACATTGCTCACCAATGACAAACATTATTTCCTGAAAACCTCACAACCTTGTCTCTAAGGTCAAATGATATTGGAAGTGGGAAACCAAGGATACCTAAGTATGACATTTGTCTATACTTCTCCATATATATAGGTTTCTTTTGAAAACCAATAGCATTCGATGTACTTGTTGCATTAGTTTGGTTCTAGACAATGCTTTGAGACTGTTGTATTTGAACAATAGGGATCTGAGTATTGGTGATAAATGATGAAGTAGACGCAGATTGAGACATAGTTTGGCTAGGGACTATTGGTCCACAAGTGGGGATAAAAGTTGTGGCTTGAGTGGATAAATTAGGCCATGAAGCTAAGGTAGAATTGGATTTAATGAATTGGATCTTCCTTCTAGTCTCTACTATCTGTGCTTCAGTTTCAACATTCTTAAGCTCTTTTGCTAAATACTCCCTCTCCTTTTTGGCCTTTTCTAGATCCAAATCTAACTTAGACCTAAGAGGGTTTGTAGATTTTTTTGGGATAGATTGAGGTTTATTTGACATAGATTCACCAAAGACTGCAACACATTTCACAAATCTACATCTAATGAACAACTCCTTAGTAGAGTCACCATTTTGTTGGTGTTCAAAAATACCAAGAAAAATAATACTTGATACCAAGATAATGAAAAGCAAATTAGTCTAAGGGTTATCTATTTCCTATGTTCAACTGAGAAATATTCAGATCTGGACAATACTTCAACAAAATCACAAAGATTTTCTACTCTTTAAGTTCTACAAAACCAAGGTGGGTGCACCTGAGGCATAAAAAGGCTCACAACTTGATATTATCTTCACACTTCATTCACTCACTGATATTCCTTTACAAAAATTATCCCCTATAGCAGATATTTGGTCACAATTATTCTTAGATTTATAGATAATTCAGAGTTACATCATCTTACTACAACACATAGAGATTAAATGCAAACAAGCGTTGACCAACTATTAAATTCTTCATACATGAAAGTAAATTTGACTTGGATTTTGAATTTTTGCTTCATGCAATTCTATGATCTCTTCTCATACAAGCTAAATGAATTATTAGTGCCTCATCCATTAGGATTCTAAGTCTACCTAACAATTTTGATCTAATTAATTTCATTACAATCAATATTATCAGAAATTTACCCTAAACCTCATTCTTATGTATATCCTTCTTATTGACTAGAAATCCTATCACCTTACTAAATCATTTACTTAGTTCATTGAATTAAAAGTAACATCAAACTAATAGACAACCTATCCTAGTTTTCATTAAATGAATAAACTTTGCTCATACAATCTCGAGATAACTAGCTAATAACAATGGAGACAAGATTCAGAGAAAATAGCTATGATGGTAACTCTCCTTTGTATTAATTTTCATTGAAAATCACATAACATTGATATAAAACTTAGAACAACTCAGGACAAGACAACATCATCTTTGAATGTTAATATACTCTTAGATTTACAAAGAAATATACATCACAAAATTAACATCAAGAACACTGGACCAAATGTAAGCCTAGCATAATACTAAAAATTACATAAGAGGTCAGACCCTTTCTCTAACCTTGAGATCTCATTTATATAGCATGAAAAGCAACAAGCTTCAGACTTAGAGAAGAATGATAGTTTTCATTAAGACTGAAAGATATTACAAAGAAAATGTCACTGTCATAATAAGACAAAATTTTGTGCATCAGAATGTCTACGTCATTTATCATCTTATTGTGCGACCATTTAGATGTGACTTCTTATTGTTGACGAGTTTCATTTGATGATTGACCTAAATCCAATTATCATTCCTGAAATTGTCTGACCATTTGATTTACTTGTGGTGGACCATGTTTTGATATTTGAAAATAGATTCTAAATTGTGGTTCCCCATCCACATCATCATGAATTGGAAATCTTACAGTTACACTTGATTCTTTTACTACCAAATCATAAATTTGTTTAACTGCCTCTATCATTGCAATTGACTGATCTTCTTTTCCTTTGTATGGTGCATCTATGATTTGTAATTCATTTTTATCCATCTCATATTCATCAATTTCCTCAAATAACAACTGACCAATTTGTACAAGATCTATTGTGATGTGGAGCACAATTAGGCTCAAAGGTTTATTTGGCATAGTTTTCTCCTCATATTATTTCTATGGGGGTTTGGTGGCAGTGCCCCAAAGATGAGGTCAAGGGGTAGTGCCCCTGCGGGGTCTTGGGGCAGTGCAGCTATTATTTTTCTACTATTAGAGCCCTAATTGTGTAAGCGGAAAAATGATTGTATAAATGGCTTAGGGTTAGGGATTTTTCATAGTGTGTGATGTGAAGATTGGTTCTTGTGGCAGCATTGAGCTTTAAGGAGTTGTAGATTGTAATTAGGTTGTAATCATTAGATAATAATAGTATTGGACTTGTTGTTGGTGGACATAGCCAAGGGATTGGGTGAACCACATTAAATCTTGGTGTCTTCTGCTCTCTTTTATGTGATCTACTATTTTCTGGTATTGGTTAAATTTTCATCTAACTATTATTTTTGTCTAAAATTAATCCTAACAAGTGGTATCAGAGTCAGGTTGTCATCATTTCTTTTTTTTTTTAGCCAAATAGTCATCCTTTTTTTTTTAGCAATCCTCTGCAAGAAGGTCTCACGGTTGGGTGGGAGTCTCATGGTTGAGTGGGAGCAATGTTAATTGAGGGTAAGATAAGGGTTGACAAGTTTAATGAGAAAAATTTTCAGCTATGGAGAATGCAAATGGAGGACTATCTTTATCAGAAGGATTTATGGAAGTCATTGGAAGGAAAAATCAAGAATCAGATATCTATGAAAAATGACAACGTGGATTTTTGGATAGAAAGGCACTTGGAAGCATTTATCCCTAGCACCATTGGTGGCATTTAATATTACAAAATAAAGACAATAGAATAGTTGATGTAAACCCTAGCGAAACTGTATGAAAAGCCCTCTGCTTCAAACAAGGTATTTCTCATGAAGCATTTATTTAATATGAAAATGATAGAAGGTGGATCTCTCAATTTTGTGTTCTTTACCTGAAAGCTAGAATGGCTTGGTAATGGCTGTGAGTAATTTTGTTTCTAGATCTAGTACCCTAAAATATGATGATGTGATTGATGTTATTTTGAGTGAAAAAACTCATAAGAAAACCTTAGGTGGATCTACATTAGGAAGTTCTTTAAACAGACAAAGAAGAGGTAGAATGACTAAGAGAGAAAATAATTCTACAAAATCATGGGAAATCAAAAGGAAAGTCAAAGGGGAAGAGGTCTAAATCCAAAGGAGTGAGAGATTGCTAGTATTGTGGGAAATTAGAGCATAAGAAGAAAGATTGTTGGACTCAAAAGAATAATGAAAGAGATAAAATAGAAGGGAACAAGGAGGAAAATGTGGTAAGTAAAAAATTCAAAGAAGATTATTTCCTTCTATCTTTAGAAAGTATTGATGATTCATGGGTTTTAGATTCTAGTGCTTCATTTCATATTACACCTCATAGAGGTTTTTTCATTGATTATGTCCAAGGGGATTTTGGGATTGTTTATTTGAGAGATAATGAACCCTATAAGATTGTTGGAAAGGGAAAAGTTAAGATTAAGTTTCAAAATGAGAATCATTGGCTACTATATGAGGTAAGACATGTTCCAAGGTTGAGTAGGAATTTAATTTCAGCAGGGCAACTCAGCGATGAGGGTTATGTAGTTACTTTATAAGAATTGGAAAGTTTCAAAAAGTTCCCTTGTAATAGAAAAAGGTGTGAAAGTAGGCACATTATATCTTTGTACAAATCATATTGTTCCTTTTACTTTGATTATTTCAGAGAAAAATGAATGTGCAAGAATAGTTGTTGCAAGTGAGCAAGGAGATCAAATAGTTGTAAATTATGATATAGCAGCGTGCCACAACAGAATTAGGCACAAGTGAAAGAAAGGTATGAAAGTACTTCATTCAAAGAATACTTTACCAGGTATGAAATGTATTAATATAGATTTTTGTGAAAGTTGTATGGAAAATAAAAGAAAGTGGGTTTTGTGAAGACTACAAAAGAAAATAAAAGTGAGAAATTAGAGCTTGTGCATATAGATGTATGGGGACTAGCTTTGGTATCTTCCCTTGGTGGCTTTCGTTATTATGTTACATTTATTGATGATGCAACTAGAAAATTATGATTTTATTTCTTTAGATAGAAATCTGATGTATTTCAATTTTTTAAGAAATGGAAATGCTTGGTTGAAAATGAGACTAAAAAGAAATTAAAATGTCTCAGATCTAATAATTGTGGTGAGTATTACAGTCATGAATTTGAAGATTATTGCTCTGCTAATGGTATTCATAGAGAGAAAATTGTTCCAAGGACTCCACAGGAAAATGGAGTGCCTAAATGCATGAACATGACTATAATAGAGTGTGCAAGAAGCATGAGGTTGCATGCAGGGTTTCCCTTAAACATGTGGCTGAAGGCTATTAATACTATTATATATTTGATTAATAGAGGTCCCTCTACTCCTTTGTGTTGTGGTATTCTAGAGGAAGCATGGACTGGTAAGAAGGTGAGTTATTCTTTTTTCAGAACCTTTTGTTGTGAAACATTTGCTCATATAGATTTTGAAAATAGAGCCAAGCTGAAAGCTAAGTCAAAGAAATGTGTATTTTTTGGATATAGCATTAATAAATTTGGTTACAAGCTTTGGGATTCTGAAAATCAAAAAATTATAAGAAGTAGGGATGTCATATTCAATAACAAAGTGTTGTACAAAGATCTATTGTAGCAACATGAGAAGGAAAAAATGATTATGTAGTGTTGGATGATACTCCAAAAGCTGATGTTCCAACAATTCTTCATGATGTGCAACAACTGCAAGAACAAATACCACACACCCCAGTGAATTTTAGATGCTCAACAAGAATGAGTAGACCTTTAGAAAGATTTTATCTTTCCTTGTATTTTATTTTACTTACTGATGCTAGTGAACCTGAATGTTATGATGAAGCTATACAGGTTGATACAAAGATTTAGTAAGAGTTTAAAATGAAAGAAGAAATGGACTATTTTCTAAAAATTCAGACATGGGATTTATGCAAGTTGCCTCTAGGTAAAATGACTTTATAGAATAAGTGGGTTTATAGGTTGAAAGAAGAGGATGGAACTAAGAAAAGATTTAAAGCCAGTTTAGTTATAAAAGGATTTGCATAAAAAAAAAGGCATCGATTTTGATGAGATATTCTCTCTTGTTGTTTAAATGACTTATATTTTCACTATTTTAAGTATTATGGCTACTGAAAATTTGCATTTGGAGCAACTTGATGTTAAAATAGCCTTCCTTCATGGTGATTTGGATGAAGAGATATATATAGCTCAGCCATAGTGATTTGAGGTCAAAGGTACGGAGAACTTAGTGTGCAAATTGAAGAAAAGTTTATATGGCTTAAAGTAAGAATCTTCATAATGGTATCTAAAATTTGACAGTTTTATGCATGAGCATGGATATAGCAAGTGTCATTTAGATCAATGTGTTTATTTTAACAGGTTGGATGATGACAACTACATTATTTTATGTTTATATGTTGATGATATGCTTGTAGCTGGGTCTAACATGGATCATATTAAAGGACTAAAATGCCAGTTAGCACATGCATTTTCTATGAAGGATTTGAGGGCAGCAAAACAAATCCTTGGTATGAAGATTTGTAGAGATAAGAAGAATAGTAAATTGACATTATCTTAGGCTGATTATATTGACAAGGTGTTGCAATGTTTCTCTATGGAGAATGCTAAAGCTGTTAGCACACCTTTACCTGGTCATTTGAAGTTGACTATAAAGATGTGTCCCAAGACATAAGCAAACAAGGATAAGATGTCCAAGGTACCTTATGCTTCAGATATAGGAAGCTTGATGTATGTTATGGTATGTACCAGACCAGATATTGCACATGTAGTTGGAGTTGTTAGCAGGTATATGAGTAATCTAGGGCTTGAGCATTGGAATGCAGTTAAATGGATTCTCAAATATTTGAGAGGAACATCTAGTAAGCGTTTACACTTTTGGGGCTCTACTACTAATTTATAGGGCTATGTTGACTCAAATTTGGCACAGGATATCATACCGGGTGGAGTACTATAGTTTATTTGTTTACTATTGGTGGGGCAACCATAAGTTGGATTTCTAGGTTACAAAAGATAAATGCTTTATCCACTATAGAGGTAGCGTATGTTGTTGCTATAGAGGTAGCCAAGGATATTATGTGGCTTTAGTTCTTTTTGGAAGAATTGTGATACCCTTAGAAGGACTATTATTTGTTTACAGATAGTCAAAGTGTCATTCATCTTGCAAATAATTCAGCTTCGCATTCAAAGATAAAACACATATAGTTGTGGTACCATTTCATTCTGTCAGTTTTGGATGATGGACAGTTAAAGTTCGACAAGATACATACAAATGATAATCTAATAGATATGTTTACAAAGGTTATGACAAGGGAGAAGTTTAATTCCTCTTCAACTTCAGGTGGTCTTCTAGACTGAACAGAATAATAGAACAACAGAGTCCAAGGTGGTTTGATATTCTAGTGGGAGCTATAAGTTTAGTAGTGCTATGATTATTCTCCAAGTAGGAGGTTATTCTGGAGTCTGATCAAACTCCAAGTGGGAGATTATTATGATGTGGAGCATCAGACTCAGAGGTTTATTTAGTGTGGTTTTCTCTCCATATTATTTCCATGGGGGTTTGGGGGTAGTGCCCCCAAGATGGGTCAAGGGGTAGTGCCCATACGGGGTCTTGGGGCAGTGCCCTAGGTGTGCTTCCTGTCATAGTACAAGGTGAGGTCAAGGGGCAATGCCCCTGTAGAGGTTTTCTGAGGGTAGTGCCCCCAAAGCTAAAAATGACCTTATATTGTAAAAGGCATTGGCTAATATTTTTCTATTATTCTAGCCCTAATTTTGTAAGTGGAAAAAAGCTTGTATAGAAGTCTTAGGGTTAGAGATTTTTCATATTGTGTGATGCAAAAATTGGTTCTTGCGATGATATTGAGGTGTAAGGGGTTATGGATTTTAATCAAGTTGTAATCACTAGATAATAATAATATTGGACTTGTTGTTAGTAGGCATAGCCAAGGGATTGAGTGAACCATGTTAAATCTAGGTCTCTTGTGTTCTCTTTTATGCAATCTACTATTTTCTGGTATTGCTTATATATGCATACAACTATTATTTTTGTTTGAGGTTAATCGTAACAAGATCTGCCATCCACTTGTTAAAAAGTTTATCATATGGCCAATTGAAATTCAAAATTTCTTATTGATTCTTTAAGATTTCTTCTCCTAACTTTTTAGTCTCCTTAAAATCTCGTTTAAAATAATCAAATAACATTTTCACCTTCGCAACATCCTCAGTTGTCTTGGAAAACAAAATATGGTTCTTTTCATTTATGACCTTATTTATCCTTATGCATATTAAATCATCTAGTTCTTCGGCCCATTTTTCTTTGTCCTTCAATTCATCCACAACCTTGAGTGCATGAGGGAAGAGCTCAAAATTTCATCAACACATTTTGAGAAATAATTTGTGATCCTCCTTCGCAATTTACCTCTCTTGTTATCAAAATTAGAGAGGTCACTAGTCATGTCAAATATTCTCTCTATCTATTCACGAGACATACTAATGACTAAGAAGCATAAGATAGTGACATCAATGTCCCTACTATTCCACTCTTTTATAATTGGCTTCAAATGCAATTATTATTTTTCAACTCATCCCATATATTCATCAATTTTGATAATTGTTCACAAAATGCAGGCCAACCAATCCTGTCCACCAAATACACAATTGTATTTCTTATCTTATCTTCATATTGCACATCTAGTTCCACATGCATCATCCATAATTTTCTCTTTTCTTCCTCAAAATCCTCAACCATATAAAATTGGGATCTCTTGGGGGTATCTAGTATTTATACAAGGGGAGTTCATCTAAAAATTTCAATTGGAGGATGATGATGACAAGTAATCCTGGTCTAGTTATACTCTCCTACTTTCCTTTTCCCTAATTGCTTGTCTACTTGAGTAATTTGAGCCTACAATTGATGTATTATTTTTCTTCTTTCCTCATAGGCCTCTAGTACCTTTTCAAATCTAGCATTTAGCTCCCAAAAAAATTTATTGTCCTTAGCAGGAACTAACACTCCAAAATCTGTCATTTCTTTACTCATCTAGGACAAGTTTTCACTATCCACTTCCTCTGCCCTATAAACAATAAGGCTACCTGTGTTTTCAGAATCTAAAATTTCTTGCATTCTACCTTTGTCTCTTTCTTGTATTGACCACATCCATAAAACCTAATGGTTGTCACTTTAATTTAACCCCTTATAGGCTTATAGGTCTTCCTCCTTAGTTATAAACTAGGTGTCCTTTGATTTCTTTACTGTATCAAAATCATGGCATTTGCCATATCCCATTCTGGTAATAATAAAACTCTAGAATCTTTCAGTAGTTTTACGCCTCCTTAATGAGTTATTTGTGCAAATTCCTCAATAAAATTGGCCTTAATCTCCTCCTCTGCTTTAGAGTCCTACCTACTAGGTTGTTTTTTCTTAAGCCTTTGGCACTTCTCCTCAAAATTGCTTATACTTTTTCTCCAAAAATATTGAGCAAATGCTCTTGATTTCACAAAACTCTCATCATCAATGAATTTTTTAGATGCCTATGCAACTACAAGATCTATTTCTTTACCTTTGTAGTCTCCCATAGTGAGAGCTAATGTTGGCATAGGAGGTTCCTCGGGCACTCTTTATATATCTTCAGTAATTATAATAATATCATTTTCTCCTCTCATTTATTTTAATTATTCCGTTAGAGACAATTCATCATCTATTTTGAGAGGAGTTTGGGTAGGAGAATACTCTTCAATCTTGGAAGAATATCCTTGTTCCAACTTCTGTTTCGTGGGAGTAAGTGCAGAAGGTGGGCTTTAAGAATGTTGTCTTTTGTAAAGAGGTACAAGTTGTACACGCTTTGCCAATATATACCTAGCCTTTCTCTGTAATGTATACTGGCCTGGGTTTATAATTAATCTATTATCTAATCTATTTTCCACCTCAGTGGCCATTCCTAGATATGTTTGGGTCAAATTTTCATTCTTCTCATTCAAATTTTTCATGAACCCAACAAAGTTATCCATCGACATATCTATCTTTGCACCCCCAGTATTGTCTATCAGCAAGAGGGTCATAATCTGGCTCAAAAGTATTTATAAAATCCAAAACCTTACTATACACTTTCCATTTTTCTTTTCTTACTTCCTGCTCTTGCAATGAAAATTTTTTCCTAACTATATCTTCAATAAAATATGCAAGGTGTTTATGGGCTTTGGCTTTTGTTCTTTCCCTGAATAATTCATAAAATCCCTCTGGGTCTATAAAGTGAGAATGGGATTGAGCCATGTGATATTTTTCTAGAAACTTTTCCAAGTGCATCCATCCCTTTTTGACAATGACTAAATTATGCACAATATTAATTTGGGGAAGGAAAGTACCTTTGGATTTTCCCAACAAATCTCTTTCTTTCACTTATCCTATCTACAAAAAGAGCTTTTTAATTCCTACTTTCAAAGGCACTTGATAGAGTAACACATGTGGTTTTCCAAGAAAACCATAAACTTTGAATACAATAGACTCTGCATATGGGATGATATCTCCCCAATTGTAGATTACCTTCAATCCTTTTGCATTATCCTTTGCTCTGATCAGCTACAATAGTGATTGAGCTATCCTAGGGCTATCTGCAACCAATACTATTCTGAGCCTGGAGGCAAAATATCTATCAAATCTTACAAAGTTGGCATCAGTCACCTCCCACGTCATATTTTTACTTCAAAATTGGATAGGGAGCCTTTCTCCATCTCTTTCCATTTCCAATTTCATTTCTTTGGAGAAAAAGTAACTCCTTTGTATAAACATATGTACACCAACAAGGAGTACTAGTAGAAAGGCTTGTCAATTTTAGCCTTAGATATACCCATTAAATCAATATGAATCTCTTCTGCCAAGAGAATAAAATAATAAAAAATAGAACTCATACCATATAAGTGTTTTTGGAATGATAAAAACAATTGAGCCTGAGATGTGGTCTTCTTCATTTATTCCAAAAATTTTGCAAAGAGAAAAATATAGTGCTTGTGCTCTAGGATTGAAGTATTTTCTCAACAATGGCTCTAGCGTATTCGGTGTAATCAAGGGTAATTGTCCTATCTCGAAAAAATGTACTTGTAGTGGTCCTCCCCTCAAATATACCATCTATGTATCATACCTAGCCTACAAATCTTTCCTGTCTATTTTCTCATGCATTGCATGGTTAGGGTTTAACTTGAAAACCTCCCTAATCAATTTTGGTGAAACCATAAAAAGATTATCACCATCATGATTCTCACTATCCTGGTTATTGGATCATACTTTAAGTCATCATCAAAGAAAACCCCTGGGATAATTAATTTTCCAATATCAAATTTCCATACATTATTCAGAGGAGTGTCAAGTTTTCTTTTTGCAAACCATTTATGAAAAAACTCTAAACCCCCAACAGATGTCTCAGCATCTCTTAACCAATTTGCTTTGTCATAAAAGCCTTCACTGGTCAATAACCTATGGTTCTTCAGTATGAATTCTTTTCCCCTAGAAAGTTCATTTATGGATTGGGGCATTTTTCTAAAAAAATCATCATGCACAACCATTTTCAAGTAATCTAATTTCTCTGAGAAATTCCTTCGTGGCAAAATTTTGAACAATTATCTTATTGTGGGTATATTTTCTCAATCAACAAAAACTTTAGACACTTGCCTAATTTTCCTATTTATTTTTTTGAAAGATCATTTGCGGTAACTCAAAACCCTTAGAAAACACACCTTTGGCTGTAGATATCTTTTCTCTGTGAGAATTTTGTAACTCTAATGTTCAATAATGAAGAATTAGAAGCATTATTGCAAATTGAGCCTCAAATGAAACAATATTGATCAAAATTAATGTCCCAATAGTCATATTTCATATCACACTATGAAATTTAAAATACAGCCATTGATCTTCATAAATCAGATGACTTATCTTTAAAATGAAATGATTGCATTACCTTTTTGTGAAACTAGCCACGTCTCATCAAGGTGATTTCCTACATTCCATAAAACTCAAGCATCTTCATAATGTAGGAAATTGCCTTACATCAATCTTCTCAAGATCGTTAGTTCCTCCACATTTTCTTAATGGAAAGCTCGGTATTTAATAGTATCCAATGAAATGAAGCAAACCCTCCAAGTGTTCTGACACTTTTTTTATTGTTCTAACATGGTTCCAACTTTGTAGCCCATAAGAGAAATGACCTCAACAATTTCATGTGTCTTGTAGGCACTTCCCAGCATTCCATAAAGGTCATTCATTTTTATATTGTGATAAAGCACTCGTCGTCGATCTTCCAATGATCAACGATACAACAAATCCTTTTTACTTTAGTCCAAGATACCAATTTTATCCAATAAAATAGCTCCAAAATTCCACCATGTCCTCTCAATAGTTTGACAACTCTGACCTATTCTGACAAACCTACCTTTTGTAGCTCATAAAGGAAATGACATCGCCCATGCTATGTCTCATATAGGCACTTCCCATATTCCATAAAGCTCATTTATTTTCACAAAGCAGTAAAGTGCCTGCCATTGGTTTTATTTTGATCAATAGTTTGACAAGATAGACCATGCCAAGGTTAAAACATTTTCAAAAGAACACTAGCGAGTCAACTTAAGGTTGAAACCACAGTCAAAGAAAAGATTAATAGTAAAAATGATTTTCAAGAAATTATTTTTAAAATAAACACAAAAATATTTGGAATAAATATTTTCTAAGGTGAAAAGCTTCCTGTGTATTTTTAAAATAAACCAATGCTACCCTATTTTTTCAAATCTAGGGTACAAATAAGGGTTTCATGAAATTTGAGTTTTTTAATCTAGGGAAAACCAATTTTAACATACACAACCTAAAATTTGAAAGAGTCAACTAGGTTTTCACTATAAAATGCAACAAATTTTTGGGTGTGAAATACTAGGCCAATACAAGTAATTTTAAATTGGAATCTAGGTCTGCATCATTGATATGTTCTATAATGTTTACCAACTTCTCCATGATAGGCTTGTCTTCTTCAGGTGCTAGTAGGCTGAATGCATCAAGAAATATATCCTTGATTTCTTGCAATGCTTGCTTCTACCTATGCTCCCTTTTGAGCAGTTTTTAATGCTTTTTCCTTGCAAGTGCATCCTATAGTATGCTGATTTGTTCAATAGTAATTCTTTCAAGGTCAAACTTTGGTAAAACAATCACTTCATTCAAGTTGACATCACTAAATGATGTAATTTCATCTACCTTGGATGTACTAGGACTAGGCCTTAATGACTGCAGTGGTGTAGCTTCTACACTTGGCCTATGAAGTGCTTGAATTTTGGGAGTAGCAGTTGTTGGCAAAGTAACCAGTGTTTGTATTGCTAATTTCTCCTTAGGATTTGTAGTCAAGTCTGACTCTTCAATGCTCTCCTCTTCTTTCCTTTTAATTTCAAATGCACCTTGAACTTTTGATGTATGTATAGGAGTATCTACCTGAACTGTTTGAACTTGTGTTCCATCCTCTGCTTCTATAAAAACCTTTGGTACTGACACCCTATGCACCACTTTTATGATGGTTCTCATGGATTTCTCTTTTCTTTGATGCACTATAATGGGTAATGTAGGTTTTATCATAGTAAATTGAGGAGTTTATGATATGTCTTGTGCTTCCACCTCTGCAGATGTCTTCTGTACTTTCTTAAGTTCATCTACACTCACCAGTATAGGATGACTACATAGTTGTGCCTTTGTGGTTGTGTCTAGCAATATCTTCTTCATGTCCTCTTTTAAAGGATGATGTTCTAAGGCACATTTTCAGAAACATCCTTGATCTATATGATTTAAGTTTCTTTTTTTGTCACATCTTGTCAACTACCACTCGACTTTTGTATATCCAGTATACTTTTTTATGTGTGTTTCTCATCATTAGCTATTTCCTATGTATATGCATTTGTCTGAGTGCTTTCCACATGTGCCTCTTTCCCAGTATCAAATTTAGTAATCTCAGTTACTTCTTGTTCACCTTTTTTATCACCGATCTCAACATGTGTCTATATAATTGCCTTGGGTTTTCTTAGCCTATAAATTATCTTCCATATTTGGGTACTCTATTGAACAACATCTATAATTTCATTATGCAAAATATTGAATGCTGAGTACTTTGGAGAAAATCTTCTCGCATACTTCTTAATGGCCTTTATCATCTCAAATTTCTCTAAATCTGGCATCACTCTTGCAAGTGTATTTTCTCTTATATTTCTCTATTGTGAAACTATATTTCCATCTTTGCTCAACTCTATCATATAATTACTTTGGTAGAGAGTTGGCAACCTCAATTGGATTCATCTTAAATGTTTACATCATGGCATATACTAACTCTTCTACCTTATCCATTTCTAGCTTTCGAAGCCTGCCAAATTCAATATGTGAAAATCCACTTAAATCTACATTATTCTTTATATTTTCACATAGATTATCCAAATCACAAGGACTGTGACTTGTCAATTTGAATTCGCTATTATCATTACATTATGTCCTCTCATCATCTGATTCAGTTGGAGCAATGTACTTTCTTCTTTGTCTCTTCTTAGACTCATTATCTTGTATAGCTTTATTGGCCTTCTTTTTTTTGGCTTTGCCACTTCTTGATATTTCTTAGCAGTAGCTCTTGTGTTGGTTCTAGTGGCTAGAACTACAAGCTTAGGTTTTACAACCTTCTTTGGTTTGCTAACTATTGGAGCTTTAGCTTCCCTCTTTTTCTTCTCTGTGGCTATAGGTGCTTCACTGGCTTCTTCTACATTTCCACCTTCTTCAAGTTCAACTTCCTCTTTAGCTTGATCTTCTCCTTGACCTTAGTTTAGGGCCAGTGGTGCTTGAGCAAGGATATATTATTTTTCATCATCTTCATTGTCTTCCTCTTCGTCATCATCCTATACTACACCAAATTTTTATTTAAGCTTCTTAACTGTTTTGTTCTTCTTTCTTATTATCAATGATGTCTTCAAGTCCATAGTTATCTTTGATTTTGCAAAATCATAATTACCAACGGTAGTAGCCTTATTATCTACTACTTCTGTAAGAAAAGTTGTAATTATTGTAGATGTCTCATCCACATTAATCTCATATCCTAGAGGTCTTAACAATCTTTTTTGATATATGATTGAAAAAATCATTTGAATAGAAAGAAGAAGAGTGTGTTTCAATAATTGTTTATTCACTAATGTCAAAACTGCTACATGTTCGTAAGACAACTTCTTATATATTTCAAGCACTATCACTTAGTTGATTAATGAGGAGGAATTGATCAATAAGATGTAACAAAAAGTACCTAGAGGAAAGGTTGAGTTATGATTATGTATTGAAGTGCAAAGAATCAATTAAGACAGTGATAACATAATGTATTGTTGATCTACTTGAGGTTACAAAATGACTAGATACACTTAGAAAGATCAAAAGAATAAGGTTGAACAAAGTTCATTTGCCAAGCTTGACCAAGTTGATAGTAGGTACTGAGCAAAGTTAGTGCAAGCCAAGCAAAAAGTCAGTTAGAGACAAGTGAAAGAAAATTTTAGTGGATATCGAGCAAGTTAGTAGGTGTCAACCAAGCTAGGCGATGTCAATTAATTTTTAGTTGATGTCGAGGACCATAAAATCTAGTTGACACCGAGTAATTTTATAGTAGATGTCGAGTAACACAATATGTGTCAAGCATCAGTAAATAGATAATGCCAAGCTGCTGCATTATGAAAAGATCAAAGATTCACCAAATAAAAGCTGACAAGTTTGTTTTCTTGGAACTTCTAAATCAAGAAGAAGATAAGATTGATGAGTTGGTGGCACAAAATCTTATGTAAACTATTTTAGAGGCGAATTCAAATAGATGCTAGGAGAAGTTTTGAGAAAAGACAAGATATGGGGTAAATACATTATATCCTACATAATCCATCAAAAACCTTAATTTTGGTGATGGATAATGAGTGGGAAAAGAGTTCTAATTTCCTATATGTAGGGATGTCTAGTCATGAAGCAAATATGTTAGAGAGTTTTGGATGTGAAAATATGACAAGGAGAAGGAAAGGGGTTTGCTTCATCTAGTGACCCAAGACGAGAAGTCTACAATGGTGAACTAAGCAAGAAGGCCTAAAGAGGATGAATGCCTAAAGGGTGAACAAGCTGTCAAAGCTGCAAAGATTGGAAGCCAAGCAAATTTGAAGACTAAATAGTGATCTGTAATTTGCAAGTAAGGTTGTAAGTTGTATCATATCAAAGCTCTACTATTACTTTCTAACAATTGTATCAGCATAGGGTAAATCCTTTGGAGTAAGGTTAACTTAACAATCATTGGAAAATCTTTTAACAAGGTGGCATTCCAAGTAAATGGCCTAAAGTCCTCTAACAAGGCTCACTTTTAACAGGGTGATTGAAATCCCTTAACCGGGTCACATTTAACAATATGTGTTGTAACCTTTAACAAGGTTGGCCTTTAATAGGGCATCACTTCAGAAGAGTGAGAATGGAGTAGCATGTTACTAGTGGTTTTTCCCAAATTGGGTTTCCATGTTAAATCATTGTGTCAAATGTGCTTATGGATATGTTGTGTTTTATGTTTTACATTTCTACATGTTGATTTAAGAGTAACATATAAGTTCCGGTTAACACAAAATGAATGCATGCATGGTTAAGAATGCTTTATGGGATTACTAAATTATGAAAAAAATTATTTGTACATCTAGACCTTGAATAACTGATTCACCCTCCCTCTCAGTTATTCTAAAAAAATTCCAACAATCGGTATTAGAACCATCTACTTAAGAAGATTAGTTTTAAGGTACTACAAGCACAAAGATCAAGATATCAAAAAGAGAGGTACCCAAGCTCAACAAATATAACTTTTCAGCATGGATAAGTTTGATCAAGCTGCACCTTGGAGGACTTGGAGATTATGCACAATTTTGCATTTTAGTAGAACATGTTGATCCAACAGGAGCCTTAACTGCTGAAGATTTGAAGAAAAAGAAAGAACATAATCAGGCGATGTTGGAGATTGCCTCAGCCCTAAGCTATGCTAAGTTTGATGATATCAAAGGCCTCAAAAATGCAAAGAAAATGTGGGATTCCCTAGACACCATCTATGGAGGAGACAAAAATGTTCAAAGAGCCAAGTTAGAAAGCCTTAAAGGTAAGTTTGATGACATGAGAATGGTAGAAGGTGAGAATATTGCTCAATATGTTTCTAGAATAAAAGAAGTTGTTAGTGCAATAAAAGGTGCTACTAGTAAAATAGATGATGATATTGTGTTAAGTAAATTCTTGAAAATATTGTTGCTTGTGTATGCTATTAGAGTATTTGCAGTTCAAGAGTTAAGATGCATAACAGGAAATGATCTAACCCTTAAAGGTCTGGTAGGAAGACTCACTGCTTTTGAGCTATCTAATTTTGACAACTACAGACCAGAGAGTATTGAATCAACTTTCAAAGCAAAATTGTTACTAAAGGATTCTGAGGAGGTAAAGTCAAAAAAGAAGAAAAGAAAGATAAATTATGCATCCAATGATAGTAGTACAGATGAGGAAGACATTGAACAATTGGAAGCATTGTTGGCAAGAAGATTTCACAAAGGAAAACGTAAATTCAAAGGTAAGTTTTCTATCATTTGTTTTAATTGCAATGAAGTTGGTCATATTGCAGCAAGATGTACACAGAAGAAGAACTTTAAAGAAGGGAGCAAGCACAAAAATAAAAGAGAAGATGATAGACGAGACTACAAAGACAAGCAAGAAATCATGCTACATAGCTGATGAACATGACTCTGATGAAAATGATGATGAAGTGGTATATGTTGCAATAAAGGACAAATTTGATGAGGATGAGGTAACTGCACTTATGACTTGTGTGAACAAGAATGACAAATGGATCATTGACAGTGGATGCTCACATCACATGATTGGAGACAAAATTAATTTCATTACCTTAACTTGTTATGATGGAAATAGTGTAAGATTTAGTAATGATGCACCATGTTTGATAAAAAGGAAAGGGTCTATCAAACTCATAGACAAGATTTCATGTGATAATGCTTATTATGTTGAATGATTGAATTATAACTTGTTAAGTGTATCACAATTGAACAATTTGGGATACAAAGTTGAGTTTGAAAACAAATCAGCCACGATATATGATACAAATGGAAACTTGATTGGTAAAGGTGATCAAACTAGAAGTAATCTATTCTATTTGGATATAGAAGATGTTACTTGTCTTATTGCAAAATTTGATGATGTATGGCTTTGGCACAAGAGATTATGTCATGTAAATTTTGATAATCTAATTAGTATCAACAACATGAAAAGAGCTAGAGGTTTGTCTAAGTTGAAGAAACCAGAAAATATAGTGTGCAAATAATGTTAGCTAGGCAAGATGACAAAGTCAAGCTTTAAAAGTAAAGCTTATACCTCTAAGAAAATACTTGAAATTGTTCATACTAACTTGTGTGGACCTATTGAAGTGCAAAGCTATAAAGGAGATAAGTATATAATGTTTCTTGTTGATGATTAGTCTAGGATGATGACAATCATGTTTCTAAAGCAAAAAGCAGATACTTTTCAAATGTTTAAATGGTACTTGGCAAGAGTTGGAAAAGAAATAGGTAAGAGTTTGAAATGCTTGAAATCAGACAAAGGAGGTGAATTCACTTCACATGAGTTTGAGATGTTCTGTAATGATAAAGGAATCAAGAGACATACATTTGCACCTAGGACCCCTCCACAAAATGGAATTGTTGAAAGAAGAAACAAGTCAATTATGGATTGCTCCAAAACACTCATCATGGAGAAGAATGTTGCTCTAAAATACTAGAGAGAAACTGTAAGTACTGTTATATACACTTTGAACTATGTGCAAGTCAAGAAAGGTACTTACTCAACACCTTTTGAACTATGGTATGGTCATCCACCTAATGTGAAATATTTTAAGGTATTTGAAAGAAAGTTCTATATTCTTAAAGATGTTTGGAGTGGAAAGTTTGATGCAAAGAGTGAAGAATGTATATTCCTTGGTTACTCCACAAGAAGTAAAGCTTATAAGTGTTTAATTACTAACACTAACAAAATTGTGGAAAGTGCAAATGTAAATATTGATGAGTTTACAAACGCATATAAAGCTGAACCTAAAAAAGAAATAGAAGATTACAAGTCATTTGTATACTACTATGAAGGAATGCCTGGTGAAGAAGAAGCTACAAAGCATGCAGCAAACCAATAGCAAGTCTTAACAATTGTTGAGTCACATCTTGTGAATGTCGAGTTATATTCAGATGTTGAGTTGTAGAATGAGGAGAATTCATAATCTGACTCTGAGATTAGCACACTGAAAGAGATGACGAAACACCTAACAAAGATGCACACAGTGATACTTAAACTGAAAGACATAATGCATCCACAAGAACTGAACCTAGACTATCCAAATATGTCAAAAGACACCATCCTACAGAAAAAAATAATTGGAGACAAAGATGCAAGGCCAATGACAAGAAATAGATTGAGAGGTGAATCATGTTTGTTAAGCATGAAGAAACCTAAGATAGTGAGAGATGCATTGGAGAATGATGACTGGTACAAAGCTATGGAAGAAGAAATTCAGCAAATAGAAAAGAATAAGACTTGGAGTCTAGTTCCTAGACCAGAAGACGAGAATGTGATTGGTACAAAATGGGTATTCAAAAACAAACTAGATGAGAATGGTGACTTGACATGAAACAAAGCAAGACTAGTTTGCAAAGGATATGCACAAGAAGAAGGAATTGATTATACTAAAACATTTGCCCCTGTTGCAAGAATAGAAGTAGTAAGAATTATGCTTGCTTATGCTACATACAAAGATTTCAAAGTTTATTAGATGGACGTCAAGTCTGCATTTCTGAATGGCATATTAGAAGAAGATGTGTACATAGAATAGCTAAAAGGATTTGTGGATAAGAATAATAAGAACATAGTATGTAGATTGCACAAAGCCCTGTATGGATTGAAACAAACACCAAGAGCATGGTATGAGAGACTTCATACTTATCTTGTTAAGGTTAAATTTGAAAGGATAGATCATAACAACAATTTATACATGAAGATAGATAAAGAGAAAGGTATACTATTATCTAAAATATTTGTTGATGACATAATATCTGGAGGACAAGATGCTTTGTGTAAAGATTTTTCAAATCAGATGAAGCAAAAGTTTGAAATGTCAATGTTTGGTGAGATCAAATTCTTTGTTGGACTACAAGTTTATCAGATGAAATATGGTGTATATATCACTCGATCAAAATATGTCCAGGAGATATTGAAGATATTTGGACTAGAGGCCTCAAAACTAGTAAGTACACATATGGTGATAGCACGCAAGCTATCAAAGAATGATGATTCAGCTGAGGTCAATCAAACATTATATGAATCCATGATTAGCAAATTGCAATATGTAGTACACAATAGACCTCATATTGCATTAGCTATGGGGATAGTTGCAAGATTCTCTACTAACTCTAGAGAGAATCACTTGATGGATGTGAAAAGGATAATGAGATACTTGAAAGGAACAAAAGACTATGGTTTATACTATAAGAAGAGTGAAAAGTTTGAACTAGAAGCCTACACTGATGCTAATTGGGCTAGAAATATTGATGACAGTAAAAGCACCAGTGGAGCAGCATTCTTCTTAGGCAAAATACTTGTTACATGGAGTAGCAAAAAATAGAGTTGTACTTCCCAATCTACTATTGAAGTAGAATATCTTGCTTCTACTATCAATTGCACAAACATTGTATGGATCAAATAGCTACTTAAGGGAATGAAGGAAGAAATCACAGAACTAGTGACACTTCATTGTGATAATACAAGTGTTATAAATATATCAAAGAATCTTGTAATGCATACAAAGACAAAGCACATTGCAATAAAGTATCATTATGTAAGGGAATTGGTTCAAGAAAAAGAGGTGAAGATGGAATACATTAACACAAAAGGGCAAATTGTTGACATCTTCACCAAAGCATTACCTAAGGATGCTTATGATCAGTATCTAAGAGGTAAACTAGGGGTGATAGCCCTATCAAAGGCTATATAAAAGACAAAGGGAGTACCCTATGTCAAACAAGCTGACATTCATTTCATTCAAATTGATGCAGAGGATCTTACTTTAGGGACTGCCTAAAGTAATTATAGAGCTGGACTTACAAATCAGTCATAAGCAAGATGACAGAGGGAGAAAATTGAAGAACCTACAAAAGTCTTTATCTGCATACAACAAAGATGCCAAGTGTTAAGTATATGTCTTTGATATTGTTGTCAAAGAGGGAGAAAGTAATTATAGAATGGTTTGGTAAGAAAGAAAGAGGGATAAAGTAGAAAGCAATCAGAGGAAGGATCAAAACAAAAAGAGGGAGATATTCTGCTGATCCATGAAAGAAGAGAATGTTATATTTTGTAACCTAATTAGAAGAAAATTGTTGATAAAGGGAGAAAGGCTAATAGAGGAAGATTTTTTAATCCCAAATTTTCTTTTTGGTATTGCCTTACTATTTTAACCTAGTTAGTTTGGTGGAACAAGATGTTCATCATTTGTTTGACCGGTTGATCAGTTTGGTTTGCCATCAATGCCAAAAAAGGAGATTGTTGATATATGATTGAAAAGATCATTTGAGTAGAAAGAAGAAGAGTGTGTGTTTCAATCATTGTTTTGTCACTAATGTCAAACCTGCTACATGTTGGTAAGACAATTGCTTATATGTTTCAAGCACTATCACTTAGTTGATTAATGAGAAGGATTTGATCAACAATATGTAAAAAAAAGTACCTAGAAGAAAGGTTGAGTTATGATTATGTATTGAAGTGCAAAGAATCAGTTAAGAAAGTGATAACATAATGTATTGTTGATCTACTTGAGGTTGCAAAATGACTAGCTACACTTAGAAAGATCAAAAGAATAAGGTTGAACAAAGTTCATTTGTCAAGCTTGACCAAGTTGATAGTAGGTGTTGAGAAAAGTTAGTGCAAACTAAGCAAAAAGTCAGTTGGACCCAAGTGAAAGAAAATTCTAGTCGATGTCAAGCAAGTTAGTAGTGTTAAGCAAGCTAGTTGATGCCGAGTAATTTTCAGTTGATGGAAAGCTCTAGTAAAATATAATTGATGCTGAGTGATTTTATAGTAAATGTCGAGTAACATAGTATGTGTTGAGCATCAATAAATAGAAAATGTCGAGCTATTGCATTATGAAAAGATCGAAGATTCGCCAAATAAAAGTCAACAAGCTTATTTTCTTGGAGAACTTGTAAATCAGGAGGAAGATAAGATTGATGAGTCGGTGGCACAAAATCTTATGTAAACTATTTTGGAGGTGAATTCAAATGGATTCTAGAAGAAGTTTCTAGAAAAGATAAGATATGGGGTAGATATATTGTATCCTACCTAATCCATTGAAAACCCTAATTTTGGTGATCGATAATGAGTGGGAAAAGAGTTCTAATTTCCTATATGTAGGGATGTATGGTCATAAAGCAAATAGTTTAGACAATTTTAGATGTGAAAATCTAACAAGGAGAAGGAAAGGGGTTTGCTTCATCTAGTGAACCAAATGGTGAACTAAGCAAGAAGACTTAAAGAAGATGAATGCTTGAAGGGTGAATAAGTTGTCAGAGATGTAAAGATTGGAAGCCAAGTAAAGTTGAGGACTGAATAGTGATCAGTAATTTGCAAGTAAGGTTGTAAGTTGTACTAGATCAAAGCTCTACTATTACTTTCTAACAATTGTATTAGTGCATGGTAAATCCTTTGGAGAAAGGTTGACTTAACAGTCATTAGAAAATTGGGTTTCCACATTAAAATCATTATGTCAAATGTGTTGATGGATATGTTGTGTTTCATGTTTTGCATTTCTGCATATTAATTTAATAGTAACATATTAGTTTTGGTTAACATAAAATGAATGCCTGCATGGTTAAGAATGTTTTATGGGTTCACTAAATTGTGAAAAGTTTTATTTGTACATCTAGACCTTGAATAATTGATTCACAACCCCCCCCCCCCCCCCACCCCGAGTTATTCTAAAAGAATTCCAACAATCTTGCCCTTGAAACTACGTGTACATATGTGAAATCAGTATCAACTAGAAAAAAACATCATTAAAATATTCTTCAACTAGTGAGACTAGAATCCTATGTCTTTGTTTCATTGACTTCTTAAAATCCTCAAAATAACTAGTCATAATAGACTCAAACTTCTCTCTAATTTACTTAATGAATTCACCTATTTGTACTACAATAGATCTATTTGTCTTCCATGCAACTTTAACAAATGAAGGAAATGTGTTCTAAACATAGAAATATATACATACAAATATTGACCCAAACTTGCATTGTGTAATCTTGGTTTTCCTTATGGATCACAAGTTTTCTTATAATAGTTGCAATTGCAACTTGGCAAGGTTATAAGAATGATCCTTCTTCACTATCTTGTAGCCTACCTCAACAATAATACAGGTACACTATTCAACCTACTTGATTTAAAGAATCTATGTGAAATAATCCTTACTGCAAAAGCAATTAGGGAATATGTGATGGTATCAATTTTCATTCCTCTTTTGTTCCACACTACCCTTGTGTTTTTCTTAATAAACTCTTTTGTATCACTTTTCATAGTTTTGGGTCTGTCTAGGATTGGATACCTTGTTACCCTCTCTGCAATCTTCTTAGTAATCTTGATAGGTTCATCTTCTAATCATAGAAAATTGTCATTAATTCTTCTCAAATAATATTTATCCACTCTTTCTTAAAAATGTTGGGGAAACTAGAGCACTAGTTAACCCTTTTCTGTCTACAATATTATAGTTCTCCTTCAATATTGCAATTTCACATAGTTTTTCATATAGGTCTTTGATTTCCATGTCACCTATGCTACCCACCTTGCATGTGTGACAACATCTCACATCTTGAATCATTAAGACTTGTGATGGTATCATGGATACCACACAAGACTAGTCTTGTTTATAAGAAATGTCAACAATTACCTTGAAATTTGGTTATCTAATATCATTGTTGATTAATTGAATATTTAAAATATCCTTTCTCTCTTTGACCTTAGTAGCAAAAGAACTAGACACCATATTTAATACCTAGGGTTTGCACAAATTCAAACAACATAGCTTAATACATGATAAATACCTTCAGAAATATGATGACTGGTGTCGAACAGTGGTTGAATTCACTCTACAAATGCTTGGAATGATATCTTCAATTTTCCTTTAGCTCTTTGTTCTCTCTCCATAGTTGAATGATCTCAAATGAGTCAAAAATTGATCATATATAACATAAAACTTTACAAATGTTCAATACTTACACAACTATAAGCTTGACTTGAATAGAAATTTCAACTCACTCAAACTCAATGTAGTTTTCTTTATGCTCGAAAGCCACTATGAGCTCGGTCAACACTATCACATACGATAGCTCAAAATTTACTAGATTTCACTCGATAGCTTAAGTGAAACTTTTCATGCTCGATAGTAACATGAAAACTGACAAAACTTATAGATTTCTTCCAGATTCTAAACAACACTTTGCATCTTTCTTCATGAAAATATAATATTTTTAGAACTAAATCCTTGGAACTGATGTATAGTATATCTTTTAAATATCAGTCCCACACATACATTTTGATTGCTTAATTGGAGGTGGTGTGATTACCTAACCCATTGGGTGAAGTGATTCCATCTAAACTTGATATGTTGCAATCTTCCTTTCTCTTCCATGTTGTGTTCATCTCATCTCTGACATTATCAACATTTTCCTTTCCTTTGCCTTTGTAGAACTCATTTCTTGGTGCTCTTGACCTTGTTGGACAATTCCTACTCATGTGACCATTCTTTAAGCAACTAAAACATGTAGTTTGACTCAACCATCTTTTTTAGTCACTTCTAAAATGTTGTTTTATGCAGTTCTCAAGAACATGTCCATACTCTTGACAATAGTGACAACTATAATTCGTATTATAATCCTGATTATAAGATTTTTCATTATGTGTCACCTTTGTCTTCTTTTTTGACGACCATTTGGGCTTGGATCTGCATTCATATGCTCTATGTCCATGCTTCTAACAGTTCTAGAAGAATCCTTAAAATCATTGTGTGCTTATGGTCTTGGTTCTACATTCATGTGCCTGATGTCTTTATTTTTTTTGTTTGTGGTATTGACCCATGAACTTTTGATTAGGATTTTGATTTGTAGTCTTTCTCCCACAAGCATTGGCAGTATGACTTATCTTACCACAATTATGACAAGTAGGTTTTTAGTTCTTACCATTGGCATTCCTTTGTTCACCACTTTTAGATGATTCTCCTTCTTCGGTACTAATATAATCCAATCTAGTAGTATCACTATTGGATATAGGAGATCTCATCAATTGCTCAAAATATTTGATGGCTTCACTATGTTTATTGAAACTTTAAGAAATTCTTTTTCTCTTTTTCGATCATTTCTCAGCGGTTCATTCTACAAAATTAGTGTTGTGATCTCAATATCTTTTCCATTCAATTCATGATATGCAATCACCATTTGATTCAATGTTTCTAATTACATGTGAGCAATCCTATTCACCTTTGATGTCTTATCTTCCAGTCTATTGCTCAATATCATTTTGTCATCTTCAATCATGACTTTATCTTCTTCAGCTTTCTTCTTCTACCTAGTCTCCTCGCATTACAATACTAACTGGACTTATTGTTCTATTTTGAGATTGCTGACCTCTTCATTTAGGGATCCATTAGATCTACAGCTACTGCATCAAATTCACTTGTGTTTCCTTTAGTAAATAGTCCAATAGTGTCAATCTCCTAGTATTGTGTGTCATTCTCCTCAATACCTATATCTTTCCCTCTCTTGAGTGAATGCTTTAGATTATCTATTGCTTCATTCAGCTAATGTCAGGAAAGTTGTATTTCAATCTTCTGGTTCTCCTCTTTCCCAACTTGTACACTTTCATCTCCAAAATCTTTCCTCAAAGCTACAAAGCTTTACTTTCTAAAGAACAAGACTCTAATACCAATTGTTGAAAATACAATGGGAAAAGTAAACCCTAAAGAGGGGGTGAATCAGCACTTGAAACTTCAACCTTAAAATCATTCACCACACATCCATCTCACAATCTATGCCTGTAAACTAAAATATCAAATTAAGCTTATACATTCATAACTTGAAAGTAAATAAACATTCAACACATGTATGAAACAAGCTATTTGGTTACCTAGAAACCCTCCAATGAGAAGGTAAAACTGGGATGGGGATGACACCCACAAATCTCCACTACTATAGTACTAAAGTGTATCCAATAAAAGTTACAATGTTTGATCATGAAACATGATCTACCCTATAAAAGGTCTTCCCTATTAAGGGCTTACAAGATTGTTAGATCTTACCCTATTAAAGGATTGCAACACCCTATTAGGAGTGTTCCTAGTAAAATGACTTTAACTTACAATGAAGTAAGAACCTTCTTAAAGGATTTACAAAAACTTGGTAAGTCTACTCTATTAAGCGATTTAATTGATTCACCTGCTAGAATTTATCAACAATAATCCTGCGGTTAGCACTCTACTGGTAGATAAAAAATCACCTATTTGCATGTATCCTTGATCTTTCTGATCATATGTATCTCTTCTCTCCTCTAATTCCTTTCCTCTATTCTCTTGTAATTGATTCTATAATGTATCTCAATTCACCATGCCTTATTCACCATGAATGCTCTATTTGCACATGCAAACTTCTATGTTTGCTCCTTCTACATTCATAAAAAGTTTAGGGTTTTTCCTCCTTAAGAAGACCTAGGTGACTTAGGGTTAGGTATGAATCAACGATTGTGATTCACCCATATCGAAGCTTAATCCTTCCCTTTTTCTGATTGGCTATATGTACTGTATAGGGATTCTCAATAAAGATGCATCTTTATCATCTAAGATCACAAAATAATCCTTAAGTGAGCTCCAAAATGGTTTACGTAGTAGTTTGTGTCATTACAAACAACTATGTCAAAACTGTATTACTTGACACTTGAAGTCCCTAATTCTCGACATCAACTGCAACTTCAATGTTGTAACTTGGCCTCTAAATGACTCAGCATCCATTGATCACTCAACATCTAAATGACTTAGCACTTATTGTATATCTCTCACTCGGCATATACTATCTAGAAACTTATGCTCGATATATATTACTTATTTGGCATGAACTAAGCAAATGACTTAAGTATATTGTTACTCATATGTCAAAACCAATATGAGATTAGCACCTTGTTGGTCTTCCTTGATGAATATTAGGGTCATTATGTCATGCCCAAAAATTATGGCCAAAAAAACACACCAAATTTTTTTTTTTTTTTTTTTTTTTTTTTTTTTTTTTTTTAATATTTTAAATGTATTTATTTAAACTTAAGTGCACTAAGTTGATACAGTAAGTTCACATGAAACATGGATGCCAAGAAGGCGGTTACACGAACTCTTAACAATCAATTGATTCAGTTAACAACCCCTCTTATTTAATTAGAAGACCCAATTATTTGATAGATTTAATAAATCCCTTTAAAAGATTTACACTCTAAGAACATTAGTAAATTTCTTAAATACAATTTTATTTAAATTTTACATATGAATTTGTCGTCTACTTCGACAAGGAGTAAAACTAAAATTATCATTCATTTTATGAGTTAATCTGGATTGCATGACCCTCCAATAGACATAGATCAATTTTAAACTATAAAATTCTAATGTTTAAGGCTTATGAATTTAAACCACATTTTACTAATCCCGAAAATAAAACTTCCCATTAGGAACTGCTAATTGACTAATTAAACTTAATTAAGTTATCCTTAACTACATTAAATAATAACTATATTGCATTCACAGAATTTAATAATTAACGTTACAAATTAACGATTAATAAATAAACAGATAAAACTATTTTAGAACGATTCTTTAATTAATAATATTCATTAATTATTAAATTCGCTAAGCTAAAATTACTAAATTTATAAGTTGTTAATGAACTTCATTAATACACATTATCATTTAAACTAATAATTAAATAAAATAAAAATAAAAACTACTAACAACTATTTTTAACTAATCTATATAAACGAAAATTTAATTTAAACTAAACTATATAAATGAAAATTTAATTTAAACTAAACTATATAAATGAAAATTTAATTTAAACTAAACTAAATAAATGAAAATTTCATTTAAACTAAACTATATAAAAAAAAATTTAAAAAAAAAATAAATAAAAAAAAATGAAACGCCGCCCCACGCATATATATGCGTGGGGGATCCCACGCAATATATGCGTGGGCCTCACGCATACACATGCGTGGGGATCCCACGCATTTAAATGCGTGGTCCTCACGCATGGGTATGCGTGGGGTCTTCCACGCGTACGTGGACTGGCCGCCGGGTACGAGCCGCAGGCTCTGCCCGAAATTCAAAATTTTTTTTGTTTTTTTTTTTTTTATTTTTTTTTTTGATGGGTTGCATTAAATAAGGTAGGTCGCCCACCCTTTGAAGCCTTATAATAGGAGGGTGATTTACTATAATTTATTGACTGTAATAGAGGGGTCTCCCCTTTTTTTTTTGCCCATACATTTTCCAGCAAGTTTGAGCACCTACAGGCCTCTATTTTTTTTTGAAGATTAAGTTTTTATCAAATTTCTCCATTGATCTTGAGACATGGGTGTCAATAGATTGGTGAATCTATACATTGCATATTACATCATGAACACAACCATACATTAATCAAATGATATGCTTATAACCCTTTTTTTTTTTTTTTTTTTTTTTTTAAAACTAACTTTAGTTCCTCTTCCTTTGTTGTTGGATCAATACAATTCTATTTTCTTTCACATACAAATGCAACAACTGCATATGAATCCAATTTTATACATAATGCAACTAATTACTCCATGGGAATGGAAAATAGGAAGATCACCATGGGTGTTTAAATTCTCTATAATTTCATATGCATATATTTTCTCCATACCATTCTAATGTCTAAAGGAACTCAGCCTTTCCTAACATAATTCCTTCATATACAAGATTAACATTCACCATTCACAATCCATCACAATAACATGCATGAACAAAAAGGTGGTTGAATTGGCTATAACAAGTTTCACAAAATGAGAAGACCATTTAACTTACATTACGCAAATTTTCCAAAGAACATGGGAGCAATGCAAGGAATTTCTCATAATCTCTTTTTTTTTGTATTATTCATCCTGGTTCAAAGGCTCCACTCGGGAAAGAACCAGTAAGAAAACCCAAGGTCATTGCCCAATACTTCCAAGTTTCCAATCCATTTTACATCATTTTACAACTCACATAAATCTCTACAAACTTCCAACATGTGCTACCTTCCAAATAACTTCAAAATCACAATAAAGGATAATGGGGAAGACAAAACTAAAACAAGGTGGATAATCACAACAACATCAAATCAAACATACACTCCAAACCCGGTTTGCACAATAGATCTATACATGGAATCAAAACAAGGGGGGAGGTGGATTTTCCCAATGGGAGAAGTCAATCACCATTCCATTACATGGCCCTTTCGGGGCTTGAATTTTAAGAATTTCCATTCTATATAAGGCCCTTTCGGGGCTCCAATCACAAGGATACTCATTTTCTCTTCATACACATGATTTCACAACATCAATAAGGAAGGTGATGACAAGTAGGGGCCCATACACCCTACCCTTTTTCCTTCCTCTCACCATGAAAGGAGACTCTCACCAATGAGGTCCAACTAAAGCCCTACCCCCATACATGGCCACTTCTTCCCTATCCAAGGGTGAGTGATGCCATCACAATCCCCATGAAAACTCAAAGAACAAGGTCTCAACAAAGCAAGAAATGAAATCCAAAACAAGGTAAAATTCCCTTCAATATCCTCCCAATACACACAACATAAAAGGACAAGAACCTTCACAATACTATAACAAGATTCACACATGATCAACAAAAAGGAAAACTAAGCCCATGAGAGAGAAATTCCTACCTCCACAAGTGTTATGGCAACAATGGAAGTTTTTTTTGAGAAGAGCTTCTTTCCTTTCTCCTTCCTTCAATCTTCAAGCTTGCTCTCTCCAAACTAGAGATTGGGTAAAAAACCCCCCATTCACTACTTCCCAAGTGCCTCTAAATAAGAATCTACTTAACTAGGCTTAGGGTAACCCCTTGGTGGAGTCAAGGTCACCTACCTATGAAGTGACAACCAATTTCGAATTCAAGCAAAGATGGAGTGTTTGAGTGACCATAAAGGTCAACCAAGGAGACTTGGGGAGTGGAAAACACTCCCAACCCAAACCCTTACCCTTAGGGTAATTAATTTTGAAGTTTTAAGGCTTAAGGATTTAATAAGGACAATAAAACTAGGGGAAACAAACTACCAAAAGAAATACACCTTAAAGATGGACTAGGTAAAAAAAAGAATATAGCACAAAATAAACATGGGGTTCAGCTTTTGTCTTCCCATTGGATTTCCCGGCTAAATTTCCTGCACACTCATTGCACACGTCAGTAATTCGAGAAGCACATGTATATATATAAATATAAAAATACGCATCAACAATTTCATGAAATTTAAAACATCCATTCTTCCATAATCTATTCATTCATCTCATTCTACTCATTAAAATTGGAGATTCAAAGTGTTAGTTTGCATTCATTCATTTTATCAGCATATACGTTATAAAACATTAAACTACAGAAATCAAATATCTGAAATAAAGCATCATACATCATAATTAGCAAAATAATGTTCAGTGCCACAAATAATGCTCTGACATATCGAGCCATAAAAAAAAAATAATATATAGTATCATCGAGGCTAGGATGGGTCGAGGCGGGGCCTCACATCCTCCCCCACTAGGCATGAACTTCCTCCTGGAGTTCATCAAAAAGGTATGGGTACTGAGATCGCATCTGCGTTGTATCCTCCCATGTGGCCGTGATCTCATCGTAGCAATCCCACTGGACCCTAACCTGGTCCAGCTCTCGACCTCGAAGTGCGAGGGTCCGTCGGGCAATAATACGGATGGGCTCCAGCGCTAACTGGCCGTCCGACTCCACCTGCAAAGCATCCCAATCTATAATATGAGACTCATCATAGATATATCTTCTAAGTACTGAAATGTGAAACACATCGTGGATGCGTGACAGGCTAGGTGGCAAAGCTAGACGGTAGGCAACTGGTCCTATCCTCTCCAGGATCTCGAATGGCCCAACGAAACGGGGTGCCAACTTAGAGCCCTTTCCGAATCGAATCGGACTCTTGTGTGGCCGCACCCTCAAGAAAACTCTATCCCCAACCTGATACTCTCGATCCATCCTATTTGCATCAGCATACTTCTTCTGTCGATCCTGTGCCTCTTTCAGGCGCTGCCTAATCCAAATCACCTGCTGTTCCATATCTCTAACTAACTGAGGTCCAATGGAAACTCGATCCTCGATCCTGTCCCAACTCAAAGGCGTCCTACAAGGTCTCCCATACAGGGCCTCATAAGGCGGCATACCTATGGAGGAATGGTGCCCATTGTTATAGGCAAACTCAACTAGGTGGAGGTATTCCTCCCACTTGACCTGATGATCCATCACGTACATACGCAACATGTCCTCCAACACTTGATTCACACGCTCAGTCTGCCCATCAGTCTGAGGGTGGTACGCTGTACTGAAATTGAGCCTAGTGCCCAAAGCTGACTGCAACTCTCTCCAAAAAGATGAGGTGAATAGTGAGTCCCTATCAGAGATAATCTTACGGGGAATGCCATGAAGTCTGACAGTGTCTCGCAAAAACACCTGAGCTATGTCTCGGGCTGTGTACGTAGTACGCACAGGTGAGAAGTGAGCAACCTTGGTCAATGTGTCAACTGTCACCATAATGGCATCATGACGACGAGAAGACAAAGGAAGACCAACAATAAAGTCCATCGATATAACATCCCACTTCCACTCTGGAATCTCATGAGGCTGAAGGAGCCCACCGGGATGACGATGTTCTGCCTTCACCCTCTGACACTCGAGGCATCTCGCCACTATATCGGCAATCTGCGCTCTCATGCCTGGCCAATGGTACAACTGCCTCAAATCTGCATGCAACTTCTTAACACCAGGGTGTGCCGCATAAGGTGCTCTGTGAGCCTCAAGTATGATGAGCTCGCGCAAACCCCCGATGAAAGGTACATACACACGTCCTCTATGACGTAAGAGTCCATCAGACTCCAAGGAATACTCTGAATACTTCCCCTCCAAGGGTCTCTGAGAATGCACAACCTGACTAACCTCTGTAAAAAGCTCATCTGCTGGCAAGTGCTGTAAAATCTGCTCTCTCAAATCGGTGCTCGTAGTCATAGATGAGAGCTCATGGCGCCTTCTACTTAAGGCGTCTGCAACTACATTCTCCTTTCCCTTGATGTAATGTACATCAAAATTGTACTCGCAAAGGAACTCCATCCACCTTCTCTGTCTAGCATTCAGGTTTGGCTGCGTGAATAGGTACTGCAAGCTCTGATGGTCGGAATGAAGTTCAAATCTATGACCTAGTAGGAAGTGTCGCCACTTCACTAATGCATGAACCACCGCTGCAAGCTCTAGGTCATGAGTAGGGTAGTTGAGTTCATGAGTCTTCAACTTCCTAGACTCGAAGGAAATAGGCCGACCATCCTGCATAAGCACTGCCCCAATGCCATCCAAAGATGCATCAGTGCACACCACAAAGTCCGCCAATGGGTCTGGTACTGCAAGAATAGGTGCACTCGTGAGGGCTCTCTTGAGCTCTAGAAAAGCTCTCTCGCACTTCTCTGTCCATTCAAACTTCTTTCCTTTCCTCTGCAGCGATGTAATGGGGTGTGCCAATCTAGAAAATCCTGCAATGAAGCGTCGATAATAGCCTGCTAATCCCATAAAGCTCCTCACCTCAGTGACACTAGTAGGTGCAGGCCAATCCATGATGGCTCTAATCTTCGATGGGTCTACCGAGATACCCTCGCCTGATATGATATGGCCCAAATAATGGATCTCTGATCGGAAGAATGCACACTTCGATAAGCTACCAAACAACTGATTCTCTCTCAGCTTCTGCAACACCTGCCTCAGGTGTTTCTCGTGCTCTTCCTCATCATGGGAATATATCAGGATGTCATCCAGGAACACAACTACGAACTTATCCAAGAAGGTACGAAATACTCCGTTCATGAGGCTCATGAATACAGCTGGAGCATTTGTGAGACCGAATGGCACCACTGTGAACTCATAGTGTCCATACCTAGTACGGAAAGCGGTCTTAGGAATATCACTCCCCACAATCCTCAACTGGTGGTACCCTGACTTAAGATCAATTTTTGAAAATACACGAGCACCCTGCAACTGATCAAATAGGTCATCAATTCTGGGAAGGGGATATCGGTTCTTGATGGTTACTTTGTTCAATTGCCGATAATCAATGCATAACCTAAGTGATCCATCCTTCTTCTTAACGAAGATCACTGGTGCACCCCAAGGTGACACACTAGGTCGAATATGCCCCTTCTCTAGGAGTTCCTCCAACTGAACCTTTAGTTCACTAAGCTCATGTGTAGTCATCCTGTATGGTGCTCTTGATACTGGTTCCGCGCCTGGCACAAGATCAATATGAAAGTCTACTGCCCTAGGTGGGGGTCTACCAGGGAGCTCTGAAGGAAAAACATCTGCAAACTCCTGCAATATAGGAGAGTCATCAAGGGATGGTTCCCCTTCTGAGCCTTCCTCTCTATCACTAATGGTGATTGCAAACAGCTGACACCCCTTCCGCATGCACCGCCTAAGCTGCATAGCGGATATCATACGAAGGGATATGGGTCTCTTAACCCCAAGAATCACTCTACCGATACCATCATCATCCACACATTCCACTGTCTTCTGTCGACAATCCATCTTGGCGTTGTGGGAATAAAGCCAATCTATGCCAAGAACAACATCATAAGAACCTAGTGGGGTAATGCGTAGATCAGACACCGTGAATGTGGCTCCCATCTGAATCGGGCAACTATGCACCATGGAACTAACTGACACTCTAGCTCCTGAGGCTAACTCTACCTCCCAACCGACATCTTGTCTAACTGCCACCAGCCCGCAACGCTCCACAGCAAAAGGAGATATAAAGGAGTCAGTAGCTCCTGAATCAAATAAAACTGTAACCACGCTACCCTGAATGATACCTGTAGCCTCAATGACTGTAGCCTGATGCTCGGCCTGGCGGTTGTCAACTGCTGCGAATACTCTGTGTGATCTGCCTACATCACCAACTGTCGGCTCTGAAAAAGCCCCTCCCTGACCACTGGAG
The DNA here is from genome assembly GCA_028749045.1 of Cupressus sempervirens. NCBI lineage: Eukaryota > Viridiplantae > Streptophyta > Pinopsida > Cupressales > Cupressaceae > Cupressus > Cupressus sempervirens. Next base: position 191,742,023 of record CM053788.1, read on the forward strand.
GGTTGTCCCTGTGGACACTCTCTAGCTATGTGACCCATGCCACCACAAGTGTAGCATGGTCCCCGTGCATGAGGTCGTGCACCCTGTGAACTAATCTGCTGTGGCCCTCCTGACCTGCTAGACCCACTGAAACCACCCCTAGAAGACTGCTGAGACTTCGCTGGCTGAGACTGTGGAGCCTGTACTTTCTGATCCTGCCTCGGTCCCTGTGAGTACCACTGCTTGGGCTTGGAGCCCTGATAACCCTGTGAGGGTTTCTGGTGCTGCTGCTGCTGAGGTTTCTGTTGCTGAGACTGTTGGCCCTTAGAGGACCCTGCTGAGTAGTTCTGATTCCCCTTCCAAGGGGGTTTCTGCTGGGTAGAGTTTCGGTTCTGAGATCGATCTCGTGACTCCTGTCTACTCCGAGTATCCTCTACAACCAAGGCCATCTCAACTACCTGTCTGAAAGTAGTAGGAAAAGCCATACGCACTGGACCCTGAAGAGAGAAATTTAGGCCCATGATAAATCTATGCACACGCTGTTTCTCGTCCTTCATGTACTCGACATATGGAAGGAGCTCGAGAAACCTGCTCTCATACTGAGCTACAGTGAGACCTCTCTGATGAAGAGAATGAAACTCCTCTATCTGCTTCTACCTGAAATGCTCAGACAGGAATCTCTCTCTGAATCTCTCCAAAAAGGTCTCCCACGTGAGGGTATCCATGCTCATCCCTCTGATCGTCTCCTCCTGATGCCACCAATTGGAGGCATCTCCTCTCAACTGATGGACTGCAACACGTGCCTTCAGATTACTCCCATAGGAACGTAATCCAAAACACCGCTGGAGGCTCTGCAACCAAGCCTCTGCCACTGTCCCTTCTGTGGAACCGGTAAAAAGTGGGGGTCCAAGACGTATCAGCTCTCTGATGTCATCTCCTATGTGTCTAGGAGGTCTCTCGGGTGGTGGTACTCTCTGATGAATGGATTCCCCCTCGTGCTCACCTTGTCCCTCATCCTGCCTCGGTGGGGGACTCCTACTCCTCTCTCTACCACCAGGATCCTGTGCTTCCCTTTCGGGAACCTGCTGAACTGGCTCTGCTACAGGTGGGGGTAGTCTCTGCTGAACTACACCAATCAGTGTCTGAAGGGCATCCAAAATGTCCTGATTCGGGTTCTGAGGTGGTGGTGGTGGTGGTGGAGGTGGTGGTCCATCCTCCTGTCTGACTCCACTACCTCTCGCCCTACGACCTCTACCTCGGCGGTTGTTCCGTGTAACAGGAGGCATCCTACACAATGAAAGTTTTTTAATTAATTTCAGAAGCATAGTGGTTAAGGTTCCTAGTGTTGAAACTAGGCTCTGATACCAAAATGTCATGCCCAAAAATTATGGCCAAAAAAACACACCAAATTTTTTTTTTTTTTTTTTTTTTTTTTTTTTTTTTTAATATTTTAAATGTATTTATTTAAACTTAAGTGCACTAAGTTGATACAGTAAGTTCACATGAAACATGGATGCCAAGAAGGCAGTTACACGAACTCTTAACAATCAATTGATTCAGTTAACAACCCCTCTTATTTAATTAGAAGACCCAATTATTTGATAGATTTAATAAATCCCTTTAAAAGATTTACACTCTAAGAACATTAGTAAATTTCTTAAATACAATTTTATTTAAATTTTACATATGAATTTGTCGTCTACTTCGACAAGGAGTAAAACTAAAATTATCATTCATTTTATGAGTTAATCTGGATTGCATGACCCTCCAATAGACATAGATCAATTTTAAACTATAAAATTCTAATGTTTAAGGCTTATGAATTTAAACCACATTTTACTAATCCCGAAAATAAAACTTCCCATTAGGAACTGCTAATTGACTAATTAAACTTAATTAAGTTATCCTTAACTACATTAAATAATAACTATATTGCATTCACAGAATTTAATAATTAACGTTACAAATTAACGATTAATAAATAAACAGATAAAACTATTTTAGAACGATTCTTTAATTAATAATATTCATTAATTATTAAATTCGCTAAGCTAAAATTACTAAATTTATAAGTTGTTAATGAACTTCATTAATACACATTATCATTTAAACTAATAATTAAATAAAATAAAAATAAAAACTACTAACAACTATTTTTAACTAATCTATATAAACGAAAATTTAATTTAAACTAAACTATATAAATGAAAATTTAATTTAAACTAAACTATATAAATGAAAATTTAATTTAAACTAAACTAAATAAATGAAAATTTCATTTAAACTAAACTATATAAAAAAAAATTTTAAAAAAAAATAAATAAAAAAAAATGAAACGCCGCCCCACGCATATATATGCGTGGGGGATCCCACGCAATATATGCGTGGGCCTCACGCATACACATGCGTGGGGATCCCACGCATTTAAATGCGTGGTCCTCACGCATGGGTATGCGTGGGGTCTTCCACGCGTACGTGGACTGGCCGCCGGGTACGAGCCGCAGGCTCTGCCCGAAATTCAAAATTTTTTTTGTTTTTTTTTTTTTTATTTTTTTTTTTGATGGGTTGCATTAAATAAGGTAGGTCGCCCACCCTTTGAAGCCTTATAATAGGAGGGTGATTTACTATAATTTATTGACTGTAATAGAGGGGTCTCCCCTTTTTTTTTTGCCCATACATTTTCCAGCAAGTTTGAGCACCTACAGGCCTCTATTTTTTTTTGAAGATTAAGTTTTTATCAAATTTCTCCATTGATCTTGAGACATGGGTGTCAATAGATTGGTGAATCTATACATTGCATATTACATCATGAACACAACCATACATTAATCAAATGATATGCTTATAACCCTTTTTTTTTTTTTTTTTTTTTTTTTTAAAAGCTAACTTTAGTTCCTCTTCCTTTGTTGTTGGATCAATACAATTCTATTTTCTTTCACATACAAATGCAACAACTGCATATGAATCCAATTTTATACATAATGCAACTAATTACTCCATGGGAATGGAAAATAGGAAGATCACCATGGGTGTTTAAATTCTCTATAATTTCATATGCATATATTTTCTCCATACCATTCTAATGTCTAAAGGAACTCAGCCTTTCCTAACATAATTCCTTCATATACAAGATTAACATTCACCATTCACAATCCATCACAATAACATGCATGAACAAAAAGGTGGTTGAATTGGCTATAACAAGTTTCACAAAATGAGAAGACCATTTAACTTACATTACGCAAATTTTCCAAAGAACATGGGAGCAATGCAAGGAATTTCTCATAATCTCTTTTTTTTTGTATTATTCATCCTGGTTCAAAGGCTCCACTCGGGAAAGAACCAGTAAGAAAACCCAAGGTCATTGCCCAATACTTCCAAGTTTCCAATCCATTTTACATCATTTTACAACTCACATAAATCTCTACAAACTTCCAACATGTGCTACCTTCCAAATAACTTCAAAATCACAATAAAGGATAATGGGGAAGACAAAACTAAAACAAGGTGGATAATCACAACAACATCAAATCAAACATACACTCCAAACCCGGTTTGCACAATAGATCTATACATGGAATCAAAACAAGGGGGGAGGTGGATTTTCCCAATGGGAGAAGTCAATCACCATTCCATTACATGGCCCTTTCGGGGCTTGAATTTTAAGAATTTCCATTCTATATAAGGCCCTTTCGGGGCTCCAATCACAAGGATACTCATTTTCTCTTCATACACATGATTTCACAACATCAATAAGGAAGGTGATGACAAGTAGGGGCCCATACACCCTACCCTTTTTCCTTCCTCTCACCATGAAAGGAGACTCTCACCAATGAGGTCCAACTAAAGCCCTACCCCCATACATGGCCACTTCTTCCCTATCCAAGGGTGAGTGATGCCATCACAATCCCCATGAAAACTCAAAGAACAAGGTCTCAACAAAGCAAGAAATGAAATCCAAAACAAGGTAAAATTCCCTTCAATATCCTCCCAATACACACAACATAAAAGGACAAGAACCTTCACAATACTATAACAAGATTCACACATGATCAACAAAAAGGAAAACTAAGCCCATGAGAGAGAAATTCCTACCTCCACAAGTGTTATGGCAACAATGGAAGTTTTTTTTGAGAAGAGCTTCTTTCCTTTCTCCTTCCTTCAATCTTCAAGCTTGCTCTCTCCAAACTAGAGATTGGGTAAAAAACCCCCCATTCACTACTTCCCAAGTGCCTCTAAATAAGAATCTACTTAACTAGGCTTAGGGTAACCCCTTGGTGGAGTCAAGGTCACCTACCTATGAAGTGACAACCAATTTCGAATTCAAGCAAAGATGGAGTGTTTGAGTGACCATAAAGGTCAACCAAGGAGACTTGGGGAGTGGAAAACACTCCCAACCCAAACCCTTACCCTTAGGGTAATTAATTTTGAAGTTTTAAGGCTTAAGGATTTAATAAGGACAATAAAACTAGGGGAAACAAACTACCAAAAGAAATACACCTTAAAGATGGACTAGGTAAAAAAAAGAATATAGCACAAAATAAACATGGGGTTCAGCTTTTGTCTTCCCATTGGATTTCCCGGCTAAATTTCCTGCACACTCATTGCACACGTCAGTAATTCGAGAAGCACATGTATATATATAAATATAAAAATACGCATCAACAATTTCATGAAATTTAAAACATCCATTCTTCCATAATCTATTCATTCATCTCATTCTACTCATTAAAATTGGAGATTCAAAGTGTTAGTTTGCATTCATTCATTTTATCAGCATATACGTTATAAAACATTAAACTACAGAAATCAAATATCTGAAATAAAGCATCATACATCATAATTAGCAAAATAATGTTCAGTGCCACAAATAATGCTCTGACATATCGAGCCATAAAAAAATAATAATATATAGTATCATCGAGGCTAGGATGGGTCGAGGCGGGGCCTCACACATTATCTAAGCACTATATAATCACAACTAATTACATTTAGCCTGATCTAGGCTTATGACTTAACAATAAATTCATGATACTTGTAATTCATTCCCAATTCTTCATAAGTGTGTTGTCTCTTATCTTAGAGGGTATATGGTAGATACCCCTATAAAAGCTCGCACTGTTTGGATCTCATTCCAGCTTAGCATCAATTCAAGAAGGACATGTTACTATAGATTATCACATATTTCTTGATCTTGAGTTTATTTGTAAACTTAGACAAAATAAAGTAGCTAGTTCATTTTAGAGAAAGGCTCTATCTATGATAACATTGGCTTCTTAATTTGAGACTATAATTTTTTATCCTTGTATATCCATTTCAGAGAACAAGAACAAGAAGTATTACATGACATGATTGTATTATCACTCCCTTGAATACTTTGTCTATCTCTAAGTAGTCCTTGGTAATTGTAGAAACCTCTAATGCATCTTATATCACTTCTATTCTTGTGTCTTTTAGAAAAATGCCTAACATGGTATGACAATATCTAAGAAATAGATTCATGATGAATTGATCACACCACAATGACACTTGATTCAATAATCATGAAAAATAAGATAGCAATATGTGTGTGACTGTGAGGTAGCAAAAAAATCATAAGCAAAAAGAGAATGTGAAATAATATGAAATGAAATGTAGGCAATATGAAATAGTGATAACTCTACTATGATGTTTGAATGCTTCTCCTTATGAATCATTGCACAAATTAATATATTTTCCTTACTTGGTTGCATGCTTGATTACAAAAAAGCAAGTATAAATGTAGAAATATTTACAACCAAAAGGCCATCAACAACATATGTGGCACTATTATAAAAAATTTAATGGCCACCCTAAAAGATAAGGGCCCAATGAAAGAATATAAGAAATATGGCCGCTCATGATATAATAATAAATCCATTTCCAAGGTTGTAAAATAATAACCTCATACTAAATGTCTCGATATAAAAATAACATACTATGCATACCTATACTCATATGTGCACGCGTGCGCGCGCGCGCGCGTGTGTGTGTGTGTGTTTGTGTTTGTGTGTGTATCTGTGTGTGATATTATAGAAAAAATATCTACATACACCATATTTTAAGTCGGTGTCTATGTACCTCTCATTCAAATTTATGTATACATACATATATGTGTATATATATATGCAAGTATAGGTAGGTACTATGATACTGTTATATTAAGACATCGCATATATCATAGGAAGCCCTGAGATCAATCCAATCATAAAGTAACACATTGACTCTTCGATTTGATTAACGTTTAGTGATTTTCATTTGTTATAATAATGATATATAAATATTGACCTTATTAGCTCATGGTCATCCAAGTATACTCTTTCTTTCCTAGTCATTATTGGAAATACAATTAGGAAAGTAAACTCTGGGGGGGATGAATCAGTCCTTCAAAACTTTAACCATAAAATCATTCACCACACATCCATCTCAAAATTTGCATGTAAACTAAAATAGATAGCTAAACATATTCATCCATAGCATGAAAAAAAAAGACATTTAAAACATATATGACACTAGATATTTGGTTACCCAGAAACCCTCCAATGAGAAGGTAAAACTGGGGTGGGGATGACACCCATAAGTCTTCACTACTTTAGTTGTAAAGTGTATCCAATGAAGATTACAATGTTTGATCATAAACTATGATCTACCCTTTGAAAGGTCTACCCAGTTAAAGGCTTACAAGATTGTTAGATCTTACCTTGTTAAAGGATTTCAACACCATGTTAGAAGTGTGCCTGATTAAAGGACTTAAACTTACAATGAAGTAAGCGCCATGTTAAAGGATTTACAACAACCTATTAGAACTACTCTATTAAGAGATTTAACTGATTCTCCTGTTAGAATATCTCAACAATGATCCTCTGATTAGCACTCTATTGCTAGATAACAAATCACTTCTTTGCATGTATCCTTGATCCTCTATGATCAGATGAGTCACTTTTGTCCTCTAACTACTTTCCTCTATTCTCCTTAAACTTAATTTACAATGTATCTCAATTCACAAGTCCTTAGCCATCATGAATTCTCTGTTTGTGCATGAAAACTTCTCTCTTTGCACATACAATGTTTAAGGTTTTCCTTCCTTAAGAAGACCTAGGTGACTTAGGTTTATTTATGAATCAACTATTATGATTCACCCATTTTTCCACTTAATCCATTCCTTTCACTGATTGGTTACATGTACTACATAGGCATCCTCAATATAGATTCGTACTTATCATTTAGAATCACAAAACAATCCTTAAGTCAGCTTTAAAAATGGTTTACATAGAGGTTTGTGTCATTACAAACAACTATGTCAAAAACTATTTTACTCAACACTTAGAGTCTCTAATGCTAAACATCCACTATATCTTAAATTTTGTAACTCAGCCTTCGAATGACTCGGCATCAACTATCTACTCAAAACTTGAGTGACTTGGAACATACTAGTTACTCTCATCACATATTGTATATCTTGCTCAACATACAATACTTGTTTAGGATGAACTAAGTTCTATCTTGTAAATGACTTATGTGTATTGTCACTCATATGTCAAAACCAATCTGAGATTAATGATCTCACCCTTTGACATGAGTGGCAAAAAAACTTGGTCATCCATGAATATCTTTAACTTATGAGCATAACTCAGATAATCAATATTTAGTATTCAACTTACATTCAAAATCTCAAAACTTCAAAATTTTGCAAAACTTGTGACTTATCAATCATACGTAAAAATTTATAACTCCCCTTGAGTTGATTTTCCTTTTCTAAAACTAAATACTCCTACTAAGTAGATCTATTTTACTAATGTGTTGGCTCTGTTTCTCTGTACTAACTCCCTCTTTGTTTGGTCTTCCCCAAAAATTATGCATTCTGACCTTTTATCTCATTTTCTCCCTTTTTGACACTTATTTTATGGGTGGTACATGGATGGTGTCTTTGTCCAATAATGATTTATAGACCTCTATTATTAGATTTAGTGATGCATCCCAGTCGTCACATACTACCTCTAGAGATTTGATTTGAATAGCTATCTCAACAGCAAGGTTAACTAGGTCTTCATGAGTAAAAAGATGGGGATTTTTCTTCATTAATATTTTTGTGAAGTCTAGTTCCTTGTGTAACACCTCTATGTGAGGCGTCAATGTGGACTAGATGCTAATCAATGTAGCCCAAATGTTGGATTCTTGAGCTTTCTATGTTACTAACTAACCTTGTGGTGACAACAATTATCTAAAATGAGATTGGCTTTGACCAGAAGATTGTTGTAGGATTTTACCTATTGACTTCAAATCTCGCTCTAGGTGGTCAATGTGTCTCTGCACTCCATGTGTGAATAGGAGTATATCAACAACTTAGTGTAAAGAAAGAAAATATTCTCTGACACTTTCTTTACACCATCAATTTTGGTTGCTAACCCAACCTAACTAAGTGCAATGGCACTTAATATCTTTTTAGTGACCTTGGCATGAAATTTCTTCTCAGACCATTCTAACAATTTGACATTTATGTCTAGGTCAAGTCATCATTGATCTTCTTCACTATATTTCCCAACTACTCAATGATTGGCTTGGCTTCATCAGGTGCAGGTAGGATGAATGCATCAAGAAATATGTCTTTGATGTCATGAAGTGCTTGTTTTTTCCTATGCTCCTTTTTGAGTAGTTCTTAGAGTTTCTTTCTGGCTAGAGCATGCTATAATATGTCCATTTTCTCTATGGTAATTGATGTAAGATCAAACTTTGGCGGTTCAATCACCTCATCTAAGTTGATATCACTATAAGATGTGACCTCATCAACCTTAGATGTGCTAGGAGTAGGCCTTGATGACTGCAAGGGTGTAGCTTCTACACTTGGCCTATGAAGTGCTTGACTAGGAAGAGGAGCAACAGTATCTGGTAAGGTAACCAATGTCTAAATTTCTATCACTTCCTCTAGTTTTGTAGTCAAGATTGAATCTCCAATCCTATCCTTCTCCTTTTCTATGACCTCTTTATCACCTTGTGCTTCTGTTGTAGGTGCAAGATTGGCTTCCTAACCTATTTGGACTGGTGTCCCATCATTCTTATCTATTGAAACTACATGTACAAAAACATTTTTCACCAATGTGTTGATATGTGCTAGCATTTTTTCCTTCCTTTGGTATACTACCATAGGCATGGTAGATTGCACTCCTCTAGATTGAGAGGGGGCACTAGATAATTCTTGAGTTTTCTCCCCTGTAGATGCCAATTCTTCCTTCTCAATCTCATCCACACTCACCAATATAGGATGACTATATAGTTTTTCCTTGGTGGTGGTATTAATCAATATCTTCTTCGTATCCTCCTTTGTTAAGGGAATGATGTTATGAGTGGAGTTGTCAGAGACATCCTTGATCTTTACTATTTCTATTTGTTGATCCTCTTTGTCCACATGAGGTCAACAGGCACTCGGTATATGTACTTCTACTATATTCTGATCTTACTATTGCCCTTCCTCAGTTGTAGCCTCTATATCTACTTCTTTTACAATTCCTTCCTTATGTCCTTCCTTATAGATTCATCTTTTATTACCTCAACTTTCTCTTTTTCAACTTTGCCTTCACCTACTTCCATAGGTTTTTTTTGCTTGACTCATGTGTTGTTACCCCATATATCACTTTCCATAGCTAGGTGGTCTTTTGGAGAACATCTTCAATATTGTTTTGTAAAATGGTAAAGGGTCTATATTTTGGAGAAAATCTCCCCTTATACTTATTAATGGCCTTTATCATGGTAGATTTGTCCAAGCTTAGCATCACTCTTGCTAGAGTAGTCTCACTAATATTCCTTTTAGTTGAGAGACCGTATTGACACCTTTGGGTAAAGAGTTGGCAATCTCAATTATAGGTTTCTTAAAAGTTTCCATCATGGCATTCACAAATTCTTCTATGTTATTAATTTCTATCTTCCCAAGTTTATCATATTCAATATGTGTGAACCTTGATAAATCACCATTATTCTTGATATTATCAAACAACTTGTCCAAAGAAAAAGAGGGACTATGACTTACCACTTTGAATTGGTTGTTTTCATCTGACTTGGTCTTCTCCTCATCTAATTCAGTTGGAGCTATATATTTCCTCCTTTACCTTTGCTCAGGTTCATCTTCTATTGTTGCTATACTAGCTCTCTTGGCTTTAGGCTTCTTAACTTCCTGAGTCTTCTTAATAGTAGCTCTTGTGCTAGCCTTGGTGACAAGAACTATAGGATTTTGTTGTGAAGGTTTCATAACTTTCTTTGGCTCTCTTGTTGTTGGCTTCTTTTATTTTCTCTTCTTCTTTTCTATAGCAATATTTGCTTCATTGGCTTCTTCTCCCTCGGCACTTTCATCAAATTTTGGTTCTTCTTCTCCTTGGTCTTCACCTTGACCCTGTGTGAGAGAAAGTGGTGCTTGGGCAGGTGTATCTTCTTCTTCATCTTCATTTTTCTCTTCTTCTTCATCTCCTTTTGCCTCTTCACCAAATTTTTCCATGATCTTTTTCACAATCTTGTTTTTCTTCCTCATCATAGAACAAGGTATAATATAGTGGCGAATTTTTGTATTTTGGCGAATTTGATGTTTTGCCAATGTTATTTTTGGCGATTTCTGAGCCCTTCCATGGTTTCCTAGTCGCCAAGCTTTGTTGGGTTTACCTGGTTGCCTAGCATTGTAATCGCCAAGGCAAATGTTATGTTTGAGTTTTTCCCTGGCGGTGTCGCCTTTCACGCAGCCGACCAAGTAACGCTTATCGTGGAATGTTCGTCGGGTTTCAAGTTTTCGTTTCATGCAGTATGGGAGAATTCGCCATCCCAGTTTCATTTTATCGTGGAGGAGTCGGCTCGTTTCGCCAACACTCTTTCATTTTGTCGTGGAGGAGTCGGCTCGTTTGGCATGGTAAATTGGTAATTGTATTGATTTGTAATATGTATAAATCCAAATTCGCCCAAGCAATGAGACATTCACTAAATACCGCTGGCACTCCATCAAATTTATGGCAGTGCAGGACACATCACAGGCACGACTCAGACTCCAGAGATAGCTTCCACAAGTGGTGGTACACTGATATGTGCAGCTGTGCTATAAAATACTCTCCTTGAGCTTATATAGTTTAATTTAATCATAAGCTTATCTACAATTTCCTTTCTTATCTCATTTTCATTAGAAATTTTTCAAAAAGTGGACGCAATGCTGAAAGTTGTTGGCGACGTTAATGGTTTTTAAAGCTTGCATGCATGGATTCGTGAAAATGTGAAGTCTATTTCCTACCAACTTTCAAGTGAGATTCATGAAAGATTCCCTCGTAGTCTTTTCCCTTTAACCTCTGCGAACATGCGAAATCCTTGCCATCGCGGTCTCGCGGCTACTGGAAGTCTTTTCCCTTTAACCGCTGCGAACATGCAAAATCCTTGCCATTGCGGCCTCGCAACTGCTGGAAGTCATTCCTTTAAACCGCTGTGAACATGCGAAATCCTTGCCATCGCGGTCTCGCGGCTGCTAGAAGTCTTTCCCTTTAACCGCTGCAAACATGCAAAATCTTTACCATCCCGGTCTCGCGGCTGCTGGAAGTCTTTTCCCTTTAACCGTTGTGAAGTGTGAACATCTGATGGTGTGATCTCCCTTTTTCGTGACTTCGCAACATAAAAGTTCACCATCATTTAAATCGGCGATGCTGCGATCTCTACCCTCCTCGCGGTTTCGCAACACAATCTCCTTTATCTTTTCAACCAGCGATGACTGGATCTCTACCCTCCTCGCGGTTTCACAACACACAAACTATTAACTTTCACTTTGACAGCGACAATGCGATAGACCTATTAAAGCCTTTCTCACGGTTTTGCAACTGCCAAGTTGCCAACTTCAAACTGATAAAACTATCATACCACTCCTTTGTACCAATTCCCTAGCCCTTCCATGGTATGTTTTTTTTAACCTTGAATACAATGAAATGATTTGCCCAAAAAATTAAAATTTTACTATGACTATTATTTTTTGTTCGCCAATGTATAAATATTTTGTGGTTTTAAACGGATAATGAAAGCAATACTGCTTATTCTCAGGGATGTAAAGTTTAAACAGATTATTAGTGGATTGAGATGTCAGGGGAAGGTGAGTCTGTAACTAATATTGCTCAGTCTCAGGGAAGTGACAAGGGAAAGACCCCCAAGGGCAGTGAAGGGATTAATCTTACATCAAAATCCCGAAAACTTAGAGATACTACCATAAAGGCTTTCTTTGGAATTGACAATGTTTCTGGCCTACCAACTTTGGCAAGTACAAGTGCAGAAGGAAATCACAATACCTCACCATCACTAGAAGAGCAGGTTGTTATTCAATTAAATCAAAATGCATCAAACGAGGATAACAATGTTCGAACAACAGAAGATGTTGTAACAGAAGATAATATTGATGTTGGTAGGAAGAAAAGAGAAAGGAATGTAAAAATGGGGCGAGAGTGGGAAATGAAAAGGACTTTCTAGGTTGATTGTGTAGCAAAGTACTGGTTTATTGAACCAGTCACAAACAATGATGAACCACCACCAAAATGCAAGTGTACGATTTGTACCTGAAAAACTAAAAGAGAGAAAAAGTTGCAGTTAAAGCTCGACACTATAGAAAAACATATTGGTAAGGTTTATGAAAAACAAATCATAGATGGAAAGGAAGTAGCGGCAGTGAGATGGAAATCAAAGGAAGAATGCCTTCATGTTAAGTATGCCATAGAATATGAAGAGCATTTCAAGAAAATAGCGGTAATTGGTAGTGGCAGTAGTGGCAATCCAATCAAGGATGGGCTTCAACATGCAGCCAATGATGCAAACTTGGCAAAGACCATTCAGATGAGTGTTATTTTACATATTCTATCTAGAGGGCATCCTATGAGAGATTTTTCAGAATATGGTAATTTATTATCTTTTTTGAGAGTTCCTCACTATCCTATGTCACATTGGTCAATATATGCTGGATGGGAAATGGCAAGCTGTCTTGCTGAGGTGGAAAAGCAAAATGTACAGAAGAGAGTAAAAGAATCCAAGTTCATTTCATTATCCTTAGATGAAGTCACTGCGATAGATAACACTGCTTGGGTCTGTATGCATGTATATACTGTAAAAGATCACGTCCGTCAAGCTAATCTACTTTGTGTTCGTAAAATGAGGGCCAATTCAACTGCAAAAAATTTATATTTAGAAGTTAAGAAAGCTTTGAATGAAATTGCTGGTATGGATGACTTGACAATTGCAAAGAAGTTAGTGTGTGTCGGAGCTGATGGAGCTGTAGTAATGCAAGGGCAAAGGACTGGTCTTTGTGCAAGATTACAAACTAGTATTGCACCTTATATGCTTGGCATACACTGCATGGCCCACTGAATGAATTTAGCATATAAGATTGTAAGTACTTTTCCTACAGTGTCAAAAGTTGAAGATCTAATCCGTGAGCTCCACTCGTACTTTTGCAGAAGTCCTAAACGCTTTGCAGAATTTAAGATTTTTTCTGAGGGAGTAATAGCAGGAAATAAGATTCTCAAGGATGTTGAGACCAGATGGATATCTTTGCATGGACCAGCAAAACGAGTTCTAGCAAAATATCAATCCTTGATTGGAGTTCTATATGAGCAACGCCTTACAGTGGATAGAGCTCCTAATTTGTTAAATAAGTTAAGTGATATACAGAACCTATTAACTTTAGCCAATCTTCTCCCCATGCTGGATTTAATGAACAAACTTGTTAAGAAAGCCCAAGATAGAACTATGTATATTCATGAGTATTCTGATTTACGTAAAATGACATGCATGGCTCTGGATTCTTTGTATTCAGATCTCTCAGGTCATAGCCCAATTTTTTCAAGGTGGGAGATAATTACAGATTTGAATCATGCTAAGAATTTTTTACAATTCAATGGGAAAAATGAGCTATGTGTGTTTGTGAAAGGATTTCAAATACCAATGCACCAATCTAAAACAACCAAGAGAGGCATAGTACTACCAGTTAGAAAGGATGATTTTTACAAGATTGTTAAATCTGTTAGTGAAAATGTGAAGTCTATTTCCTACCAACTTTCAAGTGAGATTCGTGAAAGATTCCCTCGAGAAGAAATTCTTGAAGCCATGAGTTGTGTGTTTCCTCAATTTTGGAAACACTTTGGACATAATCCAACTGATGCAAAGTTGTTTCATAATAAACTTGACGAATTGATAACACAGTTTTCAAAGCATACAGATTGCAATGGACAACTAATACAAGTAATCTTCGATTCAAATAATCTTAAAAATCAATGTAAACTTCTTGCATTGTGTATGAAAAACCAGATGGAAAACTTTGAGAATCCATTCGATCCTTGTGCGATAACAAGGCTCTGGAAAAGGATAAGTCAGAGTGAAGTATTACGTACTTCAATATCAGAATATTTCAAACTTGTTGATTTATGTCAAACAATGATATTAGGGTCGGTGGAAGATGAGAGAGTTTTCAGTGCATCGGGGTTTTTGAAATCAAATGTCAGAAACAAACTAGACAAAAATTTGGAAACTTGTTTGAGGTTGTTTGTTACTCAATACAATGTTAGAGATTTTCCTTATGACAGGTCATTTGCCATTTGGAATTCCACACGTGAAAGACGAGGCCTTTGCAACACTTTAAAAGATGGTGGTTCTACTTCTACTACTGACTCCAACATAAATGATCAATTTAGGTCTCAAAGTCAAAATGAAGATGAAGATTTTACGGATTTTGAATACCCGATTCAGAATGAAGAGGAACCTATTACTACTAGTCAGACTTCAGTTTCATATTTAAGACTGAGTCAATGAAGTGAATTGTGATTTAGTAATGTAGCATTCAGTTCTAAGGAATTTATAGGTCTACTTCAGTTCTTCCATATTCATTATTCAGTCATAGTGCAATTACAATTTACAAAAATTGAGTTCAAGGTTTTTGTTACTCTATTGTTGACATAATGTTATTTTTGTACCTTTCTCTTGATTTGAGTTCAAGATTTTTGTTACTTGTTACTCTATTCATATTGTTGACACAATGTTATTTTTGTATCTTTCTCTTGATTTAGTTGTTTGATAATAAAAAAAGAGATAATAGAGACATGTGCAAAGCCCATAACATCACAGAGAACTACTGACTACAAAACATAATGGAAAATTGAAATACATAGAGTTGGAACAATATCTGCTCTTAAAGAAAATTATACTTAAGTCTTAATTTGAAAAATAACAACAAATCGGACCATTTCTAAGCCTTGGGAACTCATATTTATATCACTTGAGTTGCAACAAGCTTCAGGCTTACAAAGGTTACATAATGATTCATTACAAAAGACAAAAGATAACAACAATTAAGATAATCATTACAATTTGTTGAAACCTTTTGTGACATATTTTAACAGAAAAAGGGGAAACGATTACAAAATGTGACAAGTGGCAAGTGATCATTAAGCCTGTCTTCCAGTTCTAACTGCAGCATTACCCACAGCGGATGTACCGCAAAGGTAAGGTAATCTGTTATGATGAACAGCTTCTCTTTGATATTCTTCTACAACACTTGTCCTCCAATTGATTCCCCGGGGCCACCATCTTTTGTGCTAATCATCTTCTACTGAAGGGATTGCTTTGATATCTACTATAACCTCCCAGATGGCAATATCTGTATCCACAACAAGCCATGCTGTATTTCTAACTGCCTCTAATTCACTGATGTTTTTAGTCCATTTTGCATCTGTGATGGATTTACCCTCTCCGGTAATTTTGTTCATATCTGCTTCAATTTTGTATGTCATATCAATCATATCATATACAACTTGATCACTTGATTCACCTCTTGAAAATGCTATAAATCTTGGATGGTCTAATATTAGATCAAAAGATTCAGACCACTCTTGCCAAGATTTGACATACCCTTCATTGTTCAAAATTGTTGGAATGAAATCTGGGGTACCCAATGCTATGCTTTTCAATTTTCCCCTTACTGCTTCGATCTTACCAATGAAGAATGAATTCAATTCTTTAACTTGATGTATCATTTTCCTTATAGGAACAATGATCTCCTTAGGTAGTTCCTTCTTCTGTGTGAGTAAAGGAACTAACCTATCAAAGAATTGAATGTATGGCCCCCACTAGGCAAATAATGGAGATAATAGTGATAAAGCCTCAGGGCATTGGTATTCATTACTCTGCAGAGTAATGTACATACTATGTACATTTACAGAGGCTCTCTTTAAAGGAGTGATTCTATGAATCAAAAACTGTTTCATTGTCCTGATCTTTGCATCATTGCTAATCTCAAACTCATCCACATCCATATGTGTTACTGGATGTGGTTCTTCTGCTATCTGGTCAGTTTGAATATTCTGGTCTTGTACCTCCCTTACTCTTAGTGACCTTTCTTCTCTTTTCAAATCTTCATTCTCCATTTTTGATTCCTCCAAAGCGTGTTGCAGAACATATGTTTTTCTCATTTCCTCTTCATACTTCTTCCTGGCGTCAAGGTACTTTTCATATGTCTGCACCAGTTGTTCTTGAAGAATATCAATCTTGTTCTTGCCTAGCATAGCAATAGTATTTTGGAGGTTGTAAATTTGATCTGAAGAAGTTGAATGTGCATTCTAGAAAATTGCATTATCTGCCGGTGTCTCTTTAATTTCCATCAAGGTAGGCTTCTGTGATTCTGGAGCTACACTCCAAATAGCCATTGTCTTAGTATCTATATTAAATCCTGCCCCCTACAATTCACCAAATGGATTAATCTCCTCATAAGAGATTGATTTTTCTTGTCTCCTCATTAGATCAAGCAGGAATGATAAACTAATATCCCATCCTAGGAAAACTATCATACCAATCCTTTGTACCAATTCCCTAGCCTCCTCTACAGTGAGGCTTTCACTATTAGGATCATAGGCCTGGAGCTTCTGCACCATTTCAGTCACTTTTTCATCTGTGTCTCCAAGTTTTACATGCAAAGAAAGTTCATTCTGTTTGATTTTATACAAAAAACTTTTGAATTCTTCACTCTTGATAAAATCATCATCCTACATGAATTCTTGATCCTATATAATTCTGTCGTCCAGCATCATGGACTACAGTTCTAAACTACTGGGTCTCCTCTCCTCTTCAATAGCTTGATCAATTAAGAACTTTTTTCTGGCATCATCAAAATACCTAGTTGCTTTTGGAAGCACTTGTAAGGCTTTCTCTCTAGCCTTTTCCGGAACCTCAATCATTTTTTGTTTCTTCTTGCCCCCTTTATCCCAGTCTGAAGGGCCAGGTTGATCTTCTTCGTCACTAATTTCCAATACAACATCTGCCTCTGGAGAAGAAGGGTTTACCCTATCTCAAGCATTTTGAGGAACTTGAGCCATAATGTTATCAAACTCCTCAATACACTTATCAATTTGTTTAAAATAGGGTAAATCAGAATAGAAGCCCTGGAAATTAGGATCTACTTTCTTCATTTCTTCGTCTACTGAGAGGATTTCTCTCCACTTCCGCATCCTATCAGCACAGACATCTTCATACAATACATCCCTAATGACATCCTCTTCCCAAATTTTCCTTCCAATGACGACATTATAACCCCTCATTTGTTTAAGAGCACTTGTAACAATGTTATATGGGTCATAAACCCTAGTGGGGGCAGTGGGGAAATTTAACTCTCTTAGGAAGGCATCAACTTCCTCAATGGCCTCTTTACCAATTTCAAAATCCCCTACTTTGAAATTTCTACACACAAAAGACCCCTTTTTAATGGTTGGCCCTAGATATTCTCTATTCATGGATAACAACTGCCAGAAAATTTCCACTACACCCACCCTCTCTGGTACATATCTTGGCAAGAAATGAGGGGGTTGGGAACAACCAAAAATTCTAATCACTGTACAGTTTGCTAACAAAAAGGCACTGCCCCAATCATGATGAATTGGTCCCTCATCATCAAAACACAAAGTTGGTCTAACAATCTTCCTGATTAACTTAGGTAATCTTTCCAATTTTGAACCTAACATCCTATGAATAGTTGCAACAAAATCATCATAAAAAGAGAGGGAATTAGAAAAAGAGTAGAACCTCTGCCATAATCTTGTCCATCTTTGAACAGGCAATGCCTCTCCGAAATCATCCAAACCTTCAATGAAACTGGAATCCACATGGCCCACGTTGTAGAAGAGGATGAGATGCATAAGCACCGAGTAATGTAGAAATTTGAAATTGTCAAGATCACCTTGCTGAGTTGTCACCATCTGCTGATGAATACTATCAGCAATGAATGTTCCAAAATCATACCCCACATTAGTATGTGGGTCCTGAATGTCTAGGGCTATCATATACAATGCTGGGGAGGCATCCATGGATCCATCTACTCCCAATAGTTTGTTCAATCCGAAAACTGTTTTCTGAAAGTATGCACACAAATATCACAAGGTTATAAAATCAGTAACCATTTTTGGGAATTCTCCTTTCATCTTGTTTTGATTTTCCCTCGGGATATGTCGCAACATTGCATGTGTTGTATAGAAATCTCTCTGTTTCCCAAATGTTGCTGCCAATTTTTCCAGGTTCATAGGAACTAACATGGGACCCTGCAAATCAAATGCTTCAACAAAAGCATCCTTACTTAACGTACAGAGAACGCTCATATCCTTTCTATGAAAGGACCGAGTGGTTGGATTATATGCATTTACCAGTGCCTTGATAAGGTCAACATCCACGTATACCTCCGGCATTATCAAATTTCCTAGGTTCCTCGTCCATGGATTTGAGACGGGAACCTTCTGCACCCTATTCTTGTAAAAGTACAAGAATAATTCAGTTCCATTGGTGTACGGTACTTGAGCATCTCTATAGAAGCTGTAAGCGTCTCTAAATGCGTGGACACTAGCACTTTGAGCATTGGAAGATTTAGGGAGAATCTTCAACTATTCTTCTGCAAATTTGGCGGACAATGAAACCTTGATGCCCTCTCTAGTGCCCTTCTTTATTGATGATTCTGCTTCTGCCATTCTAATCTTACTGCAAATTCTTGAATCTTTTTGCTCTGTTACCTATAGATACAATTCTAGTTTTCTGCAACTTCCTGATGGGCCACGGCATTAAATTGTTAAATTTTAATGGCTTTAAAGTTTAAAAGCTTGCACGTGCATGGATATCTATTATCGATAACTACCAGTAGTAACTACTACCTTTACTTCATTTTCCTTAGAATGTCAACTCATTAGCTGTCCGAAATCAAATAATAGATTTGAAAACCTATTCTTTTGTACTTTCGAAGTTTCAAGCTTCAAAAATACATTATCATTGTACAATCTTATGAGTTGCAAAACCCTTCGTTCTATGCTCTGTCGCAATCAGTTCAACTTAACCTTGAAATCTTTTCATGAAACTGCGAAACCCTTCTTTTTCTTTTCTCACGCTATCGCAACAGTTAAATCAAATATTCGCTTTATCCTTGCGACCCTGCGATAAGCCTTATATCCTCTTCTAATGAGATTCCCCTTTTGTCGCAACTTCAGAACTTAAACGTTTAAAATCGTGTTGTCACAGTTGTGAAAACCCATTTCCTTCTAACCGGTGCAAAGTGGCGAACACTGCTTCATCTTAACCTTTCGCGACTTCGCAGGATGACATATCTTTCCCCTTTCACCACTGTGAACATGCGAAAACTACCTGAATTAACATTTCGCGGTCTCGCGACCAACAGACTAACTACCTGCATAAAACCTCTGATGATGCGATCTCCCTTTTTGCGACTGCCGGAAGTCCTTTCCCTTTAACCGCTGTGAACATGCGAAAATTGCTTGAATTAGCATTTCGTAGTCTCGCAACCAACAGACTAACTGGCTAACTACTGGTCAAGTTTGGAAATAATCTACTTGAGACTCCCTCATATTTACATCCATATTAGGACTCTCTTGCCCTAATGTGCTTTAATTATTCCTCCCCCTATGTAAACTCCCTATCTATTACATACTTAAAAAAGAGTTATTTCGAAATTCTTGTTTCCGCTGCACTTTTCCTTGTTATCTATGTTATTGTGTTATGCTTCGTTTTATATGCATATTTCTTTTGAGTGGCATTTACTTTTTCTCTTATGTGTTTAATTACACATTGGATGGTAGAATCACTGTCGACGCTTGAGGAAATAAACAATCTATCCAACACTACTACATTTAGGCCCGAATTGCAATGCAATTGTGATGGCCACCTGTCGCCGAAGTGATAGTACCACAAACTGGCTCCCATCAGACAAGCATTACACTTTTGCTATTGCAAATTGCAATGGAAAGGGTGTCTGTCACAATTGTCATAGTAGACCATCGCAAATATGATGGCTTAAACTCAAAAATTTTCATCCCAATTGCGACGGTTATTATGTAGGACCAATGAATATTGGTTGGAGAAGGTAGTCGCAAGTTTGACGGTATGTGACAGTGGTGTTGTAGGAGCAATGACTATCTATTAGAACAGTTCGTCACAATTGCAACAGCTATGTGACAACAATGTTGTAGGAATGATGGCTATCCATCGGAATAAGCTGTCACAATCGCAATGGCTTGCCAAATTATTTTTTAAAAAGTGGTGACAAATGTCAATTAAGTATTCCCAAATTCCCCTCGAGGACATCACAAAGAAGCTCAAAGTTAGTTGTGATTCTCTAGGGAAGCAAGAGAAGGAGATGTTCTTGGATGCATCATGTCTCTTCATTGAAGAAAGAAGAAGTGTGGCCATTGTAGCATGGGACATTGAGTTTTATAGAACACTTGATTGGGGAACTCTTTTCAACATATGTCTTTTTGAGGAGGACAAAAATGGTCAGATAAAATTGCATGATCACTTGAGGGACATGGGGAGGAACAGCCGCCACATTGGATTTGGTCTCTAAAGCAAGTTATTGAGGTGAAGTCAATGCCTTCTTGTATGGATTTATTAGTCATGACATGGTTCCACCTTTGGTCTTGAGATATTCCTCCTCAACAAGTGAAGTCAATGCCTTCTTTTTACAGCTTTAATAATCATGGATAGGGCACCCAGTTTCTCTAGTTATAATGAGCTCTAAAATATTACCTATGTTTACTTTGATAATTCAGGAAGCAATACAAGTCTGAGGAATAACAATAGATTTACACAATTAGTTGTCATGTAATCATAGGTTAATGTTGAGCTTCACTTGGTTTTGAGAATAGTTTAATATTCTCTACTAATCAAGGCCAACTATGTGAAGGTGGAAGCTCATTTGGCCCCAAACCCACCCTCAAACATCTAAATTCCTCGTTAAAATAAAAATTCATTCATTCCATTAATAAATTCCCTGTTAACATCATACTATTCATTTGATAAACTTGTGAATGCCACTCTAAATCAAGAATGTACATGAAAGTGTGTTCTATATGCATAGGCAATAGGTAGAGCTGAAAAATCCCACCATGTTTACATTTATTTAATAGGTCTATGCAAACCTCTAACAAAAATGCAAACTTGTTGGGTTTTTTCAGCTCCACCTGATGTCGTATGCATATGAATTGAGATTGCATATTACACTATGGCATCCTTCGGCATTTCCTGAAACTAAGAGATTCACATAGTTAGTAGTCATGCAATCATAGGTTAATGGTGAGCTTCTGATGTAGGAGCATCCTAGGTTGCTTTGTTATCCTGCTCATATTTTTGTTCATTTTCAGTTGGTGCCGAGTTACTGTAGCACTCAGTGCCGAGGTATTGTAGCACTTAGTTGGTGTCGAGTTACTATAGAACTCGGTGCCGAGTTACTGTAGCACTTAATTGGTGTTGAGTTATTGTAGCACTCCTTCATATGTCGAGTTATTGTAGCACTTAATTGATGCTGAGTTACTGTAGCACTCCTTCATGTGCCCAGTTACTATAGCACTTACTTGGTGTCGAGTTACTGTAGCACTCCTTCATGTGCCAAGTTACCCAGTGTATGTCGAGTGTCAATATTTGGATGTGATTTCTGCAAGCCATTGCGGGATCTATTTTGATCGTGACATTTATGTTAAGATTTTTTCTTGAGATTTCTCTAGACCATTATTGAGTCGGCCTTGCTATTATGTAATGTTCTAGAATGATCTGTAAGTCGTTTTGGAAAGTATATATAGAGTGTTTAGGCTTAGAGTTAGGTAAGTTTTCGGGAAGAAGATTAGAGAGCAGAACAAAAAGTGCAAATTTGCAGTTGGATCTTTGAGTCTGAATGTATTTGTAATTGGCCATAACCCAGAAGGCCATATAGCTGGGCATGTATGCTGAATATTTGATGAATCAATAAAGATATTCTTGTTCTCTCTCATTGGTGTTATTCCTTGTGTTTGCTTCTGTTGTGTTAACTCTTGTAGGGTGGTTTGGATAGCTGGGTGAGCCTTTCGCCCTAGTTAATCGTCCTTTGCCTCCATCAGTTGGTATCAGAGCTTGACGTTCATCCTTGTGGAGATTGGATCGTGTAGAATCCTAATTCGGATTTGGTTGTAAAGTGGCATATCTGCGGATTTGACCTATAACTTGCAGAGGGTTACGATCTTGCAGGAACCTAAAGATGGTTCGTGGCAGAGGAAATAATGTTGATAATGCTAGATTGGATTAGTTGAGACAAATTACAGCCAGATTAGATGTTGTAGAGACATCCCAGAGGAGAGGAGCGCATCTTGAAGATGTAAGTGATGATGAAGTAGTACCACCAAACCATAATCTAGAACCTAAAGAAGATCAAGATGATGAACGATTGTTGTGAGTGTTTTCTAGGGCAAATTCAAAGCCTGATGTAGAAGTTGTTCCCTATGATGGAAAATTGGATACCAATGTTGTGCTGGATTGGATCTCTGATATGGAGAAGTTCTTTGAGTATGAAAACACTCCTGATAACAGAAAGGTGAAGACTACAGTCACTAGGCTGAAAGGTCATAGATCACTATAGTGGGAGCACTTGCAAATTGATAGACAAAGGAGAGGAAAGGAGAAGATCAGAACTTAGCCAAAGATGGTGAACGAGGTAAAGACCAAATTCCTTCCTGCTGATTACCAAGCTAGCTTGTTGAGAAAGATGCAGAATTTGAAACAAAAGGACATGACTATGAAAGAATATATCGAGGAATTCTATAGATTGCACATCAGATCTTAACATGTGGATGATGATGTTGACAAAATTGCAAGGTACATTAATGGATTGAGATCTAGAATATAAGATGAAATAAGTTTTGAGAAACTGAAAAGTGTAGAAGAAGCATATCAATATACCTTGAAAGTTGAGGAGATCATGACAAAGAAGCATGAACAAAGACAAAGAGGTAGAGGTGGTAGATTCCAGAGAGGCAGAGGTAGATCTTATGGAGAAAGTGGCAGATCAGACAGTTCTATGCAGGATAAAGGCAAATCTGAATGGAAGAATGATGACAAAGGCAAGATCAAATGGAAAAGTAGTAATTCTTACTAAGGAGGAACTAATTCTTATCGAGGATGAGGTAATTCTTACTCTAGAGGTGGATTTCATGGTAATTGTTTTAGATGTGGCAAAGAAGGGCATAGATCATTTGAATGTAGATCCTATAAAAGTGGGCAGAATAATAAAAATGTTGTGATTCAAGAAGACATTGAGAGTTCACCAAGTGGACCTGACGCTGGAGAAAACCTGATGGTGAGAACAACCCTATGTAATAAAGGAAGTGATGAGGAACCTATTTTAAGGAGAAGTCTTTTAAGGACAAGATGTAAGATGGCTAGAAAATGCTACAAAGTGATCATTGACAGTGGAAGTTCTACAAATCTGGCATCAGAAGAGCTGGTTACCAAGTTGTAGTTGCAGAGGCTGAAACATCCCAAAACTTATCATGTTTCATGGATCAAAGATGAGCATAAGATATTGATAAGTGAGCAATGTCTTGTCAAATTCAAAATTGAACATTACTTTGATGAAGTTTTGTGTGATATTATGCCCATGGATTGTTGTTAGGTAGACCTTGGTAATATGATAGATATGTTGTAAATGATGGAAGATTGAATCAATATACTCTTTGGGTAAATGGGAAGAAACAAACATTGTTGCCTTTGATTGAAAGTCCAAATGAGGTTAATTGTACTGTTTTAAAAATTTGCATAGTTAACGGGAAACAATTTGAAAAGGAAATGAAAAAGAATCAAGTCTATTTTGCTATAATTTCAAGAAAACCGAGTTTTGTCAATGGAGACCGAGTGCACGAAAATAGTGTTAATCGAGTGTCATTCAGTGGTGACCGAATGATAGATGGTAGTATTGACTGAGTGCCAGAAGAAATTGTAGAGTTGTTGAATGAGTATAAAGACATTATTGTTGATGATATCCCTAATGGCTTACCTCCTGTAAGAAGTATAAGTCATTGTATGGATCTGATTCCTGGAGCTAGTTTGCCAAACAAAGCACCATATAGATTGACACTTGCAAAGAATGAAGAACTTAACAGACAAGTGCATGAGTTGTTGCAGAAAGGTTTGATGAGACAAAGCTTGAGTCCATGTGTTGTACCTGTTGTATTAGCACCTAAAAAGAATGGATAATGGAGAATGTGTACTAATTCCAGAGTCATTAACAAGATAACAGTGCAATATTGGTTTCCTATGCCAAGGATGGATGACATAATGGATTGTTTGAGCAAAGCAAAGTATTTTAGCAAGATTGATTTGAAGAGTGGCTATCATCAAATCAGAATCAAAGAAGGTGATGAATGGAAGACTACTTTGAAAAAAAAAGATGGTTTGTATGAATGGTTGGTTATGCCTTTTGGTTTCACTAATGCACCTAGTACTTTCATGAGGTTGATGGATGAAGTTTTGAAAAGATTTTTGGGTAGGTTTGTGATTGTTTATTTGGATGATATTATGATATGCAGTAATACTAAAGAAGAACATCTTGACTATATTAGACAAGTATTGCAGAGGTTGAAAGAGGAAAAGTTGTTGATTAATCTGAAAAAGTGTTCTTTTATGCAAGAGGAGATTGTGTATTTGGGATTTGTAATTTCAGTTGATGGTTTGAAGATGGATCCTGAGAAGGTTAAAGCAATTTTAGACTGGCCTACACCTGAGAATGTGGGTGAGGTAAGATCATTTCATGGTTTGGCTAGTTTTTACAGAAAGTTTATAAAGAATTTTAGTGCTATTTGTAATGCTATGACTGAGACAATGAGGGGAGATAAAAAAGAATTCAAGTGGACACATGGAGCTGATAATAGTTTTGAAACTTTGAAACAATAGGTTGTTGAATTACCTGTATTGGCTTTGCCTGATTTCAACAAAGTATTTCAAATTGAATGTGATGGAAGTGGTAATGCAATAGGAGCTGTACTAAGTAAAGAAGGTAAGTCTATTGCTTTCTTTAGTGAAAAGTTGAATGATGCTAAAATGAAATATTCTATATATGATCAAGAGTTTTATGTTATTGTTCAAGCATTGAAAAAGTGGAGACATTATTTGATGCCTAAGGAGTTTGTGTTGTATACTGATCATAAAGCTTTACAATACTTGGGAAGTCAATACAAACTAAATCAGAGACATATGAAGTGGGTTGAGTACTTACAGAGTTTTACATTTTTCATTAAGCATAAGAGTGGAGTTACTAACAGAGTTGTTGATGCATTGAGTAGAAGATGTTCTTTGTTGAGTGAAATGATGGTTGAAGTTCTTAGTTTTGATGAAATTAAAGAGTTGTATGATGTTGATCCTGATTTTTCTGAAGCATGGAGAAAGTGCAAACCACCAAATCTGACAGATCACATAAGTATGATGAGTATTTCATTCAAGAAGGTATGTTACTCAAAGGCATTCAGTTGTGTATTCTTAGAAGTTCTATGAGGTTGAATCTAATTAAGAAAAAGCATAGTGGTGGATTGGCTAGACATTTTGGAATTGATAAAACAATGAGTTTGCTGAAAGAGAAGTATTATTGGCCACAAATGTATAAGGATGTTTAGAAATTTGTAAAAAGTTGTGGAGTTTGTCAAGTTGCAAAAGGGGTGAGTCAAAATATTGGTTTGTATACACCTATTACTGTTCATGAAAAACGTTGGACTGATATTAGTATGTATTTTATTTTTGGATCGCCTAAGACAGTGGGTATGATTCCATATTTGTTGTAGTAGACAAATTTTCTAAAATGGTTCATTTCATACCATGTTAGAAAACATCAGATGTTGAGCATGTTGTTGAACTTTTCTTTAAAGAGATTGTGAGATTGCATGGATTACCAAGAAGTATTATTTCTGACAGAGATAGTAAGTTTCTTGGCTACTTTTGGAAGAATTTGTGGAAGAAAATGGGTACTGAATTGAAATTTAGTTCTACCTTCCATCCACAAATAGATGGTCAAATAGAGGTTGTGAATAGAAGCTTGGGTAATTTGCTGAGATTTTTAGTTGGGAATAAGCCAAGTAATTGGGAGATAGTATTAACACAAGCTGAATTTGCATATCATAATTCTATGAATAGGAGTACAAGAAAGACACCTTTTGAGATTGTTATTGGAATGCATCCTAGAAGTATATCAGATTTGAGAGATGTTGCTGGTGAAGAAAAGAGAAGCGTTGCAGGAGAAGAATTTGTTGATTTTATGGAGTCTTTGCATAAGGAAGTGAAGTTGAGGTTGGAACAAAGTAATCAGAAGTATAAGGAGAATGTTGATTAGTCTAGAAGACACCATGATTTTCAAGTTTTTGATGAGATGACGGTACATCTAAAGAAAGGAAGATTCCCAGTTGGAACATATAGTAAGCCGAAGATGAAGATATTTGGACCTTGTCAGATCTTGAAGAAGTTTGACAGTGGTAATGCTTATGAAGTTGAGTTACCTGATGACATGGATATATCTCCTATATTCATTATTGCTAATTTGTATGAGTATCATGAGTCAGAGGATGAAGTTGTTCTATCAGATGATTATCCTAAGAAAAAGATTGAAGAAGTTGAACAGATATTGGATCAAAAAGTTGGCAAGAGCGCAAGAGGAAAAGATTACTATGAATATTTGGTAAAGTGGAAGAACAAACCTATTGAAGATGCTTCATGGATTTCTCAATTTGAGTTGGATTCAGCTCAGGCTAAGACATCTCAATGATTTAGGAGAATCATTTCTTTCAACCCCGATTGTTTGATGCAAGAACATCCTGGTTCGCTTTGTTATCCTACTCATATTTTTGTTCATTTTCAATTGGTGTCGAGTTACTGTAGCACTCCTTCATGTGCCGAGTTACTGTAAAATTTAGTTGGTGAGGAGTTACTATAGCACTCCTTCATGTGTCAAGTTACTGTAGCACTTAGTTGGTGCCGAGTTACTGTAGCACTCCTTCATGTGCCAAGTTACCCAGTGTATGTTGAGTGTCAGTATCTGGATGTGATTTCTGCGAGCCGACTTGTGAGATTTATTTCAATCATGACATTTATGTTAAGATCTTTTCTTAGGATTTCTCCAGACCATTATTGAGTCGGCCTTGCGATTATGTAATATTCTAGAATTATCTGTAAGCCGTTTTGGCAAGTATATATAGAGTGTTTAGTCTTAGAGTTAGGTAAGTTTTTGGGAAGAAGATTAAAGAGCAGAACGGAAAGTGCGAATTTGTAGTTGGATCTTTGAATGTGAATGTATTTGTAATTGGTCGTAACCCATAAGGCCTTACAACTGGGCATGTATACTGAATATTTGATGAATCAATAAAGATATTCTTCTTCTCTCTCTCCTTGGTGTTGTTCTTTGTGTTTGCTTCTATTGTGTTAACTCTTGCAAGGTGGTTTGGATAGCTGGGTGAGCCTTTGGCCCTAGTTATTCGTCATTTTCCTGCATTAGCTTCACTTGGTTTTGACAATAGTTTAATATTCTCTACTAATCAGGGCCAACCACGTGAAGGTGGAAGCTCATTTGGCCCCACCCCCCCAACATCTAAACTCCTCGTTAACATCTAAATTTCATTCATTCATTAATAAAAATCCTTCATTCCATTAATAAATTCCCCATTAACATCATACCATTGATTTGATAAACTTGTGAATGCCACTCAAAATTGAGAATGCCCGTGCAACTATGTTCAATGTGCATGGACAATAGGTGAAACTAAAATAAGCCACCATGTTTACATTTATTTAATATGTCTATCCAAACCTCTAACAAAAATGCAAACTTGGTTTTTTTAGCTTCACCTAATATCATATGCATACGAATTGAGATTGCATATTAAACTAGTGTCCTTCTACATTGCATGAAACCAAGAGATTCACACCGTTAGTTTTCATACAATCATAGGTTAATGTTGAGCTTTACTTCGATTTGAGAATGGTTTAACATTCTCTACTAATAAGGGTCAACCACTTAAAGGTGGAAGCTCATTCCCCCCCCCCCCCCCCCAAACATCTAAATTACTCGTTAACATCTACAATCTTTAAGAAAGGATCAATCACTAAAGTACCTAGAATGTCCTCATCGCCTCATGCTACTCTCAGGGGAAGTCTATCTTCATTGCTCACAAGAAATTCATCACAATTCTTTAGTGATTCTCGTACATCTAACAAAGTTATTCTCATTCATCACCTCCTACATAAAATGAATCCAATATTACAAAACGCGTCGTAAGAAATAATATTTCGAGTGATATAAACATATTGAAAATGTGTGTGTGTGTGTCTGTGTCTGTGAGTGTCTGTGTCTGTGTGTGTGTGAGAGAGAGAAAGAGAGAGAGGAATCTACTTACCAATAGGCATTGCCATCACATCTATGGCTATGCTACATGTTGAGTAAATTTTATTGTTTTTCTATTGTGCCAAGATCGATCTCTCTCTCTCTCTCTCTCTCTCTCTCTCTCTCTCTCTCTCTCTCTCTCTCTCTCTCTCTCTATATATATATATATATACATAGACACACGCATGTGTGTATGTGTGTATATATATACATGTATATTCATATATATATACATACATACATACATATACATAGATCATTAGGGCACAACAATGAGATGTAGTGATCACAAAGGCACGACAATGAAATCATAGATCTCCACTGATCTCCACAATCCATAAGATCTATATATATATATATATATATATATATATATATATATATATATATATATATATATATATATATATATATATATATATATATATATATATATACACACACACATAGACACACACGTGTGTATGTATATATATATTATTGGAAATATTCAAAACTAGCTAGGTTACTGAGAGGGGAGGGGTGAATCAGTAACCTCAAAAACTTTACCAAATTTAGGTCCTAATTGTAATAATCCAATTACCATTTAGTTCATCAAATCAAATCTAACTGCATGCATGAGAAACTCAAAACATAAAACATTCATAACACTTGAACACAATAATTTGGTGACCCAAAAACCTTCCAAATATAAAGTAAAATTGGGGTGGGAATGATAGCTACAAAACTTCAATACTGCAGCATAAAGTTCGCCAATTAACGCTTACAATGATCACTTCTAATGATCTACCCTGTTAGGAGTGATTAGGACTGTTAGGTGCACCTTGTTAGAGGTTTTACAAACACACCAATGAAGCATGCACTCGGTAAAGAGATTTCAGAAAAGACTATTAAGTCTACCTTGTTAAAAGGTTTGGACGAGTTCACCTATTAGGATGAAACAATAGATCTCTGACTTACAACTAAATTGTTGACAGAGATTCCTTGAAGTACTGATCACCTTTATGTGATAGATATGACTCTGCTACTCCTTTACTGATATTTCTATTTCACATTCTTATCACACTTGGATATGATACAATACGTTACATATATACATATATATATATATATATATATATATATATATATATATATATATATATATATATATATATATATATATATATATATATATATATATATATATATATATATATATATCCAATTTACATAACTACAAAGTTGGCCAATATACAAGTTAACACTAGTATTACAAAGTCAGCCCATATGTAGATACTCGAGTTCTGAGGACTAACTTGGTGAAGTTCTGATACTCGGCGTCAACTATCATTACTCGGCATCGTCATGCACTCGGTAGAAGTAGAAGCTCGGTCCCTGCTATTCACTTAAATGTAGTCTTCAACTCGGTCTGCACTGGTGACTCAGTAGATATCGTATAACTCAATATAAACTGAATTACTTGTTAACCATGGCTGCACTCAGTAAACACTAATCTTCATACAGTTCGGTTAACAATAACTTCGCTTTACATGAATTGCTAGCTCGGTAGAAACTGCAAAGCTTGGTAACCACTGAAGTGCTCGGGTTGAACGGTTGGACTTCACACTGCCTGATTCTGCTCAATTTGAACTATTACACTTCACACAAATTGAATTTCCTTGGTAACCACTGAAATGCTCGATAGGAACTGTAGTGCTCGGTGGCTACTGAAATGCATGGCAAACACTGTAGACTACTCAATAAGCTCAGTAGTCATACAGAAGCTGAATAAGTGTTGTCACTAATAACAAACTTGACTGAATGTCAACGATCTACCCCTTTCGCATTAGTGACAAAAACACTTATCAGCCAAAACTTATATACATCACAATGTGATACTTGCTTGGTATGGTAACTATTTTTGAGATTTTCCAAAATTTGTCTTTGTAAGTATATATAGTATAATATATCTGCAAATTCTCTGCTATATACACTTTCTCCCTTTGCATGATTCTCCCCCATACGATATACATAGTATCTCACTATACATAGCGTAATAAGTGTCTCTCCCCATATATAACATACTAAGTGTCTCTCCCCTTTTTTGACAATAATGCCAAAGATTTATTCAAAACTGATTTACATGCAAACACCAAAATGAGAAAGAAACTCAAAATGTATCTTAAGTAGAAGTGCTAGAGTTTTATCCCAGTTCTCTTGCAAAATCCTACATGTATGGAGACCAATTTGCACTTCTGCAGAGACTTCTATCATGTGGTCTACAATAGAGAAGTTGTTGTCATGGATCAATGTTTTTGAATAAACAATATGCTTCTGCATTGTATCCATGATGAGAAGGATCATATTTTAAATATCTATCAATGTAGATCGGATCCTTGCTTTTTCTCTCAACAACCCTGCCTGCATATCTGACAAGAATTTGATCTTCATATGATGTGCAGAGCTTGAACTAGGGTCAAGTTGCAACTGTTGTGCACTAACCTTCAGATCTTCATCAATCTTTGTCAGTTTTCTCTTTGTCTCCTTTGTAAACTCGGTAATATCACACAACTTTCCAAAAAGTGATGTTACATTTGTGCAAGAAGTTTCCAAGATTGGTTAGAATTGAGGAAAGCTCCACTTGTTGGATAGCTATTTGCTGAGCAATGTGCTCAAGCACTTTATTAAGATTTTGTTTTTGCTTTCTCAATTAACTTGTCTTGACCGCTAGAGTCCTCATTAAACTTTTGGATTGCCTCTTCTAATTGCAGCAAAATGTGTTGAGAAGTATCAACTTCAACACCTATCGCCTCAATCAAAATATTCTTGGCATCATCAATAATTTTATATTCCCTATCTCTTTCCTCTCTCAATTTCTTTTGCTTTGCCTTCTTTTGGATGAGTTGACCATTTATATGCATTTCATCCGGAGCGATATTATCAAAGTCCCATTTGGTAATTTCAATCTCCTCATCTAGGTCTATATCCTCTTCTATCCCCTTACCTGTACTCAAAAATATTGTACTCAGTTGAGCCTTAGGTTCAACTGTCCTTGTACTTAATGCCTTTAAATCTGGAATGGAAACAATAGTAGAGATAGTAGGACTAGCAGTGAAAATTGATATAGTGCCAACAGATGGAATACTAACTGGTAAGCTTACTAAATCCAAAACTGAAGTACTTACATAAATCCCATTCGCATTCTTAATCCACAAATCCTCATCATCAATTATCCTAGAAGTTTATACAAACTTACTTCTACAACCAACTGTATCATCAGAAATATTAGCTCTTATTTTCTACTGCACCTACTAGGATCAAATGAATCATACTTGTTACAAGCCTTCATGTGATTAGAAATTTTTATTTCTTCTATCTCTTTACCTAATCACAAGATCAGATAATTGTCTTTCAAAAGAAGGAATCACAACCACGGGTCTTTCTATCTTTAAACTAAAAGTCTTAAAAACACTTAAGTTCACTACAACATTTGGGGTCAAATTAAATTACAATAGTAATTTGCGACAACAGGGTAATTTGTCGATTTTTATTTTTTTTCATTGTCCTTAGCGTCATTGTAATACTGACATTTGCCTCATAATTGCGACGCTTGCGTGAAACAAACAAGAAAAAAAAAACATGACATAAGTCATTCCCCATTTATTTTGATGAATTGTTGAGAGTTGAATGTAGAAGAGGGTGGAGAGCTCTGAACATTGGTGGAGATTTCATTATCGTGCCCTTGTGATTGCTACATTTTGTTGTCATTCCCTTATGATCTCTATATTTCATTGTCGTAACCTTGGTGGAAATCAATGGAGATCTAGGATTTCATTGGCATGCCCTTGTGATCGCCGCATTTCATTTTCGTGCCCTTGTGATGTTTGCATTTTGTTTTCATGCCCTTGTGATCTCTATAGTACCTCTCATGTTTGTAGTCTGAACCTTGTTATATTTTGTTTCAAGAGATATTAGATACTCATGTTATGTTACATTTGAGATAACCCAAGGGTCATTTTTAATACTTTAATTCTAGTTTCATAGATGTTAGATTACTATATTGTTCAATTGATCACATTTGAATAATGATGCCATTTTGAGATGACAGTATGTTTTATGATGATATCTGACTATCCAGAATTTGGACATGTCTTGGATTTGGTTATGCGTTGGATTTAATGCTATGGTTATTTGCTTCATTCTTGCTTCATTATGTTTTTTGCGAACATGAGTGATATAAATAGATTATTTTAGTATATTAGAATAAATGGTTAAATTAGGTATATAATGCATTTATTGCTTCGGCTATGTTATTATATGCAATTGCACTTGATCATGTGTTTTAGTGTGCAAGATTTATATCTCTAGTAGTGTCACATAGAGTTAGTAATTCAACTATTCATTTTACCAATGTTGTCCTTGTATGGATGATGTATCTTTTAAAATGTTTAAATTAAACACTCTGGTAATTTGCTAAATCCAGACTCATTTGCATTATGTGACTAAGCCTGTGAAAGTGTCTGTGCATTTAGAGGTTCACATTGTCACAAAAGTTGTTAAGGAAATCTCTATGATTTTGGGGTTTTCGAGTTTTATTTAATTAATATTTAATTTCTAGCAGCTTTGCCATAGATGAATTCCAATTACTTGGAATAGTGTATTTCGTGTGCGTCAATTTAGAGTCTAGCTAGTCTAATTGACTATTTACCCTAATCGATTATTCACTTGAAAAGTGAACAAGTTTTGAAAGAGGAATTTAATTGCTCACTTCTCACCTTTGTAATTTGGGAAAATTGAGAGTTTTTCTAAAATAACTTTCTGAAGGATTGGTTTTATGTTCATTGTGAGAGCTACAAGCGAGGGATTTCCACGAGAAACGACTCGTTGGATTGGGGAGACCGTGCTTTGCCGTTACTTTTGGTTGTATATGCAGATTATTTATTTTACCTGGCTATTTTTTGTTTTAGCCATTTTGGCTGTCAGGTAGGGCTCTCATGTTTTCATGTTTCATCTCTGTTTTTGGTTTTGTTTCTAGTAGCTATTCTTTTGGAGGCTAAGAACTAGTGTTCCCCTCCGTTTTTTTTTGTCGGCCCTGCCCAATTGGTCGAGTATGAATTTTTTCCTTATTTTTGGGATGAAGGTTTGGGGTTTCGCACCATTATGTTGGTCATTTTTGCATATGATGCCCGAATCCAAATTTTATTAGATTTTCAAGCCTTTTGTGCCCTAAGACCAAATGGGTTTTTTTATTTTGAAATTTTCCAATTTTGGAGTTTTTACCTCATTTTGTGTGCCACCTATTTTCTCAGGTTTTCTTGGCATGATGTTGTTTGTGGACCTAGATCATCTGTTTGGATGTCAGCCAGACTATTATTGCTCTTTTTTGTTGCATTGGGATGTGTGTCACATCCATTCTCCGAAGCTTGTATTTAGTTGAGTGTTATTTTCTAATTGTGTTCTCATCCATCCCTTTTGTTATGATTTTCGTGATGGTGGTGCGCCACACACGAGCACATACATGTGCATTTATCGAGTAACTTTAGAGGCCCGATCTGTCATTTGTATTTCAGTTGAGCATGTTCATTTGGAGTTGGGTTAGGAATATGCATGCCTAGGGGCACTCATTGTGTGATGAGAATGGGTATGTAAGGTAAAGAATGGAGGGGCTTCTCTCACAACCTTGGCGACTATTTTCTTGGTTGGCATGAAGAAGTTTTTAAATAAGTGATAATTATATAAATTAATGGGTAATAAAACTTAATTCAGATAAACGAATGTCTACATGCATTTTTCGAAGGCATGACGTGATGGTTTCCTGAGGGATTCGTTCAACATGGGTGTGGTGGTTTCTTGAGGGATTCGTTTTGCACCAGTGTCATGGTTTCTTGAGGGATCCGTTCCGCACCTGATTCTAGCTTGGGCTATTTGATATCAAGAGACTCACCCTCCATTAAGTCCCTACATAGTGACCCATAGAGCATCCACCCAAGACCTATTGTTTTTGCATTTCCTCATGATCTTGGTTTCAGTCATCTTATTGTCTGGCATGAGTGGTAGCCATGGACATGTGTTCTACATGTGTTTGTGGTTGGATCATTATCTCCATCGGCATGGTGGGAGTGAACCTATGGGTTTTATGTGGTTGGGAGGTGTAGCTACATATACCACTTTTGGGGACTAGTGTACACAGACAGTATTTTGTCCAAGTGCGCCCGTTGCTGGATGTTTTCACTTGGTACTTCTTTTCAAAGTATGCTTTCTTGTGATTTATGCTTTCATTGGAATGCTTGTTTATCAAATTTAGATGATGTTAGTTTATTGACACATTCCCTTATTATGATGTTTAGCATATGATTAGATGATGTTATCTTCCTAGTTGGAGTATCTATTGCTATTGGTTTAGCATGTTAGATTTCTTGTTCTTATGATGTTATTACGCCTTAGTAGTGATGTCCTACTAAAACAGCTCTGACTATCTAGGTGGCAGTTTAGGATGTTATGCGTGGGGGATGGCTAGGTCCTTCGATGTTTCGTGATGCTAATATGGTTGGGAGAAACTATGCACTTAGCTTTCTATTTCAGTACATTGCGATTTTGCTTTCAGTTCTTTCCCTTTATCGCTATGTAAGATGGTTAAATGTAGTTTTTCAACTTGTAGTTTAATGTTCAAGTGTCTATACCTCGATATGTGGATCTGGTACTCCCCGGTATGGAGGTTCTATCTCTTATTATACCTTTCTAAATGCACGTTAGAGCATTCTTGCTTGTTTTGGGTGACTATTTTCTAACACTAGGCAACACTTATAAAGTGTTACACGTCTAAAGATGAAATATCATGCAATATTGGAAAGTATCTCACGTCTCAAAGAGAAATGTCATGCGATACCGGAAAGTATTGCATGCCCATTGAAGAAAGGTTGTATGATACTTATGAAGTATCGCATGCCTTCAGGAGAAGTGTCACCCACATCCTAAAAGTGTTGCATGCCTTCTTGAGAAAGGTCATATGATACTAGAAAGTATCACACAATGCTAAAATAAAGTATCGTTCAGGTCTAAAACCTGTCTGAGCGAATAGCTGTTAGAATTCTTTAGAATAACTAAGAGGGGAGGTTAATCAGTTATCCAAGGTCCAAATGTACATATAAAACTTTTTACAACTTAGCGAACCCATATCCATAAAACATTTTCATCATGCATGCTCCATTAGATCATACAATTATTTAAACTTGTAGGTTACTGTTAAATCAACTTTACCGAAATGTAAGCATGAAACATAACATATTCAATAACACATTTGACATAAAGATTTAACATAGAAACTCAATTTGGGAAAAATCACCAATAACATACTACTCATTCTCAATTATAAAATGATGCCTTCTAAAAGGCCAACTCTGTTAAAGGTTACAATGCACACTATTAAATATAACCTAGTTAAAGGATTTCAATCAGCCACTTCAATTTGTAGATTATAGATCTTTATTTTCAATCTTTCATTCTACTTGGCTTTCACACACTTCAACTCTGATAGTTTGTTCACCCTACAAGCATCCATACCCTTAAGCCTTCTTTCTTTGCTTGCCAATAGCATTCTCTTCTCTTAGGTCACTCGATAAAGCATTACCCTAGACTCCTTGTCTTCTTAAGGTTCTCGCACATGACAACCTTTCCTTCTAACCAGTCATCTTTATAAATAAAAAATTTAGATCTTTTGTTGTTCATCCTCCATCATTCATTTTAGGGTTAGGTTGGATTAGGTAGGATTCAATGAATCTACCCATCATTTCATTTCATTCCCTTCTAGAAAATTCTCCTTCAAACTTTTTTGAATATGCCTCAAAACGATTTATCTTTAATTTTGTGCCACCAACTCATCAAGCTTATCTTCCATATGGTTCACACAATCCAAGAAATCAAACTTGTTAGCTCAGATTCATTGAATTCATTATCTTTCTAATAATTTTGACACTCAGCATTAACTTGCTATTGATGCTCGACACATAATATGTTGTTCGACATCCACTATCAAAACACTTGGCACGAAATAAAGTTTACTAGTGCTCGGCATCAACTAAACTTTACTCAACTTACACTATATCACTCAGCTTACATTGAAATTGACTTTTCTCAGCTCCATCTAATTTTCTGCTTGGCTTACACTAAATTTTCTCGACACCTACTGTACAGATTGTTAAGCTTGAAAGACATACTTCGTTTAACTTGTTCTTCTAAACTTAATCAATGCGTTCATTCTTTGCAACCTTAAGAATATCACCAATACACTAATATTAATGTCTTAACTGGTCCTTGTACTCTTTTTCCATATCATAACTCAACTTGCCCTCTAAGTTCTATTAATACTTTATTTGATCAAATCCTCTTCATCAATCAAACAAATGATAGTACTCAAATCATCTAAGTAATTGTCATACCAGCAAGTACCAAGTTTGACATCAGTGACAAGACAATGACTAAAACACATTTTCATACTTATATCAATCCATTTTCAACAATCTCCCTCTTTGGCATTGATGGAAAACCAAACTGACCAATCTTAATTAGTACAACCAACAAAATACCAAAAAGAAAATAATTCTTTGTATTGCAATCTCTCCCTTTATCAGCAACTTTCATCTTCTGAATAGGTTATAAAATTATGTTCTGATCAACATTAGATCAACCAACACATCCTTATAACTCCCTCTAAATCACTTCTTATATCTCCTTTGATATTAACTCCCTCTTACTACGTATTTCATGATTCTATTATGTTTTCTTTCATCTCCCTCTTTGATAACACTATCTCCCTTAGCAGTCAAGATTTCTCCCTTAGCAATTTCTCCCTCTTTCACAACAATGCCAAAGACTTGTCATCTTAATATGCAGATATGAACATTTTCAATTTCTCCCTCTATCACCTAGCTTGTGGCTGATTTTTATTTCTCCCTTAGCAAGATTTCTCCCTCTTTGACAACAATGCCAAAGACTTGTCATCTTAATATGCAGATATGAACATTTTCAATTTCTCCCTCTATCACCTAGCTTGTGGCTGATTTTTAGTTTTAGCTCTTTGATTACTTTACGTAGCTCCTAAAGTAAGTTCCACTGCATCAATGTGTAACATATGTCTATCTTCTTATATGATGCAGGGCACTTCTCATGCTTCTTAGATAGCATTTGATAGGGGTATCACCCCTAGTTTACCTCTTAGATACTCATGAGTATCCTTAGGTAATTCTTTTCTAAAGATATTAGCTATTTTCTCTTTTGTGTTAACATATTTCATCTTCACCTCTTTATCTTGAACAAACTCTCTCAAGTAATAATACTTGATTGCAATGTGCTTAGTCTTTGTATGCGTTATAGGATTCTTTGATATTTTTATAGCACTTGTATTATCACAATAAATTATCACAGCTTCAAAGATTTCCTCAATATCTTTAAGTAGTTGTTTGATCCATACAATGTTTGTACAATTTACTGTAGTAGCAACATATTCAACTTCAGCAATAGATTGACAAATGTAGTTTTGTTTTTTGCTAGTCCATCTAACCAGCCTTTTTCCTAAGAAAAATGCTCCTCCACTAGTGTTCTTTCTATTATCAATATTTCCAACCCAATCAACATTAGTGTAGGCTATCAATTCAAATTTCTCATTCTTCTTATAGTATAAACCATAGTCTTATGTTCCTTTCAAATATCTCATTATTCTCTTAACATCCATCAAAGGATTCTCCCTGAGATTAGCAGAGAATCTTATAACTATTCTAATAGATAATGCAATATCAAGTCTGTTGTGTACTACATATTGTAATTTTTCAATCATAGACCAGTATAATGTTTGACTCACCTTAGTTAAATCATCATTTATTGATAATTTATGTCTTGTCACCATAGGTGTACTTACTAGCTTAGAATCTTCCAATCCAAATGTTTTCAATATTTACTTTACATATTTTGACTAAGTGATGTATATACCATATTTCATCTGATGTATTTGCAAACCCATAAAGAACTTGATCTCTCTAAACATAGACATTTCAAATTCTTTCTTTATTTCATTTTCAAAAGATTTACATAAAGTATCTTGACCTCCAAATATGAAATCAACAACAAAAATTTCAGATAGTAAAATACCTTTGTCTTTCTCTATCTTCAGGTACAAATTGTTTTTATCATCAGTACTCTCAAATCCAATCTTCCCAAGATAATTATGAAGCCTTTTATACCATGCTCTTGGTGCTTGTTTTAAACCATATAAAGCTTTGTGTAGTCTACATACCATGTTTTTGTTGATAGCCTCAAACAATCCTTCTAATTGCTCTATATAAACTTCTTCGTCCAATATACTATTCAAAAATCCAGACTTAACATCCATTTGATAAACTTTGAAACCTTTGTATGCAGAGTAAGCAAGTAGAGCTCTTACTCCTTCCAATCTTGCAACAGGAGTGAAGGTTTCTCCATAATCTATCCCTTATTCTTATGCATATATTTTACAAACCAATCTTGCCTTGTTCCTTGTTACTTCACCATTTTGCATCTAACTTGTTTCTATACACCCACTTGGTGCCAATCACATTTCTATCTTTTGGTCTCGAAACTAGTGTCCATGTCTATTTTTCTCTATTTTTTCAATCTCTTCTTACATGGCTTTACTCCAGTCCACATCTTCTAAAGAATCTTTCACTATTTTAGGTTCT
This sequence comes from Cupressus sempervirens, assembly GCA_028749045.1. Classification (NCBI taxonomy): domain Eukaryota; kingdom Viridiplantae; phylum Streptophyta; class Pinopsida; order Cupressales; family Cupressaceae; genus Cupressus; species Cupressus sempervirens. The sequence goes on from CM053788.1 coordinate 191,781,389, forward strand.
TGTATGCTCAACAAACATGTATCATTTATCAAGTTGTTCCTTGTCATTGGTCTTGCATATTTATCTCCAATTATTTGTGCAGCAGGGTTATGTCTCTTGAAATACTTTGACAATCTTGGTTCTACTCTATTTTCCTCATTTGGTCTCTCAACTTCTAAATCACTATGTACATCTCTATCAAGTAATTCAATATCTCTTTCATGTACACTAATCTCAAAATCACAATGTGCCTCAACTTCATTCTGTAACTCGGCACCTGAATGTAGCTCGGTTCCTGAATGCAACTCAGTATTCATAGTATGTCACTCGGCAGTCACTGAAACTTGCACTTCATTTTTAACATCTTCATCTGCATGTATACCTTCACAAAAATATTCAAATGATTTGTATTCCTCTGGTTCCTTCATAGGTTTAGCCTCATGTACTTATGTATATTCATCAAATTTCACATTTGCACTTTCCACAACTTTGTTAATGTTAGTATTTAAACACTTATAGGCTTTACTTCTTGTGAAATAGCCAAGAACTATACCTTATTCACTTTTTTTATATAATTTACCATTCCTGAAATCCTTCAGAATATAACACTTGCTTCCAAATACTTTAAAATAGTTTACATTAAGTAAGTATCCATACCATAGTTCAAAAGGTGTTGAATTAGTATCTTTCTTAACTTGCACTTGGCTCAAAGTATAGACAATTGTACTTACAGCTTCTCTCCAATATTTCAAAATGGCATTCTTCTCCATCATGAGTATCCTAGCACAATCCATTACAGATCTATTTCTCCTTTCAGCAATTCTATTTTTTGGGGGTCTCCTAGGAGCAGATGTTTGTCTTTTGATTCCTCTATCATTACAAAACATCTCAAACTCATTTGATGTAAATTATCCTCCTCTGTCATAACTCAAATATTTCAAACTTTTACCTGTTTCCTTCTCAACTTTTGCTAAGTACCATATAAACATTTGGAAATCATCAGATTTCTATTTCAAAAACATAAATGTCATCATTCTAGAATAATAATCAACAAATGGCATAATGTACTTATCTCCTTTGTAGCTTTGTACATCAATTAGTCCACACAATTCAATATGAATAATCTCTAATATTCCTTTAGAGGTATGAGTCTTACTCTTAAAACTTGACTTTGTCATTTTTCCTAACAGACATTGTTTGCAAATTATGTTGTCAAGTTTTTTCAACATAGGCAGACCTCTGACTCTTCTCATGTTACTGATACTAAGTTATCAAAATAAACATGACATAACCTCGTGTCATAACTACACATCATCAAATTCTACAGCTAAACAAGTAGCATCCTGTATATCAAGGTAGAATAGATTACCTCTATTTTGATCACCTTTTTCCAATTAGTTTTCCATTAGTATCATATATCTGAGCAATCTTGTTTTCAAACTCAACCTTACAACTTGAATTATTCAGTTGTGACACACTCAACAAATTATAGTTAAGTCCTTTGACATAATAAAAATTTTCACATAAAACCTTTTTTTGTAATTTTGATAGAACCTTTTTCCTTTTATCAGATAGGGTGCATCATTACCAAATCTTACACTATTTCCATCATAATAACTCAAGGTAATGAATTTACTTTTATCTACAGTCATATGATGTAAACACCCACTGTCAATGATCCATCTATCATTCTTGTTCACACAAGACACTAGTGTAGTTGCCTCATCTCATCAAATTCAGCCTTCATTACAACATACACCACTTCATCATCATGATCGTCAGATCCATCTTTTGTTTCTTCTTCAGCAATGTACCAAGACTTCTTTCCTTTGTCTTTGTAATCTTTGTTGTCTCCATCTTTTCTACTTTTGTACTTATCTCCAACTCTAAAATTCTTCTTTTCTAGACATCTAGCAACAATATGACCAACCTTATTGCAATTGAAACACATGATAGGTAATTTTCCTTTGACTCTCTGAAATCTCCTTGTTAGTAGTGCTTCCAGTTGTTCTACATCTTCCTCATCTGTATCACTATCACTCGAAACATATTTTACCTTCTTTTTCTTTTTCTCATTTGGTTCCTTCAATGACAACTTGGATTTGAAAGTAGATTCAACATTGTCAGATTTGAAATTATCAAAATTAGATAGCTCAAAACTATTGGGCTACCTACCAAACCTTCAAGAGTAAAATTAGAATCTAGTATACATCTTAGTTCTTCTATTGCAAAAACTCTAATAACATAAATGGGTAACAATGTTCTCAAAATTTTGCTTAATATAGTCTCGTCATCTTTTTACCATTAGCTGCTCTTATTACATTAACAACATCTTTTATCCTAGAGCAATATTGAGCAATATTCTCACCTTCTTGCATTCTCATATCATTGAACTTACCTCTAAAAAGTTTCCAAAGTTGGCTCTTAGAACATTTGTGTCTCCTCTATAAATAGTGTGAAGAGCATCCCACATTTTCTTTGCACTTTAATAACCCTTGATATCATCAAACTCGGCATATCTGAGAGTAGAGGCAATCTCCAACATTGCCTAGTTATGTTCTTTCTTCTTTTTTAGATCTACAGCAGTTAAGGCTCCAAAGGGATCAACATGCTCATTAGTAATGGTAGCTTGTGTATGATTTCCAAGACCTCCTAGGTGTAGCTTCATCAAACTTTTTCATGCAAGAAATTTATCTCTACGACCTTCAAACTAGTTCTCTTAAGTAGATGGCTATGATATCAATTGTTGGAATTCTTTAAAATAATTAGAGGGTGAAATTAGTTATCCAGGGTTCAGATGTACAAATAAAACTTTTCACAACTTAGTGAACCCATATCCATAAAATATTTTCATCATGCATGCATCCATTAGATCATACAATTGTTTAAACTTGTAGGTTACTATTAAATCAACTTTGCAAAAATGTAAATATGAAACATAACAGATTCAATAACACATTTGACACAATGATTTAATGTGAAAATCTAATTTGAAAAAAATCACCAGTAACATGTTACTCATTCTCACTCTTCTGAAGTGATGTCCTATGAAAGGCCAATCTTGTTAAAAGTTACATTGCACATTGTCAAATGTGACCTAGTTAAAGGATTTCAATCACCAACTTCAATTTGTAAATTATAGATCTTTGTTTTTAGTCCTCCATTCTACTTGGCTTTCACACACTTCAACTCTGATAGCTTGTTCACCCTTCAAGCATCCATACTCTTAAGCCTTCTTTGATTTCCAATAGCAATCTCTTCTCTTAGGTCACTGAATGAAGCATTACCTAGACTCCTTGTCTTTCTTAGGTTCTCGCACATGACAACCTTTGCTTCTGACAGGTAATCTCTATAAATAGAAAATTTAGATCTTTTGTTGTTCATCATCCATCGTCCATTTTAGGATCAAGTTGGATTAAGTAGGATTCAATTTATCTACCCATCATTTCATTTTATTCCCTTCTAGAAACTCTTCCTTCAATCTTCTTTTAATTCGCCTCAAAATGGTTTATCTTGAATTTTGTACCACTAGCTCATCAAGATTATCTTCCACACAATTCACACAATCCAAGAAATCAAACTTTTCCGCTCAAATTCATTGAATTCACGATCTTTCTAATAATGTTGACACTTGGCATTAACTTTCTTTTGATGCTCAGTACATACTATGTTGCTTGATATCCACTATCAAAACACTCGACATGAACTAAAGTTTACTGGTGCTCAGCATCAACTAAACTTTACTCGACTTACACTGTACCACTCAACTTACACTAAAATTGACTTTGCTTAGCTTCAATTGATTTTTTGCTCACCTTACACTAAATTTGCTTGGAACATATTGTGTAGATTGTTAAGCTTGGCTAACATACTTCATTTAACTTGTTCTTCTAAACTTAATCAATGTATCCATTCTTTGCAACCTGAAGTAGATTATCAATGCACTGTAATTTTACTGTCTTAACTGATCCTTGTACCCTTTTTCCATATCATAACTCAACCTTTCCTCTAGGTATTATTGTTACCTCATTTGATCAAATCTTCTTCATCAATCAAACAAATGATAGTACTCAAATCATCTAAGCAATTGTCTTACCATGAAGTAGCAGGTTTGACACCAAAGACAAAACAATGATTGAAACACATTTTCATACTTATATCAATCTGTTTTCAAGAACAGTGGGCACTTTTTAGTTTGACCGAAAGTTTTCAGGAGGTGTTCTGGCTACCCTCTAGAGTGTTCTTAAATACCTTGGAATTGTATTTTGATTTTGGAATGTTTTAGATTTGAAATCATTTGCATCTTTCAATGGTTGGTCGTTTTGATCAGTAGTGGTTACTGATGCTCTCTCAAGAAATCCCACTTTGTGTTCCTTATCATCTATCTCTGCTGATTGGAAAGTCTCCATAATTTTAGAGTATGCTAAAGATTCATTTGCCACCAAGATTTTGGATAAGTTAGTGGGTGATAACAGGTACAAGGTTGTTGATGAATTGATTTATTACAAGAACAGGATCTTCTTAGTGCCAGGGTCAAAAACTAAGCAGAGGATATTGAGGGTCTTTCATGACACACCTTTGGCTGGTCACCAGGGATACTTCAAGACATACAGGCAAATTCGAGAGCGGTTTTCATGGAAGGGTATGAAGGAGGATGTCCTTAAACACATTAAGGAATGTATGGTATGCCAACAAAGCAAGAGTGAGCAAAATTTTCCTACAGGGTTGTTGCAGCCACTTCCTATTCCCGAACAAAAATGGGAAAGTATTTCCATGGATTTCATCACTGGGTTGCCCAAGGTTCAAGGTAAGGATTGCATATATGTGGTGGTAGATAGACTAACTAAGTATGCACATTTCTTTTCTATCACATCTGATTTCAAGGCATCACAAGTGGCCGAATTGTTCTTCAAGGAAATTTTTAGAGTACATGATTTGCCTCGAAACATTGTTAGTGACCGAGACAGTAGATTCCTCAGCTCTTTTTGAAATGAGCTCTTTCATTTGGCAGGAACTGAACTCACTCCCAGTACTAGCTATCACCCTCAAACAGATGGACAAACAGAGATAGTTAATAAATGGATAGAAGGATATTTGAGGAACTATGTTTCAAATCAACAACATGCTTAGGTGAAATGGTTACACCTAGGGGAGTATTGTTACAATACATCTCATCACATGCCTATTGGTATGCCTCCTTTTCGTGCTCTTTATGGTTATGATGCCCTTTCCTTTGTTGATCTAATACTTTCCGATAGCAGAGTACCCGCAGCAAGTGATTTCATCACGCAAAGCCAAGACATAATAAGGTCCCTCAAGGATAATCTACAACATGCACAAAACCAACAAAAGATATATGCTGACAAGAAAAGGATTGAAAGATCTTTTGAGGTGGGAGATTTGGTATTTGTTAGGTTGCAGCCATATAAGCAAAGCACCTTGAAGAGAAGTGGGGCAGAGAAACTCAAGCCAAGGTTCTATGAGCCTTATAAAATCATCAAGAAGGTAGGAGAGGTAGCTTATGAATTGGAGCTCCCACCAAACAGCAAAATACATAATATTTTTCATGTATCTTGCTTAAAGAAGGTTCTAGGCCAGCAAACCATAGTATCTACAGAATTACCACCTCTTGATGATGAAGGGAAATTAGTTTTGATACCAAAAGAGATTTTTGATACAAGAGAGAAAAGGTTGAGAAATAGGAGCATCATAGAGCATTTGGTCAAATGGAAAGGATTACCACTAGAGGATACAACTTGGGAAGGAGCACATATTCTTGAGAATTCCAACCTTCATTGCTTGAGGACAAGCAATATTTGGGAGGGGAGGACTTGTCATGTCCCCTATTCAAATAATTAAAAATAAATAAACTTTGTTAAGGCAGACAGGCTCCAAAAAGGTCAAATATCGGAAAAAGGGGCTAATCTTTGGAAACCAATGGACTAATAAATAAAAATTATTATTAAATTATATTTTATTAACCCCTCTTGGACGTGAGTTAGGGTTATGCCCTCTTTAAAAGGGGTTTGGAGGCATTTTGGGCTCATTCTACATCTTGATTCTTGCTAATTTTCTTGTTCTTCTTCAGAGGCTGCCAAACCTGTGGAGAAGGAGACCCAAGAACGGGAGTTTGCAGGTTTCCAAGAAGGCTAAGTACGGGAGTTTGAAGCCATTCCATGTGCATGCTCATACAGAGTTTGCCTTTGTGCTGAATAGTGCCGATTTGGGTGTTTTCGGGGTTGTTTTTGGTTTGAGGTTGGGTTTTCAGTTGAGTGTTTCATATCAGTTTGGTTTGCTGCTGTATTTCAGACTTTATGAGGTTAAAATAGAGCTGAATATATATATTGGGTCGTGATTAAACTTCTGAGATAGTTTATGAGTGTTTTGTGGTGTTTCTGGGCATTTTTGTGTTAATTTCGGAAGCCCGATTGAGCATAGTTTTGCCCTACATTTGTGAGCTGTTGTGTAAAGGCTATACAAATCTGGAAATGTCATTTTGTAGGCTGTTATGCTGCTGAAATTTCTGTAAAAATGTCCATTTTCAGATTTATTAATAATTTGTGAAGTTGTGAAGTTTTTGGCACTAATTTGGACATACCCGATTTGGGTTTTATTGGGAAATTGGCAGATCTTTGTAATATTGGTTGTTTGATTTTAAAGTTCTGATTTGAGGCTGAAAATATCATTAAAAAATCAGTAAAGGGACATTTCACATATATACATGCATATACACATACATACATACATCTGCATATGCAATTTTATCACCTTGAAAAATTGTATTTGATCCTGATAGCTACGAACAATTGATTGTTCATTTATTGTACCCAATTTGATGATAGTTTGACAAAAATTTGTAATCAACCCAGCTAATCAACAACTAGACCCATTTAATTAGGTTATGGCTTGTTTCTTTCTAAAAATATATGCTATGATATGTTTTTGTAAAAATCACTTGTGAATTCTACCCATATTTTCTAGTCTACATTATTTGTGTGCAAGATTTTGAGGTGAGTCACTTCCCACAACTTGAGTGAGGTTTATTGTTTTGTTATTTGGATTCTAGAATATGAATGTAGTTGGATCACTTTTCTATTGTGCTAAGATGTAATAAGCACCTTAATAAAGATCTCTCTGTATATACACATACATACATACATACATAGACACACATATATGTGTGTGTACATATGTATATATACATATACATATACATATACATAAGCTTCTCTATACATACATACACACATACATAGACACACACATATGTGTGTGTATGTATGTATATATACACATACATATACATAAGATAAATATAAAGAGATGTTGAAGGTGATTAGATTTCTTATAGATTTGACTATGAATGTCTTTTTTCTATTTTCATAACATAATTGTTAGTAATCTTTGCTCTTTATATTTGAAGTTACTGAACACCAAAGGCCAAGGCATTTATTGATTTTGATACCTCTTTTGGTTGTTCAATTGGGTATAAGTATTGTTTCAAAAGACACAAAGCCAAAAATCATGTCACAAAAGAACATGTCTCATTTCCACTTGATGCAAAGTGCACAACTAGAAACGTGTAAATGGGCTTTCCCACTCTAAAACCAAATCAACAAGTTACTAAATCCCCAAATTGTTGGAAATATAAGAGGAGTAACAGAGAGGAGAGGGGTGAATCATTTACTATAAAAATAAATTTCAAATCCCTTAGATGTCAGTAAATAATTTGTCTAAACTTGATTCTGCTCATGCTCGATAAACAAAAAAATGTTGTAACTCGATAAACACTATAATTGCTCAGTAATTACTTAGAATGCAAATCTTAATATTTTATCTGTGATTACCATTACTTTAACTTAGTTACAAACACAGAAAAGAAATAGCATGAAAACATTAGACACCAAGATTTAACGTGGAAACTCAATTTGATGAAGGTACACTCTAATACCACTTGATGAGAGCACAATCCAAGATCAAAATGAACACAACGGGAAAAGGGGAATATTATTATCAGAAGTGTTATGTTGTTACATTCAACACAACAAAAATAGACTGCATGACATGCCCTATGGGCTTACAATGTTATCAGATTCTAGAGAAAACCCTTCTCACAGTACCTTCTCCCAAACTCCATCAAAAACTGCATTTAGAATGCTAGAAATGTTCCTAAGTAACCCAAATTAGGTTTAAGGTTAGGAATACGTTTTAGAATATGTCATTTGGCATCAATCGCCAAAACAGAGGGTTCTAGAAAACTTGTCAGAATTCAGTGTAAAATTAGAAGAATCCAGAAATAGTAGTCCAACTTCTAGAAGGCATAACGTTTGATCTAGGACTCCGATTGATGAACCATTTACATTTATAAAAATCTCTCCAAGCGCTCTATAGGCCTATGAACTAGCTTCGCTCATCCTCCATTTTTTGCGCCTATACGAGGTTGTTTGGTGCCTCAAATCTAACTTTCAAGTGCTCTTAGAGAGCCTCTAGGCAACTTAAAATTGTCATAACTTTCAAACCATAAAGCCTTTTGACATGATTCTTTTTTTGCAGTGCTTTAAATTACAAGTATAATCATCCCTCCAACTTACACCCTCTAACTCATCATAATTATGACTCAATTACAAAATAACTTATTTTCTGCATTGGCACATATTCCAAGGTGCTTAAAAACTCTAACCCGGAAAATCAATAACGGAACTATGAGAGTTGGAATCTCTATTTGACCCAAATGGGTATCTAGAAATGAAATCACATTAAACAGAAACTAACACTAAGCATATTTTTGGGTGATACAGGATTGCCCTTACACCACTAGATGCTCCTGCATTAGACTCCCAAGGTAAATTGAAAAGTGATCCTGTCACTTTATAGCTGGTAGAGGAAAACCCAAATGGGCAACCTCCATTGCGGATATCCAAGTTGAATCTTCTATTGATCGTCATTTCCACTTCACTAGGTATTCTTCATACTACCTATTTCTGGTACCCTAGCCCACACGACTATCCAAAATTTCTTTAACCTCTTACTTTTCAAAAGTAGGAATTGGACATGGCTCCAGCATCAATTCCTCATCTGTACCATCATCATGATATTCTATTAAGTCTACAATATTGAAAATAGGAGAAATGTGAATACCATCTGGCAACTTCACCTCATATGCATTTTCTGGGTCTTTTTTTTTCAAAATTTTGTAAGAGTCAAATTTCCTCATCTTCAGCTTGTTGTAGGTACCCGCTAGAAATCATTCCTTCCTCAAGTATACTATAACCAGATCCCCAACCTGGAACTCCTTATGTCTCCTCTTTTGAACGACCCTAGCCTTATACTATAGGTTCATCTTGGCAATATGTGCATGTATCTCCTCGTGTAGGTTCTTGACATGTTTAGCAAAGTCTTTTGCCTTAGCAATTGTCCTCTCCTCTTGCCCCATCTTTTGTAGCTCTGGTGTAGTCCTTGGACTACTCCCATACACAATTTGGAATGGTGATCTACCAGTACTACTATTTACAAAATTATTGTAAGCAAATTTTGCTTGTGATAGAATCAAATCCCATCCCTTGGGCTTATCTCCTATTAAACACCTCGGCAAATTGCCCAAACATCTATTTACTAACCATGTTTGTCCATATGTCTGCAGATGATGTGCATAATTGAACTTCAATTCTATCTTCAACTTCTTCCACAAAGTCCTCCAAAAATACCCAAAAAATCTAGTATCTCTGTTAGAAACAATATTTTTTGGAAGACCATGTAGCCTCGCCACCTCTCTGAACAAATAAATATGCAATATGCACTATATCATAAGTCTTGTAGCATGGAATGAAATGTGTCATCTTGGAGAACCTATCAACAACCACAAACACTAAGTCATTACCCCAGTGTGTCATTGGCAATCCAAGAAAAAAATCCATACTTATGTCTTCCCAAGGCTTCAATGGAATAGGCAATGGCTGATAGAGTCCAGTATTGTGACTAAATCCTTTGGTTGTTTGACATACTTGACAACTCTAACTTCTTCACATCCTGTGACAATTGAGGCCAAAAAAACATTCTCTAATAACGGCAATGGTCTTATCTTGACCAAAGTATCATGCCATCCCTCCACTGTGCTTCTCCTTAATCAAGATCTCCCTCATGGAACTCCTTGGAATACACAATTGACTTCCCTTGAACAACATACCATCCTGAATCATTTAGTCTAGGCACCTAGTCCTATCTAGAGTAATAGGTTCTTTACGAGCATTCCAAGCCTATGCAAAGTCAGGATCCTCAGGGTACAGATTCTTGAGTTTATCAAACCCAACCACTTCAACCTACATTACTGTCAGCAATAACTGTCTCCTACTTAATGCACATGTAACCTTATTAGACCTTTCACTTCTATGTTTTAATACAAATGCATAGCTCTGCATGAACTCTACCCATTTCAAATATTTCTGATTCCATATACCTTGGCTATTTAGGTACTGCAATGCCTATTGATCAGTATACAAAACAAATTCTTTTGACAACAAATAATGCCTCCATTTCTTTAAATCTTGAATTATAGCATAGAACTCATGATCATAAACAGAATACTTCTTGTTTGCATCATTCATTTTTTCACTACAATAGGCAATAGGCTTACCTTCTTTCTCAACACAGCCCTAATAGCATTGCCATTAGCATCATAGTCCACCTGGAACACTTTGTTGAAATCAGGAAGTGCCAACATAGGTTGCTTTGTCACCTTTAGCAATTCAAAACTCCTTGCAGCTCTTGTAGTCCACTTGAACTCTTTTCTATCTCCCCTCATTGTTTCAGTTACGGGTGCACATATACTAATGAAATTCCTAATGAACTTCCTGTAAAAACTAGTCAAACCATGGAATGACCTCAGCTCATTGGCAGACCTTGGAGTAGGTTATTCCAAGATGACCTTCACCTTCTCTAGGTCCATTTTGAGACCCTGAACTGATACAACAAACCTCAAATAGACTAACTCCATTTTTACAAAGGTACACTTCTTCAAATTAATCAACAATCTCACTTCCCTCAACCTTTCAAGGATACTATGAATTTGCAATAAATGTTCATCCAAATACTTACTGAAAGACAAAATATCATCCAGATAGACAATAAGAAATTTTCTCAAAATTTTCTTTAATGCCTCATTCATAAGCCGCATGAAGGTGCTTGGTGGGGCGTGACTAACCACTCATATAGACCCTCCTTGGTCTTGAATGCAGTCTTCCACTCATTTCCCTCTCGTAGTTGTATCTAGTGATAGCCACTCTTGAGATCTATCTTTGTGAATTACTGAGCTCCACTCAAGCAGTGCATAAGATCATCCATCCTTGGCAAAGGAAATCGGTACTTGATGGTTATTTTATTTATAGCCCGAGAGTCCATACACATTCTCCACTCTCCATCCCTTTGGTGCCAGCACTATAAGTACTACACATGGACTCAGGCTCTATAGAATTAAAGCTTTCCTTAACAGCTCATGAACTTGTCTGTTTAGCTCCTCAATCTCTGTAGGAGTCATCCTATGAGCAGCCTTGTTAGGAAAACTAGCTCCAGGGACTAAATCTATTTGATGACTGATTTTCCTTATTGGCGGCAACCCTTCTGGAACATTATTAGAGATGACATCTTCATACTCACTTAATAGACCTGAAACTTCAAGTGGAACTTCACTACTACCTTCCTTATCCTTTTTAGGAATTAAAGCATAACACATATCTGATACTTCATGCCATCTAGAAATTTTCTTCCATCAACAAGACATACCCTAGCACTATTGCATACCTATTTACCCTCCTTTATCAAGGGCTTCAACTTGTGGCGAACTTCATCCTTTCTCAAAAAGTATGTATTTGCATGACCATCATGTATAGTATGTCTATCAAATTGCCATGGCCTTCCCAACAATAAATGACAAACATCCATTGGGATGATGTCACAGAGAGCCTCGTCATGGTAACTCCCAATCTTGAACTTTACCAAACATTGCTCACTAACCAGGACCTTATGATCATCCTATACGCAAGCAATCTGATAGGGATGGGGGTGTTTCTCCCTCTTGAGCTTTAACTTTGAGACCATCTCCTCCGACACCAAGTTGTCAGTGCTCCCAACATCAATAATCATATCAAAACATTTACCCTCGCACTTGCATCTAGTTTGAAACAAACTCCTTCTTTGTCCAAGTTCAATCTCACCACTTAGTAAGACCCTTTCATTTACTAGAACCTCTCCTCTTTTTGCATCCTTTGAATGTGATGACTGTGCATCATCATTTACATGAGCAACCCTTGCTTGACCATTAGCTCTCCTATCTGTCCTTCCTTGGCGTTGAGGGCATTCATATGATGACCTTCTTCATTGCAATGAAAATAGGTACCATGAAAGCCTCCTCTTCCTAAACCTTGTCCACGTCCTCTACCTCTTCTTCTCTGATATCCAAAGTTTTGACCACAGGAGCAGTTGAAACCCTCATTCCTCTAGTTTTGGCTAGTACCCACATCTTTATTTTTCTTTTGCTTCTCATTTTGGCCTCCAAATCACTTGTCACCGCCCCTTCTTCCTTGACTATGCCCTCTTTTCCTTCCATCAAACTTTTTGTTTAGCTTCTTCTCAACTCGTAAGGCATACTAATATGCCTTTTCAATGCTAGTCATTCTAACCAGACTTAAGTCCTCATGAATGCTAGGCATTTACCCATTAAGGTAACGAGCAACCTTCTCCTTGTTTTCTTCTGCATGCCTTGCCCTAATAAGGACTCGGTAAAATTCCTCTATGTATTCCTAGACAGATTTTCTTACATCTTCTTGAACAAATCAAGCTCGTAATCGACAGGAATGAACTATTTTTTTAGTTTGTCCACCATGCGATCACATCTTGTGATTTTGTCCTTTCCTCTTCTATTTCTTTTCAACTGAATCTCTTGCCACTAGATTTTGGTATGGCCTTTCATTTTGGCTTTCGCATACTTAACCCTAGTAGGGTCCCCGATATCCTCATACTCAAAATATTCCTCTAGCTCATTGATCTAGTCGATCAACTCATTCAGGTTTAGATTTCCCAAAAACATGCCGACATCAATTTTAGGTCCTTTTCCTAGCTTGGCAATGGCCCTTAAAAGCTTCTCCTCTGCCTAGTTTAGGACTTCTTCATCTCCTTCCCCTTCCTGCTAAATATTTCCTTCTTCTTCATTTTCCTCCTCACTTCTGTCACCAACAGAAAGATTCATCCCTCTATGAATCTCCTCTTGCAAAGCCTGAACTTTTCTCTAGAGGGCTCTAACCTCAGGAGGAACAACTCTGGCCCTTCCACCACACTCTCTTCATGAAGGCATCTTCTCACTATATCAAATCCCACAACCACACAGTCCTAGTGCAAACTGCCTCACAAGCAGCGCTATATCTACACATTCTAGAAAACCTGCTCTGATACCATTAACGAAGGTACGCTCTAATACCACTTGAATGGGGCACAATCCAAGACCAAAATAAACATAATGGGAAAAGGGGAATATTATTCTCAAAAGTGATATGCTATTACATTTAGCACAAAAAAAATAGACTCCACGACATGCCCTATGGGCTTACAATATTATCAAATTCTAGAGAAAATCCTTCTCACAGTAACTTCTCCCAAACTCCACCTAAAACTACATTTACAATGCTAGAAATGTTCTTAAGTAACCTGAATTAGGTTTAGGGTTAAGAATACATTTTAGAATATGTTGTTTGGCATCCACTGCCAAAACAGAAGGTTCTAAAAAACTCTATTAGAAGTCAATGTAAAATTAGAAGAATCCAGAAATGGTAGTTCAACTTCTAAGAGGTATAACTTTTGATCCTGGACTCCAATTGACGAACCGTTTACATTTTCTAAAAGCTCTCCAAGCGCTCTATAGTCTTGTTGACCAAATTCTCTCATCCCCCATTTTCGGGCCCGTACAAGGCCATTTAATGCCTCAAATCTGCCTTTGAAGTGCTCTTAGGGATCTCCAAGCAACTTTAAATTGCAATAACTTTCAAATCGTAAAGCCTTTTGACCTGTTTCTTTTTGGAGTTCTTTAAATTACAAGTATAATCATCCCTCCAACTTACACCCTCTAACTCATCATAAATATGGCTCAATTACAAAATAACCTATTTTTTGCATTGGCACGTATTCTAAGGTGCTCAAAAACTCTTAACCCAAAAAACCAATAGTGAAACTATAAGAGTTGGAATCTCTATTTGACCCCAATGGGTTATCAAGAAATGAAAACACATTAAATAGAAACTAACACTAAGCATATTTTTGGGTGATACAAGATTGCCCTTACACCATTAGATTCTCTTGCATCACAATTTGGGAAAAACCACTAATTGCAACTAGTTATTGTTTTCACTCTTCTGAAGTGAGAGCCAACCCTATTAAAGGTTACAAAACACACTGTTAGGTGTGACCTTGTTAGAGGATTTAATCACCCTGTTAGGTGTGGCCTTGTTAGAGGTCTTTAGACAATTCAATAGAACTGCCACCTTGTTAGAGGATTTACAAATAGTTGTTAAAGAAACTCTGTTAAGAGATTTAGATCACTATGACAATGGTTAGAGAGTAACAATGGCATGACCTAATTTGGATGCAACTAAATTTGCTAATTTAAAATCTAAATTCTAGCTTGTATACATGATCCTTCTTGATCGAATATATCTTTTCAACTCCACGAGGATATTATCCTTATCCTTCTGATTTACTTCCTCTTTTCATCATCAATTCTTCAATACATTCACATGTCCATATTCTTACTTCTAATCCTCAACTTGACCTTTTATTTATATTTTTCATATTGTCAAGTCAACTCAAATATAACTTGCAATAACTAATATTCATCTTCTCAATCAGCTAGAACCAACAATCAAATCAATTGAAATCAATATGCCAAAATAAGAAAATCCTTTGTTAGCTGACCTTGCTCGATAAACACTAACTCAAAAACAATTTTCCTGTGTTAACCAAATGAATTCAATTAACACTACATACTTACACAGATCCTTTGATAACTGAGTGAGCTCGATTAGCACTGGTTCCATCCAACATTTTCTTCATTAACTGAGTGAGCTCAGTTAACACTCATCTTCCGCAAACTTTCCTTAAATGCCCAAGTGAACTTGGTAGATACTGTCTTATGAACTAAACAAACGCTGAAATGCTTGGTAGACACAAAAAATTGTCTTCATTGCCCAAGTGAGCTTGGCAAATACTAACTGATAATGGTATAAAATTTTGTCTAACATCAAAGACATTACACAATTAATTAGTTGAATTCAACAATCTCCCTCTTTGGCATTGATGGCAATGCAACATGTCATATTACAATAAATATTTTGGAGCAAGAATAAAGGGACATATCCTTAGTTTCATTCTGATTATCATCCATGAGAAACTCCCTCTGTCAGTGTGAACTCTTTCTGCCTTTAGTTTCTCCCTCTTTTAGAAACTTTTGTCTGCATAGAACTTCTGCCAAGTTTATTCTCCCTTTTGTTAATTTTGTTTTCTTCCAATCACCCTCTATGACAGCACACTCCATCTTTTCAACAAAATTTTCGTGAGATATGACAATATACTTCTCCCTCTTTGACAACACATGCCAAAGACAATACTTGGTGAAAATCAATGCACCTTAAGTACTAATTCATTTGCAATATGCCCCTATCAATACTATAACAACTAGTTGATCTTCAACATGCTCTAGTTGATGCATCACTAAACTTTATTTAAAGAGCTTCAGATAGGGAAATGACCCCTATCTTACCTCTTCTATACAAAAATGCATTCTTAGGTAATGGCTTGGTGAATGTCTGCAATTTTTTCTTTTGTGATCACATATTCCAATTTGACTTCTTTATCTTGCACCAATTCTCTTAAGAAGTGATATTTTATAACAATGTTTTTTGTTTTGGTATGCATCATTGAATTCTTTGATATATTGATTGCACTGGTGTTATCACAGTATATGACTACTAAATCCTTAATCTCTACCTTCATACCTGTCATCAGTTGTTTGAACCAAATAATGTTAGAACAATTAACTGTTGCTGCCACATTCTGCCTCTACTGTGGACTGAGGAATACAATTTTGTTTCTTTCTTGTCCAAGACACTAGTCTTTTACCAAGAAAGAATGCTCCTCAACTAGTGCTTTTTCTATCATCAACACTTCCTTCCCAATCAGCATTAGTGAATATCTTTAAGTCCAAATTGCCTCTTATTTTGTACCATAAGCCATAGTCTTTAGTACCTTTCAAATATCTCATAATTCTTTTGATTGTCATCAAATTATTTTCTTTGGGATTTGTTGAAAAGCTTGCCACCATACCGACTACTAATGCAATATCACGCCTTTGATGCACTACATACTGCAATTTTTTCCATTCATTGATCTATAAGTGGTCTGATTTACATCTTTGGAATCATCATTTTTAGAAAGCCTATGTCCAGTAGACATAGGGGTTCCAATTGGTCTTGAATCTTCCATTCCAAATTTCTTTAGTATTTCTTTGATATATTTAGATTGAGTAATGTAGATACCACCTTTCTTTTGTTGAATCTGTAATCCAACAAAAAAATTTATTTCTCCAAACATGGACATCTCAAATTCTTTACTCATTTCTTCTGAAAATGCTATGCACAAATCATCATTTCCTATGAATAAGGTATCATCAACAAATATTTCTGCCAATACAATCTTTTTATCTGGCCCTTCTTTGATATACAAACTATTGTTATCATTTGTTCTTTGAAAGTCAATATGTATCAAGTAATTTTGAAGTCTTGCATAGCAAGCTCTGGGAGCTTGCCTGAGTCCATATAATACCTTGTGTAATTTGTAGACCATGTCCTTTTTGCTAGGATCTACAAAACCTTCTAGTTGTTCAATGTAGACTTCCTCATCAAGAATTTCATTCAAAAATGCATCTTTTACATCCATTTGATATCCTTTAAATCCTCTGTGAGCTACATATAATTGTAGAGTTCTAACACCTTCTAATCTTGCAATAGGAGCAAAAGTTTCATCATAATCAATACCTTCTTCTTAAGAATAGTCTTTACAAACCAGCCTTGTTTTGTTTCTAGATATTTTCCCATCTTCATTCAGCTTGTTTCTGAACACTCACTTTGTGTCAATTACATTTTTATCCTTAGGTCTAGGAACAAGAGTTCAGGTTTTGTTCTTTTCTATTTGTTCTATTTCTTCATTCATTGCCTCAATCCAACTTTCCTTTTCCAAAGCATCTTTAACACGTCTAAGTTCACATTCAACAAGTAAACATGTACCTTTCAATTTGCTTCGTGTCATTGTTCCATCAGATTTGTCTCCAATGATTTGATCATGTGCATGATGTCTTATGACATATCTTGCTAATATAGGTTCTTTGGATTTGGAATGAGTTTCCCTAATTTCATCATGAACTCAGTATCAAGCTTGGGTCCTACAATCTATGACTCAAATCCTTTAGACTCAATTTGCTCTAGCTCAGTAGCTTCTGACTTGGGTTGCACTGTCTGCGACTCGGTAACTTTTGAAGATTTTAGGAACTCGGGAGCTGAAGTTTCATTTCTTTTAGATAGATTTGGCAGAGTATCAGGTTCATAGTAAACAAATCTCCTATAATCTTTTGGCTCTTTGTTTCTTTCTTCTTCACTATTTTTAACAAATTCATCAATTCTTAGATGTGCACTTTCTATGATTTTATGAGTAGACAAATTCAAACATTTGTATGTTTTACTTCTATGGAAGTATCCTAGAAATATGCCTTCACCACCTTTGACATAAAATTTGTCTTTTTTAAATTCTTTCGGGATATAACATTTGCTACCAAACACTTTCAAGTAACTTACATTGAGTTTGTAGCCATACCATAGTTCATAAGGACTTTGATTTGAGTCTTTCTTCAACTGTACTTTGTTCAAGGTATGAACTGCAGTGCTGATAGCTTCCTTCCTGTATTTGATTCCAATATTGTTTTCTATCATCAATGTTCTTCAACAATCCATGATGGATCTATTTCTTTTTTCAGCTATGTCATTCTGCTGGGTGTAACAGGGGCTGATACTTGTTTTTTAATTCCTTTTTCAATGCAGAATTCATTGAATTTATTAGACATGAATTCACCACCTCTGTCTGACCTCAAACATTTCAATTTATTTCTTGTTTCTTTCTCTACTATTGCCAAGTACCACTTGAATTTTTGGACAGCTTCTAATTTTTCTTTTAGATACATTATAGTCATCATTCTAGAATAATCATCAACAAAAAGAATAAAAAACTTTTCTCCACGATAACTTTGTATTCTACTAGGTTCACATAAGTTTGTGTGCACAAGCTCTATGACTTCTTCTGAATGATAGTTCTTGCTTTTGAAACTAGTATTTCCCATCTTACCAATTTGGCAATTTTTCCATAGACCCATATCAGGGTTCCTCAAACTAGGAATACCTTTTACTCTTTTATGTTTGCTTATCTTTATCAAATTATCAAAGTTTACATGACATAATCTTTTTTACCGTAACCAACTTTCTTCTACTTGAGCAATACAACATGAACTTTTACTGAGATCAAGATAAAATCGATTACCTTTTGTTTGCTCGCTAGATCCAACCAGATTTCCTTTTTCATCCAGTAATTTGGCCTTTCCATCTATGAATTCTACCTTAAATCCAATGTTATTCAAATATGTCATATTTAATAGATTATGCTTTAATCATTCAACCCAATAAGCATTATCAAATACAAGTTATTTAGTTAAAGAAATATATCCTTTTACTTTTACGTTACAAGATTCATTGTTTCTGAATCTCACACTGCGATGATCATAATATTCCATGTGTTTAAATTTTGTTTCCATATATCATTTTTGCCATAAAACAAAATTTCTTACCTTTCTCCTCGTAGCCTTTGTAGCTCTTGAGATCCTTCTTGCCTTTGTGCTTATTGTTTTTCTTTTCATCCTTGTTTTCTCTGTTTAGACATCTTGTAACAATATGACCAACTTCTTCACAAGAAAAATAGATCAGAAGAACCTTACCTTTGTACTTTCCTCTACCTTTTGAATACTTTCTTGCAAGTAGGGCTTCAATAACTTCAAGATCATTGTCTGAACTTCTTATTTTTCTTCTTCTTCACTTCTTGATTGTCTAGCCTTTGATTTCT
Organism: Cupressus sempervirens; assembly: GCA_028749045.1. Lineage (NCBI taxonomy): Eukaryota > Viridiplantae > Streptophyta > Pinopsida > Cupressales > Cupressaceae > Cupressus > Cupressus sempervirens. The sequence goes on from CM053788.1 coordinate 191,800,562, forward strand.
TACTCTTTTTCTTAAGTGACAGTTTTGATGCAAGAGTATCCTAGGTTGCTTTGTAATCCTGCACTTTCGTTCATTCTGTTAGTTGTTGCTGAGTTCTTAAGTTAATGCCAAGTCTTTGGTTGCCAAGCGATCCTTTGGTTGCCGAGTGATTTCTTTGGATGTTGATTTCAGAGTTACTGTCGAGTGATTCCTTTGGGCCCCGAGCTTGTATGGCTGTCGAGTGCCTGTTTTTGAAAAGCTTTCACTTGCTAAGTTATCTGTCTCTAGTTCTAGTTTGGGCTGACTCTACCCATATTTAATTTGGTATAGGTAGTTAATATTTGTTATAAGCCGACTTACGGCTTCCCTCTGTCCTAGAATGATCTATAAGCCATTTTGGCAAGTGTAAATAAAGTGTTTAAGCTTAGAGTTAGACAGCTTTTTGGCAGAAGATGATTGGAGAGCAGAACTAGAAAGTGTGAATTTGTTGTTGGATCTTAGATTTGAATGTATTCGTACCCAGTCGTAACTCAAAAGGCCTTACAGCTGAGCATGTATGCTGATTATTTGAAGAATCAATGAAAGTGTTTGCTCTTCCTCCTTTGGTTATTGATTCTATGTGTTAGATTTTTGTTTTGTTAACTCTTGCAGGGTGCATTGAATAGCTAGGCGAGCCTTTGGCCCTAGTTTCCCCTATCTTTTTCCTTGCATCAGGTGGTATCAGAGTATGAGGTTCATCTTTGTGGAGATTGGATCATGTAGAACTCTTCAAATTTGGTTCTAGGGTGGTAGATCTACGAATTTGACCTATAACTTGCAAAGGGTTAGGATCTTGCAGGAACCTGATTTGCAAAGATGGTTCGTGGTCGAGGAAATGTTGATAATGTTATATTGGATCAATTAAGAGAAGTTGCAACCAAATTAGATGTTGTGGAGATAGCAAAACCCTAACCCAGAATAGGAAGAAGACCAAGATGAACAAAGGTTGTTGAGAGTGTTGTTTGGGGCTAATTCAAAGCCTGTTGTAGAAGTTGTGCCTTATGATGGAAAATTGGATACCAATGTTGTGTTAGATTGGATCTCTGATATGGAGAAGTTATTTGAGTATGAAAACACTCCTGATAATAAGAAGGTGAAAATTGCAGTTACAATGTTGAAAGGTCATGCATCACTATGGTGGGAGCATTTGCAAACTGATAGACAAGGGAGAGGAAAGGAGAAGATCAGATCTTGACCGAAGATGGTGAACAAGGTAAAGAACAAATTCCCGCTTGCTGATTACCAAGTTAGCTTGTTGAAAAACATGCAAAATTTGAGACAAAAGGACATGACTGTGAAAAAGTATACTGAGGAATTCTATAGATTGGACATCAGATCTGGACATGTGGATGATAATATTGAAAAAATTGCGACGTACATAAATGGATTGAGATCTGGAATTCAAGATGAAATAAGTTTTGTGAAGTTGGAAAGTGTGGAAGAAGCATACCAATATGCCTTGAAAGCTGAGGAGATCTTGACAAAGAAGCATGAACAAAGACAAATAGGTAGAGATGGTAGATTCCACAGAGGCAGAGGTAGACCTTATGGAGAAGGTAGCAGATCTGACAATTTTGTGCAAGAAAAAGGTAAATTTGAATGGAAAAATGATGACAAAGGCAAGACCGAGTGCAGACGTGGTAATTCTTACCGAGGAGGTACTAATTCTTATCGAGGAAGAGGTAATTTTTATTCTAGAGGTGGTTTTCATGGTAATTGTTTCAGGTGTGGTAAAGAGGGACATAGATCTTTTGAATGTAGATCCTCTGAAAGTGGGCAAAGTAATAGAAATGTTGTGGTTCAAGGAGATCATGAGGGTTCACCAAGTGGACCTGAGATTGGAGAAAATTTGATAGTGAGAAGAACCTTATGTAATAAGGGAAGTGATGACGAACTTCTCCTTAGAAGAAATCTTTTCAAGACCGAGTGCAAGATGGCTAGAAAATGTTGCAAAGTAACCATTGACAATAGAAGTTCTACAAATTTGGCATCAGAAGAGTTGGTTACAAAGTTGCAGTTGCAGAGGCTAAAACATCTCAAACCCTATCATGTTTCATTGATCAAAGATGAGCATAAGATATTGGTAAATGAGCAATGCCTTGTGAAGTTCAAGATTGGACATTATTTTGATGAAGTTTTGTGTGATATTATGCCCAAGGATTGTTATCATATTTTATTGGGTAGACCTTGGCAATATGATAGATATGTTGTGGATGATGGAATATTGAATCAATATACTCTTTGGTTAAATGGGAAGAAACAAATATTGTTTCCTTTGATTGAAACTCTAGATGAGGTCAGTTGTACTACAATAAAAGTTTGTATGATTAATGGAAAGCAATTTGAACAGGAAATGAAAAAGAATCAAGTCTGTTTTTCTATAATCCCAAGGAGACCGCGTTGTGTCAATAGTAGCCGAGTGTCAGAAAATAGTACTAGCTAAGTACCAGTCTATGGTGACTGAGTGATAGCCAGTAGTATTGACATAATACCAGAAGAAATTGTTGAATGAGTATAAAGAGATTGTTGCAAAGGATATACCTGATGGTTTACCTCCAATGAGAAGTATAAGTCACTGTATGGATCTGATTCCTAGAGCTAGTTTGCCAAAAAAAGCACCATATATTAGATTGACACCCATAGAGAACGAAGAACTTAACAGACAAGTGCATGAGTTGTTGTAGAAAGGTTTGATCAGAGAAAGTCCAAGTCCATGTGTTGTACCTACTAAAAAGAATGGAGAATGGAGAATGTGTACTAATTCCAAGGCTATTAACAAGATCACAGTGAAATATAAGTTTCCTATGCCAAGGATGGATGACATAATGGATTGTTTGAGTGGAGCAAAGTATTTTAAAAAGATTCATTTAAAGAGTGGCTATCATCATATTAGAATCAGAGAAGGTGATGAATGGAAGCCTACTTTCAAGACAATAGATGGTTTGTATGAATGGTTGGTTATGCCTTTTGGTTTGACTAATGTACTTAGTACTTTCATCAGGTTGATAAATGAAGTTCTAAAAAGATTTTTGGGTAAGTTTGTGATTGTTTATTTGGATGATATTATGATATTTAGCAAGACTAAGGAGGAACATCTTGAGCATATCAGACAAGTATTGCAGAAGTTGAGGGAGGAAAAGTTGATTAATCAGAAAAGGTGTTCTTTTATGCAAGAGGGGATTTTATATTTGGTATTTGTGATTTCAGCTGATGGTTTGAGAATCAATCTTGAGAAAGTTAAAGCAATTTTGGAATGGCCTACGCCTGAGAATGTGAGTGACGTAAGATCATTTCATGGTTTGGCTAGTTTTTACAGAAAGTTTATAAGGAATTTCACTTCTATTTGTAATGTTATGACTAAGACAATGAGAGGAGATAAAAAAGAATTCAAGTGGACACATGGAGCTAATAAGAGTTTTGAGACTTTAAAACAAAAGGTTGTTGAATTATCTATATTGGCTTTGCCTGATTTCAACAAAGTATTTCAAGTTGAATGTGATGCAAGTGGTAATGCAATAGGAGTTGTACTAAGTCAAGAACGTAAACATGTTACTTTCTTTAGTGAAAAGTTGAATGATGCTAAAAGGAAGTATTATGTGTATGATCAAGAATTTTATGCTATTGTTCAAGCATTGAAGAAGTGGAGACATTATTTGATTCCTAAGCAGTTTGTGCTATATACTAATCATAAAGCTTTAGAATATTTGGGAAGTCAACATAAATTTAGTCAGAGACATGAAGTGGGTTGAGTATTTGCAAAATTTTACATTTGTAATCAAGCACAAGAGTGGAGTTACTAACAGAGTTGATGCATTGAGTAGAAAATGTTCTTTGCTGACTAAAATGAAAGTTAAAGTTCTTGGTTTTGATGACATGAAAGAGTTGTATGGTGTTGATCCCGATTTTTCTAAGGCATAAAGAGAGTGCAGAGTACCAAATCTAACAAATCACATAAGTATGATGAGTTTTTCATTCAAGAAGGTATGTTGTTTAAAGGCACTCAATTATGTATTCCTATAAGTTCTATGAGGTTGAATATGATTAAGGAAAAGCATAGTGGTGGATTGGTTGGACATTATGAAATTGATAAGACATTAAGTTTCTTGAAAGAGAAGTATTATTGGCCACAAATGTATAAGGATGTTCAGAAATTTGTAAAGAGTTGTGGAGTTTGTCAAAGTTGCAAAAAGAGTGAGTCAAAATACTGGATTGTATATACCTGTTACTATTCCTAAGAAACCTTGGAGTGACATCAGTATGGATTTTGTTCTTGGATTGCCTTAGAGAGTGAAAGGATATGATTCTATATTTGTTGTAGTGGATAGATTTTCTAAGAGGGCTCATTTCATACCATGTAAAAAGACATCAGATGTTGAGCATGTTGTTGAACTTTTCTTTAAAGAGATTGTGAGATTGCATGGATTACCAAGAAGTATTATTTCTAATAGGGATGGTAAGTTTGTTGGTTATTTTTGGAAGACTTTGTGGAAGGAGATGGGTATTGAGTTGATGTTTAGTTCTACATTCCATCCACAAACAGATGGATGGATAGAAGTTGTAAATAGAGGTTTGGGAAATTTGATGAGATGTTTAGTAGGAGACAAGGTAAGTAAGTAGGAAATGGTATTGGCACAAGCTAAGTTTGCATATAATAATTATGTGAATATGAGTATAGGGAAGACACCTTTTGAGATTATTACTGAAATGCAATTTAGAGGAGTATCAGATTTGAGGGATGTTGTTGGTGAAGACAAGAGAAGTGTTGCAGAGGAAGCATTTGTTGATTTCATGAAGTCTTTGCATAAGAAAGTGAAGTTGAGGTTGGAACAAAGTAATCAGAAGTATAAGGAGAACGTTGATAAGTCTAGAAGACATCATGATTTTGAAGTTGGTGATGAGGTGATGGTTCATTTAAAGAAAGGAAGATTTTTTGTTGGAACATACAGTAAGCTAAAGATAAAGAAATTTGGACTTTGTAAGATCTTGAAGAAGTTTGACAGTGGTAATGCTTATAAAATTGAGTTACCTGATCGCATGGATATATCTCCTATATTCAATATTATTGATTTGTATAAGCATCATGAGTCAGATGATGAAGTTGTTTTGTCAGAAGACTATCCTAAGAAGCAGATTGAAGAAGTTGAGTAGATATTGAATCAGAGAGTTGGTAAGAGTACAAGAGGAAAATATTACTATGAATATTTGGTGAAGTGGAAGAATAGACCAGTTGAAGATGCTACATAGATTTCTCAATCTGAGTTGGATGCAGCTCAAGTTGTGACACTTGCATGATTCGGGAGAATCATTTCTTCCAACTCTAGTTGTCTGATGCAAGAGCATCTTAGGTTGCCTTGTAATCTTGCACGTTTGTTCATTAAGTCAGTTGATGTTGAGTCTTTGGTTGCCGAGCGATTCCCTTGGTTTTCAATATTTATGCTTCTAAGTGAGATTGTGTGTTAGTTTGATAGCATCAATGTTTCGGATCATACACAATGATCCATCAAACTAATGATCCGTCATACTCATTATGTTCTCTTAGCTCTCTCATCCTGATGATGGATCATTGAGTATGATCTGAAACGTTGATGTTGTCAAACTAACACACAATCTCACCTAGAAGCATAAATATTGAATTCATTTGGTTGCCGAGCGAATCCTTTGGTTGCTGAGTGATTTGTTTGGATGCCGAGTTCAGAGTTACTATCGAGTGATTCCTTTGGGCACCGAGTTCATATGGATGTCAAGTGCCAGTTTTTGAAAAGCTTTTGTTTGCCGAGTTATCTGTGTCTGGTTCTAGTTTGGATCGACTCTACCCATATTTAATTTGGTATAGGTAGTTAATATTTGTTGTGAGCCAACTTGTCGCTTCCCTCTATTCTAGAATGATCTGTAAGTCATTTTGACGGGTATAAATAAAGTGTTTAGGCTTAGAGTTAGACAGTTTTTTGGGGGAAGATGATTGGAGAGCAAAACTGGAAAGTGCAAATTTGTTGCTAGATCTTGGATTTGAATGTATTTGTACCCAGTTGTAACCCAGAAGGCCTTACAGTTAGGCATGTATGCTATTTATTTGAAGAATTAATTAAAGTGTTTACTCTTCCTCCTTTGGTTTTGATTCTATGTGTTAGATTTCCGTTGTGTTAACTCTTGCAGGGTGGATTGGATAGTTGGGTGAGCCTTTGGCCCTAGTTTTCCCTATCTTTTTCGTTGCGTCAAGTTTACCTTCAAACGCAGACTCAATACCTTTGGAACAAGGAACATAGTTATGATAGTTTTTTAACTCAAAAGCTGTTAATCTTCCAACTAGAGCATCCATATTAATTTTTTTTATTTGGATCACATCTCATCTCTTGAATAGTTGATACTCTAATTGCATAAATAGGAAGAAGAGTCCTGAATACCTTGCTTACAAAAAAAATTACATCAATGTTTTCTCCAAATGTTTTTATTGTGCTCACACTTGCTTTGATTCTTTCCACATGTTTTCATCTTCTCTCATTTTCATCTGATCAAAATGACCTCTTAGACTTTTTGCTTTAGCTCTTCTTACATTGTCATCTCCTCCATAGATGTCTTCTAGTTTTGTCCACATTTCATGCATTGTCTAGCAGTCTTTTACTTCATCAAATTCAGCATAACTGAGAGCAGATGCAATATCAATCATCATGATGTTATGATTCTTTTCAGCAATATCTTCTACTGAGAATGTTCCAGTGGCAGTTATGTATTCAATATCAATATATTTACATCTTGAATCACTGATAGTATCCAAATGTAAACTCATAAGTCCATGCCATGCTGCAAAATTCTCTTTGTTCAACTTGGGAATCTCTCTTCTATAAGACATCCCGACCTTTAGCTTAGGTCCTTGAAACCTTCTTTGCAAGCACCAAAAAGCTCTGATACCAATTCTTGGAAATATAAAAGGAGCAACATATAGGAGTAACTAAAAGAAAGAAATCAGCATGAATAGAGATGCAAAGTCAAAATTTCAAGATTTCACAAGTGTTGTCAAAAAAAAGAAACAGTAGAAGCCGAATAATTAGTAGCAACCGAGTTGGTAGTGGAAGCCGAGTAAAGAGAAAATTCAGTTGAAGCCGAGTGAGTAATACACATGTGGATGTCGAGCGATGAAAAGCCAATGGAAGCTGAGTAATGTAGAAATCCTTAACAAGCTGAGTGGACAACTATAAACGCACTAAGCATTAAATGCAATGAAGATAGGGTATATTATCACGTTTTGAATCATTTTTCTTCATTGCGAACAAAGAGCAAAGACGAAGCAGAGTGCAGAGTAACTCCAAAGCAAAGAATCCAGTGTTTAAACCAATTTCAACAACAATTTAGCATGATTTCATTGAATTCGGGGTATTTATGTTCGTCTCGAGTTACGCAATTTCACATTTTCTTTGTGTTCAAACACTAGATCACACAAATGCCTTTTAGCTCTAGGAAAACACAAGGAGAAAAGTCATTTGAGGTACAACTAGTATCAAACGAAGTAAAACAACCTGATTTCTGGCCAATTCCAGAGGTAGCATATAAAAACGACCCTGTCGTAGCCCTATCTGCCATACCCCCTAAGGTAGTTATGGTTCAAGATGTTAGACGATGTTACAATTGCAAAATTGGAGCCATAGGTGACATTGAAATGAGGGAAGCCTATGAGAGATTGTGTGAAAATGGAGTGTTGAAAGAAGAGTATCAGATTGTTGAGAAAAAGGGTTTGATGCATGCCCTAAAATTCCCTACAGTTTTAAGGACAGAATGGATCAAGCTAGCACTTAGCAAAATATATGATGGAAGTTTATGGTTTGAGGATGGTCTAGTGAAAATTACCGAAAGAATTGTACATCGAGTGACAAGGTACCCAACCCTAGATCGGCCAAAGACCATTAGGAGTGATGCCAAGGACACAATTGAAAAGAATACTGGTGTCAAGTGAAACAAGAGAGGAATGATAATTGATACCATTCAAGACCCTCTTGTTGACTTTGTTGTTAAAGTCATTTCACATAAGTTCTAACAATCCAGTAGACTTAACAGTGTGCCTTCCATTGCAGTGGATGTGGGTTACAAGTTGGTGAAAAATGATCATACTTATGATCTTGCAGAACTGCAACTGCAGCACATCAATGAGAATTTAGCAGCAATAAGAAGGACAAAGGGAGCACAATGCAAATTTGGTGCTATTTTGATTTGCATTTTCTTCTATGTACATAATGAGTTTCCTTCTTTTGGGAAAGTGATATGGAAGGCAAATAGGTCTATCATAGCTCAAGTTAATGAATACATTGAACAAATGGGAGCTAATTTTGAGACCCTAATGACTAGCTATTTTGAAGACTTCAAGAAAACCATCAAGCAAAGGCTAAGAATTCCAGTTTCCTTAGTAGAAAAGCATGTAAATGATGTATTCTTTTTGTAGATATGACTACACCTATACACAAGCTATCATACCAAGAGTTAGATGGCTAAGTCCTCTTGGCTATGAAATAAATATAGATGAGGCATCAGTAGCTATAACTACACTACTAGTTCAGGAAGTTGACAAAAGTGCACCACATTTTGGAACCTATGATGTGGTCAGGTCAAAGGTGGATATGGAGTTAAAGACTGCCTCCACACTAAAGAAAAAGTATAAACTTGTAAAGAAACTCAAAGCCAAATTTGGCGAGGGCACTACAGAAGGAGAAGAAGAAGTTGAAGAAGTGAGGATGAAGAGAAACAAGGACAGGAAACACTTGCACTAACCCAAGGCATGGGAGAGGATGCTAAAGAAGAGGAAGGTGTTGAGCAAGAAGCACCAAAGGCTGAACCAAAGAAAAGAAAAGCACAAAAATAGCCAGTTGCACAACTAAAGGGGAAGAAGAAAGCAACAAAACCAAGCCTAGCTAAGCCAACTACAAGGGCATATACTAGGGCTACAACCCAAGTGGCAAAAGAACAGGGGAAGCAAAAAGCAACAGAGCAAGGAGGGCCTGCAAAGCAAAAGAAGAGAAGAAAATATGTTGCACCCCCCGAATTAGACAAAGAAAAGACAGAGTCTGATAATGATCAATTAAAATTGGTAAGGCATTCTCCCAAGTCTAAATTGGAAAATGTTTGTAATAACATTAGAGATAATGCAGATCTAACTGGTTTAAAGACCATTGATTTCAATAAGTTGTCAAGAGAACAAAAAATATAGTGGAAGAATCCATCTACACTATAATGGCTAAGTTCAAGACTACCCCACTTGAACTAGACAATTCCATGTCAAAGGAGCTAAGCTCATTAGTTGAGAATAAGTGGCATTACTCGTAAAAATGGAAAAGGAAATAAGGGAGTCAACATTGGCTCATGTGATGCCAAACCTTACTAAAGGTCAAATAACTAAGGCTAATAAGAAACATTGGAGCAAATTTGCACCTAAATATAGAGCCTTCGAAATTTTGCAAAATCAAATTGAAGATGTTGTGCAAAAGTCCACACAAATGTAGAAGTTGATTTATAGATTAACTACTGTCAAGGAAGGGCAGGAAGATCCCTTTGAGGGAAGGAACGATGAGAAATAAGAAGAGAATGAAAAGGATAAAGAGGGAGAGAAAGAGAAAGAAGAGGAAACAGTGGAGGAGACACAAGGTGAAGAGGCAACAGAGGAAGAGCAGCAGCAAGAACAGAGTGTCCAAGACACCCAATTGTCACCACCAAGTCCTCCACACACAGCACCTACAGAAACTGTAACTATAAAGGATGTTCCTGACACCTTAGGTCAGAACATCAATGCACTAACTGCAGAGGATCTCAAAAAAATCCTTCACCAAACCACATTGCAATCACAACTGTGCACAAATCCTGTTTTGGTGAGTGTGGAAGAGTTGCAAAAGGCTATAGCAGAGATTACTAGGGAGAAGGTGAACACACAAGAACCACCTTCACAATCTCCCACAGCTACAGCAGATCAACCAAAAGAGCAAAAAGCACAATATACAACTGCTAAGGTTGATCACACAGTCATAGCAACAATAACTGTCGAGGAGCCAGCAAAGGAGAAGAATGGATAAGATGTTCATACTGCACAAAGCCAAGGTGAACCTCCTAAGATCGTTGTAATTGATCAAGGCAGTAGAGAAAAAGAAAAGGAAGAGGAGAAAACCCCCAAGGAAAGAGAGCAATAGGCAATACAAACACTGGTGAACTTGCCTACTACGCGGACTCCTACCAAACAGTCGAGCACTAATGCAGTACCACTGCAAGTTTTAGCACCAGGCTCGAGCTCTACTAAAGTAGCAAGGGTACTTCACTATGGAGACCATGTACTTGATGAGGAAATAGTCATACCTAGTTATGACTCCAAGACCATGAACCTAGCTCAAATAAATGAAGTGCAAGAGGCATTGGAGAGAAGGAAGAAGTAGGAGATACTTAGAAATGAGTATAGACAAAAGCAAGCATTGGTGGAAATCAAAGACATATTTCTTGATGCATTCAGCTTGTCCGTACCTGATGAAACAATGCCCATCATGGAGCAATTGTCCAACATAGTGGATCAGGTACAAAGCGAAGACCTTGATACAAATGTCAAATTATTAGAGTGGTCTGAAAAGAAGTTTCAAATGAAAGTTAATGAAAAGATATCCAATGAGATAGCACTTTCACAAGTAGAATTGGCTAAGAAAGTTGAAAAAATGAAAACAGTACTTGAGAATGTATTCTCATTGTACTTCAAGTTGTGTGATTCATCATATTTCATAAAAGAAACTAGCCAAAGGATACTGAGCTTGGAACGTAATCTTAAGATTTCTAGCACACAGCTACCGAAAGATCCAGCTCAAAGTGAAGCATTTTACAACAATGCTTCACACTCAGAAGGACTTAGTTGTACTGACAGCAGAAGAGGCAAATATTCAGGCCAAATTAATATAGATTCAATCTTCTATTACTCCACAGATAGAAGTCCTACATAAGGAATAGGCTGATGCAGAAAATGTTTTAAAGAAAGACCCTAATCTTTCTACCTTAGAAGGCCTAGTACATCTTGCAGCAAAGACAACCATCCAGCATAAATCACTGGAAATTGTCTTAGACAATTAGGATGCTTCTCTAAAGATGATAATGGAGGTAAATAAAACATTTTTCGCTAAATACATTATTCATTCTTAAGACCATTTGACATAAGTGTCAAAAAGGGGGAGATATTTATTATTGCATATAATGAATGGGGGAGATTATAATAAGAATTGGGAGACAATACATTCTTTGATGGAAGTAATAAAGGATATCCAAAGGGGGAGATATTCAACTTTTGAGAAAGCCAAAAAGAACAATAGAAATTGCAAGAAGATATGAAAGAGGGAGCAGAAACAGAGGGAGAGTACAACTAGACTAGGAACAAGGTACAAACAAACAGAGACAAAGTATCAGACACATCAGCATGAGACAAATTCAGCACAAGAGTCTTTGGTTGAAGGAATGAAATCTTGGTTACAAAATTGGCACATCAGCTCAGGGGGAGTTACAAAACTTTTGTGGTATACAAAATTTTGAACAAGTTTTTGAAGTCTTGTACATATGCTTAAAAGAATACGTATTATACCTAACCCTAAGTCTTCGAAGCCTTTAAAAGGAGGACGAAACCCCATTGTGTGCACATGAGTGAGAAGTGTATGGGTGAATTATAGTGAAATTCATATGGATGTTTAAAGACTTAAAAGGAAGAGCAGCATTGCAGTATTTAGTTGATCAAGAACAGAGTATCAGAGTTTCGAAAAGAGACATATCAGATCAAGCAAGGATCAGAACAGACAGAGCAAAACAAGGATTTGGAATAGCAATTGAAGATTTCAAGTCATCAGGTCAAAAATTTCTAATACTCTTTAGCAATTGTATTAGAAATGAAAATCCTAAGATGATAGGGTGGCTTAGCAGCTATGTTGGTTTAGCAGCCACATTGTAGATCCTTAATAGGATTGTAAAACCTTTAATAGGGTAACATTCCAAGTGAGTGTTTTGTAAATCCTTTAACCAGGTCACTTTTAACAAGGTGTAAAGTCTTTAACAGGACAGGCCTTTCACAAGGCGGATCATTGGAAGTGGTCAAACTTTGTAACCTTGAACAGTTGCATACTGTTGCAATGATACTTTGTGGGTGTCATCCCCACCCCAGTTTTACCTTCTCATTTTGGAGAGTTTTTGGGTTACCAAATTCTTGTGTTATATGTTTTCATGCATGTCTTTACTTTCATGTTTATTAGATGAATTAGATGCATGTGAATGATTTCAATTAAAAGGTTTTAAAGAGGTTAAAGTTAGTTATTTCTGATTCACCTACACCCGACCCTCTCAAAAGTATATCTTCCTACTTGTAAATTCCAACAAAATGATGAAACAAAAAGAAATGGAAAGGTAAGAAAAAATATTCTTCAAACAATCATCTAATCATGCCTACCAATCCACACAGTATAGACAAAGTATAAGAAACTAGTAAAATTGCTTCAAAACTAAAAAATCTATTATTGCAACTTTCCCAATCTGTACAGTCTTCACTTTGTGACCTCACAAATGAGATATATATCCTTCCCACATCCATCCCAATGGTTATAACTATTGTTTGAATGGTTACAACTCCTTTTCAACTAAGTTGCATTTTTGAGTAACTTTGAAAAATTTGCAAATTAGCAAATTTTGCACAAAAAGTGCAACTTTTGCAATTTTCAAAAAATTTCAACTCTAAGACTTGGAAAAGGTTCCAGCTTATTCAAAAATAACTAAAAAAACTTAATCTTATGTTATCTTAACCAAAAACTCAAAAAGACCAATTTTGCCCAACTAGCAACTTTGGCTTATAACTTGCCCAAAGTGACCTAGGCATACATAAAGGTGTATTTTCATTAGAACTATGGATTTTTCATCCAAGACATATTTATCCTAGCATGATTAGGTGAGAAACCAAGATATTAAACCAAAATCCATAATAGTGCCTTGGTGCTTTGCACCAGCACCCTCGTTCAAAGCTCTCCACACTCTTTACTGCACAACTTTCCACAATCAAAAAAATGAGAAATGATTTATGTCGTGATTTATTTATTTTTTGTTTATACTCATGCAGGCATCGCAATTATGATGCCAACGTCGATATTGTGAAGACGTCGAGAACAATTACAAAAAAATATGAAAATCACCACAAATTACACCATCATTGCAAATTGTCGTCGCAATTTGACCCCAAATGTTGTAGTGCAAGGGTCCCTCATGTTTCTCACCCATATTACGACTACATTGCCTAAATGTGGTCGGATAAATCTTTTCCTTATGCAAGCTCCCTATCCATCATGAACTTCAACACAAATAAATTCTTAATATAATCCCTTTCTAAGACCTCAATTAACTTTCTTTATAATTCCCATATTCGAATATGAGTTTGTTCTTCAAGGTTGCAATTTATAATCCACCATTCCAAATTTTTCCCTAATTGTCCTTTTTATTTTTATTTGATTCACATCCTTTTATTTGATCCTGAAAACAATAATTGTACCTTAAGATGAGAATCTGAATGCATTAAATAATATCATTCTAAAATAAAAGAAAATTCATCTTTAAAATTCTCAAAACAAATCAGAAGATGAACTTATCTTTATTTAAGTCCACAATACTTGATGAAAATATCTATAATAAAATATTATTCCCATGAACCTTTTTTGATGATGTGTGTTGGATCAAATCCTCTTGTACAAAAAAATAGTGTCAATTTTGATCATAAATTTGTCTCTTTTCTTCAATTCTTAATGACTTTGACAATTCTTTTTTAAGTGTATACAAAATAATATCTCATTTGGGTTTCACCCTTAGTTGGATTCCAATCATCAACTTAGAGTATGGAATAGCTCTTTTTTTTGCATTGGATAGTATGAATAATTTATAAGATCTTCAATTACATTTCTCCATTAAAGATATACAAAACGAATCCACACAATATGTTCACCCTAAATATACAAATACTTTGAATAATGTATGTATGTAAGATAACCATATCATATGAAAGACAAAGTATATCTAATATAAAATACCTCCCATAATCATAATACTATGACTTATGACTTAAATTGATATGCTTATTTTTACTCACTATTATTTTTCCTTACCTCCTAATAATATCTTAATTTTTCCTCTTATCAATGATTTAGATGTTTACTATTATATAGGTGCCCTTATACCTTTCCAAGGGTTTCTTACTCCTTATGTCTGATTTCTTATCGGTTTGTTGTTTACTTATTATATTTTTGTCCACCTTTTTCTATATTTATTCTTACACTTTTCAAATCCCCCCTTAATACCTTATCTCTTGCTTTCTATCCTCTTGTTTTCATTTACATGCCTTTGTGCTTTTGAAAGGCTTCCTCTTCTTGTTGTTTTTTTAATCTTATTTTATCCCTTCATTTATTAAGTCGTCCATTTTTATGCCCCACTCTCTTCAATATCCCTTCCAATAATTAAAGTGGAGGGCTAAAAGTTATCTTAATCCAACCAAAATTAGTGATATGAAGTATCCCAAACAAAGATGATATATGAAGTTTCAAAGGTATAGATTTCCTTGAGTATTTGTTCAGATATCAAATGGACAATACTGTTATAATCTCAATCACTATGGATGCAATTGATTGAATATAGAACTTATATTGATTAATCTTGCTAATAAACGAATGTAGATGTCAATCCGCATTCTATGTTTTCCTTACTATAGAGCCTCATTTGCTATTCTATATTGTATAAAATACAAGCCCAGTTTTATTCATTGACTTTTTTTTCCCTAGGACAAGCCAATTAGATATTACCATTGTTGACTAGGCTATGTAATTGTTTCCAAGACCAATTCCTCACTTTCTTTTGTCTTTCTACGTTTAATTGTATACTTACATTTTATATGGCTTACAACTAAATGTTGCATCAATTTTAGTTTACTTTATTGATATAATTTCTATTTGTACCATAATTTTTTTAAATGTTTGGCTAACCAATTATGGTCACCTCTATCTGGTGTGTGTCTATTGTAGGAATGGCAGGCAGATGGGAAAGGCTATTAGTCTGGTGTCTAGCGTATGTTATACTATTGTAATGCCCACTCATAGCTTGTTTTTATGTTCTGATTGTCAAATTCTTTTAGGCCAATTTTATGCATTGAATATTTTTACAGATACTGGATTTACATTATTATGATATTAATTCATGACTTGGATTAAAAATATATTACTTATAATTGCTTAGTTGATCTCATTTCACATGATGTTAATGATGTCTTGATGATTCCTAATTTAGTAAATGTTGTTTCCTTCATAACAATGTTAACGAGATGTCTTTAATGATGATTATGTTTGTATTGATACAGCCGCATTATTATATATACGCATTTGATGTTTGACTTGTGATTTTTATGATACTTACCCCATACTTGCACGTGTATGGTGCACGTGTTTATTTTATCTTTCAGTCTGACGTGTTTGATGTGGTTAAGGGAGGGAGTTGTAGTCACCTGCAAGTCGGGATCTACACGATGTACCACTCCCCGCCATTGCCTGTTTAGTTTAAATATATATTATATACATGTACATGCTCATCTTTTTTGTAGGATACAGGTACCGCGCATTGACTTCCCTGAATTGCCAGGATAAGCGTGCCCAATTACAAATACTCAAATGATGAGAATGGAAAGATAATGATCAGGTCCAATCCCAACCATAGCCTAAAATACTTGTCCTGCAAGGAGGACTCGTAACAGACTGTCTACCCTTTTTAAAACTCGTGAGTCTTTTGTGTGTATGTGATTTGATTCTTGTTTTGATTGATTTTCCATATGCATTTCTTAAGGTTTGACTTGGTGATTTCCCTGACAGACTAGTTATTTATGATTCTTGGATCAATCATTAATATTGAATTTTTAGATGTTATTTAATTTAAAATTGGAAAAATGTTAACATAGGATGATCTTGTGTTTTTGGAATTATTGGGACTAAATGGATTTTTAATTAAATTAAAAGATTTAATTTAAAAGTCCTAATTTGAGAAAACTACATTAAAAAGATTTGAAAATTATATATTATATATATTAAACTTTGATTTTGGTGTAGCATTATTATTTAATTAATAAAGGTTTAAAATTAGTGACATTTAATTAATGCACTTAAGTCATCTCTATTAATTAAATAATAGATGATTGTGTTTTATTAAATATACTTTAAATAATAAAGTTGAGGAATAAATAAATTATACTAAAAGAATATTTTAATAATAGAAAAAACAATTTAAGTGTGCATGAAAGGGTTAACAAAATAATATTTTAATTTAAAATAGATTAATTGTGCATGCAAGAAATAATTGAATAAAATAAATATAATTTAGAACTGGTGGAGACAAAAACCCTAAAAGGTAATTAGAGTTCTATATTAGAGAGTTTTGAGGGTCATTATTACACACAGGTTTCAGGGAACACATTTTTGGAAGGGGAACAAAGAAATCCTTGGTATCTTTGAAGGGTTTGGATTAGCAAGGGTTTCACCAAATTGCTAGCATCAAATCAAGGTAGGGTTTTGTGAACCATTGTAGAAATACTTTTAGATCTTTGTCTTCTTTGTGCCTGCCATATTTGAAATATTGTTGAAAATTATGTGAATTAAAATTCTACAATAGATGGATTTGTATTGTGGAAAGTTGGATGAAATTATATTTGAAATTTGAAAACCTTATGTTGAAAATAATAGATCCTTACTATTAAAATTCCTTTTGGAAAAGTAAGAATAGAGTCAACATTAGAAATGTAGAAAAGAAGAGAAAGATCAGAGCTAGGGTTCTTGAATTTTCTAAATATGACTTTATATTAGATTATCAAATTTCTTTTATTTGAAATATAGAGATTTTATTAAAAATAAAATAAGATATGAATTATTTATTCTATTTAAAGAATGTGTAATCTATATCTATGACTATGACTATGAATTAAACAACCTTTCTATTCTTGAATATTACAACTTTAAAATATCTTTTTTTTTAATATAAATTATTTCTATTTTTGTTAAAAATACATGCATTTTTTCTATAGATGTGTATATATCAAAATACAATTCTTCAATTTAAATAGAAAAAAAAAAAAAAAACACATATCATTTATATGTATTATAAAATATAGAAAGAAATAAATGATTTGTAAACTTTCAAAATTGCATTCTACGATTTATTCCAACACAGTCTCTTATTTCCTTCCTGTGCATTGTTTTATTTTATTAAAACAATTCCTATTTAATCACCATTCCTATTTAATCGTCGTAAAAGCAAGTAGACTTGACGGGAATTAATTAGAAGGGTGACTTACATGCCTAATATTATGTGAAACTAAGAGGCAAAAGTACATCTCCATTATTACGTGGGCCCATATATTTATTCATGCTTAGTCCTGGAGTTGCTTTCCTTAAATTACTATTTTCTCATCTTTTATAAACGTGACTTTCTAAATTCTTTAGTTATGGCCTTTCTTCAACTTAAGTTATATAAATGGATGTTCTGTAGTCTTTTAAAATATAGTTTATTATGAATTTAGATATATTCTAATGTTATTTCATTTTAATAATCTTTCCAACTTATTTAATTCTTTTCTTTAAAAAAAAAGTTTATATATATATATATATATATATATATATATATATATGATTTCTTTTCTATGAAATTTTATTTTATTAGTATTGCATGAATATAAATAAAATATATAATAAAGTTTAAATTTTGAATTGTTTTTATAAATGAGATAAATTTATAATAAAATAAAGTATAATTAAGTTAGGTTATATTTTATGCTAATTGTCGTGCGTAGTTATTTGGAAATTATATGTTCATATATTTTTAGATTTAGTATGTGAGTGGTTGATTGTCATTCACATGTATAATATCTCACTAGGAAGAACCTTAATTTTAAACTTTAAACGTACATTGAAATGAAAACTGAAACTTTACCTTAACCATATTGTGTATTTTGAAAATCAAACCCAAATTATAAAACTGTATTGTTTTGCTTGTACTGCCTATGCTTTGAGATTTTGGGGTTGATTAGATGTTGACTAGTCTAGGATGTACACTAGAGGCTTTGTGAGATTTCTTTTATACCATTTATGTGGCTGGATGTCATGATGTCTTGTGATTCAAGTTGAAAATTATATTTATGAGGTTTACTTTGTGGGGCATTTATGTGTACTTGGATGGGAGAACCAGCTTATTTTTAAGTTGCCTATTAAGGAACCGAGTTTGACTATTATAAGTGTTGCGGTATGGGACACAACTGTGTTTTATGTTCTTAGGAGAGGTTGTCTAGGTACATGTCTTTGGGAGTGGCTTGCAATAGGGGTCTGGGACCCAAAGTGGTCAATGCCAGGGTAACCTATTGTAAGTTATGTAATAAGTGATAATCTAGTAATTAATATTTGGGAAAACACACTAAAAAGATAAGTTAGAGATATTTGATTTGCTCATGCCTTGAGTGCTTGTATAGACTAAGGATGGGAATGGGATAACATTATAATTGGTTTGACTCGTCTTCTTGAGAGGGTTTTATGGTTCCGCATGTGTCACGTTGAGGGTTTGGGGTTCAGAGTAACCAGTCCAGGGTAACTCAACACTTGAGGGTCCAGGGTTTATTGATAGATCAGTCCAGTGTAACTCAAGTAGTTTGACCATGTGATGACACTCCCTAGTATGTACCCTGAGTCTCCTCTGTAGATTCTATGTACCTCTGGTGGTGTACTTATTGTTGGATGTGTTTATTGTGGTTATTTTACTTTCATTGATGATGATTGGTGATTCATGGGTGACGTACTTTTGATATGTGGTTCTTGACTTGATGTGAATATCTTTCGTTGACTTTATCTTATGATCTTGGTATTCGATTTATACTTGGTTCATTTATGATGTTTGGTTATGTGGTGTTGGTATTGGATTGAGTGTTCTTTCTTTTTGGGTTATCTTATCTTCTTGAGTAGCATGTGTTACTTTTGAGGTAATTTTGGCTATTAGGAATTCCTTGCCTAGGAATGTTTTATGTTTGATTAGCCGTATGTGGATCGTTCATTATCTTCCCTGCACAGTGGGAGTGGAACCCTAATTAGGTAACCACGCGGTTGGGAGGTAGTGTCTTCTTACCATTTGGGTCCCCTCTCGCAATGCCAGCTGTTGGATGTTCGTTGCAGCAGATGTACCTTTATCATTCTTATTTCTTATCTCGGAGACTTCTTTTTAGTTGATGTAATAATGCTATCATATATTCTAATGTATTGTATCCATTCTCACATACCCTATGACATGTACAGTGGATGTTATATATTGGATGTACTTTCATGGTATTAGTTATGCTTGCTTGTGTGATTATGCATGTGTTATTTCTTTGTGTTCAAGAGACATTGTAATTGAAACTTAAACTAATTAATTTAAACTTCTTAAATGTGACTCAATGTAAAGGAACCCTTGAGGAATTGAAACTGTATCTATAATTGCTTATGTGTACTTGATGTGTATGTTCATATTGCTTCCGCATTAATGTTATCTTGATATTATTCAAAAAAAAAATTTAAATAGTCTAGTAAACATTGTAACATGTTAGGTTTATTTCTCTTGGGTTCCTGAGCAGGGCGTTTGATGGGGACACAACCCAACAACAGAATAGACACAATAGAAAGGGGGAATTATATTAACTGAGAAAATAAGCTAGTACAAATAGTGCAGAGAAAATAAACTTCAAAACATGCCCTACGGGCTTACAATAGCATAAATCTCGAGAATATTTCTCCTTTTAGCACCTCCTCTCAAGCTGCAATCCGAACTGCCTTTTACAATGCCAGAAATCTCCTTAAATAGACCCCGGAGGGTTAAGGACTAGTACATTCTAGAAAGTGCTAGTAAGCATCCACCGACAAAATAGAAGGTTCCAGAAGCCGTGTTAGAAGTCGGTGCAAATCTAGAAGAATCCAAAAACGGTAGCCGAACTTCCGGGAGACATAACTTTTGAACCGTAGCTCCGATTGACGAACCGTTTACATTTTCAAAAAGCTCTCGAAGCGCTCTATAGCCCTATGGACCAGCTTCGCTCGTCCCCCATTTTTCGACCCTTTTCGAGGTCATTTAATGCCCCAAACCTGACTTTGAAGCATTCTTAGGAGGTCTCCAAAACCCGAAAAACTGCAATAACTTTCAAACCGTGGGGCCTTTTGACCTGATTCTTTTTCTGGAATGCTCTAAATCTCAATTAGATTCATCTGGCCAAGTCACACCTTCTAGGTCACCAAAATGATGGCCAAATTGCATGCTCCTATTTTTTCGGGATTTTCAAATGCACTGATAGTTGAACTATGAGAGTTGGAACCTTTATTTGAGCCAAATGGGTATCCAAAAATGTAAAGACATGAAACAGAAACTAAGTCTAAGTACATTTTTTTTGGGTGACACAAGATTGCCCTTATACCTCTGGATGCTCCTGCATCAGCGTTACAACTATACTAGAATCTCTAAAGTCGCCAAACCATCTAAACCACTTTAATGATATAAGATTGAAAAGTCTAATGAATACCACCAAAACTGTTTATTAGCTTATTACTATTTATTGCAAAAATTTGCTAAATTGTTTGTATATTCCACCACTTTAAAAATGTGATTCTAATGATTGATACCCCATTCTTATGTGGGATGCTTCCATTTCAAGGACTTGTCGTTTCATAAGTGTGCAGACCAAAGACCAAATCAACTGTAGGTGTCAACACTAATGTCATTCATTAGTATTTCTAAGTGTATTTGATGTTTAAGATTATTGTTTTTCTTCCGCTTCTCTCTTTTGTATGGGATAGAATATAAGGAATGTCCACTACCCTACAAAAAAAATTTGTCTATTGATGTTCGTCCCATCAGGATGGTAGAAGCATGCTTTGATACCAATTACAATGACCCTTGCTCTCAACTTGTCTTTAGTTGTTTTTTAAAAATTAAAAAAAAATTGTCATAATACATAATAGATGCAAATGGGGTTCCAAGTAGAGTGGGTTTAACCATGGAGGAAACTCTGTAGTTAAGCACACTTGAGCTAGAGTAGTATTGGGATGGGTGACCTCTTGGGAAGTCCTAATGCTTCTCATGAAAAATGGATTCATGTGTGAATCACTACTCATGGAACATGGGTCAATGACTTTGACTCAAAAACTATATAGTTAAATTCCAATAGCAATATCACAAGATGTAATATGATTTATATTATAATATAGTTAATTTAACAATAATAAATTATATTTTATTTTATTGTTATTTAATAACTATAGATTAAAATTATCTATTAATATTACCTTGATTAATATCATATTTATTAATTAGTAATAACGTATTTAAATAAAGTGTATGTATTTTAACATATATTTTTATTATACACACTAATTGGGGCTCATGACACAGATCTAGAGTTTTGAAATTTGGAGGCCGCCAAATTCCTCGTTGAAGCTAGGAAAACCCCCATTAATACAGACAAAGAATTCTTGGTTGGAATTTCACCAAGAAAGCATGGATTTGAGGGACCCAAAGATCGAAATGGGGGTAATTTATCCAAAGGAGCCGAAGAATCTGCAAGATGAGCATGGAAACGAACAAGCTGAAAATGAGTCGAGCAATTCCTTTTGCGATTCATCATATCTTTTGTTCATAATTCATTGTTGGTCTTAATGGTGGATTACATGTATTATTTTGGAGTATTGTGTGGTTTCTACATTTCCTCACTTAGAATAGATTTTAGTTTAGTGGAAGATATTTTGGATGCAACTTCGTTGAACTTGCATAGATCATACTACTTGCAACTTGTTGATTGTAAGTTTGTCTTTTGTGGTCAACTACTATATTCATAAGCTTAACTTTGATTATTACTTGCATATTGATATGCACCAATGGATGTGCTAGAATTCTTTAGAATAACTAAGAGGGGGGGTGAATCAGTTATCCAAGGTCCAGATATACAAATAGAACTTTTCACAACTAAGTGAACCCATTTCCATAAATCATTTTTATCATGCATGCATTCATTAGATCATACAATCACTTAAACTTTGTAGGTTACTGTCAAATCAACTTTGCAAAAATGTAAGCATGAAACATAACAGATTCAATAATACATTTGACACAATGATTTAACATGGAAACCCAATTTAGGAAAAACCACTAGTAACATGCTACTCATTCTCGCTCTTCTAAAGTGATGCCCTGTGAAAGGCCAACCCTTTTAAAGGTTGCAATGCACACTATTAAATGTGACCTAGTTAAAAGATTTCAATCACTATGTTAGTAGTGAGCCTTGTTAGAGGACTTTAGATCATTCACTTGGACTGTCACTTGGTTAGAGGATTTACAAATGACTATTAGGTCAACCTTAATCCAAAGGATTTACCCTAGAGTAATACAATGATTAGAAAATAACAGTAAGGCTCTATCTGATAACAACTTATAACACACTTTGTAGATCACAGATCTATGTTTCAGTCCTCCATTTTGATTGACTTTCACACACTTCATCTCTTATAGCTTGTTCATCCTTCAAGCATCCATACCCTTAAGCCTTCTTTCTTTGCTTGCCAATAGCAATCTCTTCTCTTAAGTCACTGAATGAAGCAATACCCTAGACTCGTTGTCTTCCTTTGATTCTCGCACATGACAACCTTTGCTTCTGACCAACCATCTCTATAAATAAAAAGTTAAGATCTTTTTTCGTTCATCCTTCGTCATCCATTTTAGGTTCAGGTTGGATTAGGTAGGATTCAATGAATATACCCATCTTTTCATTTTATTCCCTTCTAGAAACTTCTCCTTCAATCCTCTTTGAATTTGCCTCAAAATGTTTCATCTTGAATTCTGTGCCACCAACTTATCAAGCTTATCTTCCACATGGCTCACACAATCCAAGAAATCAAACTTGTCAACTCATATTCATCAAATTCACAATCTTTCTCATAATGCTGACACTTGGCAATAACTTGCTTCTGATACTCGACACATACTACGTTGCTCGCCATCCACTATCAAAACACTTAGCACAAACTAAAGTTTACTGGTGTTCGGCATCAAATAACTTTAATTAGGCTTACACTATATCACTCGGCATACACTCAAAATATGACTTTTCTTGGCTCCAACTAAGTTTTTGCTCAACTTACACTAACTTTGCTCGGCACCTACTATGCAAATTGTTAAGCTTTGCAAAGACACTTTGTTTAACTTGTTCTTCTGAACTTAATCAATGTATACATCCTTTACAACCATAAGTAGATTATCAATGCACTATAATATCACTGTATTAATTAATCCTTGTACTCCTTTTCCATATCATAACTCAATCTTTCCTCTAGTTACTATTGTTACCTCATTTGTTCAAAATTTTCTTCATCAATCAAACAAATAATAGTACTCAAATCATCTAAGCAATTGTCTTACCAGCAAGTAGCAAGTTTGACATCAATGACAAAACAATGATTGAAATGCATATTCATACTTGTATCAATCTGTTTTCAACAATCTCCCTCTTTGACATTGATGGCAAACCAAACTTAATCATTACAACCAACAAAATACCAAAAAAAAAAAAAAATCATTGGATTGAAATCTCTCCCTCTATCAGTAACTTTCATCTTTTGAATAGGTTATAAAATTCTATTATGATCAACAGACAATCAATCAATTCATCATTATGACTCCCTCTGAATCACTTCTTATATCTCCCTTGACATTATCTCCATCTCACTACATATTCCATGTTTCTTCTCTATCTTCTTTCTCCCTTTTTGGATTGTTGGATTACTCTCTTTATTTATGTTTTTCTCTCTTTATTTCTGCTTTTCTCCCTTTAGGATTTCTCCCTCTTTGACAACAATGCCAAAGACTTGTCATCTTAATATACAGATATGAACATTTTCAGTTTCTCCCTTGGTCACCTAGTTTGTAACTGATTTGTAGCTCCAGCTCTTTGATTACTTTAAGCAACTCCTAAAGTAAGATCCACTTCATCAATGTGTAACATATGTCAATCATCTTGTTTGATGCAGGGTACTTCTCATGCTTCTTAAATAGACTTTGATAGGGTTATCATCTCTAGTTTATCTCTTGGATACTCATGTGCATCCTTAGGTAATGCTTTTGTGAAGATATCAGCTATTTTCTCTTTTGTGTTAACATATTCTATCTTCACCTCCTTATTTTGAACTAACTCTCTCAAGTAATAATACTTGATTGCAATGTGTTTAGTCTTTGTATGCATCACAGGATTCTTTAATATATTTATAGCACATGTATTATCACAATAAAGTATCACAAGTTCAGTGAATTCGTTCTTCATACCTTTGAGTAGCTATTTGATACATACAATGTTTATATAATTTACTGCAGCAGCAAAATATTCAGCTTAAGTAATAGATTGAGATATGCAGTTTTGTTTCTTGCTAGTCCATGTAACTAGCCTTTATCCTTGAAAAAAAATGCTCCTCCACTAGTGCTTTTTTTGTCATCAATATTTTCAGCCCAATCATCATCGGTCGACTCTCAATTCAAATTTCTCAATTTTCTTATAGTATAGACCATAGTCTTTTGTTCCTTTCAGATATCTCATTATTCTCTTAACAGTCATCAAATGATTCTCCCTAGGATTAGCAAAGAATCTTGAAACTATCCCAATACATAATGCAATCTCTAGTGTGTTGTATACTACATATTGTAATTTACCACTCATAAACCTATACAATGTTTGATTCACCTCAGTTGAATCATCATTTTTTGACAATTTATGTCATGTCACCATAGGTCTGCTTATTGGCTTTGAATCTTCCAATCCAAAAGTTTTTAGTATCTCCTTTACATATTTAGACTGAGTAATGTATATATCATATTTCATCTGATATACTTGCAAACCCACAAAGAACTTGATCTCTCCAAGTATAGACATTTCAAATTATTTCTTCATTTCATTTGAAAAAGCCTTACATAAAATATCTTGACCTCCAAATATGATATCATCAACAAAAATTTCGGATAGTAAAATACCTTTGCCTTTCTCTATTTTCAAGTACAAATTGTTGTTATCTTCAGTCCTCTCAAATCCAATCATCACAAGATAATTATGAAGTCTTTCATATGATACTCTTGGTGCTTGCTTCAAACCATATAAAACTTTGTGTAATCTACATACCATATTTTTGTTGTTAACATCAACAAATCATTCTGGTTGTTCTATATAAACCTCTTCCTTCAATATACCATTCAAAAATGCAAACTTAACATCCATTTTATAAGCTTTGAATCCTTTGTATGCAGAGTAAGCTAGTAGAGTTACAAGAGTGAATGTTTCTCTGTAATCTATCCCTTCTTCTTGTGCATATTCTTTACAAACTAATCTTGTCTTGTTCCTTGTGACTTCACCATTTTCATTTAACTTATTTCTCTACACCCACTTGGTGTCAATCATATTTTTATCTTCTAGTCTAGGAACTAGAGTCCATGTCTTATTTTTCTCAATTTATTCAATCTCTTCTTTCATGGCTTTACTCTAGCCTACATCTTCTAAGGCATCTTTCATTGTTTTAGGTTTATGCATGTTAAGCAAACATGTATCATTTCTCAACTTGTTCCTTGTCATTGGTCTAGCATCTTTATCTCCAATAATTTGTGTTGCAAGGTGATGTCTCTTGACATACGTAGACAATCTTGGTTTTGCTTTGTTTTCCTCATTTAGTCTCTGAACTTCTAAATCACTATGTACATCTCTATCTGGTAGTTCAACATCTTTTTCATGTACGCTAATTTCAGAATCAGAATGTGCCTCAACTTCATTCTATAACTCGGCACCTAAATGTAGCTCAGTTCTTGAATGCAACTCAGCATTCATAGTGTGTGACTCGACTATCACCGAAACTTGCTATTGATTTGCAACTTGATTTACAACATCTTCATCAAGAAGCATACTTTCATAAAAATATACAAATGATTTGTATTCTTCTAGTTCCTTCATAGGTTCATCCTCATGTACTTCTGTATATTCATCAAATTTCACATTTGCACTTTCCACAACTTTGTTAGTGGTAACTAGTATTTAAACACTTATAAGTTTTACTTCTTGTGGAGTAGCCAAGGAATATACCTTCTTTACCTTTTGCATCTAATTTACCATTCTTAAAATTCTTGAAAATATAATGAATCACAATGTACATCTCTATCAGGTAGTTCAACATCTCTTTAATGTACACTTATCTCAGAATCAAAATGTGCCTCAACTTCATTCTCTATTGTGGCACCTGAATGTAGCTCAGTTCCTGGATGCCGCTTAGAATGCAAAATAATATATATTAAATACAAATAATTTGCAGAAGCTAGAGTCTGAAAAAATGCACACGTGTTACCAAATTGTAATGATATTTCCACATACAAATAATGCTCCAATTTGCCAGATATGAGCCAAGCAGTACAAAGACAGAATAGGGTGAGGGTGGAATCACACCAAAGACGAAAAGCCAAGATCTTTCACTTCTAAAATGGAAAACCACAAAGAATCCCAACAAGAATTGACAGTTCAGAGAAAATAATCCAAATTACATACCTTAATGACTACCTACAAGTTGTGCTTAAATACCCGTCGGGGGAAACTTTTCGAGGGTGCACAAAGATAGCCGACGGCATCACAAACTACGAAAACAAAACAAAAAATGGGTCCGAGATATATTAAATCAATCAGCTCATTAACAATAGTTTGATTACTGATATATTTTATAACATGAACATTATTGTCCTCTCGTCCCAAATTTTTCTTATCCTCAAGTAGTTTCAATGTCGGGTGTTGAAGAATGTGCTCGCCCTCCCACGTTGCATCGTCCAACGGCAAGTGTTTCCAACGCACCAAGTTTTTCTTCACCGTGTAGTTTCGTAGGCTGTTCTCACGTACTTTGATGATCTCGGTTGGTTCCAATATGAGTTTTCTTTCCTCATTGAGTAGTAGAAGGGTTGTGGCCACCATGACGTTCTGCCCCACAGCCTTTTTTAGGCATGAAAAATGAAAAACGTTATGAATACGGCTCCCCTCTAAAAGTTCCAACTCATAGGCAACTTCACCAATGCAATGAACTACACAATAGGGGCCATAAAATCATGGCTTCAGTTTTTCTTTTCCCTTTTCCTTCAATGAGGATTGTCAATATGGTTGGCACTTGAGATAGACCAAACTCCTCTCCATTTGGTGTCTGTCGGCGTACATCTTCTGTTGATTTTGTGCTCAGAAGTTTTCCTTCAGGCATCTAAGGATGTCCTATAACTCCTGAAGCCAGTCCCTCGCCCTTAGTGTGCGATTGTCACCCAGAATTGTGTCAATGAATGAAAGGGGTTCATACCCATGTAGAGCTTTGAACGGTGGCATTTTGATGGACATGTGATATGTGGTATTATAACAATATTCCCCCAAGTGTATCCATTTGACCCACACCTGTTGTTGTGTCGAAACGTAGTTCCGAAGGTAACCTTCGAGCCACTTATTCACAATCTCCATTTGTCCATCTGTTTGAAGGCGGTACCTAATACTTGGTGACAAGTCTATCCCTGCCATCCGAAACAATTCTGTCTAGAAAATACTGATGAATCACCCATCCCGATCACTAACAATGTTTCGGGGTAACCCATGCCGACGAAAAACTTCTCTAAAAAATAGATCGGCAACTTGTGCAACCTGAAAATCTGAGGGGATGCCGAAGAAATGTGTGTACTTTGTTAATCTGTCAACCACCACGAAGATACAATCTTTTTCGTTCACCTTGGGAAGTCCAATTATGACATCCATCAAGATACTTTCTCACTTATGTTCTAGAATTGGCAGCGGTTGTAGTAACCCGGCAGGTAGAGTATGTTCAGATTTGTTCTATTGGCAGACCGCACACTCTTTTACATATTGCAATACGTCTACTTTAAATCGTTTCCATGAAAACCTCTCCCTGAGACGTCTGTACATTTTGAAGAAGCCTGGGTGTTCTGTCAAGGGTGATTCATGTACCTCCTTCAAGATTTTCTACTTCAATTTGGATTCCAACACTAAAAACATCCAATTTTTATAGTAAATGATGTCATCCACTACTTTGTATTGATCATCTTGGGTGTTGCCATCCATTAGCTCACAACCAAATGTATTTTTGGAATATTCTACCAACAAATGAGCTTTCCAATCAACTAAAATCTAGGTTAATAAGCAGATGGTTGGTTTCCTAGACAAAGCATCTGCAACCACATTGTTCTTTCCTTTTACATATTCAATGTCAAAATCAAAAGCCTGAATCTTGCTTACCCATTTTTGTTGCCTCTCGTTCAAATCTTGTTGCTCCATAAAATATCTCATACTATTGTAATCTATATGGACAACAAACTTGGCACCTACCAGATAATGCTAGAACTTGGTTAGTGCATGTACGATGGCCAACATCTCTTTTTCATAGATAGAATACAAGCGTTCTATTTGCATAAGCTTCCTACTCTCATAGGCTATAGGGTGTCTATCATGCAGCAGTACTGCGCCAATGCTTTCTCCGGATGCGTCGCACTCCATAATGAACAGTCAAGTGAAATTAGGTAAAGTTGCACCGAACAAGTGCTCATTTCTTCCTTCAACTTATCAAAAGTGACTTGTGTCTTTTCATTTCACTGGACGGACCCCTTCCTTGTCAGATCTGTTAGTGGTGTGTTGAGCTGAGAAAACCCCTTTACAAACCTTTGGTAATAACTAAAGAGTCCAAAAAATCTGTGCAACTCTGTGAGTGATTTTGGGGGAGGCCAATCAAGGATAGCCTGAACCTTCTCTTGATGAACTTGAATGTCATATTTACTAAGAACATGTCCTAGGTACAATATTTCTGTCATATTGAATTCACACTTAGATTGCTTGGCAAACAAAGACCAATCCTTCATGATCCTTAGGACTTCATCCAGCTACTTCAACTACTCCTCCCATGTCCTGCTATAAATAAGAATATCATCAAAAAGTACTAGTAAGTACTTACACAATTGTTTGTTGAAGATGTGATTCATGCATGATTGGAATGTAGCAGGTGCATTTGTTAATCTGAATGGCATGACCAAGAACTCATAATGCTCGTAGTGACAACGAAAGGCCGTCTTTTCTATGTCTTTTTCCCTCATGTAGATCTGGTGATATCCGGAACAAAGATCTATTTTCAAAAAATAGATTGTGCCATGTAATTCACCCAACAACTCATCTATCCTTGGAATGGGATATCTATTCTTTCTTTTTTGTTTAACGCACAGTAGTCCACACACATGCACATCATCCTGTCTTTTTTTACCAATACCACTGATGACATGAAGGGGCTAGAACTGCGACGGATCCATCCTTTCTCCTACAATTCTTAAATAGTCACTTGTTATCTCTAGTTTGCTTAAGCTAGACTTTGGGCATATAATAATTAATTCTTTTATTAATTATTATCATGTGACCTAGAATAGTTAACTATTAGGGTTTTGATCTCCTTTTATAAGAATTGATCTCTTTGTAATTTATTGATTTACTTTATGATAATAGCAATCTCTATTTTTTCTCATCAAGAATGTCTCATCTATGGATCTGGCGATTCCAGCCTCCATATCTTTTTGCTTCTCTCTTTATGTGACTAATGTTTGCATCCAGGTGATTCTTGGGAGTTGTGGAGTTGATCTTTCATCAACTTCAACATGGTATCAAAGCTCATCATGATGATGCAATTTATTTGGACTTTTGATGTTTCTTGGTAGTTGGTTTATGCAGTCAAAGTCAGAGGTTCTATTTTGCACTTTGAGAGACATAGTTTAAGACATTCTATTTTCCTGATTTTGTTCCAAGCACATCCCATTTATTTTTTTCTCTTTTGCATTCTGGTGGACATCTTGGTTATTTCAAGTCTGAAGATCAATTTTATTGCTTCAAATGATTTTTCATGGGTTGTATTATATCTTGCATCAACCTTATGTCTCTTTTGATCTTTGTTGACATCCTTTAATAGTATTTTTGAAAACACACTGAGATAAAGTATCACTCTATTGCATTTTGGGGTCTTGCATATAATTGTGTTTTTTGTACTTGCACTACATTATAAATTACCTTGGGGGGTTTCATGTTCACCATATTCACCATCTTCATTTGTCAAGTAAGTGTTCCTTCCATGGCATTAACTTTATGATGTGTCGATGACACGTGCCATTATAGGTGTTTGTACTTCTTTTGCACTCTCAAAGTTCCTAGTTATTTCTACAAGAGATATTGTATTCAGTTTCAGTGTTCAAGTCTTACCTATCAGCATTATGGGGGGTTATGTTGGTTCTATGATGCAGGAGCATCCTAGGCTTTCCTGCAATCCTACATGTTTGGAGGGATTTTGGTTAAGTGTTGAGGAGCATCGAGCTTGGATTTTGGTGGATTTATGTTTTCATGGTTAGGGATGTGTTGGAGACACACTAAAGAACCTTTCCTCAAGATTGCATAAAGATTGAATGGATTGAGTTGAAATTTGAGTTGTTTGAACCCTGCTGCTGAAACTGTGTTTTCTAGTTTTTGGGTGTTTGTTGCAAGGCATGTAACTAATTTTGCATAATGAATGAGAGGTTGCGCACTTCAAGGATTGAAGAGGGCCTAGAGTACTATTTCTAGTTAAGGGTGCAAGTCCTAATTCATTATAGGTTGGGAGATATGGCAATTCTCCTGGAGTATCGATTTCTGGTAGTTTCGTGCGATAGTCTGTTGTGTGTGACTTTCAAGATGGATCTGCACTTTTCTTTAGGGAATTAGCCTTTGCACATTTAAGGGGTTGTAGAGGACCTAAAGTACTACTTACGGTTCGAAGTGCGACTTCTAATTCAATCGAAACTAGGAGATATCGTGATTTACTTGGATATCGATTTTTGGACATTTAATTGTTGTTGTAGGCCGACTTGTGGCATTTATTTTATGTATTTGTATTTAATTTGTGTTTTGGGCCGACTTGTGGCTTAGATTAGTATAAGTAGGGGTCTTGGGGAGTCTTTTAGTCATTGTTCAGTTGGGATGAAAGAAGGATAGATTTGAATTTGAAGAGCTAGAGTTGCGGCTTAGGAACTAGAGGATCTCTTGGTGGACCTACGGGTACAAATGTGGATTTTTCTTGGTGTTCTTATCCAATTGTGTATCTAGACTAGATGAGATTGGTTGTAAGTTGGATCTTGTTGGATCTTGCAGAAGTGATTGTATTTTGTAATTTGATGTTTGTATTTGGCCCTAACCTGGAAGGCCTTACAACCGGGCATATTGCATGTAATCAGTTATATCTATGAATAGGGAGTTATGATTTGGTATGAAATCTTGCATTATTGTTTCTTGTTGTTGTGTTTCCACTATGTGGTTATATTGTTGGGGGCTAGCACATCTCCTTTGAGGATACTCCTACCTTGCACTGCGTCAGATGGTATCAGAGCGAAAGTTGTTCTTAAGTGTGTAGACAAATCACCGAAGTTGAGGCAATTTGCACCAGGACTTGGGTTGAAGAAGGTTGATCTTGCAGCTAATTGATCTTCTAGATTGGTGGATTTGTTGCTTAGGGTTTTCTAGAATTTTAGAAGATGCCTCCAAGAAGATTGGACCCTAGGGCAATTGTTGATCCTACTGATACTGTAGAAGAACGGATCTCAAAGAAGATGAGAGTAGAATTCAGACCTGAGATTGCATTGATGAAGAGTGACATGATTGTTGAAATTGTAAGTGCTTTAGGTGGTGTACCTAGACATGTGGGTACTAAAAATGGTTATGAGGAAACTGCTGAGGACTTTGAATTTTTTGAATCAAGTGGTGAGGCCAGAATTGATTGTATGGAGAGACCTATGGGAAATAGGGCTAGTCAGTTTGCTCGACCTGGATCTCAGTTGAAGCTGAAGCATAAGATAGAGGTTTCTAGTTTTTCAGGTACTTTGAATCCTGAAGACCTGATTGATTAGATTGGTGAATTGAAAGACTGCAATGAGCTTGAGGATATTAAGGATCCACTCAGAGTATGGTTGGCACAAACTAAGCTGAAGGGACATGCTGCTCTTTGGTGGAAAGAACTACAAAGAGATAGAGAAGAGGAAGGTGAAATGAAGATCGCTAGATGGAAATTGATAGTGACTAAGTTGAACGCTAACTTCATTCCTACTAATTATGAACTTGAGTTGTTTAAAAGGTTATAGAATCTGAAGCAGAAGGATATGACTGTGAAAGATTATACAGAGGAGTTCTACAAGTTGACTATTCGATCTAGGCATAGAGAATTGTCAAAAGATAAGGTAGCTCAGTATATTAATGGTTTGAGATTTAATATTCAAGATGAGGTTGGTATGTTGAATATTTCTTCAGTTGAGGATGCTTATCAGTATGCTTTGAGAGCAAAGGAGAAGCTAAACAGGAAGAATCAAGGTAGTTCCTGAGGGCAGGAGAAGCAGAATAGTTCAGCACAAGCTAAACCAAAAGCAAAAGGTGAACCAAAACTTGTTGAATAGAAGAAGAAGAAAAAAAAAGACAAGTGGAGGTGGGTTCAGAGGTAATTGTTTCAAGTGCGGTCAAGAAGGGCATAGATCTTTTGAATGTCCGATTGGAAGGACAATTGTTGTTGTGAATGAGGTTATAGTCATGGATAGTCGGCCTAAGCAAGGAGAGAGTTTGATGGCTAGGCAAGTACTAGTTGGTGAGAGGACATTGGATTCTTGTCAAAGAACTAGTTTGTTCAGGACTTGTTGTAACTCTGGTGGTAAAGTCTATAAGGTGATTGTGGATGGTGGTAGTACTGATAACCTTGTTGTGGAGGAGATGGTTCAGAAACTTGGTTTGAAGAGAATAAGACATCTTTATCCTTATAGGATTGGCTGGTTCCAAGGTGAGCATGTTTTGGAAGTGAGGGAGCAATGCCTTGTTGATTTCCAGATTGGGCAGTATAAGGATCAAGTGTTGTGTGATATTGTGAATATGAACAGTTGTCATGTGTTACTTGGCAAACCTTGGCAGTATGATTGCAGGGTTGTTCATGATTGTGTTAACAATGTGTTTACTGTTGAGAAAGGTGGTAGGAAGTTTTCCCTAATTCATGTGCAGAATGAAGAGCTCAGTAGGAGGGACTTGAGTATTGGTAGCCGAGTGGAGTTGGCAGATTCTGAGAAGGTTGGAAATCAGCGTGAAAATCAGACTTATGAAACACCTATGGTGGATGTGAAGAAGAAGAAGAAGAAAAACAAGGGAAAGAGTGTGCAAGTTGAAGACTTGGAGGACGTGTTTGTGAAGAACCCATTTTGGATTTATGTGTTGAATCTCAAAAGATGTTCTTCAAGTTACTAGAACATCTTTTCGAACCTAGGGTAACTGATGCAGGAGCATCCTAGGCTTTCCTGCAATCCTACATGTTTGGAGGGAAGTGTTGAGGAGCATCGAGCTTGGATTTTGGTGGATTTATGTTTTCATGAATAGGGATGTGTTGGGGACACATTGGGGAACCTTTTCTCAAGATTGCATAGAGATTGGATGGATTGAGTTGAAGTTTGAGTTGTTTGAACCTTGTTGTTGAAACTATGTTTTCTGATTTTTGGGTGCCTATTACAAGGTGTGTAACTAATTTTGCATAATGAATGAGAGGTTGCGCACTTCAAGGATTGAAGAGGGCCTAGAGTACTATTTCTAGTTAAGGGCACAAGGCCTAATTCATTATAGGTTGGGAGATATGGCAATTCTCCTAGAGTATTGATTTCTGGTAGTTTCGTGTGACAATCTGTTGTGTGTGACTTTCAGGATGGATGTGCACTTTTCCTTGGGGAATCAACCTTTGTGCATTTAAGGCGTTGTAGAGGACCTAAAGTACTACCTACAGTCCGAAGCACGAATTCTAATTCAATCGAAGCTAGGAGATATCGTGATTTTACTCAGATATCGATTTTTTGACATGTAATTGTTGTTACAAGCCGACTTGTGGCATTTAATTTATGTATTTGTATTTAATTTGTGTTCTGTGCCAACTTGTATCTTAGATTAGTATAAGTAGGGGTCTTGGGGAGTCTTTTAGTCATTATTGAGTTGGGATGAAAGAAGGATAGATGTGAATTTGAAAAGCTAGAGTTGTGGCTTAGGAACTAAAGGATCTCTTGGTGGACCTGCAGGTACAAGTGTGGATTCTTCTTGGTGTTCTTATCTAGTTGTATATCTGGACTAGCTGAGATTAGTTATAAGTTGGATCTTGTTGGATCTTACAGAAGTTATTGTATTTTGTAATCTGTTGTTTATATCTAGCCCTAACCCGAAAGGCCTTCTAGCTAAGCATATTGTATGTAATCAATTATATCTATGAATAGGGAGTTGTAATTTGATATCAGATCTTGCATTATTGTTTTTGTTGTTGTGTTTCATTTGTGTGGTTATATTGTTGGGGGCTCAGACATCTCCTTTGGGGATACTCCTGCCTTACACTACATCATTCTATTTCTTTCTAGGTTTGATGGACTGAGCTATGTACTCAGTATTTGATCCTATGTACTAAGCAATTGCAGTGGTTGGATACCTATGCATTTCGGTGAGATGGACCATTTACCATATAGACATTCTTTCATTCCTATTTTTGGAGGCCATGAAGATACCTTCCATCTTCAATTGATTAGTTCTTCAGATTTGGTCTTCGCTACCTAGTCATATTCTCTATAGTGGAGGTTCTTCAAATCAATAGTTTGGTAGTGTTTACAGCTTCATATTTCACTGATGTTCTTCATGATCATATTTTGTTCATATCTTCTCGAACATTCCCTAGTTTGGAAGCTTCTTCAGTCCTTCACTAGTTCTTTTGAGCATTATTTCCATCTCTTTTTAGAGTAGGGTTATTCCCATGTGGATTTCTCTATTTCTCCCTTTTTCAGAGATTTAGTTATGCTTGGGTACCTCATCAAGCCTTGTTGTCGAGACTCAAATTTACTTTCAATAGTAGTTTCTAGGTTTTTAGCTGCTTTCTAAGTTTATCTTAAGGGGGGGTGGGGGTGGGGGTGTTAGAGTAATAAAATATTTTCTTATTAATTAAATCATATTGATTTAATTATCAAGTCACTTATTATCTCTAGTTCGCTTAAGCTAAACTTTGGGCATATAATAATTTAATTTTTTTTATTAATTATTGTCATGCAACCTAGCTTAGTTACCTGTCAGGGTTTTGATCTCCTTTTATACGGATTGATCTATTTGTAATTTATTGATTCACTTTTGATAATAGCAATCTCTATATTTGCTCATCAAGAATGTCTCATCTATAGATCTAGTGATTCCAGCATCCATAGCTTTTTACTTCTCTCTTTCTTTGACAAGTGTTTGCATGCAGGTGATTCTTAGGAGCTGTGGGGTTGCACTTGTTATGATGCACTGAAGGGAAAAGATGGGGTAGATGAGCTTAGTCATGAGTTAGGGGTGACTATATATTCTTTGGAGAGCCCAGTTGGTCGTTGAGGAGTCACAATAACAGTTAGATGAGGTTATCGTGGAGTTGACCCATATACAATCTTCACCATTTGCAGTGACAATATAGTTTCTGACAATGGCAGTTGATGATGATTTGATATCCATAGGTTATAGAGAGCATGTGGCTACATCCATCACAGATTTAGATGTAGTAGTCTCGGTTGGGATGAGTACTTTGGTTGAGAGTTGTAGAGAGTCACTTATTACATTAGATTCTCCCAAGGTCAGTGCAATGATAGATGATTTGGGTCAAATCACTGGTAACTCGTGTATGGCAATGGTGGATTCTCGCAAGAGTTGTGTTTTGGCACACGACTCCATCATCTTTATGGGATATTCCCTTGGTAGCATCTAGTTTGGAGTATGGCTCTTTTGATTTGTTTCCCTCCTCTGAAAGCAAATTGGTTACTTCATCTCATGCAATTGATGGTAGTAGACAACTTAATGTGCGACCAAGTCAGAGTGATTAGTTGATGGTTGTAGGAGAACATGTTGATTCTTCTTCATATTGTTTCTATTGCACATATTCATTTGTTGAGTATGTGCTTCAAAGTCCAGAGTTTCAAGAGGGACCATTTGGAGTCATTGACGGTACTCTCATTCAAGGTTCTCGTTGGATTCAACAATTGGTGGGAGCGATTGTAGATACATTGACTAAAATGGCCCCTTATAGAGATTTTGTGGTTCTAGAGAGGGTTTCCATAGGCCTTGCCCAATTAGTTGTTCAAGGTTGGAAATTAGAGTCATCTTCCAATTCTTGAGTTATTAGTGATGAGCCACTAATATAGATTGAACACTTTTTCCATAACTACACAGTGAGGAGTGCTTATTATTTTTCTTTTGGTCCACATGTGGAGGATTTGATGATGCATCAGTGTAGACAAAATCAGTAGTTGTAAGTTGGTGGTAGACTACTTGGAGAGTCAGTACATCCATGACAATTTAGCAGAGGATGGATATCATGGTTGTGATTTAGACGCCCCTGGGAGTTCTTATCCTTATAATACATTTGGATTTCACACCCATGGGGAATTGGTAGAGTGTTGAGGGAGATTTGGGGTAATAGACGATTCCAGATATTTTTATCTCTTTATGATGGATGAATGTGAGTTTTGTTTATACTGGGATCTAGGTGGTGACAAGGTTAACAGTACAAGTTAGATGGGTCCCATTAGATGGTTTCAACATTGTTAGCATGACGATAATGTGATCAGATTAGTGCAACATAGGTTTGAGATTCTTCTTCTTAGCAAACTTCAATTCAAAATTTGGAATCCAGGCATATTTTGTTGGATACTCTTCAGTGTGGGATCTTTTGTGTGCATCGGAGCTCCAAGTTGGGTTGATTAGAGAAGTTGGGTTCACTAGGAAGTATTCTAGTGGGTACATGATTTGGATTACTTACAGTTTCACTTTCAATCCTCATGTACATGGTTTGTTTTAGATGCACAATTTCAATGCGCAGGGATTGGACAGATGGATTGTTGTTCATTTATGTGTTGTTGTGGTAATTTTGATGCTTCACTAGTGTGGAACATTTCACAATTTTCTTTTGGACCTATGGTGTAGTGGATTTTCTTTGCAGTCATGATTTCTTGGGTACAAGTAATCTTAGGGAGGGTGGACTGCAATGTCCCCATTTTTTTAAGCATTAGAGTTCAAGGGATTAGCTTATTTCCTAACCCTCATAGGATAATCAATTGGTTATGGGGTCTCTATTAAGCCAAAGGTTGCTTTCCCACTCCAATGATTAGGGATGTTCAGGATTGCTTTTCTCTTGAGTTAGATTGACACACATTATTTATAATGTCTTTTTTTGGAAAAGTTAGGGTTTCTATTTTTAGTAGGGCACCTGATCAACTTGGTGTCATTGTTGAGATCTAGTATCATTGACTAGAGCAGTTATTCAGAGACTTACTATTTATAGTAAGTCATTATTGAGGAGTTGCCACATTTGACAGGGGCCTCAGGGTCGCGGTATGCACAGTGATCAAACCATTAATTAGTTGGCTCAGTTTGGGGGACTTACTATTTATAGTAAGTCATTTATGCTCAAGTTGCTATTTTTAGCAGTGCACTTGGTATTGGCAGAGTTCATCTTCGCTTAAGCCCAAGGTATTAATTATTAATAAAGAATCCTTTATTAATAATTAATGGTTAAAGTTATAATATAAAGTTTTTATTTAAGCGGGGGGTTAATTAGCACATTAAAGTGCATGCCATTGAATGTTATTTGGCTTTTTTATTAAAATGGGTAATTTAATGATGATAAAATCAAATTATAAAGTGCATCTAATGGAGACATATGTGATTATTATAATATACTTTGTGTTATTTTGTTGTGCACCAAATGTAGGGAAATACAATTATGTATTATATTTCAAATACACTAAAAGCAAGTGCAACAAAAGTAAAAATATTTTACAAGTCATGAAAGGAGTAATCAAGAAGCTACTGACTGATTGTGTTTGAAAGTTATAAATGCATTCATCGCAAGGTGAAAATCATCCTATTGTACACATGTTTTTGGTGAATTGATTAGTTGTGAGAGCCAAGGGTTTTCAAGTTCTTGAGAATTCTACCAAGATTTGTGCACTTTGATTTGGCAGATTGATGGAAGTGAATTGTTCCAGTGGATGGTTCATTTAGAACCATCAATGTGCATTGAATTAGAAGAGTATGTACCAGGTTTGGAGGTCATCATTGATCATACTGAGACAATATTGTGTTTCCTAATTTCAGTTTGCATTTTCAGTTACTAGGCAGCTAGCTGGTGGTCACGATTTTGCTGATGGAGGTTTATTCTCAAATTGATTTCATAAGGAAATCTGGGCACTCCATCTTGTGAGACATGGAAATGATTTCTGGTGGAAAAAAGGAGGGTTCACAGCTGTTATTAATTTATCATTGAAGCTGATATTCCAGAATAATGGTGGCTCATGCTGGGGAATTGGTTGAATTTAAAAAGCTCTTACTTAATTGCATGTAAAGTCGCCCATCTACTTTAAGCAAGGGGGGACATTTATACCAGGTTCTTGCATCTTGTTGAGTCCATTTGCATTGTTGTACTAATTCCTTTAGGTACTGCTGTAGGTGATCATTTATATCAGATTTTGTCACTGTTTGGAAATTAATTGGAAAACCAAAACTCTTGGCTAAATTCATATGAGCACTGCCGTAGAGTTTGCAAGTAATAAGGAGTATTAAATTACATGCCTTACGTTTAATATAATGTTCATATCAATTGTTGCTCATTTTTCACCTACTGGCTAAAATTTATAGAGCCATGTTTGCTAGACTGGCTGCTAAATAAAATGCTTATGATCATGCATCATGCATCTGATTATGTTAAGCACTTGTCATTTCATGCTTATTAAATACATTTTATGATGAAAATTAAGATCACATGAGGAACAAATGAATACTATAATCTTTTCTGAAAATATATTTTTATTCATTAAGTGTTTATCACGTTTCACACAAACCATGAAACTAACCAATGAAAATAAAACAAGATATGATCTACGAAAGTAAATGTAAATGCAGAA
The DNA here is from genome assembly GCA_028749045.1 of Cupressus sempervirens. Taxonomy (NCBI): domain Eukaryota; kingdom Viridiplantae; phylum Streptophyta; class Pinopsida; order Cupressales; family Cupressaceae; genus Cupressus; species Cupressus sempervirens. The sequence goes on from CM053788.1 coordinate 191,839,646, forward strand.
AGTAAATAATAGAAAAGTAAAATGGGTCATGGGTGCCAGCCATTGCCTGGAATGAATTGTCGTGTTGCTAGTAGCTTGCATCTTTGATTCCGCTGTCCTGCTTACCATGCTCCCGCTCCAAATCCTGCAAATGTAAAGAAGAGTGTTAGATCTAAAAGATCTAAGCAATGACTGACAATCTCACCATCTTACCCCCGCATATGCTTCTACATTTATAACCCCAAGACCTTGATTTATTTTCTAATATGTTTGTTCCTGTGCAACATCCTATCTCTGATAGGTATGTGGATATAACTGTAGGCTCCCACAAGGGTTATTGAGCCTGGCATACCTATTATAGATAGGATTAAAAGAGCTGATCAAGAGTACCACAGAATAAATCATTAAAAGGGACATACATTCATGAAACCTTCTACTTTCAACAAATATGCTTCAGCAAGTTTAGTTCCAGAAAAGCAAAACATTAAAGGGCTTGAAACCTTTTTGTTTGAAACCATAGCAGCAGAGAAGATAGCATTCATAAATTCAAAGATAATAGACAATCTGCAACTCAGTAATAGAAAATGATGGTATTTCAGCTATAAGTACAAGAACAGGTGTCACACTTATTTCAGTAATGACCAGATCTAATTTTGATTGTTCAAATCAAGGGGTATCTGCTGTAGGTTTGATGCACTTTTAAAAGCTCCAAGGAAAAACATGTGAGCCAGAATCAGCAAAATGAGTTGCTACAGGAGTAGTGTCAAAGAGAAATAATTTTCAAGCTATCAAGTCAAAGGAGTATGATGATAACTGTCACAACAGAGCTATAACAATGAAGGATAAAGCCAATGGTTGCAAGGGAATAGGAACACCAACGAAGACAATGTTTATGTGTTGTACAGGTGAAAAGAAAGAAATCATGTTGGTAGGAGAATGCAAAGTACAAAATTCCTGATATCAAAGTAATGAGTTTGCAGCAATAGGTTGAATAACTTGAAATAAATAAAGGATGAAGGAAATCTATCAGATACCATATATTAAAGATAAGCTTTCTTCTGTAAGTCAATTCTCAAACAACAACAAATCAAGATGTTTTGATTTACATAGATTTCAACAAGCATTTTCAAGGACAAAATTGCAATATTCAGTCAGGATATGTATTCAAGTAAGAAGCTACATGTCAATTAAAGATTCCATCATGAATACCTTCACAGATTCATGTGTTTTGAAAACCAACGAAGAAGGGGTTTACAAAGGAAAACAGAGCTTCACTTTTGGTAGGTCAAATACAGAAGATGAGGGCACCTCAAACTTGAGTTTCATAATTATTATTTTTATGGAAATCGAGTAGTGCTGGGAACAAAAATATATTGGAAAATGGCAACACTGGAGTATTTCAGAATCTACAGATTCAAAGGAGTTTTAAATATCAATGTAATCTGCTATGGTAGATAACAAATGCAAGCATAGTGCTGTTACAAAGGTGAAAAGATCTTAACTATGTGTACTTTTAGAAATAACAGTATATTGTTGAACTTTGGTAAAGGATAATAGCATTATTCAGCCAGTAGCAAAAGTGTTATGAAGTTTTAATCCAAATATATATTTGAACTTGTAATGGGCTAATGGCAAGATAAGTGTTGCATCATAACATATCCTTAAAATACAAATATCTACAGAAAGAAAAGCCTCAATGATGACGGGTTACTGAACAACAAATGGAAAAAGAGTCCTTCATGTTGTTTACAAGGAATTGAGCAAAGTTGAAGTGCTGAAGTAAGACAAAACTGTGGATGCAATAAAGGACCAAGACACAAAAAAGTGCATGAAGGGAATATGGTTATGGCTGTAGATGGAGCGACTAAGTTGAAAGAGAGAGAAGATCTACTTTAAGCAAAATTTCAGCAAAATCCTTATTATCTTTTACAAGTTCCATCTTGAAAGAAGTAAGACAATCACAGATGCAAAACGACAAATATCAATTTCTTTTGTTTAAAAGAATACACGGGCTGTAGAAACCCCTTAATTTTGCAGAGAAAATGCCATAAAAGTAATAATGAACAACAAGATGTAAACCCAATTTGGGTTATGGAAGAAAAGAGAAGTCAGCTAATGGAAAAGGGCCATCACAAGTCTAAGATAGAACGATTCCGAGCTTAAATGAAATAAGCCTATTCATTCTAGTGCACGAAAAATACACAGAAGTGAGTATGATACCAACTGCTCTAACTACTAAAGGGGAAATATCAAGCAAACACAAAAAGTTACAGATTCATTTGAAAATGTCAAAAGAGTCCCATACTCAACTGAAAACTTCCCAAATATCAGGAATAACAATTTGCAATTCATAAAAATGCAAATGAATGACTGAATATAAAGATGAAATTGCTAAAAACGTGTCTATAGGAATAGATTCAAAGGTATTACCTTGTGATTCTTTGCAACAGTAAGCTTCAGTATAAAACTTTCAAAAAATGACAGTCTTGTATCTTCCACTGGAAAATGCAGATGGGGGTAGAATGTAACAACAAATGTTGTTTCAACAAGAAAAGCGGCAATAGAGTGATTATGCATCACATTTTAGTTCTAGAAACCCCTAAAAAAAACGGCAACAACACAGAGAAAGCCCATCATACCCAATAGCTTGTAGAAATTGTGAAGGACAGATGTATGTGCCCTCATCATGCTATTAAACTCCAGATTTGACCAAGAAAAGTAGCAGCAACAAGCGAATCACAGGATAAGAGAAAGAGGTTCCAAACAACATATGACAAATGTTGGCCTTTTGAAAAGCTCCAGATTTCTAAGAAACTGTAAAAACTGAGCAAGAAAAAGAGATGAACATGCTCCAGACCTCAACCAATTTGTAGTGATCCTGTTAAGCAATGATCCAATTTGCAAACTGAATACTAGAACCTTGTCCTAGAAATGGAGTCCGTACAGTGAGGATGGTGCTTACTGAAATAGCCGTAAGGTGGTAATATTGCTTTGCAGAGGATGTACGGAGGCAAGAACTCGATATTGAGGACCGTATGGTGTGGAAGTTTAGACGTAGTCACCTAATGAAACCGTACAGTGTGAAACATGGATGCACTGTTTAGGAAGCCGTACAATGTAATCAATGAGCACAAATAGCAAGCCGTACAGTATCAAGTAAGTGAGAATGTCGAATGGACTATAAGCTTGGTCGTATGGTGCTAAGGATGTCCGTACAGTAGCCAGACAAGGTCATACGGGCATATAATAGGGAATGTCTTATGGTGTAATTATGGTCAAACAGGATACCAAACAAGGTGATTAGGAGGTGACGTCAAGGAGCAAATAGCAGTCATACGGTAGGATGGTGAAACAAAAGGTAGATAGGATGGCCGTATGGGTAATTTGAATGTCGTACACTATTCTGAGAGATGCCAATGAAGCCGTATGGTGAGTCTACAGTGCCTAATACTGAACAGCAATACAAGTCACTTAGAAAATGCAGAGAGTAACATACACCATTGGCACACGCAAAGTCCACAGATTCACCAACAGGTACAGATATGCAATTAAGTCCCCAATTCGCCAGATACAGACCAAGAACACGATCGGAATAGGGTGAGGGTTTATTCCCACCGAAACCGAGCAAGCCAAATACAGAAGGTCTTTCACTTCCGAAATGGCGAACAATGCCGAACTCTGACAAGAATCTATAGTACAGAGAAATAAGATCCAAAAGCCTGCCTACAAATTTTTGCAAGCCGTGCTTAAATACCCATCTGGAAAAAGTTTTCCGAGGGTGTACAAAGTTAGCCGACGGCAACACAACTACGAAAACTAAATAAAAATGGGTTCGAGATAAAATAAATCAATCGGCCCATTACAAAGATTAAACAAGTACATTTATTTTATGACGGGGACATTACAGTCCTCCCGTCCCAAAATTTGCTTGTCCTCAAGCAAGTGCAGTGCCAGGTGCTAGAGGATGTGTTCGCCTTCCCACGTTGTGTTGTCCAACGGTAGATGTCGCCAACTTACCAAGTACTCCCTGACGGTTTGGTTCCACAGGACCTTTTCACATACTTTGAGAATCTCAGCAGGTTCCAAAGTGAGTTTTCCTTCCTCATTGAGTGGCGGAAGATCGGTAGTGACGATGATGTTTTGCCCAATAGCCTTGTTCAGATAGGAAACATGGAAGACATTGCGAATGCAACTACCCTTCGAAAGCTCTAGTTCTACGCTACCTCACCAATGCAATGGATCATGTGATAGGGACCATAAAACCGTGGCTTAAGTTTCTCCTTCCCTGTTCCCTTTAATGAGGACTGTCGATATGGCTGAAGCCAGAGATAGACTAGATCCCCCACTTCAAAACTCCTCTCTATTCGATGTTTGTCGGCGTACACCTTCTGTCGTTTTGTGCCTACTACATGTTTTCTTTCACGCTCCTCAAAATGTCTTGTCCCTCGTAAAGCCAATCCTTCACCCTTGGAGCACAGTTGTTGCCCAGAATTGTATGGATGAAGGAGAGTGGTTTGTGCCCGTACAGAGCTTTGAACGGTGCCATCCCGATCAACATGTGATACATGGTATTGTAGCAGTACTCCCCGAGATGGATCCATTTCACCATGCGCGTTGTTGTGCCGAGACGTAGTTTCGTAAGTAACCTTTGAGCCATTTGTTCACAATTTCAGTTTGGCCATCCGTCTGCAGGTGGTAGCTCGTGCTTGATGATAATTCAGTCCCTGCCATCCGAAACAGTTCTATCCAGAAGATACTGACAAATCGACCATCCCAATCGCTGACGATGTTTCGGGGTAACCCGTGCAGGCGAAAGACTTCTTGGAAAAACAGTTCGGCAACTTGTGCAGCCTGGAGCTCCGAGGGAATGGCGAAGAAGTGAGCATACTTTGTCAGTCTGTCAACCACCACGAAGATGCAGTCCCTTCCATTCACCTTGGGGAGACCTGTTATGAAGTCCATTGATAAACTTTCCCACTTATGTTCGGGAATCGGCAAAGGCTGTAACAGTCTGGCAAGAAGAGTGTGCTCAGACTTGTTTTGTTGGCAAACCGTACATTCTTTGACATGCTGCAACACATCCCCTTTTAGTCCCTTCCATGAAAATCTCTCCTGAACACTTCTGTAGGTTTTAAGGAAGCCGAGATGTCCAGCCAGAGGGGAGTTGTGCACTTCCTTCAGGATCTTCTGCTTCAATTTAGATTTTGGTACCAGGTATATCCGATCGTAGATGATATCATCCACCACTCTGTACCAATCATCATGGATGTGGCCATCCATTATCTCACAGGCAAATGTGTTCTTGGAATATTCTACCAACAATTGTGCCTTCCAATCAACTAAGATCCGATCTAGTGAGCAGATGGTGGGTTTTCTGGACAAGGCATCTACAACAACATTGTTCTTCCCTTTTACATATTCAATGTCGAAATCAAAAGACTGAACTTTGCTTACCCACTTTTGCTTTCGTTCGTTCAAGTCCCTGCACTGCTCCAAGAAATATCTCAGGCTGTTGCGATCCGTACGGACAACAAACTTAGCACCAACCAGATACTGTCAGAACTTGGTCAGTGCATGTACGATGGCCAACATTTCTTTATCATAAATAGAATACAGGCGCTCTGTTGGTGTAAGCTTCCGGCTCTCATAGGCGATGGGGTGTCTGTCTTGCATCAAAACCGCTCCAATGCCTTTCCCGGACGCGTCGCATTCCAAAACGAATAGTCGAGTCAAGTTAGGTAGTGCAAGCACTAGGCAAGTGCTCATGGCCTCTTTTGGCTTATCAAATGTGAGTTGTGCTTCTTCGTAGGTTCCGCCAAGATAAAACAATGCGCAGCCCACTCAACATCATTGTGCCGCAAGACTGTCTCCATCCAATGTGCGGAAACTTCCTTCAGGCCTTCATTTGCCATCCCTCGGAGGACAACCTTCTTTCCGTCAACCACAAAAGTGAAGTCCATTCGCTTGAAACTCTAAGTGTTCATCAAGCGTCTCCATCCACTGTATGCCAAGGATGACTTCCATGTCAGCAAGATCCACTATGGAAAAGTCCTTCGTCACTGTGTGATTCGCCATCGTGATGCTCAACTGAGGAACGAGGTGCGTGCAGGGCAGGAAAGTCCCTCCGACAACCTTGACCTGAAAGCTTGCGTGTGCTTGTGTAGGGAGACTTCTGCATTTTACCAAGGATGAGTTTATGAAGTTCAAAGTAGCTCCACTATCCAACATTACCGTAACACTTTGTCCTTGAAGCGTACCCCATACACGGAAAACTATGCACCTCAGACTGCCTACCAAAGCAATGGATCCCCCCCGCTGTACCAAGGCGGCAATCCTCTTTGTTCGGTTTAAACTGGCCATGTTGGTGTCACTGCTGGGTTGGATATCTTCCACAGACATTTCCTCTTGTTCCTATTCGTCCTCTTCATTGGACATTACCTCGATGTAATAGATCTTCCCCTTCCCGAGGCATCGATGCCCAGGCTCCCAAGGCCCCTTGCAATTGAAACACAACTTCTTCCTTCAGAGTTCTTGTCGGGATGCTTCATCCAATGACGGCTTCTTGGGCAAAGGTTTGTCCCTCGGAAACATCGGTGGTTTCGGATGTGGGTGGCTTCGAGAGGATGAGGATGATGCCGACAACGATGCCATGCTTTGTGCCTTACTGATTGCTTCCGATAGGGTAGACCGATTGAATCCCTTCAACCAACCCTTCAGTGGTTCTGCCAGTCTGTCCATAAAGAGCACGACCTGCCTTCTTTCGAAGATGTCCGTGACCAACATAGAAAGTCTCTGAAATTCCGCAATGAACTGATCTACGGATCCAATTTGCCTAAGTTGCGCCAGATCTTTGAAATTAAGCTGAAGGTCTTTCCCATCAAATCGTTCTATTAATCTCTCTATGAATTCCGCATAGGTCTTTATTTGATCATGCCCTAATGTGATGGTGTCGTGGGGCCACCATTCGTGCGCAACTCCTTCCAAGTGCAACGCGGCAAATTTGATAGCTTCTTCTTCAGGCATAGGATTCAGCTGGAAGTAGGTATCGGTTTCCATCACCACGCCTGTGCTGAAATGGAGCCCGATCCATCAAATGGAGACAGATTCACCTTACTCAATTTTCTCTTGAGATCATCGCTAAAATATCCTCCTCTATTTCCACCTCCCAAGTATCTCATCCTCAGATCTACGTAATCTTTGTAGGAAATGTCCTCTTCAAGGTTTGCATTTCTCTAGTCCTCTCTTATCTCTTCGAAAGTTGGTAGTCTCTCCCAGTGATGTGCTTCCATTTGTGGTCCGCACTGTGCCCATTTTGTTCACTAGATATTTTATTCTCTACCAACTTCTTGAGGGTTTCCTCCATGAGTCGCTGCGTATCCGTGATCTGTGCCTGATTCCGGGCAAGTTCTCTCAGAAGTGCCACAAGTTTGGCGCCGGTTGCTTCCCGTTCGTCAGCCATTCGACTCTCATTCACTATCCACAGGCTGGCAAGACCGAAGGCTCTAATACCACTGTAGTGATCTTGTTACGCAATGATCCAATTTACAAACTGAATACTGGAACCTTGTCCTAGAAATGGAGTTCGTACAGTGAGAATGGTGCTTACTGGAATAGTCGTCAGGTGGTAAAACTACTTTGCAGAGGATGTACGGAGGCAAGAACTCGATATTGAGGACCATATGGTGTGGAAGTTTAGATGTACGGTCACCCAATGAAACCGTACGGTGTGAAACATGGATGCACTATTTAGGAAGCCGTATGGTGTAATTAGTGAGCACAAATAGCAAGTCATATGGTATCAAGTAAGTGAGAATGTTGAACGGAATATAAGCTTGGTCGTACGATGCTAAGGATGTTCGTACGGTAGCCAGACAAGGCCATACGGGCATATAATAGGGAATGTCGTACGGTGTAATTATGGTCGAACAAGATGCCAAACAAGGTGATTAGGAGGTGATGTCAGGGAGCAAATAGCAGTCGTACGGTAGGATGGTGAAACAGCAGGCGGATAGGATGGCCATATGGGTAATTTGAATGCCGTACACTATTCTGAGAGATGCCAGTGAAGCCATATGGTGAGTCTACAGTGCCTAATACTGAACAACAATACAAGTCACTTAGAAAATGCAGAGAGTAACATACACCATTGGCACATGCAAAGTCCACAGATTCACCAACAGGAACAAATATACAATTAAGTCCCCAATTTGCCAGATACAGACTAAGAACACGATCGGAATAGGGTGAGGGTTTATTCCCACCGAAACCAAGCAAGCCAAATAGAGAAGGTCTTTCACTTTCAAAATGGCGAACAATGCCGAACTCCAACAGGAATCCACAATACAAAGAAATAAGATCCAAAAGCCTGCCTACAACTTTCTACAAGTCGTGCTTAAATACCCATCGGGAAAAAAAATTTCAAGGGTGTACAAAGTTAGCCGACGACGACACAACTACGAAAACTAAATAAAAATGGGTCTGAGATAAAATAAATCAATCGGCCCATTACAAAGATTAAATGAGCACATTTATTTAATGACGGGGACACTACAGAATTCCAGATTCGGACCATGAAGTACAACAAAAATGTAGAAAATTAATTGTTCAAAACCTACTCTTCTCTCTCGACCATTCCAAATTTCAAATGTCAAACAAATGAAATAATGATTTGAGGGTGAAACATTAAGTTATATTTGCCCCAAATCAAATTCCATTTGTTTTGAAATCTGATGCATTTTTATGGGATTCTTTTTTCTTTTCCAAATGTGTTGTAACTTATAGATAAGTGTTGTATAAGAGGTTTTTGTTTACCACTTCTTATTTTGCATAAGCTTGGTTTTGTAAAGAAAGTATTAAGTGATGTAATTATAAATCATTTAATATTTTCTATTTTTTATGCAAGAATAAAGGTGGGTAGACTTATTCATGTGTCATGGTCTTTGAGTCAAATATGGCATGTGTCATATTACTTGGTCTTAGGAGTTACGAAGATGTTATATGAAGACTTGGTGTTATGAATCAGTTGGAGTTATGAAGAGTAATTCTAGGGGTTGGTTTGGATCGAAATTGACTTTGCCTATGCAGTTAGGAGATCTTTTTGGCCAGTTAGAGTGTTTTATGAGTAGTTTCATTATGACTTAGTGGAGGTTATGAGGCAGTTAGTCATTATTTTTGGTGATTATGACTCCTATTTTGGAGGCTTTTTGCATGGATTTGACCCCAAGGGGTTTGTTACACCGTTAGGCATCCCCTACAGTGGAAGAAGGTTCATCAAATATTCCGTGTCCATGTTTATTCAGTCATAAATACTTGCTGGTGACAACCGCAGTTTGACGCAGTTTGACTTTTCAATTCATCTTTCTGCAATAAATACAATGGATATTCAGTTTGCTGATGACAACTGCAGTTTGACTTTTGCATTGATCTTGTGATAAATACCAACTATAGTTTTACTTTTCCATTGATCTTGTTCTCCGATAAATACCAACTACTAATAAATACTATGGTTATTTAGCGATAAATATTTTCTGATGACAACTGCAGTTTGACTTTTGCATTGATCTTGTGATAAATACCAACTACAGTTTGGCAGTTTCTAATGATCTTTCTTCGGTGATAAATACCAACTACAGTTTTACTTTTCCATTGATCTTGTTCTCCGATAAATACCAACTACTGTTTGACAGCTTCCAATGATCTTTCTTCGGAAATAAATACTTGCTGACAACTACAATTAGACATATATTACTTAGGCTAACAACTGCAGTTCGAAATTAAATATTTGTGGCTGACAACTCCAGTTCTCCATTTTAACCCTTCAACTACTATAGGCGCCTCGGAAAGATATCGATCAGCATATTTAATATAGATATTGTCTAAATAAATATATATAAGGTAGTACTTTGTCTTTTGGACTCCTTTTGATTTCTCAATTTTCATTATGCAGAGGAAGATTTTGACATTTTCTTGTGTCATGGATGTATTTTTCTGCATCTTTTCTAACTCATTTTTTTAAGATACTCAAGATCATAACTGAATCATTTTAGCAAGTTTATTACGAGCCTTCTTTTCTTTTTTGCAATTTTGTGTAAACATGTGATAGATAAGAGAAATCAGCGAGTTTTAGGATTCTTTTTGCTTCGTCTCAACTCTTATCAAATTGCCAAAGTGTAAGTTTGTTCGCAGGTTGCAGAGTGTTTATCAAATTTTTGGCATCGTTAGGTGAATATTGTTAAGATTATAGCTACAGTCAGATTGATTTAATCTTAAGATACAATATTAATACATATACATATATAAATATAATATTATAATTATACATATATATAAATCATATGTTATATTGTGATTTATATTGTTAATATATATTAACTAATAATGATTAATCATAAAGACATGTTGCAGAGACATGTCTCCTACTCTTATATTTATAAGAGTTTGGGATCTGCATTTGTAAAAAGATCAATTATAATGGCAATATTATTACATTTGCAGAGATCCCAGAAGTTAACATGATATCAGAACCAACTGCAAATGTAACAAAAGAAGAATTGGAGACTGCTATATGTTAAGGGAAGCAGAAGGGGAAGAGCAGATCAGTTACACAGTACAAATTATTGCTGTATGAAAACATCCAATCACCATTTTAGAGGAGATAGTTGACAGCCACATTAGAGAGAGAGGAAAGAGGAATGGACAGAGATGGAAGAACATTAAGAGATAAAATTGGTTGTATGTTTAATAGTTGCAAAATCAACATGAAAGAAAGATTGCAAAAACAAAATACAGTCAGCCAGCTATATCATCGGTAAAAGAGAGAGACCATTATCTGGAACGGAATCAGCATCCAGTCAACCATTAATAAAATTAGGTGAATAGCAAAGACATTAAGGAGTGTGCAGTGTTGTGAAACGAAAGATAAGGAAAAATATCCAAAGATAATCGTCTGGGCAGATGATAGGACTGCGAAAGAGCACAGAGAAAAGACCACAGGTATAGAGTGCCCAACAGCAAATAGGATTAATGGGAATAAGAACCCAGTCAGCGTCACCAAACAAATTTAAAGCACATACCCAGTAATTGTGGAGAGTATACTCATATATGTAATACTGTCAGTAATGTAAAGGGCATCAGCAAGAAGACTAATGTGGATTTGGCACCTTAACAGAGACTCGATTCAGCAAAGAATCATTACAAGCATCAACCTTAATCTACAAAGAAATGAGAGCGAGCCCATTGGCGTTGATTGCAAGTGATGTGGAAGATCACTTACGCGATATTTCCACCTATTATGAGCATATTCATGGAGCTGCCATGACATAATACAAGTCCAATACTTGGGGTTAATGCTTATCTCTGTAGCTCAAAGAGTAATCGGAGACCATTGAGAAAGAAAGGAAATACATTTACTAAGTCAGTATAATGAAAGAAAGATACATGGAACCAAAGACATAATTGGTAAAGACAAGGCCACATCTTAATCAGCGATCCAGATCATCAAATCACAGTCCATCAAACAGACAAATCCATATGCAACAGCAAAAGAAACAAATGTATATATACTCCACAGTATCATTGACTGGAGGAGAGGAAGGGATGCGCAATAACAAGAAATCATATACTCAAAAAAGATGATCAAATCGTTTGTACAAAGCAAAGATAGACTCAGCAACTAGCAGGGATAAATTAGTGAAGGAAATAGTGATACAACTACACTATAAACGTTAAGTTTGGAACAACGATAACCAATTAAAGGAAGGTTGAATGATTCGGTTGCCATCTATCCACCTTGATCACAAAGACCTCTGTGGTCAAACTTGAGGAAAGACAACAGTTCCGAGGGATGTGTGAGACTTGAAGACACGTAAGAGAATCATATTGGCCAGGGGTCATGGACCAGAGCCACGTTTTAAGTCTGAGAAGCCAAAATTTGTTAAAATACTTGAGACATGAAATTGTTGCTGAGAGCCTTGCACTATGAATCGATCTCATACAGCGAACCCGCCTCTGTCAATATAGTTTTCTATCTTTGAAAACTTTACAACTATGAGCAACCGTGAGTGTTGATTGGAAGCTTAGAGCATTGAAGAGTATAGAGTTTGAACAAACATTAAAAGATGACATGTGTCATGAGTACAAAATGAAGTAATGAATTCATACGCATATGTGGGAGATGTTCTCGGTAAAGTTATAAAATAGCCAATGGATAGATTAGCATGTAGTCGGTAATTGTTATGTAGTCAACATGTAGCCGACAAGCCCCTTCAAGAAGGTTCTTCAGGATGATATATGTACAACTTTGGATCAGAGTTGTAATCATCATTGTAAGCATTATGTAATCCCTTGAGCATATATGCGAATAATAAAAGGAGTACTGTTGTGTTACATGTTCTTGTCTATTGTCTATATGCATTAATCTATTTACCCCATACGGTAGACATTTGATGCAGTTGCCAAGGAAATTGGAACAGGAAAAAGAATGGCGCACAAAAGACCGTACGGCATTTGCAAAAGAGACTTAGCCGTACGAAACCCAACAGCGAAACACAGAAGGGAGTCTAGACTAGCTACTATACAGTGTACGGCAGTAAGGAAGAACCATACGGTGGACAAAAGGTAAGGAGCAAATTATTTTAAAATCAATAATAGATAATGTACGGCTGTCCAGCGAATTGTACCGTACAGCTGGTCTAGGCAAGGGTGGAGGACATACCGTACGACTGCACATCGTATGGCCAAAGCAGAGTTATAAACCACACACACCATAAGGCCATAGAGAAGGGAAAAAAATAAAAAAAGGGGGAAGCGTAAGGAAGAGCCATTGGTTCAGACTCAACCAAGAGAAGGAGATATCATTCAACAAGGAAATGATGTAGCCGTACAACAAAAAGATATAGAAGAGAAAGAGCTAAAAAAAAACAAATCAAAAATGTTCAGAATGGATTACACATGATGCCAAAGGGAAGGGAAAGACATAAACAAGTAGTAAAACTTAAGCAGTTGCCAGAAAGAGTGTGGGATCGGAAGAAAATCACAAAAAAGGTGTGTTCCATAGACTTTTATGTGGGTTTGACAGTGCTAATTTGGTCCTGGTGGCAGGGGTGCTGCCCTTCGACTCCGCCCTGTTTGGGGCTCTGCCCTAGGACCCCACGAAAGCGCTGCCCCTCGACCCTGCTGGGGGCGATGCCCCCTAGACCCCCAGTCGGTGCAATTATCAGTCATGGGAAGTGTGACCAGTTGATGAGACCTAAAGCTGCTATAGGCATGGAGTGTCTGTGTACCAGAGGTAGAGAGAGCACTAAGCAAGCCTTTCAAGAGGGGTGATACGCTTTGAGGCACTTGGAGTAGGTGTTGGACATGAAGCTGTCTTGGTGAATGCATAAAGAGCTCAGGAGGAGCTGATCATCCAATTGAAGACTGTACAAGGACACTTGGCTCAATGTACCCAAGAGTTGGAAGCAGAGAAAGCGGCACAGGTGGATATTTTGTAATTGTCATCTGGAGACGACTTTTCTTTTTGGAGCGGATGATGTTGTCGATAAAGTTATAAAATAGTCAACGGGTAGATTAGCATGCAGTCAGTAATTGTTATGTAGCTGACGGGCCCCTTCAGGGAAGGTTCTTCGTGTATATGTACAACTTTGGATCAGGATTGTAATCATCATTGTAAGCATTATGTAATCCCTTCGGCATATATGTGAATAATAAAAGGAGTATTGTTGTGTTACATGTTCTTCTCTATTGTCTGTATGCATTAATCTATTTACCCCATACGGTAAACAGCAGAAGATATTTGGGTCTTTTCTGTATGGAAGTTACTGCTAGTATTGAAATCTATGGGGAAACAAGATTATCATGTCTTCTTGCATGAAGAGCATTATAGGTGCTGTTGTCTTCATACATTTAGTCCTTGTGCATTTGAAGAATACGACACATGATCTCAAGATTGATCTAAAATTCATGCTGTGAACAACGCACTTGAACATTTAATACTGATTGGAAGTTGGAATACTGAATTTTGCATCCTTTGGCAACATAAATGTAAGGCCCACACTAATACCCTATCATAGATTTTGATGAAATAAATATGATTAGGAGTTAATTAGGTTATGATGGAAATTTTTGTTACTGATAATGATTTACGAGACCCTATTAGAGACTAATGTAGATTTTGTTTATTATAAAATCAATACCCTATCCAATAACATTAGGTCAATAAGATAATACCACATGAAAATGAGACTCAAAATGTTCAAGCTAAGAACCTGGTCACGAGATACAAGGTATGATCTACCAAGCAATTAGGAAAGATAAAATAACATTCATTCTATTAAGAACAAATATGAGCATAGGTTATGATGACGATAAGACATATGGATATGTTTGGAAATTGGTTCTAAATTATTATGACATAATTATTGAAACATTCTAACAGTTTGAGGAGTGAACCCTAGAAAATCACACAAACCCCTCATAATGTGATAAGGGGTATTGCTAGGAATGTCACTATGTTTAACTTGATTGAAGGCTACTAGTTAACTAGTCTGCACATTAGTGATTTTCACTTAGGACATATATGTTAAGATCCATTTTATATGTTTTCATGATTTACTAAAGAGGATTTAGAGTTTCATTGTTATGTTAAAAAGAGTTGTGATAGTATTTAGAATGATAATGAGTTATATTAAGAAAGATTACTATTAATACACATATTCGATATTTCAATGTTTTGAATATTTTATGAGAATGATTAGACGAAGTTAATTGTATATGTTATACGAATAATGTGATATTGGATTATTTTGTATTTATCTGTATGTATTTTTATATTATTTCATTGGGATGCTGATGTTTAAGTTGAGTGTGTAGGAAAGTTGAACCATGGAGATTATTGGGGGAAACAAGGTTCAATCTTATGTGAACATAGTAAAGCCAAGGTGAATCTTTGGAAGATTCAAAACCTCGTTGTATTGTCTTTATTTCGTAATGAGATTGTGCATGAGTGTTATAGTTAGAGATCATGATTAATTAGAGACATGTCATCATGATGTGTAAAGTGTTTTAATGTGTGTGTGTCATTTGACACTTGTGTTGTCTATGTGTAAATGACATGTCATAAAGGATTCTTTGGCATGAAGTTACTTAACCTACGTTTAATCCTCATTACGAATTAAATTAACCCAGCCTAGAGAGTGTCAAAATGAGTCACTTTCATGATGGTATTCAAATTAAAATTTGATGGAAACTTTAGAGAGACTTAAAGTGGTTCCCTAGTGATATTTTGGTGAAAATAAGACACCCACATGGTAGTGGTATAGGTTGGGGGTCTAAATATAACCATAAGTAGGCCTAGGGGACATAGGAGACCCTCTAAACTAGTCATTTTCAAGCCAATTCCAAAATCAGAGTGTCACATGACCTCTCTCCCTCACCCCTCCACTTGGTTAAGTTCTTATTGGTAGAAAGGTACAAGGGTGTAAGAGGGGTAGGTGGGAATGGAAGTGGAGGTCTTTTTAGGGAGCTTGTGCCAAACTTAGGGGTTGTTCACCCACTCTCTAATTGTAGAGACAGATAGGTTATTGGAAGAGAAGCTTAGAAGCCAAGGAAGGAAAGAGATCTTCATCACCATTTCATAGCCATAGTTTGTAAGGAGGTAAGTGCTTCATGCCATATTTTCTCTCATCTCATGAAGTTGAAAGATGGAAATTTGTAAGAGTATTCTCGTAAGTTTTATGTGATGCATATGGTGTGAAATTGTAAATGTTTGGATATGTGAGTGTGTATGATTGAATCTATTTGCATTTGGTTTTGTTTGTTGTGGACTGAATGATGTATTGGGTGTGAAGGCTTCACTCACCCTTGGGAGGGAAGAGCAAGCCTTGGGTGAAGGGGTTAGTTGGGTTTGACATTGTAGTTGAGAAATCCTTCTCTTGGAGAGGGGATAGTTTTCATGGAGTATGGGCTCCATTGAAGCCATATGCCTATCTAATGTTCTATGGGAGGTATAAGTGAGGATGTGTGAAGAGGAGTAATTGTTGAAAGCCTTGTTAAGGCATGGGTTCTTGATATTTTTTTTTCTATGGGAGGGATAAGTGAGGATGTGTAAAGGGGAGAAGTGTTGATAGCCTTGTTGAGGCATGCTTCTTGGGAAGCCTTATTGAATTAATGCAATTGCAAGTTTGTTGTTTCACAAGGATATGGCATTCTCCTCCTTGAAGAGCCCACCTTCACCCAATGTTTATGATTCCATTTGTGAATCATTGTGCAAGCCTTGGTTGGGATTTGTGAATGTGTTGTTAAATAGTGCTTTTATGACGTTTTTTGTCATTGTGATGTTGTTGTTGTATCCCCGGTTGAGCCTTGTTTCCCCTAGCGCTTGGGTGGCCTCCTTAAGGCCTAGGTTGGGAGGTGAGCCTCCATGGTTCCCCATTTTATCCCTCTTGTGCAGGTATTCATTTGAAGAGTTTTGGACGCTGGATGTTATGAAGTTTATTTCTTACATAGGAGGAGACTCATGATTATTGTGTTGAAATGGAGAGATAAACTCCACTTGTTATGTGAAGAAATTTGTATTGTGAGAGATGAGTGATTGTTCCCAATTCATACGTTATGTGAAGCATTATGTATTGTAAGAGTGTAGTGATTGTTTGCAATGCTTATGTCCACAAAAAGACAGAGTTTTGATAATTGCATGTTGACAAATGAACCTTCTATTGTATATTCAATTTGATGATTTTCTCACTTCAATACTTTTATGATGTTGATTTCTTAGCAATACTTGAATTAGAATGTGCTGAGGAAAGAAATTTTGTATCATATTATACCTTGAAAAGAAAAGAAGAATGTATCATTTGATATATTTATCTCCCAAATTACATGAGAATAAATGAATAGCTTGATGTTCAATGTTGAAATCCAATTGACTTTAAGATATCAAAGTGTTAGTAATGGAATTGGTAGAAAGTATATATTTTGGAAATGAATGGCATGCAATGTAATTTTAGTTTCCAAAGACTCATGAGTTCCTTTTTGCAAGTAGATTTAGTTAGAACATGATAATTGCATCGTATTAGTTGTTGTTAGAATAGGAAATGATAGTGCACAATACATTGATACACCAACCACAAATCCAATTCAAACAATCATAGAGATTTCATTAAAAGAGTTAGACAAAAAAAAAGTTAAGTTCAAATGAGACCTGTAGACAAAAAAAAAGTTAAGTTCAAATGAGACCTGTAGATGCAAATTTAGTCGCTGGAAAATGTATGGCAAATCAATAAATGTTCATTTTATTACAGTCCATTAAAAAAATAGCCCCCTGATTATAATACTAATATCTTGAAATATTGGTGAGTTAGAAAGGAAAAGATCATTTCAAAAAAAAGAAGACTTCCATTTAATAATGTTAGATTGAAATTTCTGAATGATGATGACATCTATCTATGACAAGACCTAAACTAAGATTAAGATATATATATATATATATATATTAGAAAAGAACTAACAAGAGAGAAAAGTTAATATAATGATTGACTGACTTCTTATATTAGTATTCTCTCACCTAAACTATTTCGTCCTACCCACGTACCTTTTTCTCCACCCAAGCAAGACTAAAGAAACTATATATTTAATTCAGTAATGATGGTGGGAATGTCTCTTTTCCTTCTCCTAGGCGATCAAGTAGGAGTTACTTGGAGATAGTAATTTGCAAGCATTTATTATAGGCCCTGACTCAAGTCAGACTTCTCCTTTCATACGCCTAGAATTGAAATGGATGTAATAGATTGCAATTTACAAGAATCTGCTGCCACCAACCCACGTGTTGGAAGAGGGAAAGGATGAGAGTGTTCAAAAGAAAGCCCATACCTTGGGATCTTCAAGTCAAACATTGTCCTCAAAACTTAAATGGGGAAAAGACAATCAAACTAAAAAAAATTAAAGGAAGAGAAGTATGTGGGCAAGTGACCCCATGCCTTGAACTTTGGAAATTTGAGCAGCATTCGAATTGCATGGTTAAAGGTTAAACAAAGTCAGTCAGTCAAGCCTACCTAAGTGCAAACTACAACTTGGCCTAAGTACAAGGGGAATGTTTATTTAGTAACATATGTTTCCTTGGCCCAATTCGAATTTTAGGGGAAGGGGGCCACAATTTGAGTCATCATTATAAATGGGTTGGGGTCATGTGAAATTAATGGCTTGGGATAGATGTCAAAGGCTAAGGGTATTAAAGGAGATAGGAAAGTGAGGTTTAGGTATGTTAGTAAAAGATAAATTAGTTTAATGCTAAAAAAATTTAGATAGGTGGTGGTTTGGTGTTAGAGGTATTGAATATATATTTCTTTTAAAAAAAGTAAGATAATAAGTAGAGTTAGGAACTATGTAGGGAGAAGGTGATTATGGGTAGGGTAAATGATGTTTAAAGTTACATAGTTTAGGATATTTAGTAATACATGCTATGAGTAGCAAGTAAATGGTTAATAATCAGAATAATTAAATTTATTTAATGATTGTAGTTAGCAAGTAACATTTATTTTTAGATTTTTTTTAGTCAATTGATTAATTGCTTAAATTATGGATGTTCAGAATAAATTAGTTAGTAACTGGGCTCAATAGGTATCTAGTGTTTACTTATATTGGGGTATTTAAGTTCAGAATTGCCAAGGGAGATAACTAGATTAGAAATATACATATATGTTTTATTGAAAATTTAATTAATAATAAATATTGAATCTACTTTTGCATTAGAAATAAATTGAGCTAGATGTTAAGCTGTACTATCTAGTAGATAACTAGAGGCATGATTTAGTAGAATTAGTATCATAATAAATAAAACATATCTATATATTATGTTGTGGAATTGGTTCGTAACATAATGAGTTAAGTGTTAAAGCTAGTAGTATTATTGGGTAGAAGTGTTATACTTAGTTAATAGTAAAGTGTAATTTAGTATTGTAAAATAATAATAATAATAATAATAATAATAATAAAAGTAAAATTTAATTTAATTAGTTAGTGATTCATATAGATTGCTAGTTAGTGAGTCTTCACTAACATGTATTACTAGTGTGTTAATGTAGAAGAGTTAAGAAATAACTGGTATATGTGGAACGAACTAGTTAGTAATAAATCACTCATGGGTTGTAAGTATTAAGGGAGGCAAGCATGGATAAATCAATAATAACTATGATAGCATATAAATGTTCAATTGAAGAGTAATTAGTATTTGAGAGTTAGTACAGTTCAAGGTTAATAGAGAAAATTGGTTATTTATCAAAAATATTACATATAACATCCTCAACAATGTTTTAAGATAAATGTAAACTCAACTCACTACCAATGTTAATGGCTACGTATAGGTTAGGTGGAACATTCTACGGGTGGATATGACCAGTGATGTGAACATACCATGTTAGATGATGTGGAAGGATGAAGGTGGTGACTTATGAACTACACATGTCTATTAAAGGCTCTTTAAGATTTTTTTAAAAGAATAAATAATTTTTTAAAAAATATTAAGGTTGTGTTTTTACCTTGTAAAAATTAGGGGATGACAATAAATTCTACCTATTTTAATGCATATTGAGAATCTGGATATGGACATCCATCGTAGTAAATGGAGATATCTTTATTTTAACAAGTTTTAGAGAATGGAGCCTCTATTTGACAATAAACATAACCACTAAGCATAAAGTGAAAGTCGATGTAGTGGAGGGAGAAACATGTGGATTACTTCATTTATAGATCTGAGTGGCGATGAATTTCAGCACAGTCTCATCAACTATGTGGTAATCGGTCTCTATGAGAGAATGGTATTGAGGGTAGTGGAACACGCTGCTTTCACCCACTACTGCAACCTATCTCTCTGGCAATGTCATGTTATTTTTTCTTGAGAACAAATTGTTGCTTCCTTCATATTCAAATCCTTCAAATTTTACAGTAAACAACAATGTATTTGGATCTTCCTCTTCAATAGGGCAAGAGTTAACACACTTAAATGATCGATCAATCACAACCCTAATGGAAGGAAGTTATATAAGAGAACATGTGAACTAATGAAAGACAGAGATTAGAAAAATAGAAGGAATATATATTCAGATATTTATATCTGATATCTATTTAATCAGCATAATAGTTGGAGTGTGTGGATTAAAGCAGAATAAATAGAATAGAGAAGTATGTTATAAGAAGAATATATGAGCCAAAATGAAAATATAAAAAGATAAGAAGGTAAGAAGTTAAAATAAGAAAGAAATATTGTTAATGCATGTAGCTTTGGTCTGACATTACTGTGAGAAGCACATACGTATGTATATATGCACAACAACATGATGCACACGCTGTTATGCATATATGCATACGTACGTGCTATTGGGTTTTACACAGTCTGCAACCAATGAGACATGTATATGTTTTGAGATCATTAAGGCATGATCGAGATTATTTTTTGTTCCTTTGATGTTTAGATCATGGTGGATCTATCCTTTATATTGGACCGCAGATGTAATGATTGGTTATACATTTAAATCACTGTGTTAAGACAATAACTAATTATGTGCATTAGTTAACCATAAATAGGTGTGTGAATGAATGTCCATGTCTCCCGTGGAAGACATGGCCATTCATCTCCACACCTCTTCTGTTGGTATTTATCCAATCTACCCATTGTAATCTTGGCATCGTAGTCTACTGATGCAAGCGCTCCAAAAGGATCAAAGATAATTTTGAGTTTCATATACTTCATTTCTGTTATTACTGCACTAACATTTGTAGATTCTGGAAGCAATCAAAACATTAGTGTTATTGTTTGTACCTGCAACAAAATTCTACAATCAATCAAATCTAGTAATAAACTTTACATGGTATTAGAGCTTGGCTAAGGAAAAATCACACTAAGATTATAAGGATCGGATTTTACTTCAAATAATAGTCGTCCCTCTCTCTAAAAAGATGACAAACACAATGAGATTCGAACATCACCTTGGAAATGCTGATAACTTTGAATCCTAGAAACTTCAAGTAATGATGTTGTTAAAAGAAAACAAATTAGAATCATTTGTAAGAAAGGACAAAGAGGAACCTAAAGATGACCCTGAGAAATCAGAATGGATCGAGAAAAATGAAGAGGCTATGAAGATAATTGTAGATGTTGTTCGAGACCACAATGTACCTATTGTGGCAAAACATACCACAGCATATCGTATGTTTCGAGCTCTTGAGAATGCATTTATAATCAATAATACAGGCAGAAAACTTGCTCTTAAAAGGCAGATGAATAGTGTAAGCATGAATAAAGGAGAAACTATAAATGCTTTCTTTATGAAAATCATAGATTTGAGAGATCAATTATCTACACTTGGTTATGAGATTGAAAATTAAGAATTATCCTTAATAGCATTAGAAGGACTTCCAAACTCCTGGGAATCCTTTGTACAAGGTATAAGTGCTAGGTCTAAAATCCGTAAACTAGATTGTTTAAGATCAGATTGTCTTCAAAAAGAACCGAGATTAATGATTAAGGGAAAACACAAAACCCTAGATGAAGATGTTCAAGTTCTTAATACAAACGCTCATAAGAAGGGAAAGAAGAAAAACAACAAAAGGAAAAGAAATTTTCATGGAAAAGGACAATCCAAACAGAAGAAAGACTTGTCCAAAATCCAATGCTTCAGAAGTGATCTATATGGACATTATGCAATAAATTGTCCCGATAGATCTAAACCTCAAGCATCTTTAGCAAAATCTAAGAAGTCAAATGAAGGCAATGAATATGAGAAATATGCCTTCTTTTAGCATTATCCATCCAAATATCAACCAAAAGGAATACAGAGATAGTTGATAGCGGGTCTTCTAGACACATCACTGGATATCAGGATAACCTAGAAAGCATGCAAACAGAAACAGATAAAGTTACAATTGGTGATGATTCTGCACACTCTGTAAAAGGAATTGGGACCTGCACCATAAAAATGAAATCTGGAAATTCTATTCAACATTCTGGAATTCTCTATGTACTAGGTATCAAGAGGAATTTAATATCTTTATCCGCACTTGAATATGATGGTTTTAGAATTGCATTCATGGGAGGGAAAGTACTAGCATAGCCTAAAAATTCAACCATTAAAAGGACTCTAACAATCGAAGTAAGACAAGGACTTTTATATGAGATGTTTGCTAAGACAAACCTTGCACGTGTACATGAGACCTTTGATTCAAATGAAATATGGCATAGAAGACTAAGTCATATCAACTTCCGTTCCCTAACATCAATGGAGAAGGTAGTAACTAGAATGCCCAAGCTAAAACATATTCACAATGAATCATGTAAATGTTGTGCCTTAGGGAAAAACACTGAAAAACACTAAAAAGCCAATTCCTCATAGTTTGAGCAAAACTAAAGAAGTGTTGGAACTGGTACATTCTAATCTATGTTGGCCCATGTCTATACCTTCTATAGGAGGATTCTTGTACTATTTGATATCTGTTGATAATTTTTCAAGAAAGACATGGATATACTTCCTTAAATGCAAAGAATCTAAAGAGATTTTCTCTAAGTTTAAAGAATTCAAAACTATCACTGCAAACTCCTCCGATAAGAACATTAAAATTCTAAGAACAGATAATGGGAAGGAGTATACTTTTGAAATATTTAAAGAGTTCTGCAAACTCACTGGGATTAAGAGGGACTTCACAGTCCCTTACAATCCTCAACAAAATGGGGTTGCTGAAAGGAAGAACAGAACTATTGTAGAAGCTGCTCAGACTATGATTTTTAATCAAAATTTGAGAATGTCCTTCTGGGCTAAAGCATCCAACACGACAACCTATATTAAGAATAGATGTCATCACTCACATTGGACAATAAGACTCCTGAAGAAGCATTTTCTAGAAAGAAACCTAGCATCAATCACCTAAAGATATTTGGATGTCCTGTATATGTTCATGTACCTAAGGAAAAGAGGACTAAGTTAGAACCTTCTGGAAGAAAGGGTATTATCATTTGTTTTAGTGAAACAATAAAAGGATACAGAGTCTACATACCTGGACGAAAACAAATAGAACTAAGCAGAGATGTCATCTTTGAGGAAGACACTGCTTTTAGAAGAGCCAAAACCTCCGATGAATTAGATACATTTGATGTATCTCCAGAAGAGATTCCTGCTCCTAAGATTCAGAGGGAGTTTCCTGAAAAGACTTCAAGTAAAATTGAAATCTTTCCAGAGACTCAAGAAGAGAGTCTTGATCACTCTAAAAGGCCACTTAGGGCAAGAAAAATAATACAAGAAGGAGATGGTTTCACCACCTATTCAGGAACCTTCTGAGAAAGCAAGAGACCTAGAAAATTGACATATAATGCTTTAGTGTGTGAGAACTTGAATCTTGAACCTTCTAGCACTTATGAAGCACTTAAACATCAAGCTTGGAAAAACGCCATGGTGGAAGAATATCAGTCTATACTAAAAAATGATTTTTGGGACAGTGTTCCGAGACCTAAGGAAAAATTTGTTGTGTCTTAAAAATGGCTCTTCAAATTTAAGTATGCTACAGATGGCAGCATTGAAAAACATAAAGCTGGTTTTGTGGCTAGAGGTTTTTCTCAAAAGGAAGGAATTGACTTTGAAGAAACCTTTGCACCAGTTGCCAGATACACTTCTGTTAGAGCTGTAATAGCCATCGCAATAGCCAAAGGTTGGAAAATCCATCAAATGGATGTAAAAACTGCTTTTCTTAATGGAAAAATAGAGGAAGAAGTATACTTGGAACAGCCAGAAGGATTTGTAACTCATGATGTTGCTTCTCATGTTTGTAAATTGAAGAGGGCTCTGTATGGACTTAAACAGGCTCCTCAGACCTAGTATGAAAGGATTGACAAATACCTTTTAAGTCTTGGATTCATCAAAAACATGGCTGATCCAAATCTCTACATCAAGGTAACTAATGTGATATGTTAATTCTAATTCTTTATCTTGATGATCTTTTGATTACAGGGGAAGAACAACTCATTAATCAATGTAAGAAAGATTTGGTTTCTGAATTCAAAATGAAGGATTTAGTAATTCTTCGTTACTTTCTTAGTTTGGAAGTACGTCAGAAGTCTGGTAATATCTTTCTACATCAAAAGAAGTATACTATTGATATTTTGAAAGATTTGGAATGTGAGACTATCGACATATGTCTACACCTATGGAAAGCAACCTTAACAAGCTAAAGGAAGCAAGTGTTGAATCCAGACTAGTTGATCCCACCTTATATAGACAGATAATTGAGTCCTTGATGTATCTTGTAAATACTTGACCTGATATCTGCTATGATATGTAGTGAATGCATTAAGTCAGTTCATGTGTGAACCTTGTGAGATTCATCTTGTTGCTTTGAAACATATATTGAGGTATCTTCAAGGTACTATTAGTTATGAACTTAAATATGAGAATACTAGCTTGAAGTTACATGGATATACTAATTGTGATTGGGCCGGAAGTGTAAAAGACCGGAAAAGCACATCAAGATGCTGCTTCAGTTTAGAATCAGCCATGATTTCTTGGATCTGTAGAAAGCAAGCTTATGTTGCTCAAAGTTCTACTAAGGCAGAGTATATTGCAGCGGCTATGGGAGCTAGAGAAGTAGTGTGGCTTCGGAAGTTGCTTTCTAACTTGTTTGGTGAACCTATGAAACCTACCACTATTCACTATGATAACCAAAGTTGTATCAAGTTATCTGTGAATCCGGTATTTCATGATAGATCCAAGCATATAGAAATTTCTTAACACTACATAAGAGACATGGTGGAAAGAAGAACTATTCAATTAGAATATATTAATACAGGTGATCAAACAGCTGACATTCTCACCAAGGCTCTCCCTAAAGTGAAAGTTGATCATTTCAGAAAGAAACTTGGCTTGATTGAAATGGAAGTTTATGAGATTGAGTCTCAACTTTGTAAATTTGTATTATTTAAATAAAGATGTTTAAAGTGTAAACTCTTTTGTCATATGTGTGACTCTATGACTCATGGGCCTATCCTATGTTCATTATTTAAGGTGATAATCTTTTATAATGAAATATTGATTGTGATAATATAAGGTGATGACTTTATTATTTTTAGATTACTATCACGATGAATATCATGAGACTTGATATTCAAGAAAAAATCATGATAGTTAAAAGAGCATGTTGATGGATATCATGTGACTTGATATCTGTTGAAGATCAATATGTTCAAATTCATAGTGGATATTATGCGACTAAATAACTATGGATATACCATGATCTTTTATGGTGGATATCATGTGACTTGATATCTGTATACACACCATAACTAGAAAGAATATCATGAGACTTGATTTTCTTTTATATATCTTGAGGATATTACTTTTCATATAAAGAACTTATATACATGCACTTTGTCTTCCCTGGCTAAGAGGAAGTGTTAATGCATGTAGCTTCAATCTAACATTATTGTGAGAAGCACATATGCATGTATATACGCACAATAGCATGATGCACACGGTGTTATGCATATATGCATATGTACGTGCTGTTGTCTTTTACATAGTCTGCAACCAATGAGACATATATAAAATCCGAGATCATTAAGGCAATGATCAAGATTATTTTTGGTTCCTTTCATGTTTAGATCACGGTCGATCTATCCTTTATATTGGGCCGCAGATGTAATAATTGGTTAAACATTTAAATCACTGTGTTAAGACAGTAACTAATTATGTGCATTAGTTAACCATGAATGGGTGTGTGAATGAATGTCCATGTCTCCCGTGGGAGACATGGCCATTCATCCCCCCACCTCTTCTGTTGGTATTTATTCAATCTACCTGATGTAATCTTGGCATCATAATCTATTAATGAAAGCACTCCATAAGGATCAAAGATAATTCTGAGTTTCATATACTTCATTTCTGTTGTTACTGCACTAACATTTGCAGATTCTGCAAGCGATCAAAACATTGGTGTTATTGTTTGTACCTGCAACAAAATTCTATCAATCAAATTTAGTAATAAACTTTACAAATATATTCAGATTTTTTATCTAATATATATTTATATAAATAAAAGTGATGTAAGAGAAATAGGAGACGCATTAAAAGGAAAAATATACGTAATTAGATTATAATTTGATTTATATATATAAAGTCAAGAATATACATTTTCAAGTTGACTTGAGGTAAAAGAAAGTTAAAGAGAAGAGTATGGGCGGAAATTAAATTTTAAATTGAAGAATGAAAATTGTAAGTTCAAAATATCCATCATCAATTAAATAAGCAACATTGACAAAGTGGAAGTCATGCTCTTTTCAAAGCTACTGAACTAGACTATTTAATAGTTCAAATTAATAATGAAGCATGTGGGAATTCTACATTATGGGGGGAATAATCATAACCAATGTTCCATTCCCACCTAAACCATCCTTAGAAAGGAGATGTTTGATTCTCAAATGTCTATGGACCGTCATGTGCATATAAGTATTCTTATCTTTCACATTTATCTACTCATTGTAGTCTCTCTTCTATTTGCAATTCTATACATACTATAAAGAGATATTTGCCTTGATCTTTTCCTTTGTGTCTAGAGATGTTCTTGTAGGAAAAGAAGGTTGACACCATATACATGCTACCAAATTTTGTGAAGAACTCAATCTTATGTTTGATCTATAATTCATTAGTCATTTGATGATCATGTTGGATAAAGTGAAGCTCTTGAAGCAAATACCTTTGATGATTGAAATTATGAGATCCTTCTACATTAAGAGGGAGTATGACACTTCTTCTAAAGCAATGCGGGAGTTTAGAAGATTGATACTGAAAGGGAGTCTAGAAATACATGTGGGTGACTGCATGATGTTGATAAGCCTACTTGATATCAAATTCAAAGTGACTTTTACAGGCATCCTTGGGTGAAGAGAGTTTCTGAAGAAGTAACTAGAGGACTTGACTTCCTAGAATCGATGTTCAGAGGGAGAAGTTTTGAAATGAAATCCTTTGTGGATGATATCTTCTCTATGAGGAGTTCTAAGAGAAATTCTTTGTAATGCGCTCTCCTCTATGAGAGAGAAGTCTGAGGTGAAAACCTTTGTTCCACCCTCTAGTAGCAGCTATGGTGGGTCCACCCTCTGACTTGGTTCATGGTGAATATCATGTGAGTTACTACATGATGTTGTGATAATGTCATGAAAGGTGATGATTTCTCATTGATGTATATATTTAGAGAGGAGCTATTGAAAGGTGACGATCTTATCAGTAACTAGACCTGTTATCATAAGAGACTACATTAAGTTGTTGTCTCGAAGTGCCAGAAGTTATGATAACAAACATTAAGGTAACTACTGAAAGTTGACCATCTGACCAATAGTAAACCTATCTCCTAACACCAAAATGTGTTGGAGCAAGTGTTATCATGGTTCTTTGGGCCAAATTTTGCCAGACACCATAACTTAAATCTAGCATAGACCACACTTCAGGTGGTGTTCAAATCTTGTAATCAAATTGCTTTAATTCTCTCTTTGTTAAAGAGGGAGTGTTGAGAAATTTAGCCTCATAGTGAATTGAAGCAAATTCCATATGTAATATATGTTAATATATGTATGAGTTGATGGATTTTTGTTGATATCTGTAAATATCACATTCACATGATATATCTCCATATGCTTGAGAGCATATTGTGTTCCATAAAAAATCTTCCCTAGCTAAGAGGGAGTGTTAAGATTATAGCTATAGTAGGATTGAATTAATCTTAAATTGCAATGTTGATACATATACATACATACATACATACATATATAATTATAATTATACTACATATATATATAATATTATAAATATATATAATATTATATATATATATATATATATTTTTATTTTTTTAATTTTTTTTTAATATATAGTATATTATACATATTATACTACAGATATATTTATATATATTTTTTATTATAAAAATATATATTATATATATATATATATATATAAATCATAAAGACGTCTCTTCATGAGACATGTGAAGAGACATGTCTCCTACTCTTATATTTATAAGAGTTTGGGATTTACATTTGAAAAATGATCAATTATAACAACAATATTATTACATTTGCAGAGATTCTAGAAGTTAACAAATATCATCTTTTCTTTAGCATTCTGTCATTTCAGGACCTCACTATGAAATATTTATGTAAGCCTTTACAGAATTGAAGTGTTGAATCATCAAAATAAGGTCTTGAAATAAAAGTGAAATCAGTTGTATGTTTTGAGTCGATATCTTTGGTGACTCAACTGTTAAGTTAGGTTTAAGTTTTTCAAGCCTCTTAAAAGTTTTTTGCAACATCTCTTCCTTTTTCCTTACTTAGGTGAGTATCCAATAGGAACTGGCCTAGAATCCAGAGGTCTCATTTTCATAATGGCATATCCCACCTGCATAATTTGAGTCCCATGTTATGCCAGATTACTAAAACTGTAAAAGTGATAATAGGGTGCAAATTTGGTGCATAACATCTATATTGCTTAAATCAATGCAATAGTTGTTAGAATCTGAAAAGATTAATAACCCAGAAAACTAGTGCAAAGAATAAACTATGAATGCAAATGATACAAAATCAAAATAGCAACACAGAGTTAGTCTCCAAGAGAGTAATGCAAATGCTAGAAGCAAAATAGCATTAAGAGGATGCAAAAATAAAAGATACAAATACAAGCCAGGTAGCATGCTTATATAGGCTAAGAAGAGAGAGGAGGTGGCAACACCAACCAATGAGGAGCAACCATCTATCGGACAAAAGATAGCAAAGTATCTTCCCAAGATAGCTAATGGATGCTCACACGTAGGAAGGTGACACCTCACAACCATTCATCTAATAAGACATGCTTCATTAACCTAAGCGAGATTATTAAAGTGTAGGAAAAACCTAGCAAAATAGGAAAAATAAAAAACTACACTAACACCCCCCCATAAGCGAAGCTTAGGTGGATGTAGAAATGGGTCCCGGCAATTCAAGCTTGATGAGGTACCCATGTGCATAAGATTTCCCAAAAGAGAGAGAAAAGAGACCCCCCCCAAAAAAAAAAGTCAGGACTCCGAGTAAGAGGAAGAGGACCGCCCAAAAGATGAAGCATCCCGCACCCCCAACAAAGCTCGCAAATG
Source organism: Cupressus sempervirens (assembly GCA_028749045.1). Lineage (NCBI taxonomy): Eukaryota > Viridiplantae > Streptophyta > Pinopsida > Cupressales > Cupressaceae > Cupressus > Cupressus sempervirens. Next base: position 191,868,767 of record CM053788.1, read on the forward strand.
AAGGAACTTGCTCTCGGTGAAGGGTTTGGTGAAGATATCAACAACTTGCTCGGAAGTCGAACAATAGCGAAGGTCAATGACATGACCATGGATGAGCTCCCGGATGTAGTGCATGTGGACCTCTATGTGTTTGGTCCGCTGATGATAAACCGGATTCCGTGAGATCTGAATGGCACTCTGGTTGTCACAAAATATGACTGATGGCTGTCTAATCTAGATACCAAACTCAGTGAGAAGATGTTGAAGCCAAATGGCCTCAGTGGCGGCATTTACAGCCCCCTAATACTTAGCCTCAGTAGAAGATAGAGTAATAGCAAACTGCTTTTTGCTTGACCAACAAACAAGACCTGACCCAAGTGAGAAGCTATACCCTGCAGTAGACTTGCGATCCTCAAAATCACCTACCCAATCTGAATCTATGTAGCCCACCAAATCAAGCTCAATACCTGCTGCGTAGTGAATCCCACAACTATGAGAACCCTGAATGTAGTGAAGGATCCGCTTGGCTACTTTCCAGTGCAAGTCATGGGGCTCCTGCATGAATCGAGAGACCATGTTTACAACATAGGAGATGTCAGGTCTCGTATGAGTCAAATAAATGAGACTCCCAACAAGTTGGTCGTACAAAGTGCCATCAATAAGTGGAGAAGAACATTGAGCCTCAAGTTTGACTCCAGAAAGGAAGGGAGTCGGAGCAGGCTTACAGTCAGCCATATGAAACCTCGAGAGTAAATCTAGAGCATACTTGGACTATGTGATGGTGATCCCAAAAGGAGACTAAAGGATCTCAATCCCGAGAAAGTAATGCAACAAGCCCAAGTCAGTCATCAAAAAACTGTCCTGAAGGGCCACTTTGACAACCTTAATGGTGGGTGAAGAACTTCCTGTGATCAGCAAGTCATCAACATACAAAACCAAAAATAGAAGTGAATCACCCTGTTGCAAAATGTAGACATTTGGATTAGAATGGCACCGAGTGAACCCAACTGATAGAAGGAAGGAGTCCATCTTGGCATACCAGGCCCGAGGAGCTCGTTTGAGGCCATAGAGAGACTTCCGAAGACGGCACACAAGTGAAGAATCCTAAAGGAAGCCCTGTGGTTGCTCCATGTAGATCTCCTCATGAAGGTCACCATGAAAAAAAGCACTCTTCACATCCATCTGATGTACTTACCAACGATTAGCTACAGCAATGGCAAGAACAATTTGAATGGAATTCATTCGGGCAACTGGCACAAAAGTCTCAGAGTAGTCAATCCCAAGAACCTGGGAGAATCCTCTGGCGACCAAGCGAGCCTTGTGTTTGTCAACTGACCCATCTACTGCAAATTTTGTCCGATAGATCCACTTACATCGAACAAGTTTTCTTCCTTTAGGAAGAGGGACAAGATCCCAAGTGTGGTTCCTCATCAAGGAACTATACTCTTCCTGCATAGTTGTATCCCACTCAGGAATACCAAAAGCCTCATGAAAGGACTGTGGATTTGAGGCAGTAGCAATGAAGACATGTGGAGCATCTTGGAATTGTGAACGAGTTCGCCTAGTGTCTGATGGATCCCCAACCCAATCACCTGCAGACTGCAAGGTCTGTCTAGCCCAAAGTGGACAAGAAGATGGAGAATCTGGAGGGGAATCATTAACTTCTGAATGATGACTAGGAGAGGAAGGAGGTGAGTTCTCTGAATCACTTTCTGCATCAGAAGTAGAGGTAGAAGACTGTTCAGGTGAATTTGACTCATCAGAAGATCGGTCATGTATTCCAAGTGACTCTAATGTCAAGGTAGAAGGAGTTGGAGAAGTGATAGAAAGCGAGCTTGAAGATCCCACCTCAAACTGAACACTCCTCTCAATGAATAACTCATGTGTAGTAGGGTGGAGCAACCGATAACCCTTCACACCATCAGGATAACCTACAAATATGCAAGGTCTGCTTTGCGGATCCAAGGCCTTACGTTTCTCTGTAGGAATGTGGGCCCATGCAAGGGAGCCAAAAACTTGAAAGTGCTTAACTGATTGTTTTTTGACAGCTCCAAGCTTCAAAAGGAGTAACTCCCTTCAAGGCTCGGTGAGGAATACGATTCTGAATATAACAAGCACAGTTAATGGCTTCTGCCCAATACTGTGGTGCAAGAGATCTAGAGTGAATCATACAGTTTGCCATTTCCTTCAAGGATCTAATCTTCCGTTCTGCAACACCATTTTGTTGAGGATTGTATGGAACTGAATGCTGTAAATCAATCCCCTCTGAAGTGCAAAATCTTTCAAACCGATGGTTGACATACTCACCACCATTGTCTGTGCGCAAAACCTTGATGGCTTTCCCAGATTGCTTTTCTACAAAATTTTTGAAGTCTTGAAAATGATCAAATACCTCTGACTTCTGTTTGAGAAAGTACACCCATGTATATCGAGAAAGGTCATCAATGAATGTGAGGACATATCGGGCCTTGCTAAAAGAAGGATGTTGAAATGGACCAGCCAAATCACTGTGAACTAACTCTAGTATCTGTGAAGCTCTCCATGCCTTACTTTTGTCAAACTTTTCCTTAGGATGCTTACCAAGAATGCAACCTTGGCAAACACCTCCTGAGAATTGAACCGAAGGCAACCCTGTGACCATGCTCTGTTGGTTGAGCTGATGCAAATAGTGGAAGTTAAGATGGCCAAACTGCTCATGCCATAATTTATTCACATCATTAGAGTGAGTGAGCAAAACAGATGAAGGAGGATTAGGAACAAAGTGAGAAAACAGATAGAGTCGTGACTGATGATCTGCTCTCCCAACTGCAACTACAAAACCACTATGCAACTCACGTATCTCCACTGAATCAAGAGTGAACTCAACCCGCTTGCCTGAACCTGTGTGAGTGATCTAGTATATTGATAGGAGATTAGTTGATAATGAAGGTACACAAAGAATATCATGGAATGTGCCATCCCCCACATCAACAGACCCTCTCCCACACACCTCAACAGGAGTGTCATCACCCATCAAAATAGAAGGCATAGTACATGGCTCCAAGGATGCAAGTTCTTCCTTAGATGAAGCCATGCGGTGCAAAGCACCCGAATCAAGAACCCAAGTGGATGGTGAGGAAACAATTGCAACAAGAGTCTTGCCCTTTCCTTTCCCCTTGTTGTTTTCTTTTGCCTTGTTAGACTCTTCATTAGAACTTTGTTTGATAGACTCAGGAACACTAATATTATTCTTCTCAAGAATGTATGTCAAGTGATTAATTTGTTTCTTCAAACATTTATGTTCATCATGACCAGGCCTTTTACAATAGGCACATTTAACCTTTTCTTTCTTAGGCTTATCGCCCTTAGAGGATGAGGTATCAATAGTTGCTTTTGAAGCAATTGGTATCTGATCCTTCTTTTCCTCACTATTATTTTGTCTCTCATACTTACTATTGTTGTTACTACTTTGTCCTTTTTGTTCTTTTGTGCCTTGGTTGGTAGCTAAGGCATGTGACTTAGAGGGATTAAGAGTGCCCATCTGGATTAGCTTGTCATGTTCTCGAGTGAAATTGACAGCAAAATCATCTAGAGATGGCATGGTGAATTGAGTACCAAGTGCACCCTTAGTAGCATAGAAGGTAGAGACAAACACAGAATATTCTGAACTTAGCTTAAAGAGAATACTAAGAATCAGTTGTTCATCTTTCTTTTCAATTCCACATTGTTTTAACTGCAGCCTTAGTGATTTCAATTTGGTGAAGAAATCTTGAATTGTGTTGAAATTGCCTGGACTTAAACTAATTAATTCATTTTCCAACATATGACCCCTCATTGAATCTTGTGTGCCAAATAGTGTTTCTAGCTTTGTCCATACTTCATTTGGTGTATCCAAAGACTCAATGTGAAATAGCAAGTCAGGAGAAACAGACAAACACAATGTTCCATATGCCTCATCACATTTGTTAAACCACTTAGGCTTATCTTCATCTTTATCAGGTTCAGTTTCAAGTCTCATAGTTATCCTATTTAATCCAGCTTTCCTTAAGTGAATTGTCATGCGTGATTTCCACTCAAAGTAATTGTATGGAGTTAGGATGGGCATATTTGTTTGATCCATGATGAAAAAATGCAGAGAAGAAATGCTAAAAAGAAGAGAACCCAGTCACAACAATGCCCCCCCCTTTTTGCTCAATCAAAGAACCCCCCCCCCCCCCCAAGAAATATGATTTGGCACTTTATTTTAGTGCGTTTACAACTACCACTAGAAAGAAATACTTAGTGGTCTTGATTTCAATGCATTACAAACCCTCATGAAGAGCATATGCTGAAAGTGAAACTTGGGCACAATAATCAAGGAAACAAATAGCACCAATATGATCTACTCAAAAAATCATGCACTTTCAAAAAAAGAATCACCCTGATACAAAGTCGTATGAGAAAGTTATGATCCTCTGAAATTTTCAAAACGAGAACTGTGCACAGTCACGGCTGAGAATCTACAATTTCTGAAGAATTCATGCATGAAAATCAAAAAACAACTCCACTAGTGGATAGAGCACAAAAAAATAGCCAAGGTCATAACAAGAATCATCAAAATCAGAGTCCGTATGAGCAAGAATGAGACATTTGAAAACTGCGTTCAAATCTGCGACTGCCAATGGAGAGGGGTATGGCTGTAGCTTTTTGTGCTTGATTCTGTAACATATATAGCTTGCATGCAAAAACTAAGAGATACCCAAATAATTTTTCGATGCTGCGAACAAAACCCAGAAAGCGTTTTTCTTGCTGATGTACAGAAGATGTTGCTGTAGTGTAAATCAGACGCCTTTAACAGTAAAAAAACAGCTCCAAAAAACAAGAAACGAGCCCAGCAACCAAAATATGACATGCAAATGTTGGATCAGCTTCCTAACTCCATCAATGGCATGCTGGAACCTGCAATACTGATTGAAAACTCCAAATATGCAAGTTGGTTGTCAGATTTGAGATTGAAACCTCAGAAAAAAACTGTTTTTGTCAAAACTTTTCTGATTCTCAAGATCATCCAAAGATGCAAGAGAAGAGCATACTTCGTTTTTCAAAAAACTACAATAAAATTTATTAGCCCCCCCCCCCCCCCCCCCCCCCCCGAATCTCTCAAATAAGAAAACTAAAATCTACTCTTGCACATAGAAAAACTCTGATACCATGTTAGAATCTGAAAAGATTAATAACCCAGAAAACTAGTGCAAAGAATAAATATCTAAACTATGAATGCAAATGATACAAAATCAAAATAGCAACACAGAGTTAGTCTCCAAGAGAGTAATGCAAATGCTAGAAGCAAAATAGCATTAAGAGGATGCAAAAATAAGAGATGCAAATACAAGCCAAGTAGCATGCTTATATAGGCTAGGAAGAGGGAGGAGGTGGCAACACCAACCAATGAGGAGCAACCATCTATCGGACTAAAGATAGCAAAGTATCTTCCCAAGATAGTTAATGGATGCTCACATGTAGGAAGGTGACACCTCACAACCATTCACCTAATAAGACATGTTTTATTAACCTAAGCGAGATTATTAAAAGTGTAGGGAAAACCTAGCAAAATAGGAAAAATAAAAAACTACACTAACAATAGTTTGCATGCCAACTATATGACAAAATGTCCATTGGCTCTAGGTGCACATTTAACTTGTAGAAATTTTATGTATGCATTCAAAAAACAAAAAGTATTGCGTTTGCATTTTAGTTCTTTGCCTAGATATCTTAGTAATCATCTACAAGCATTTAAACTTCATTTGAAACCATTCCAAGCAAGCATATCTTAGTAATCATTTGCAAGCATTTAAGCTTCATTTGAAACCATTCCAAGCAAGAAAAAACAATTTGAAAATAAAAGCCAGCAAGATAGAGGTTTCATGACAAAAGTTTGACAAAATTTCTTGAGACTTAGATTTGCCCCACGAATAGCAAGGGATACTAAAGAGGTGAAGTTAGAACCTGTTGGGGTTCTTACACTTTTTTATCTCAATTTTCCCAGTGAGAGTTTGAATCCCACTTGTCTCCCTAGTACAAAGAAAAATGAAAACTTGAGGGAGATTTATCGAAATGAAAGGTATCGTGATGAATTAGAGGATCATACAAATATTGCGTTATTTTCTTATAGTGGTACAATTGTTTTTGAAGAAGCTGTAAAATAAGAGAAATGGTGTGAGGCTCTAGATGAGGAAACAAATATAATAGAGAGAAATAAGACACTAGAACTACTTTATTTACCTCCTTGTAGACAAGGGATTGAAGTGAAAGGGGTCTATAAGACCAAAAGCAATGTTGAAAAAAGATAGAAAGTTATAAAGCAAGGCTGGATATTAAGGGATATAAACAACGGTCTCAAAGAATTTATAATGAGACATATGCTTCACTAGATTGAAGTTATGTGGACCGTATTAGTTGTAGTAACTCAACACAAGTGGAACGTCTATCAAATTGATCTGAAGTCTACCTCCCTAAATTGTGTGTTGAATAACCACCTAGCTATCAAGTGTCTGGGCTGAAAATAGCTGTTTACTGGCTTAAAAAAGCATCTTGGATGGTACAACTAATTGACTCATATTTCTTAGGAAGTAGCTTTAGTGAAATCGATGGTGAGCCCACTTTCTACACCAAGGCAAGTGATAGTAAGATTTTAATTGCTGACTTTTATGTAGATGATTTAATTGTTGTAAAGCAAAGTGCATAGGCTGAAAAAAGTTCAATACCGACTTAGGAAAGCATCTCAGACATGGTACATCAAGATTGACTCATCTTTGTTAAGAAGTAGCTTTAGTGAAAGTGATGGTGAGCCCATTGTCCATATCAAGGCAAGTAATGGACAATCTTAATTGTTTTCTTGTACGTAGATAATTTATTTTTGACTAGGGATGATGATTTCCTCCTTGTTGATTTCACATAAGCCAAGAAAAAGAGAGTTTGAGATAACAAATTTATCTCCGATATATATTTCCTAGGCATAGAGTTAAAACAAATGAATATGGCATTTTTATCTCTCAAGCAAAGTATACATCAAAGGTTTTGGGGGGTTTAGAATGGAGAATAATAAACCTACAGTAACACCAGTCACAGGTCTGAAATGAAGCAAGGAAGAATATAGCAACAATGTGAATCCAACTTTGTACAAAAGTATGGTTGGAAGTTAATGGATTCAATACAAACTAGGATAATTTAATGCATATAGTAAGTCTGATTTTTAGATTTATGGAAACACATTAACAGGCAGGTAAGAGAATCATGAAGTTTGTTAATGGCACCAAGGGGCGGTATTTCGTATGCTATTTCAAATGAGTTATCCTTGTTGGATGCATAGATAGTGATTGAACAAGAAGTGAGGATGATAAAAAGAGCACATTTGGATCATGTATCATCAATAACCTTGTCAAAGGCTCGAGCCTTCCATGGATGAAGCAAGCGCATTGAGATCAAATATTATTTCATAATGGAGCTAGTAGAACATTGAGAAATCAAAGTCTAATAGTGCATGTCCAAACAATAGCTTGCACACATTTTTACCAAACCACTCACAAGACACAATTTTAAATGCCTACGGGAAAGCTTGGGCATTATGGATACAGTGGCAGCATCTTTAGAGCCCTGTAGAGCTTTGGAATTGACACTTTTAGCTCCAAAAATACAGAGTGGACATGAAAGAGACCAGGATTGAGAGGGAGTGTTGGAAATGCATTAATCCCGAGCCTTCCATGGATGAAGCAAGCGCATTGAGATCAAATATTATTTCATAATGGAGCTAGTAGAACATTGAGAAATCAAAGTCTAATAGTGCATGTCCAAACAATATCTTGCACACATTTTTGCCGAACCACTCACAAGACACAATTTTAAATGCCTGAGGGAAAGCTTGGGCATTATGGATATAGTGGCAGCATCTTTGGAGCCCTGTAGTGCTTTGGAATTGACACTTTTAGCTCCAAAAATACAGAGCGGACATGAAAGAGACCAGGATTGAGAAGGAGTGTTTGAAATGCATTAATCCCGAGTTACTTTATTCATTCTGATGGGTACTTTTGTTCCTAAACAAGATCTCTTGGACCCTGTCACCTAAATTCCTCTTGCAACAACTGCGCTGCAATTAGATTACAAATTTTTGAATAGTAGTTCCTTTTTTGGGGAAAACTATTTCTGGAGATGTTTTTGAACTGTGCAGAGAAAACCTAAAAGAAGTATGGAAAGAGAACAGTTAGTAGCAAGAAGTATTGAGGAAAGGAAGTGCAGTAGCCAAGCTTGTGAAAAAGAACAGAGGATAGAAGGAAGGAAGTGCATAACGGCAGCAAGCAACTCCAGAAGAAAAACAGAATAGTTTTCAGCTGCAGAAAGAGAAGTCATATATAGCCGTTCCAGACAGCACTCCACAGTCCCAGAAAGAGCAGTCATATGCAACAGCTCCAGACAACACTTTGCAACTCTGGAAATAACATTTACAACAATAGTAAAGTTTTCTGTAAAATTTTTGTAATCTGAATATCAAAGTTTTGTAAATGATATTTTGGCTAGATAAAAAATATGATTTCAGTATTTCTATAAGTCTTGTTTTTCTCCATTGGCCTTTGTAGTTTGTTTAATGTCAAAATCTGGCATCAGAGCAACTCTGTTATTTTATTTCCATCAAATACGAACCATATAGAGGGGCCCAAAGAACAACTAGTTTCCAAGGAAACTAGCATGAGGGTTAATAACCCTTCATTGTAGCTATAAGCAATTTTTGATGGGATGCTTCTTAGGTTTTTTTTTTTGTGTGTCACAAATAAAAATCTCAATTTAAAAAAAAAAATTCCAAGTCTCCGTGAATTTGGTTCCTTTGTAAAAATCCGGCTTTAATTTTACATCATGTTATCGCAAATTATGTAAGTTACCAATTTGTTGTGACATTTTTTCATACTTGAGGACCTTATATCTCATGGAGTAGGCAGAATGCTAAAACCCAAGGACCTGGTATTGTTCCATTTTGTCACAGGCAGATTGTTAAAGCCTCTTCAAATTGCTTTGTTATCATAGAGTTGTGCTAATTAGTTTCCTTGGTCTTGAGATGTCTGTTTTCACAGTCACTAGCATGGGCTTTTCTTATGGACTTCAATTACAAACTCTTGATACAATTCTCTGTTATTGCAATTGGTGTTACCCTTAGAAGCTTTTACGGAGATACTCCCTAATCATTTTAAGGAGGAGGTTGAAGTTCCACTTTGAGTAGCTGCGAGAGGGAGAACAAAAAATAAGGCCAATTTGGACATGGAACATTATATCATATCAATAAGGTGGTTGCAAGAATCTTCTATATACCTTGCCTCTGTAGGAATCAGATTAACTTCAAATGGGAGTTATATAAGACAAGTTAGACAGGTCAAATGTGGGAATTGTGTATCCCAATTCTAGATACTCAATTATTTGGGATGGATTTATTGAAAATTTAATAAGTTGGTCCCTAAGTGGATAATCTTTTGTGAAAAATTTGTGAGTTGACATAATTGAGGCGTGTACTACTGTGCATGGGTGTTTTGCTGCAAGATTTTGATTGAAACATATGAAATAGAGAGTTGTACAAGAGGCACCCTTTTAAATGCTAGGCAAACCATAAAGAAGAAGGAATGTTGTTGGATGAGACTGCCACTTCAAATATAATGTGATTGATTGGATTGAATATATGAACAACGCTAAGTAAAGGTGATACAATAAGTATTGCCCTTCGCTCAAGGGAAGTTGGATTGTGATTAGGGTGACTCAATTTTGGATCATGCTTAATACAAGGGAAGCTAGTATATGCATGCATGGTTGTGAAAGAGCATATCAACATGATAAAGGAAGCTACTGTTATCACCAGAATTTGCACCCTCAAAATAAGCACCTAAATACTTAGAAATTTTGGTGAAACATTGGAACAATCACGAGTTTGTGGGTAAACTATGCAGGTGACTGAACCTCTGAATTCTAGGCCGGTTCCTGTATGATGTTATGATATTCCACCTATACTATGAATTTATGAAGAAAAGGGGAGAAAGTATGAAAATGAAAACCATTTAAACCAGAAAGGTGATGCACCAAAGACAATAACGAAGGATTTGATGTTTAACAACACAATGATGTGACATACAATTGAAAATAAAACTTTGATGAAAATCTCTACATAAAAGTGTTTCAGAAGAAGAGGGCTTTAATGAATAATATCAAAAAGATATAGACCATAATCAATATAATTTCATCAAAATGCACAACTTATGACCTATGCATAAAGGTTTTATTGACACATATAGGTGCGAAAATGAGACATAAACTTTAGAGGTTCTTGATATTACACAGAAAATTAACATCAAATCACCTGTATTGCACACAAAAATGAGTCCCAAAGTAGATCCAGCTAACTGTATTATGCCTTCAGAGGTCAAAAAGCATCAACTTCAGAGATACAACTCAGAAAAATGAGTATACAAAGGACAGTAAAATGTCACAATAGTCTATTCCCCTTTCAAAACTGCATCCATCCACCCCCTTGTTATTACAGTTTCAGAAAACTAAATACCAAACTCCTGGTCGAAATCAGGAAACCAGGCTATAATAAGGGAGTCAAAACTTATCAAAAAGATGACTCACTGCTTAACAACTGTACTAAGTCATAACAGAACCTATGACTCACCTTTAACTGCCCTCAAAAGACTCAAAACGTCAACACATGGCCTCAAAATATTAGGACAAGGTCAAAATTCGACCCACAGTCCTGGAATGACTCAAAAAGCCTTAAATTTGACCTTAAATGATGTTACTAAGTCTTTGAAAATATAACCTCTAAGACTTAGTCTAAGAAACACATGTCACATTGACTTGTTAATCATAAGACTAACTCAGATTCCCCCTTTCTCTCTTAAATCCCAAAATGGATTTATTTGAACTAAATTTGCTCAACTTAATAACAATCAATTGATTTATAATATTATCAATTGATTGTTATTAATTACATTCTTATTTTGCAAGTCTAAATTAAATTCTACTCATTTATAAAAGTTAAATAATATAATAATATATTACTTAGCTAAAGTAATACATTACTATACTATTTAATTTGAAATAAAACAAATGAGCTTATTTAACTTGAAGCATCAAAAGATGATGTCGATACATCTGTCCTGTCGGATTTGAAAGGGAAATGCAAAATGTTTGAATGTAAATGTCTTAACCTAAAGCAAAGCAATATCTTTTCATTTTACATTCGAAAGCTATAGAGAGAGCTTGGCGGCTGATAAAAGGGTTTTGAAACCCTAGGAAAATGCCATGAAATCTATTTCTTTGGCCGCCATTGCTGGGTTCGGCTCGCTGCTATGGCATTTGGAAAACACTTGCTGTTTGAGGCTGCCATTTTCGAAGTCATCCTCAGTGATTTTTCTGCCGTTTGATCATTTCAAGCCGTTTTGGAGGTAACCTTTCATTCTGATTTAGCACGTTTTGCTGTATGAGAGAAGCATTTGCTTTGTTTTGCTTGCTTTTTTGTGCTAAACTGGAAGCACGCTTTACCACCATGCTTTTATTGGTTTTGGAAGCACGATTTCTAGGCATATTTCATCTTAATGCCGCCATGCTGGACCATATACTTGCAGGTATCTCTTGGGTTTTCTGAGTGTACATCGGTATAAAATACTGGCCGTTTTTCATTGCTTGTTGAATTGCTGTTATGAAATGTTTACTGGAATTTTTTTTAGACAGAACTATAGTTCTCGATTTCACCGCTCCCATGAGGGTTTCTTGCATTTTATGGATGTAGAACATTATATATCTGTTGAATCCTTCAGTGAAAATGTGCAGCAGTCTTATATTGCCCATAATATTGATTTCATTTAAGGTAAAAATCTGTAGCAGGAGCCTTTGCTTCTCAAAGACAAAAACTAATGGTATTATTGTCCCATATTCAGGAATTGGAACGTTATATGTCATTGCTGAAGATAATGTTACTGTTGTTTTACCTTCTTTCTTTCTCTAATTTCCATATCTGTTGAGCCTTTGTCTGCATCTCAGAAAAGAAAATGAGAATTGATGTCATGAATATCATTATGAATCTGCATATCAGTTATGAATCTGTTCATTGGACATGAATGTATTTGCTGAAACTTTTCATACAGGACTGTAGCTGCTCCTTCTCTTTGAATTTAAAAAAATTTCACCTTCACCTGATTCACCAGCTTCATATGCTTTGAATAAAACAGACACCATGTACCCTGGTTTAGTTGTATCACATTTACCAAATTCTGCTATAGGATTGCTCAAATCTCTCTGAAGTTTCGCATGTTCCTCTTGTTAAATGCTTATTCTTTCATGTTGAAGACATAATGCTTGCTTGCTTCTTTTTACGAAATTGACTTGCATAACATGCTGATTTCATCTTTCGGATCTCTTACTTCTCCATGTTATGATTTTTCAATTCATATCTGCTTTTAAACTGTTAATTTCTACATTAGATCAGCACCAAGAAACAAACCCTTCTGTTTTTCTATTTAATGCATTTTGTGATACACCTAATATTGATTCTGTAGATATACTTGCATTTGGATATCTTCCATTCTGGGCAATAGGATTCATCATCATAGATTTCTGCCTGGTTAGGGGTTCAGAAGCATTGTTCTCCCTACTCTACTCCTTGGTGCTCTATTTTAGCAACTCACTCTTTTCTTTTATTTTGATATTTGGAATAGTATCTCATGAGGTTCGAGCACAGGCTCGTGACACTCACAAACTACTTTTCTGTGATTTGCATCTAGACACTTAGAATACACTTGTTATTTTTTGTATGTATTCAAAAAATAAGAGGAACATGACATGTGCATGAATGTAGCTGTAGATAACTAGTCATTGCTTAGATCATAAAGATCTAACCCCACCTCTTTCTCTTGCAGGGGAACGAGGAACCAAGAGCTTACCAGATCGAGAGCTGGACCATGGGCGACAATGCAATGACAGAGCACCTAACCAATCAAAGTCTGAAAGGCAATGACTGGTTATCTCTGACTTTCTCCCATATGTTTTATTTTTCTTGTTCTTAGTACGTATGAAAGATAGCAATTGTGTTCACGACTTGTGTGAAATACTTTGCCTTCAGCATTTCATTATTTTGTAAAATATCAATAGTATATTCAAGAAATTAATGATACAAGGACATTTATATTCTTTCAAATATCAAATGAAATGTGCTTTCAGCAAAAATAAAATGTTCATGTCTTAATTTTAACATGTGTTAAAATTGAGTAACAGCTACCTTATGAGTTTGAGCTCATGTAGGATCCTTATAAACCAAGAATGCAAAAAGAGATGGGTGGTGAAGATGAGGCCATGTGGATATCTATGGTGGAAGTCAATTAATAAACAATCTAGATTAGCACATAATATGTGGTTTACCTGATACATACACGAGGAATTAAACATTTCTTGTCACTCACTTTAGAGAAGTGATTGACTAGATTGAATCGATGAATAAGGAGTGCGCTTCACTCATAAGGTGATACAATAAGGAGTGCGCTTCACTCATGGGAAGTTGCAATTGTGTTTAGGGTGCCTCAATTTTGGCTCATGCTCAAATACAAGGGAATCTAGTTTATGCAAGCATGGTTGTGAAAGAGCATATCAACATGACAATGGAAGCTACCTTACAAGTTTAACCTCATGTAAGATTGCAAACCAAGATTGCAAAAAGGGACAAGTGGTGAAGATGAGGCCGTATGGATATCTATGGTGGAAATCAATTGGTAAAAACTCTAGATTAGCACATCATATGTGGTATGTCCTATACATATTGTTACTCATTTTTCACCTACTAGCTAAAAAATTCATAGTCATGATTGCTATACTAACTGCTAAGGAAAATGCTAATGATCATGCATCTGGTTATGTTAAGCACTTGTCATTTCATGCTTATTAAATACATTTTATGACGAAAAGTAAAATATCACATAAGAACAAATGAATACTACAATCTTTTCTGAAAATGTATTTTTATTTATTAAGTGTTTATCACGTTTCACACAAGCCGTGAAACTAACCAATGAAAATAAAGCAAGATCTGATCTACGAAAGTAAATGCAAATGTGAAGTAAATAACAGAAAAATAAAAAGGGTCATGGGTGCCAGCAATTGCCTGGAATGTATTTTTATTCATTAAGTGTCTATCACGTTTCACAGAAGCCATGAAACTAACCAGTGAAAATTAAGCAAGATTTGATCTACGAAAGTAAATGCAAATGCGGAAAGTAAATAATAGAAAAGGAAAAAGGGTCATGGGTGCCAGCCATTGCCTAGAATGACTAGTCGTGTTGCCGGTAGCTTGTGTCTTTGATCCCACTTACCCGATTTCCATGCTCCTGCTCCAAATCCTGCAAATGTATAGAAAAGTGTTAGATCTAAAAGATCTAAGCGATGACCAACAATCTCACCATCCTACCCCCACATATGCGTCTACATTCATAATCCCAAGACCCTGATTTATTTTCCAACATGTTTGCTTCTAGTGCAACATCCTCTATCTAATAAGTACTCAGATATAACTGTAGGCTTCCACAAGGGTTATTGAGCCTGGCATACTTAATAGATATATGATTAGTGGAGCTGATTGAAATAGTACAGTAAAGTAATAAACGGACAAATCTGTCTTGGCTTGAAACTTTTTGTTTCAGTATGGACAACAGGAACCTAAATAAATCTACAGGGAAATGTAAAAAGTCAAGAAAATTCTGTAACAACCATCTATCATTAGTAATGTGTGTATCAAGCTGGTTGAAGACTTAGGATTTGCATTGGAAATCACTACAGTTAGACCAAATGAAGGGAACTGTGTAGCTGTACAACAACAAGTATTATTAGCAAGCTTGAGAAGCCCTTTAAACTGAATGTTATACAAGTTCCAGGCAAGAGAGTCCACATCAATGAACATTGTGAAATGTCAGAAGCAAAGATGGTGCAGCAATAATCACAAAAGCACTTCAATATTAAATCAGAAAATATCAACAGTTATTCATTTATAATGCCTTCACCAAATACATTGTGCAATAATATATAAAAGAAAAAGGGGAAAGTTTTCAGTTTTGAATGAATGCATAAGTGTTGCCAAAATGCTGTTTGCAACTTCATCCTTAGTATGTGTTGTATTTTAATACAAGTGCAAAGTGACATGGTATATGAGACATGTATGAGGCCACGTGAAGAAGGCTGAAATGAAGAAGCTAAAGACAACATATTCTGGTACAATATGTCAAATACAAAGAAATCTTGACATTATTATTCATAATACAGAAAGCCACAGAAGTGAGAAGCTGAACTAAAGATAATTTCCAACAATGAAACAAAGGATTCAATGCAAGCACATTCCAATTTGAAGTCAATGATTAATTGTTGCTAAAAGAAGAAAATTCACATGATTTTTTATTTTTCATATTTATCTCAAGTAGTTATTAAGTGATCATAGGGAGAAGGGACCAGGTTAATTTTCAAAATTTCAAGCAAATGTTAGTAGAATCAAGGAAAAGCCCTCTCAAGCAAACTTCTCACAAAAGTATCTATGAAGGCTCGAATACCAAGAAAACCAAGAGTGATGGTAAACAAAAGAAAGCAGGTTGCAGCAGTTACATATATCATGATTTTTATTTTGTTTTAAATGATGGAGTTGTCCAAATGCCTTCAGCTACATATGCATGGTCAGTCACATGGTACTTCAAAACTAGCAAGAGTATGTCAGGGATTCAAAATCAGTAGGATACTTGAATACAATGTTCAAATTTACAACTACAAGCAGCAGGTGATTCCATAAATACTCATAAATTAACAATAAAGGTAAGGATAGGGTTCAAGCAAACGATCATAAACTGCGAGAGCCATTAAAAAAATAAACCCTTACATTGGAAAAGTAAGGATATGCATAGTTCTACTCAATGACAAGAATGCAACTAGCACCTCTGTGTGAAGCACAAACAAAGATGGCCACTAACAAGCAATGTAAGGGTTAGGAGACCTGAGAAATTATTTCCAAATAGCAAGACATCAATTCATTAGCAGAGCAACTATACAAAGATATTAACTAATCAAAGGGAAAGACCCAGTTTGGGTTTTGGAGGAGGGGAAGTAGAAATTTGTTTTTCCTTGTCAATATCATATTCACTTGCATAGTGTGAATTTCTCAACAAGAAGAGCCACGAGCTGGGAGATTCAAGAAAAAAACTGTGCCTGAAACCCCTGTTTTGTAAAAGGAAAACATAAGAAAATCTTCATGAATCATAATCGTACAAAGCAACAAAGAATGATCCAGTGAAATCAAAGGAAAAGGAGGAAAAAACTGGCCAAGTTTTTGCCCAAAGGACAGAAATATATTCAAGAAAATCATACCCATCATCAAGAAGTGACATATTCATCACAGTTACAGTCAGATCTATAGATTTAAAACCAGATGAAGTCATTTTTGACAATATAAGAAACTAGCACTTGTTTCAAATCCTCAACGAAGCTGAAGATAACCACGGAGGGAAGGGTTTTTACCTATAAACTCAAGGAAATACATCTGATATTCTTTATGGCGGCATCCTCCAGCAGTGGTAGATACAATAAAACATCAAGTAGATGATGGCTCCTAATAAGTTTTGCATTAAAAGCCTTTGCAAGAAATGATATCAAGAAAAACTCTAAATGTGCTCAGAAAATGATGCCGAGATCCAGCAAAGATGATTTTAACAGTAACACAAAGTTACATGTAACTCATACATGGCAGCTGGAAGAGTTTTACCTACAGATTCAGAAAATACATTTTCCATGGACTTCCAAGCAAATGAAGCAAAAAACACCAAAATCTCCATATGAAATAGCAGAAAATCATCCCAAAAAACTTCAAGCTGCAGCCATCCATAACTCCAGATTTACCAAATAATGGCAAATAAAGTGCTTGATAGTGGCAGAAAAGCCTCAAAAATTCATTAATAGCAGCTACATGGAGAGCAAGAAAACCCTACTTCATTTGCTATCAAGCTGGTCTATTGTCCTGCATTTTATCACCACAAAATGTTGGTAAAATCATGAAACTTTTTGAAGCTAGTTTCGTGTATCTCTAATGGTAAGCCAAAAGAAGAAGATATGTATTCATTATTTAAAAACAGATATAAAGCAGATATAAATACTGTGTGGAACAAACATAGCAATTGACAGTTAAAATGTAACTGCAGAAACCAACATAACCGCCCTAATAGCCAACAGTTACGTAGACAATGTAATAGCGATATTATGCTAACATTCCCCCCCCTATTACATTGTTTGTACAAATGTACCCCTTAAACAGTTCAAATTTGATCCTACCAAAAGATTTGGTGAAGATATCGGCTATCTGAGTATCTGTAAGTGTAGGGCAGTACTGGACCTGGATGTGGTGGTTCAAAACTTGATCCCAAATGTAACGATATTCAACCTCGATATGCTTAGTGCGCTCATGGAAAACTGGATTCTTCACAAGTTTTAACACACCCTGATTGTCACAATAAAGAACTGGTGACTTTTCTTCAGGAATGTCCAGATCTGCCAGAATGCGACGTAACCAAATCGCTTCGCACACAGCTCCTCGTGCAGCACGATATTCAGCCTCAGTGGATGAAAGAGAAACAACAGTTTTCTTTTTACTAACCCACGAAATTGGCCCAGTTCCAAGATGAAAAACATAACCCGAGGTAGATTTCCTGTCATCTACAGATCTTGCATAATCCGAGTCTGTATATCGCTGTAAGAACTGATTGTTCTTCTATTCCAAACCATAATCAATGCTGCCTTGGATATATCTCAACACATGCTTTGTTGCAACCCAATGACACTTCTTTGGCTCTTGCATGAATCTGGCAAGATAGCTTACAGCAAAACACAAGTCTGGTCTGGTGTAGGTCAAGTAGATAAGGTTCCCAACTAGCTGCCTGTAGAGAGTGACATCTACTTGAGGTGAATCCTGGAAACGAGATAGTTGCAAACCTTTCTCCATTGCAGTGGAAATAGGCTTATAGTTTACATTCCATACTTTTCCAGGAGTGTCTTGGCATATTTCATTTGGGAGATGAATATGTGGTGCTTCTTCTGCCAGATCTCCAAGCCAAGACAATAATGAAGTAGCCCCAAATCTGTCATGTCGAAGGAGTTCTTGAGATCATTCTTGACATCATCAACGAGACTGTCTGAGCTGCTGTGAGAATAAGATCATCCACATGCAAAACCAGAATGACAATCTTTGTACCTATCTTCTTAATATACAAATTAGGATCTAAGGGGCTACGGGTGAATCCATGCTGCAATAAGTGACCATCAATCTTGATGTACCATGCCCTAGGAGCTTGATTTGATAAGACGACATACCTTGTGTGGATGATGTTCATCAACAAACCCTTCTGGTTGGGTCATGTACACTTCTTCTTTGAGATCACCGTTTAAGAAAGCACTCTTGACATCCATCTGCTGAAGCTTTCATCCCTTCTGCACTGCCAATGTGCAGACCATTCTAATAGTTTTGATCTTTGCAATGGGTGCAAAGGTCTCTTCATAATCAATGCCCTCCTGTTGAGCATATCCTTTTGCTACAAGTCGTGCTTTGTACTTGTCGATAGATCCATCTGCCTTGTATTTTTGTTTTGAAGATCCATTTGCAGCCAATGGGTTTCTTCCCTTCAGGTAGATGGACAAGTTCCCAAGTATGATTTTGCATCAGAGAATCATACTCTGCATCCATAGCCTTCTTCCACTGAGGTTAGCTTAATGTCTCTCGAACTGTGTCAGGTTCAGTGTTGTCAACAACAGTACTCATGAGTGCAAGATTCACTTCATTTCTTGTTTTACTCCTAGTTTGGATTCCTGACGAAGTGTCTAGAAGAGTGTGCAGGTTAGAGTCCCTGATTGTACTTTGGACCCACTTTGGAGGTTGACTGTGTTGCTGCTGGTGTGCAATGTTTTCTAGAGGGCCCAGATCAACATACAACTCTCCTTGTAGTTCACTATCTCTCTAAGAGTCTTCCATATGCTCATCTTCTAATTGTGAGAGCAATTTATGAGAAGTAGGAGGCTGTTGCTCTTCTTTCTGTGATAAGGAATCGAATGACGATTCATCACATACCACATCTCGACTCTCATGTATCGTCATTGTCTCAAGATCTACGAGACAATAAGCTTTTAAATGTAATACTATATCCCAACAATATACACTGAAATGTCTTAGGATCAGTCTTCTTTCTCCTATTGGCAGGGACATGCATGTATGTAGTGCAACCAAACACCCTTAGATGAGAAATTGAAGGCTTTTGTCCAATCCATACCTCTTCCGGTGTCTTGTGTTGCAGAGTCTTTGTCGGTGCCCTGTTGATGAGGCATATAGCTGTCCATACTGCTTTTGACCAAAATCTTTCCTCCAACTTGGTTGTGGAGAGCATGCGTCGAGCCATCTCCATGACAGTCTGATTGCGACATTCTGCAACTCCATTTTGTTGGGGTGTATAGGGAGCAGTTAGGTGTTGCTTGATGCCATGATACTTCAGGTATGCCATGAACTCCTTGGAGGTGAATTCCCCCCCTCGATCTGACCAAAGGACAAGAAGAGACTGGCCGACTTCTTTGACAACTTGCTTGTGAAAGTTCTGAAAGTTGGCAAAGGCTTCATCTTTCTTCTTGAGGAAATACACCCAGGTCTTTCGCGAGAAGTCATCCACGAACAACTGGAAGTACTTATGGCCTGAAAATGAAGCAGGCATGGGTCCGCACAGATCGGTATGTACCAACTCAAGGCGATGTATAGCATGGAAGCTACTAGCCTCAAACGGATCCTAGTGTTATTTATCTGCAAGGCATCCAGGACATATAGGCAATGAATTTGAAATTGGAGGAAGACCTCTTACCATTTGTTTGGAGTTGAGCTGATGCAAGGAGCTGATTGAAAGGTGCCCATAGTGATAGTGCCAGAGTCCCGTGGATTCTATTGTTGAGGCTGATAGAGCTACTGTATGGGAGGAGACAGCATCTAATGCAAACAATCTATCCTTCATAAATGCTCTAGCAAGTATCATACCTCCTCTTGAGATTAGACAGGTCTTGACCCCATCCTTCACCTGGAACTCAACTTTCAGTTTGTAGTTTAGAAGCTGACTGAAAAAGAGCAAGTTTGTTGTCAAACCAGGAACATACAGCACCTTGGTGAGGGTACAATGGCTTGCCCCAAGAGGAATGATGACCTTTCCTATACCCTCTACAACATACTCCTTATTGTTAGCAATTCAAACTCTATCTCCAGTAGGTTGCTCAATCAGTGCATCGAACAGCTCGCGATTGCCTGTCATATGCTTGCTAGCACCTGAGTCTATCAACCAAATATCCCTTGTGGGCTGCGAGGTTTGGGAGACAAGGACTAGATTGTGATGAGTGTCACAGTTGGTTCTTTCTGGTTCATCTTCTTCTGATGCATCATCTTGTTGGGCCGCTACATTGCCTTTGTGCCTTCTGCAACGATGATGGCGTTTGGATGGCCGAGTACCACTGTAACTAGAAAAGCCTTCTTTACTTGAATTGCCTTGTGTTAAGGCATTGTACCAACAGTTGATAATGTCATGATTGTTCTCGTTACATATATGACACCATCGGTTTGCCTTTGGAGGCTTCAACTGTTGATGTTCATGTTGTTTTTGTGGCTGCTTTCCATGAGATTTCTAACCTTTTGATTGTCTAGAGATCAGGGCCTTGTCTTCCAGTTCACCTTGAACAGATTGAATGGCTTCTTCCTGCTGCAACAGATTCACCAATTTATCATATGAAACATCTTTCTTGGAGATGTTCAATGTGGTGACAAAGATTTTGAACTGAGATGGCAGTGCTCTCAGCGTAATTGGGGCAAGTAGTTTGTCCTCCACCTTTTCTCCAAGTACAACAAGCTCAGCTCGCAGTTCAGATACCCAATGTAAAAATTCCTCAACTTTCTCGCCAGCCTACATACTGAGTGTATGTGACTTGGACGCTCGGTAGATTCTGGAGAGAGAATCCCATGCCTCCTTTCATGTTTTTGCATCCTGAATGTGAGGTTGAACTTCATCGGTGATGTTGAGTGTTATCAACATCAATGCTTTGGCATCAACCTTATCAAACTTCTACCTATCATCTGGATCTGTCGGTTTGGTTATGTCACCACTAACAATTCCCCATAGCTCCTCAAAAATGAGAATTGTCTACATCTTTGGCCCTTTCAAAAGTTGAGCATCGGAAAGAAGCAATTTCAAGGCAGATATTTAAAAATAATAATAATCCAGACAAAAAAATTATTATTATTTTATTTGACAATACATTCACTTTCAAGAGGAAATTGTGGCAAGGAGATGAGCATGATAGGCCTGTGTTGTGAGACGGGGATGCTTTGGTGTGCGTTCTACCTCATCTTCGCCATCAACTTCATAACCATTGTCTAGTTTTTCTCTAATCTTCCTTGCTTGACATTGTACATCAAATAGAAAATAATCTAGCAATCCTTGCCTAAATAATTCATCGAATTGGAGATTACATGTGTTTTGCAGGGCATCTAGAAGAGAAAAATAGAAGCCCGAGCTTTCTGAAACAACACGTCCACCTTGAGGTGGCTCATTAGCATGATTACTGGCCACACTGTTGGCATTGGGTGCGGTTGACGTCCACTTTTCTTTGATTGTCGGGTTTTGCAGTCTATACTTCACCAAACAGCACCAAAGTTGATCGGGTGTCTCCTACACGCCTCAACTCAGTCTTCAAGCACCTTATGTCTTCCTCTGGCCACGTACAGGTCTTATTCCAGCGAAGAGACAAACTCAGCGGATTCCAAACTTCAAATTTCATGTGCTGATCTTCAAGCTTCACTACTGCAATTTCATCACCAGTGCGTATCTTCTACTTGTCACAATCAGCATTGCTGCCCATCACTGCTCACAGGATACTGCATTTCACATAGGAAATGCCCAACGATTAGAGAAGGCTCTGATACCATTTAATGGTAAGCCAAAAGAAGAAGATATGTATTCGTTATTTAAAAACAGATACAAAGCCGATAAAAATACTGCATGGAACTAACACAGCAGTTGGCAGTTACCAACGTAACCACTCTAATAGCCAATGGTTACGTAGACAATGTAATAGCGATATTATGCTAACAATCTCTAAGCTTGAATTTGATATTCAATTGTTTATGTTGATTGATCAATTGATTTCAATTCGTATATCAAATTGTTTTACTAAAGGCTTTCGTCAAGTCTTTTTCATTTTGCTTTCTATCAAGCATTTGCTTGATTGTTGAAGCCTTCATCATCCTTTTCTTTGCTTTTGAGTTTGCGATTCTTGGTTTTTAGTCCTTTATTTTTGCTCATATCATGCCTTTCGCTTTCCCCTTCTTTTTGGTCTAACCTAGAGCATAATCGGAGTTGTTAGTCAAGAGATATAGTCGTTTTAGTGCCTCAAAAGTGGACCTTTTTAATGCAACAACACGAATTAAAAACATCGTATTATATTTTCAATTTGACATTCACTTTTTGAAAAATATAACTTAAATTCACTATATGTTCTATTTTTAAGTTGTTTTATCATTTAAATTTTCACTTAAAGTAACTATAGTGCACTTTATGTTATAATTTTAAGTTAAGTTATTTTTTGATTTTTCACTTAAAGTGACTATATAAAGTTATAAACTATATAGTTTCAGTTTAAATTTTTATTTTTAAATCAAATGTTGATTTTAATGTTACTTTTTAAATGATATTTATGTGTTGTATTTTTAAATATGATATATAAATATTGTTTATGTCCCATTAAGTAACATGTTTATGAAATTAAGTTGATTAGATGACTTTAAGTTATCAAAAGGGGACCTTTTATATGCCATTACATGTAAAATCCATCAAAAGTGGACATTTTACATGTCATTGCATATAAAGTTCAACTTGAAAACATAAGTGGATCTTTTTTTTGTCATTACATCAAAAAGCTATCAAAAGTGGACCTTTTTGATGTCATTACATCAAAAGGTAAGTTTTTGTGTCATTGCATCCAAAATGTGAGATATAACTTAAAATATGCATGTCACCCCAAAAGGTGCAATTTTGATCACTTGCATATTTTAAAACATGTCATTCACTCCAAAAGGTCTGATTTGCCTTGTTGCAAATTTTTAAAATGTGTTTGTCACCCCAAAAAGTGTGATTTTAACTAAGGCATGTTCTAAAATGTGTTGTGCCCTCCAAATAGTCTGATTTTGAAAGAACGCATGCATTTGCTCTCCAAGAACCCGATTTCGCTCATTGTGAGAGATTTACTAGGTGGATTTGCATGAGATCTTCTCCAATGAGGACATTTTTGCTTGGCAATGGGTTTTCTTACATCAAGAATGGATTTATCATGCTGAAAATCGTTTTTGGAAGCTCTATCATAGGGCATGTTTTTGGAGATAACTCCAAATAAATCCATCTTTTATCAATGTTTTTGCACAAGGATGAATCAATTTGGTGTTTTATGGTGATTGCATTGCATTATGATACACATTGCATTGCTTGGTTAAAATACATGGTAAAAGGTCTTTTGGGTTAATCTTGAGAATATTATGCCATTCTGGCATAATTTGGCTCCAATTTTCAGTTATGATGGATATTTGTTTTTCCAGTTGGGCTGAATTTTGGGATTGAAGTTGGAGTCATGATTGAAAAATCAGATCTTTTGTGAAATGAAAGAAGAAATGAAAATATCTCTAGGTTAGGATTGAATTCTTTCATCCTATATATGTATCTTTCTCTCTTTCATTTGGGGTTCCAGTTTTTTGAGAAAAACTACTCACTGTTGTGATACTATTTTTTGGTTCCAATTTTTCACTATGAAACCGGTTGGTTCCAATTCCTTATATGTTTTCATGACTGTGACACCACATTTTTTAGCATAATTTTCTTGTATGAACATCAGTAGTGAAGATAATATCGCTATTTTTTATCTGTTAGGTGTTTTTATGTGTTTAATTTCATGCATTTGAATGTATAGTTTCAAAGAAATGAATACAAATGAGCAAGAACTTCTTAGTTCATTCCGATTCTCATCTCCTATCTCTGTAATCTGCAATCTTATGTGGTTAAAGACAAACAACTGAGACCCATTTGCATCCCTTTAAGGTTGTATGTCTGATATATTTTGCTGTTGGAACAAAGGGTCAAGTAAATGCTTGATGTGTTTGACAGGATTTATGGTTATTTTGAGAAGGATACTTCATAAGAATGAGGTTTTTATGAACACCGATGTCTGATTCACAAAGTAATAGGATAGATCTGAGATGTCAGGGTGTATGAAATATGTCCTTGATATCATAGATGTATGTATTTAATTCATAGAATTGCCCAATAGATAAGACATTGATCAGTTATAGGATCACTTGTTCATACTGCTGCATATTTGGGGTTGTGTTGATATTCAACATCATTAATCAATTGTATTTCCCTTTTATGTTGAAGAGCTTAAAAGTGTTGCCCTCACTCAACTTATGAATTGCATTGTCTTGCATTTAGCTATTGCAGATCTATGTTATTGCATGAGTCAATAGGAGAAATAAGGGCTAAATCTGTTGTTAATAGATTCAAAAATATGTTTAGCACTAGTACCATATGAATTGAATCTAAGGTCAACCTACCTAGGTTTTGCAAAGCCTGAAGTAGAAGAAGCGTCTAGCCTTATAGTTGGCCCGATGCCTGAAAGGATATGTTCAGGATGGGAGGTAGCTGCCCCTAGATGTATCTTGTTCTCATCGGGGTAATTTGGGACCGTGTTGTTTCAAAACACCAACAGGTGGAAAAGGCTCTAAGTCTCCTCAGATCTCTAAACTGGTTCAAGAGTAAGAGGAAGAATCAGAAGAGGAATTGGAGACAAAATCGGATAAAGAAGATACAGACAAAGAGGAGGAAGTCATGATCATATCTCCCCCAAAGCCTGTACAAACTCGTGCACCGTCTATACATGAAGTACCTTTTCTGGATGGGGTAGATGACAATGTGGATTCATTCTCCATGGTTTCCACTCCTATTCCAGTCTCGGAAGTTAATACAATGGCCCTTCCTATTTCTTCTACTGCTCCTCTCATTCCTGCAAATGAGCAATATGAGCATTTGGCAAATGTGCTTGAGGATTTTCTAGCTCTCACAAGTGGTCAAATTTCCCAATTTGATCCATCTTTGACGAGTTTTGAGCTTTTCATGATAAAATCTTCTTAGCATGTTCCTATGCCTTCAACTGTGTAGACTAAATCTTGTTCTGTTACAACGAAAATACAATCCGGATCAATGCCAATGGTCTCCACTGTATATGCTTCTACAAATGAAGGTTTCAGCTTGCCTGCATGGTTGAGCAGAATCACAACAAAGAGAAAAAAAGTGGTCATACTGCCAGATAATCTCCCTGTTAAGAAGACCAAAACCAAATCTTTGAAAGATAAGATTGTTTCAAGGATTTTAGTTGATTTGGATAACACCAAGTTTGTTGAAGTTGTTGAGCCCTTGGTGGACAAACCTATGAAGGAACTTACTCGTTCTGATTATAAGTTCACTAAGGTTGAAATCAGGAAGCAACCGTGTCTGAATTGTTTACAGAATGCTCAAGATGCATTGGCTAATGTGTCAAAGAGTAATCATGAGCTATGGGAGAAGAAAAAACCAACAGAAACAGGAGGTTTCTCACTTGAATGAGGTCGTTCAGCAAGAATCTTCTCAAAGTGTTGTTGCTATGTCTCAAACATCCAAGGAGAGGAAGTTGATTGGAGCCGCCAAGTCTTGGATAGGAGAAATCATCTAGAGGAGTTTGAGCCATCACGAAGACATTTGCAATTCTTAGGCGCGTCAAAGAAATGAATGGAATGGAGTGAAATTGATTTCTTCTTTGACTCGAGAAGCAGATAATTTGAAGGAAATCCTCAATGATTGGGATGAAATGGCAAGTTTTGATCTCGATGCCTTGGTCTCATGTGACGTTCTTCCGTCATGTGAAATGTTCTTTAGATTTCAAGGACTTATTGGTTGCAAAGAGGAAACATTGAGGAAGTTGATCATTAAGTTGCAGGCAACACTTGGAGATTGTCAAGCAATTGAAATAGGTGTTGCTTATGATTTGGAACAGATAGGATGCCATATTATTGATGAATCCGGTAGTCTCATTGTAGTTGAAAGAGTAAATTCGGAATATACAATCAAGATCAATGCTGATGTCAATTCTGAAGACTATGGTTCACACATAATGAACAAGTTTGTTTGTATAAATCCTTGACAGAACACTTGTAAGATTCTATGGCAACAAATTCCAAATTTGTGCAATCAGCATATGCAGATGCAATGAGGATCGAAGCCATATCAAAGACGATGGCAATTGTTGATCTTCCCACAGTGTGTGATATCATCGTCAAATTCAAGGCACTGAGAAACAATCTTTAAGATTTTTGTTTTTCTTTTTATTTCATGTTTGTAGGTTTAAGAGGATGCATTACATGAAAAAGTGTAATTACATGTAATGTGAGTTACATGTATGTAAAAGGATGTAATGCGAGTTGCATGTGCAGTTGCATGTAACCCTGTATTTTCTCTTGTAGTTAGACTAAGTCAAAGTTGGTTGAGTTGCTCTCACTTTTTCCTCCACCTTTTTCTCAACTCCTGTGCCTATATAAAGTTGTGCCCCCTCATTGCAAAATCATCTTTATCTTTATGCAAGAGAGCTCTAGAGAAATTGTGCCAGCAAAACTTTCTTTGTGTAACACTATTTTGAGAGAAAGTAAATACAAAGGAGCATTTGAGACTTAACTTTGATTAAGTGCAATTGTTACTTGTGTGAGTTATAAGCTATGTCTATAATTCATCTAAGTTATCTTTGATTCATTTATCTTGTGTTTTGGGTAATTTTATCTTGTGAATTGAATATAAAAAGAGTTAAGAAGTAATTGGAACACGAGCTTTGACAAAGAGCAATTGTGGAAATATGTAGCTAGAAGCTTTGTCTATAGCTTATACTTCTTTCTTAATTCGCAAAATAGTTAAGTTATTCTTACTTGTAGGAGTCTTTGTGCCCTAATTGTAAAACTTCCATATAGTACGATCGGACTTAGAGCCAAACTAGTATATTTTCAGCTAGCCTTTGAGTTAGTGACAGTTTATCGGTATCATTGTTTCCAGCTGTTAATAGAAGTGTAGCTAGAGATTCACCCTGCTCATTACTCGCTCCGCGAGTAAGTGAATTCTTTCTTGAAAGATAAAAAGAAAGGAAATTGGTAACACCTTTTTTACAAAATCTCTCAACTTCTTTCTTGCCTTGAGTTGATCCAAGGAATGGTGAGAAGGAGGAGCCTTCCCTTTAAGGTAGGAGAGACTTTGTCTCACACATTGTGGTTGGTCATCCTATTTTGCGACTAGATTTTACCCAAAACTGTCAGTTGCAAAATATCCACCCAACATGGTCAAAATGAACAAATGAATAAAGTTTAGAGTTGAATCACAACATAAACATAGCCCTCAAATATTTTGTATAATGTTTGGAATCCGATGTATTTTGGATGGGATTTATTTTCATTTTCTTTAGTTAAGCTAAAGCTTAATGCATGTCATAGGGGGGACTTGGGAGATATTTTGAATATTTTGAAACCTTGCATTTGCTTTAATTCCATATTGTAAAACATAATATTAAATGGTGATTTTGAATCATCTACTATTGTTGTTATTTCAAAATCCAAGTAAACGAGGGAAGTTTGAACATGTTCTTATGACTATTAATAGAATTTGAAATGTGCTATAATACCTAGTCTTGGGAGTGCTAGAGATATTATGGGAAGATTTAGTGTTATAAGTCAGTTAGAGTCGTGATGAGTAATTCTAGGAGGTAGTTCAAGGTCGAATTTGACTTTGCCAAGTCAGTTTGGAGGTCTTTATGGCTAGTTGGAGCATTTTTTGGGCAATTTAGCATGAGTCATTGGTTTCATAATGACTTAGTGAAGTTTATGAGGCAGTTAATCATCATTTTTGGTGCTTTTGGAGGTTTTTTTCATGGATTCAACCCCAAAGGATTTGTACTTAGCCTCTTAGACTATTATTGGTTTGGGACTTACTTATTCTTGTGTCCTTGATATTTTTTGCATCTTTTGTAACTCATTTTTTTGGATACTCAATATCATGACAAGATCATTTTAGCAAGATTATTACAAGCCTTCTTTTTCTTTTTTGCAATTTTGTGTAAACGTATGATAGATAAGGGCAATCAATGAGTTTTAGGATTCCTTTTGCTTCGTCTCACCTCTTATCAAATTGCAAAAGTGTAAGTTTGTTTGCAGGTTGTAGTGTGTGTCTATCAAACTTTTTGGGCTCGTTAAGTAAATATCATCTTTTCCTTAGCATTCTGTAATTTTAGGAACTCACTGTGAAACATTTATGCAAGCCTTTACAGAATTGGAGTGTTGTGTTGGTGTGGCAAAAAAAGCCTAATACCAATATTCAGAGGGTTTATCTTAGTCTAAGGCTTAGCTACTTCCTATACTTAACTAAGAAAACTTTAGATTTGGTTCCAACTTCGACAGAATCACCAAGATTCTCTACTCTTCAAGCTCTGCAAAGCTTAGGCGGGTGCACCTAAGGGATATATTGGTTATATGATTGATTATCTGGCAATCTTCTCACAATTCATTCAACTGATACTTCTCTTTTCTAGATCTATCCCTTTAAAGCAAACAGTTTTTGCAATTAATCCTTGACAATAGTAGCTAACAGTGACACTCAAGAGATTACTGCAAATAACTGTTGACCAGCAGTTTAACTATTCATACAGTAAATCAAAATTGATTTGATTTTATGTTTATGTCCAATGCAAGCCTATGACTTCTTCAACATGTAATTGAGTGTATGACCAGTGCCCTATTTATTGGGATTTAAAGTTTATCCAGCAAAACATTTTGAACTAATTAATTGCATTAGAATTAATCTTATCAGTAATTGTCCCTCAACCTATTCTTATGCATATCCCTGCTACACAACCAAAAACCCTACCAATTTATTAGAGCATTTACTTAATTCCTTGAATTAAAAGCAACAGTAAATTGATATACAACCTATCCTAGTTGCATTAAATTGCATAAAAAAAATTTACACAATCCCAAGATAACCAGTACACAATAATGGAGACAAAATTCAAAGACAAAATATGGCAGAACTTCTTCCTTTGCATCAATTTTCATTGAAAATTGCAAGAATGTTGGTAAAACTACAGAAACCATTAAAATAAAACAGCAGATCCTTCAATATTCATTTATATTCTCAGACTTACAAAAGAATACATCATAAAACTTAGAAAAGACTTAATGGCCCGACCACAATAGCATAATTCTCAAAATTACATGAAAATTGGACCTCTACTCCACATCTTGGGAATCCTTTTATAGGAAGGATTGCAACAAGCTTCAGATGGGAGGACACTTGTCAAAATCTTGATAAAAAACAAATACAAAGATATTCCTATTTTGTTACAAACAAAACATTCTTTGTACTTTGGCTTTAAAATTAAGATGCAATTGCAAAACTGGCAAGTGGCGCTTCTCAGCAAATATCAATTTGTCTCTAGCTCCTGTCACCATCCATGCCTTTTCTTTTCCCTTTGCTTTTCTGAAGCGCATCTCAACTGCATCTAGTCACTATCACTAGTTGGCAATGCCTTGATATCTGCAATTAACTCCCAAATGGTAATATCTGTCTCAATGTCAGGCCAAGTGACATCTCTGATCGCATCCAGCTGTTCTAGGCATTTAGTCCACTTGGCATCAGTTATAGCTTTGACCTCAGTAGCCATCTTGGACATCTCTGCCTCCAGCCTATAGAGCACGTCTATCATATCGTAAACAGCATTGACACCTACTTCATTGTTACAAAATGATAAGAATCTGGGATCATCAAGAATATTGTCAAAAGAAGTTGACCGTTCAACCCAGTCCTTTATTTTGCCCTCATTGTCCAAAATTGTGGGCACAAAATTTGGTGTCCCAACAGCAATTGTTTTCATCTTATTTTGTACTATCTGCATTTTCCCTCCAAAGAAACCATTCAAATCTCTCACTTTGTGAATTGCTTTTCTTGTATTTACAATGGTTGCCTTTGGTAAGTCTTTCTTTTGGGGAAATGTAGTAATTATACTATCAAAGAATTGAATGTATGGGCCCCATGTGTTGAACAATGGAGATAATAGAGCAATGGCTTCTACACACTTGTATTCAACTCCTTCCAATGCCATATAGCTACTATGCACATTTTGTGAGGTTGGTTTTAATGCATTGATCTTATGGATCAAGAAATTTGCCATAGCTCTGATCTTAGCTTCCTTGTTGGCTTCTAGCTTTTCTACATCAATTTCCATAAGTTGGCCTAATGTTTCTCCTGTTTCAAAAGTATGGCCCTCTGTTTGCACATCTTTGTCATGAACTTTTGTGACAATTCTAATAAACTTTTTCAATGATGCCACCTCCATCTCCAACTTAATCACATTTTGTTGTAGGACAAAGGTTTTCTTCATCTCTTCTTCATAGCTCCTTCTTGTCCCAATAAATTTTTCATATGTTTTTTAAAGCTGGGCCTGAAGGGTATCCATCTTGTGCTTACCCATTAATGCTACCAAAGTATGCATTCCCAAGATCTGGTCACTGGAAGTAGATTGCACATGCCAAAATATGACATTTCCCCTAGGGGATTCTTTGATCTCCATGAGAGTGGGCTTACCATGTTTCGGAGCTAAACTCCAAATGGCCATTGTTTGGGCATCCACATTCAACCTTGATCCTATCGTCTCCACATATTGATTCTCATCTTCAAAAGAAACATAATTTTCGTCTTCTTATTTGATCTAATAGAAAAGAAGAGCTCAAATCCCATCTGAGGAAGATAATCATTCCACTTCTTGTCACTAGATCTCTAGCATCTTCAGCAGTAAGGGTTTCACTGGCAGAGTCATACTCTTGCAACTTTTGTACCAGCCCAACAATTACTTCATCTGAATCTCCAGGCTTCATCTGCAATTTCAATTCATTTCTCTTTATTTTAAAAAGGAAGCTTTTGAATTCATTTGACTTAAGAAAATTGTCATCATTCATAAACTCCTTAGCCTCAATGATTCTATCATCAATCATTTGTGCCTCTAATTGCAGCCTTTTTGTCCTCTGCTCATCTTCAGATTCCTGGGATATTAGGAATCTTCTTCTAACATCATCAAAATATTGGCTCCCCCTTGGCAAGATATGAAAAGCCTTTTGTTAAGCCTTATCTGGTATTTCTACCATTTTTTGCTTCTTATGTCTCTGTTCTGGCCATGCAGAACTCTCAGGTATATCTTGTGTGGGCTGATCCTCTTCAAATTGATCTTCTTCATCAAATACTTCCACTATGTATTCATCATCAAAGTAGTCTGGGTCAATCTTCTTTCTAAATGCTTCCGGTACTTGAGATACCAACTCATCAAAATTCTTAACACACTTATCTAATCTAGCCCAATATTCCTCATCAGGATAAAACCTTTTGAAAGATGGGTTTGCCTTCCTCATTTCCTGTTCATATTGTTGGGTGGATATTTTGCAACCGACAATTTTGAGTAAAAATTCAGTCGCAAAATAGGATGACCAGCCACAACGTGTGAGACAGAGTCTCTCCTACCTTAAAGGGAAGGCTCCCCCTTCTCACTGTTCCTTGGATCAACTCAAGGTAAGCAAGAAATTGAGAGATTTATAAACTGGGTGTTACTATTATCCTTTCTTCTTAACTTTCAAGAAAGAATCCACTTATTCGTAAGGCGAATAATGGGCAAGGTGAATCTCTAATTACACTTCTATCTTTCAAGAAAGAATCCACTTATTCGTAAGGCGAATAATGGGCAAGGTGAATCTCTAATTACACTTCTATCACGAGCTGGAAACAGTGATACCGATAAATTTTAACTAACTCAAAGGCTAGCCAAAATGTGCTAGTTTGGCTCTAAGTCCTATTGTACTTCTTTGTGGTAAAATCTTTACAATTAGGGCACAAAGACTCCTAAAAGTAACAACAATTCTAACTATTTTGCAAATTAAGATGAAAATACAAGCCACAGACAAAGCTTCTAGCTATGGATTTTCACAATTGTTCCTAGTCAAAGCTCAGGATTCAATTGTTTCTTAACTCTTTTCTATCAATCACAAGATACAATATCAATAACAAAAGATAGTACGAATCAAAAGTAACTTGAATGAATTATAGACACAGCTTACAATTCACACAAATAACAATTTCACTTAATCAAAGTTAAGTCTCAAATGCTCTTTTGTATTCACTTTCTCTCAAAATAGTGCTACACAAACAAAGTTCTACTGGCACAATTTCTCCAGAGCTCTCTTGTATAAAAATAATGATGATTTTACAATGAGTGGGGCACTCCTTTATATAGGCAAAGAAGTTGAGAAAAAGGGGGAGGAAAAAGTGGGAGCAACTCGACCAACTTTGACCAAGTCTAACTACAGAAAATAAAAGGTTACATGCAACTCACATTACATCTTTTACATACACATTAATGCAAGTAATTACAATTTTCATGTAATGCATCTTCTCCAACTACAAACATGAAAGAAGAAAAAAGGAGACGGAAGAGAAAAGACCAATTCTGAAAGGCCTTGTACTTGACGATGCAATCCCAGTTGATAACAGGATTGGGAGTTCTTGTACCTTGTACTGCTGTATTCACGTTGATAACCATAGTGTTGCGTTTTTTGACAACCTCTAGCTCTCTTTAATGAATTGTCCATTATCATGTGGAAACTTGATGTGATCCATCTTTTCTCACTCAAGTTGTCGTGAATTCTCCTTTGTAAATCAGCACAAACTGGAGTCTGACACTTTGAAAACCTTCTTGATGATGTTCGGATGTACACTCGAAACAACTTTCCATCAGCACCTTTAACTCCCCTTTTTTTTTTTTTTGTGGAGTGCTTGGCGCATGAGAATGCGTGTAAATGGAGATTGCCGATTTTCGAAAAGTGACCTGGGCTTTCAAGATGTCACTGCACGGAAAATGGATTACATATAAATGCAACATGTAACGGAAGGTGGAGGGTGAAATGAGATGCAAGTGTAAGTGAAAGATACACTTTACATGCATACACGGATGAAGGCTAAGATGGTAAGCATGGAAAGATACGGAAACATGTATTTGCTCATGGAGGTGTGAATGCATATGGAGAGGAGAAAATGACATCTTTTTTACTTTACAAAAAGTGACTTTTAGTCAAAATTGGACCTTTTAAATGCAATTACACGTAAGACATTTCGTGTAATCGTGTCGTGCAAATGGAAGCGAAAAATGAGATGGATGAAAATGAAAATGGAAAATGAGATTACATGCATGTGTGGATGGCGAATGGGATGAAAAACATGTAATCACATTTCATTGAGTGAGAGATGAAGTGTTGTGACATGGAAATGGAAAGTGGAGTGAAGTGAAACGTGCTCAAGTTCTTGGGAAAGAACTTGCAATTTCTTCCAAATGGAGAAAAAATCGAAATGCAAACAAGTAAAACATAAAAACAAACACAAAATAAACACATGCTTTTGGCAAAATACTCAAACATGTCAAGATGTAATGCACTCTCAAAGATGAAATTCGAATTTGGAACTTGGGGAAGAACCAAAGACATCAAAATGAAGAAGAAATTCATATTTAAAGAAAAAATGCACATTCTAAGACAACGATTTTCACAAATGGCATCCATCCAACGATTTCAAGCATCAAATCAACAAGGATAAGCATGAATTAAAACACAAGAAAGAAGAAGTCCACTTACTTGATGAATATGTGCCAAAAATGAAGGAAAAGATGCTCTTTCTTTGAAATTTTCTTCAAAAATGATGAGAATTTGTCAAATCTCCAAAATCCGAATGATAGAGGGCAGCAAACAAGGAGATTATTATGCAAGATCACAAAACGTGCCCTAAATTAGCTCCTCATTGCCACGTTTTAAAGATTGAAAGTTCTTGAGCCGTTTTTGTCAAAACAAGCAAAAAACGTGATCTTCAAAGTAAAGTATTTTGATGATTTAACACCAAAATAATGATCCTCAACCAATGTAATCACCTAAAAAGGTAAAAACGACTTGATCTCATGCAAAAACGTGATCAAACTTGGCAGATTTATGAATTTTTATGCAAAAAACGTGCCCTAGCTTGAAGTTTCAAACACGTTTTTGGGTGCAATAACTTGATTTTTGATTAGGACAAAATGATCACCTTTCCAAAATATGATGAATGCAATTGATTTCATTCAAATCCATGAAAAGAATCAAAAGTTATGATCAAAATAGGAGGTTTTTGGAGCAAGAACATGTTTTCTTCACATAATAGGACATTTTTGTGTTCATTGCATATTTTAAAACATGTAATAAGGTAAAATAGGACCTTTTTGATGCAATTGCATGTTTTACAAAATGTCTTTAGTTATAATCTCACTTTATGAAGCCCATTACATATTTTAAAATATGCAAGTCTCCAAAATCTCACTTTTTGGAGTCACTTACATATTTTATAAACATATCTCACCTTTTTCATGCACAAGCATGAAAACTCAACTTTTCATGCCATTACATCAAAAAGGTCCACTTTTAGAAGCTTTTAATGTAAAGACTTGAAAAAAGTTTTCAAAATGAATTTTTATATGCATTAGCATGAAAAGTTTCCACTTTTCATAGTTTTTTACATGCATATGCATATAAAATATCCACTTTTAGAGTTTTAAGTTATGCATTTCACTTATTTTTATAAAAATGTCAACAATATGGGTCAAAAATAATATTTATGTATTATATTAATCAATATAAGTCATAAACATTAAGTTAAAGTGACATTTATATAAGTATTTGATTTAAAAATCAAAAATTTAAAAAGCAACTATATAGTTCTATAGTCACTTTAAGTGAAAAATTAAAAAGTAACTCAACTTAAAATTATAACATAAAGTGCACTATAGTCACTTTAAGTTATAAATTTAAATGAAAAGTAACTTTAGAACATAACAAAAAGTGGGTAAAATGTTATATTTTCAAAAAGTGAATGTCAAAATGAAAATATAACATCATATTTTTAATTCGTGCTGTTGCACCTAAAATGTCCACTTTTGAGGCACTAAAATGACCATATCTCTTGACTGACAACTCCAATTGACCTCTAGGTTAGACCGAATCGAAGGGAAAAACGAAAAGCATAAGATGAGCGAATTCAAAGGACCAAAAACAAGCAAACACAAACTCAAAAACAAAGAATGGACTCTGAAGGCTTCAAAAATCAAGCAAAGGCTCGACAAAAAGAAAAACAAAAACGACTTGACGAAGGCCTTCAGTAAAACAATTTGATATTCAAATTGAAATGGATCAATCGATCAACATTAAGCAATTGAATATCAAATTCAAGCTTACAGAGACACGAAACTAGCTTGGAAAAGTTTCGTGCTGTTACCAACATTTTGTGGTGAAAAAATGCAGGACAACACATATCTAACAATGTCTTTGCATTTAACCATTCTCTCTTTGCAGAGATCCTCACTCAACACATCAGCAATAGCATCCTCTTCCCACATAGGCTTTGTAGGGGGTAGATTATATCCTCTCATATTCTTCAAGGCATGCCTTACTACATTACAGGGGTCATAAGTTCTAGCTGGCCCAATTGGCATTTTATAACTTTGTAAAATCGAATTGGTTTGCTCAATAGCATTCTTACCAATCTTAAAATCCCCTACCCTAGTACATCTACATAGAAATGTTCCCTTCTTGACACCCTTTCCTAAATATTCTCTATTCAAAGAGATCAACTACAACAATATTTCTATCAACCCTAACCTCTCAGGAACATATTTTGGCAAAATGTGGGGTGGCTGAGGACATCCAGAAATCCTTATAACAGTATACTCTTCAAATGAGAAAACACTACCCCAATCATGAGTCAATTGTTTTCCAACATCAAAGCACCATTTAGGTCTAACAACCTTTCTAACATTTCTAGAAACTCTTTCAATTACACATTCTATCATTTTCAAAACTGGATGAACAAAATCATTATAGAAAGATATAACATTTGAATATGGATAATACATTTGCCATACCCATGTCCATCTTTGCACTGGCAACCTCTCTTCCCATTCTTGTGTTGACTCGAAGAAGCTTTGATCGAATATGTCAACATTCTTTGACAAGATAAGGTGCAGGAGCAGAGAGTAGTGAGGGAACTTGAAATCTTTCAGTTCTCCTTGTTGGGCAGCAGTAATTTCTTTGTGAATACTCTCAATGATGTTCTCCACAAAATCATATCTAACAAGTGATTTGGGTCTTGAATATTCAAAGCCATGACATAGTATGCCCCTGAAGCATTCATAGTTCCATCTGTACCTAGGGCTTTGTCAATCGCAAACACAGTATTCTGAAAGTACCTCTGAAAGAAATCCAAGGGCATGACTTCATCGATATCTCTCCTCTTTGGAATCTCTCATACCTCCTTCTTCACCTTGGGAATGTGTCGGGTCGTGTTTTTACCCATATAAAAACTCTTATGCTTCTTGAAATTCTCGTTCAAATCTTTAATATCAATGGGCACTGACATAGGTCCACCCAAATCAAATGCTTCTATGAACGTATCCTTATCCAATGCTAGAAAAACACTTCTATCCTTCCTATGAAATGACTTATTTACAGGATTATAACATTTGATTAATGCTTTAATCAAATCTATGTCCACAAATACCTCTGGCATTATCAATTTTCCCAAATTTTGTACCCAAGGGTTGCAAATTGGGACTTCTTTGACTCTATTTATATAGAAAGACCAGAACAATTCATGTCCGTTTTTGTCAGGGACAATTGCGTCTCTGCAGATTACATAAGTTCAAGCGACCTGACTTCACCTCAATATTCTCTCATGAAGGAGAGTGAATCACCGATAGTGGAGATGGTGGACCAAAATGAGAGAAAGACTATAGGCGGGAAGAGTGATCAATAATCCCTATAGTAACACTATTGTCTGTCTCACTATCTCCGATATGCACTAAATCCTGTGCAAACTCAACTGTCTTCCCTATCCCACTGTGTGTAATTTGATAAATAGACAGAAGTTTAGAAGACAAAGATGGAACACAAAGTACATCATGAAATGTACCATCATTAATGCTAATAGAACCTTTCCCACACATAGTCATAACAATGTTGTTCCCCATCAAAATGTGTGGAGTAGGAGAAGACTCAAAAGAAGAGAACAAATCCTAAGAAGATGCCATATGGTGTGAAGCACTTGAATCCACTAACCATCTAGAAGAATGTGGAGTAGTAGTTGCACATAGTGCATGACCCTTTCCTATATCTTCACCATCTGACTAAAATGATGATGATGAAGACGATCTGTGAGAAGTAGAAGGAATATCAATGTTGCTCTTCTAAAGGAGAGCTATCAAATCTGGAACCTGTTTTGCATAGCCATCTAACCTCTTCTCATAGCAATGTGAGTCATCATGAGTAGGCTTATTGCAATAAGCACACTTCGGTCATTCTAGGTTTGGTTTACCCCCCTTAGTAAGAGGTGGCTCTAATGAACTGTGAGGGCTAGAGTCAAGCTGAGACTCTATAAAATGTGATTTTTGTGTCTTCTCCTTCATCCCAGAAGATGTCCAAGCTACCAATGCATAAGTCTGTGAGCTTGTGAGAGAATTCAACTGAAAGAGCTTAGCTTGCCCTCAAGTCAAATGATCACGAAATACCTCAAAGGATGGCACGGTAAATCTATTACCCAAAGCATCTTTGGTGAGATAGAAGTTAGAAGCAAAAAATTTTAAGTTTCCACGAAGCTTAGAAAGAATTAGGTAAATGCACTTTATCAGTCTTGGTTTTTCCACAACCTTGCAATAAAGATCTCTGTTGTTTGAACTTCATCAAGAAGTCCTCAATGGAAGGAAAAGAATCCGGTACAAGAGAGGTAAGCTCTGCCTCGATCTGAAGTGCCCTGAACTCATTCACTGTACCAAACAAGCCATTAAGCTTGGTCCACATATCTAGAGGAGTATTGCCCCATCAAGATGAAACTATAGACTGTCGGATACCTGTAAAGCAATCAACCCCATTGTCTCATCCATCTTGTTCCTATGTTGTATGACCTCAAAAGGCCTCTGTAAAACTGGTTGCACTTCATCTAAACAAGACCACAACCCTTTTGACCGAAGAAGTCGTGTCATCAAGGTCTTCCATGTGTGATAGTTATGAGAGGTCAGAAGTTCTAGACAAGAAGAGGCCTTGGCCATTGTTTTAAGTGTTGAATTATTTTTTGAAATTCTTTTGGTTTACTGATGTAAATAACAAAAACAATAATACAAAACACCCCCCACAATGCTAAAACGAGCATGTTACGTCCTCTGGAAGATAGAAAGGATCATCTGACGTAAAGCAAAAAACATGTACCAAACGCATTGGGATTCGTGCCAAAATGCATCGATTTTCATGCTGAAAAACTTCATTTTTGTGCAAAAGTACCTCGATTTGCATGCTAAAATCTCAACTTGTGTGCAAAAATTCTCAACTTGCATGACAAATATCTTAACCTTCTAGCCAAGAAATCTCGATATGAGTGCCAAAAATCTTGATCCACATGCCAAAATTTCTTGATTTTCGTATCAAAAACCTTGATTTGCTTGCTGAAAATCAAAAAATCACTGCCTCGAGAAATGTGCCAAATTTGGAAGCAGTATTATTTTGCCTCAAATACCAACTATGTCCAAATTAGACAAATTTTATATGAAAATGGGGGTTTTGACGCCTTCTAAATCTAATACGCAATAAAAATCCACAAAACCCGAAGAACATCTGCATGCAAGAACCTATCACAGAGAAGAAAAAGCAAAGAAGAGGCAAGGATTTTGCTTTGAAAATATGAGAACTATATTATCAGACTGAAAAGATGAGGGATAGTTACAAAAGATCAATCCTTATAGAAGGAGATCGAAAACCTTAAAGGGAAACCCTAAGAGGTAAATGACATTTAATAATTACTAATTAATTATTAAATGCAAATGCAAGGTGCATAAAGTGAAATCTTAAGAAGGGAGTAAAGGTAATTTAATAAATTAAATTAAATTAACCTTTTACTCTAACAAAAGGTACCTAAAGAAGTTATAAATTGACAAGTAGGAGATATTTTCCACAGTAAGTCAAATTGTGATATTGCTATTAGGATTTAACTGTGTAGTTTTTGAGTCAAACTCATTGACCCATGTATCATGAGTAGATTAACACATGAATCCATCTCTCATGAGAATAAACGGACCACTTAGCACTAACTAGATCTAGATGATGCTCACAGAGGTGAAGCACCAGGACTTCCCGAGAGGTCACCCATCCTAGTACTACTCCAGCTTGAGCAAGCTTAACCATGAAGTTTCCTCCATGGTTAAACTTACTCTGCTTGCAACCCTATTTGTAAAACCTTCATCAAGTGTTGTGCTTTATGAACCATTCATTAGAAATCCCCTTAAGCTCATCAATTGATGAGTAGGAGTTATTTTCCATAGCAAGTCAAATTGTGATATTGTTATCAATATTTAATTGTGTAGTTTTTGAGTCATACTCATTGACCCATGTATCATGAGTAGTGATTCACACATGAATCCATCTCTCATGAGAATAAATGGAACACTTAGCACTCATTGGATCTAGATGATGCTTACAGAGGTGAAGCATTGAGATGCCCAGGAGGTCATCCATCGTAGTACAACTCCAGCTGGAGCACACTTAACTACGGAGTTTCCTCTAGTTAAACCAACTTAGCTCACAACTCCATTTGCAAAACCTTCACCAAGTGTTGTTCCTTATGAACCAGTCATTAGAAAGCCCATTAAGCTCATCGAGTGATAAGTAGGAGATATTTTCCACAAGTTATAAGTCAATAAACAATGGTAGTGATTAAAGTATCATTAAAAGATGCAATTAAATGAATAAAAAATGGCAATCGTTGGGTATGAAGTCTCATTAAGAGTTTTGTTTGGGAGGCATTATTGAGAAGTGGTATGACCAATTTTAAAAAGGTTGAAACTTCAAAAGGTTGTCTTTCATCAATGGGCCATTGGTCTACTGGTGAAGTTGAATTGCTCACAAAGAACCCACTAGGGATCAAGTCTTGCTGAGTGCAAGGCTTCGACATTATAAGGGATGAGGTCGGGATCGTGCCTCGGTTTATTTTGATGGCGTGGATGCCCCTTAGTCCTTGGGTCTAATCTGAAGAGGTTTCAGGCACGAGTGGGCCCGTATGAGTTCTTAATCATTTCAGTGGTGGCCTTCACTGGTTGGTAGCTCGTAGGCCTCGTGCCTTCGCAGGGTTGCCTCGCAAGTTTGAACCCTCCATCAGAAAAAAAAAAAAAAAAAAAAAAAAAAAGGTTGTCTTTCTTCAAAGAGACATGAAGATATAAAAAGGTAGAAGACCACTATGGAGGAAGGCATCAAGATAGTCAATCCAATCAACATCAGTGGTTATTTAAGAGCAGATTTTTTTATAAGATATCAATGATCAGGCACATAGATTCATCATATCAGAAATTACCATACATTGCAGGCAATATCATTCTTGTTTATATGTGGTATGTTTGATATATATGCTTAGGTATGCAATGTGGATAAATATTCTCATATATATATATATATATATATATATATATATATAGAATAAGGATGGAATGGTATGGGGTAGGGATATGACTATGAGAACACCAATGAATATATATCTTAGATCTCTATGGAACTATGGTTGCACTATAGATTCGACGTATATGCTTATTCTCGCCCTATCTATCTAAACCCCCTTGGGCGTTTGTTTATCGTAGGTCTCTATATAGATCCAGATATGGGGGCCGAGGGTGAGAAATGGGCGAGGGTTGAGTGAACAGACTATATATATATATATATATATATATATACACTCTTTAATGTCAATATGTTAATGAACTCTATGCTTCTGAATTTATATAAGTTGTCTATTCTTGATTCCCACAAACAATCATTACGAGAATAGAGGGAAATACGTTAAGTAGTGGTTGTAGACATGGGTTCCCCCTAATTATGTAGGCCACTTCAAGGGATGGAATCATCAAGGTGGATGATCATGCTACTTGTGGGCCAAGGGGCAAGTTGTCTTTGCTAGATGTCGCACACTCATTGGATTAATTGGTCTGAACAATCTTAGTAAATGCCTAGGTTCTCTCAAATTAAGCAGGTCACTCCAAGGGATTGAATCATCAAGGTAAATCTTCTTGCTGCTTGTGAGCCAAAGGATGAGTTACCTTGGCTAGATGTTGCATGCTCTTGGACATATTTGGGTTGAACCATTGGGTAACCCTTTATGGCTTTCCCATCCAAACCACACTAGGTTAATTTAGGGAAATGAAATCCTTGGGGCTTAAATTTTTAAGATGAACATGTCACATGGCTTAAGATAATTATTGACGCATATGTATATGTATTTATATCTATTGTCAAATCCCTAACCCTAGTAGAAATGAATAATCTTGTGAATTGTATTTCAAATATTATCTAACATGGTTGTGGGACCTAAACTAGGATTTATGATGATAACTATATTACATTCCTTATTTTAATCGAATTTGCAATTTTAGGGCAAGGTCTAGGCCAAAAGGAGATATTACAATTGGTATTAAAGCATTGTTCTTGCTAGCCTAAGGGCCAAACTATAGTGGATGCAACTTAGCCAAAGAGCCCAAAGAGCCTTGGAGAGTGAAAAGAAGAAACCCGCATCCACTCATAACACCACTTCAAACAATACCATGAAAAATTAAATGGGAAATAACTTTAGGGCCTTAATGGAATGCAACAAAAAAATAACTCAAGCTGTCATGGATCAAAATAAAAGAATGACATAAATGTTTCTCATGCAACCCAAAATGTGAACAAGATTAATTCTAAACCCAACGAAACCTACGGGAGGGATCCCAACTCTAATTATTGTGAAAATAATAGAACCACACCAAGGTCAACTCCACGGGTAACTTGACCCTCCTTTATACCAAGAGAAGTGCTAGATAGAGAAGACAAAGTTAATGAACCAAATCTTGACTTAAAGAAGCTGGCTGAATCATATTCAAAACTCAATCATAATTTAGGAGAAACATTCCATTTGAAGAATTTTGTGAGGCAAGATCAAGATTAACCCAAGAAAGGAAAAGGGTCAACCTAACAAAATCTTACATTGTGAAGTGGGTAAAATAGTCTTCTATTTTTTGCTGGGTCAAGGAAGGTCACCGCTTACTCATGGATCCAATAATCAAATACATACCTATCTCTTAACCCCATGGTGGAAGAGGACACCATAGAATTCACCATTCTAAATTTAGGGGGTTGCTCATGATTGGTGACACCACGATTTGATTCCACAAGGCCTTTAAAAATGTAGCTTCCTACGATGACTTTACCAACAGAAGTATCAAAAGATTTGATCTAAAGTATCCAAAGAGGTATTTCAAAGAATTTACCCATTTAAGATAGAAGGGATGTTGAAGGACTATGTGATAGAATTCCAAAAGCTCTCTGTCATGGTTTCTAGAATAAATGAAAGGGGACTCACATATTTGTGAATTGAGGGCATGTTAGAGTCTATTTTAGGCCTAGTAAGTGTCTTTGATTCTAGCGCTCTCCAACATACAACCCTAAAAGCCACAGGTTTTGACGACATCATAACAAAGGAAAAGCATTACACAAAAAATATGACATCAAAAGATTAGCATTTATATGGAAAGAATGGTCATAAAATAACTTTTCTTTCTAGAGATAATGAAGAAAGTCTTCAAAGGAAAACAGTCATGCTTCAATTGTAAGGGAAAATGAAAGCGTGAACATGTTTGTTAATAAGAAGACAAATTAAAAAAAATATTGTTTTAAGTGCAAAGATCCATGGGAGCATGGACATGTATACAGCCAAAAGGACAATCAAAAGAAAAACTTGAGTTACAAGTGCAAAGAAAATTGACAACGAATTTATATGTGGAAAAACAAGCGAAACATGTAATACATAAGCACCTTCTAACGAGGAAGCATGGAAGGAAGGAGAGGAAAACCTTGATAAGAGAAGGAAGTGTGATGAAAAAGAACAAGGAACCAAAGCTGCTATCTCAAGAGTATCCAAACACCAACTCTTTTGAATCCAAAGTACTCTAAGAGGACAAAAGGTAACCGCCCTTGTTGAGAGTAAGCAACTCAATTGACGAAAGATTGGTTAGTTGAATGAAAATAGAAACAATAAATTTTAAGGGCTTTAAGGTATTGTTGGCTAATGGATCTATTACTTAATGCACCAAGAAAATTGTACAATTAGAGATAACCTTGGGAAAACATCCCATCAAAAAGGGTTTCTATAATGTAAAATTGGATTGATGTGATCTTAGGCACCCCATGATTGTACTCTCTACCTAAACTTTCCTAAATTAGAATTGTGTTTTCAACATAATGGACAAGAAGTCCTCTTACAAGTACTATTCGACGGTCTGATATGTATGGTTTCATCCAAGAAAATGGAAAGGATCTTAGGACATGGACAAAGAGAATGAGCTTCCTAAGGATCTTAAGAGAGACACAAGAAGGAATTTGACAATATCCCTTTGGTTCTTCTTCCAAACAGAGGCTTTGAGCACACCATTGTATTAGAGGAATGAGCAAAACGTATCATTACCACATGCAAAACCTATCATTACCACACCTTGCCGCCACCCACAAAAATATAAGGAAGAAATTGAGAAGGCCGTCGTAGAGTAGTTGGGGATGGGACATATCCAACCTAGCTCTAGCCCTTTTGCCTCACAGGCTGTGCTAGCAAAAAAGGTGGACATCCTAAGAATGCGCATTGACCATAGAACACTTAAAAGACGTCCATAAAAAACCAATACCTGCTGATGGAGCCTTATTTTTTGGGAAAAATCAGAGCCTCCATTTAAGTACCATTTCTAATTTTCTAATAAAGAATGATGATTTGAGTATACAGCCTCGTGACAGTATACATTATAATCAGACTTAAGAACAAAATGACATATTATGTTGTGAATTAGGAGGCAAAATTAGGAAAGTTCATTAAGCAGGAAAT
This sequence comes from Cupressus sempervirens, assembly GCA_028749045.1. Taxonomy (NCBI): domain Eukaryota; kingdom Viridiplantae; phylum Streptophyta; class Pinopsida; order Cupressales; family Cupressaceae; genus Cupressus; species Cupressus sempervirens. The sequence continues at coordinate 191,912,905 of CM053788.1, forward strand.
TGATACCAAGAAGGCAGAAGTTTTCAGATGCTGAAAGCTGAACGCTTAAAAGGAAGATACAAATATCAATAAACCTTTGTCCATTATGGGATTGGCTATTCTTGGTAGAAGCATAAATGTGGCAACCTTATCAAGTGACATGATGTTGAAGTATAACTATGAAGACATTCTGTCAAACAGTTTGCAGATACATACTGGTGGAGAACTAATGGCTGACCTCAAGGAATTTATCAACCGAGTATTTGTTGCTCATACATCTTTACCAAGTAATAGAATGTACTGATCCATAATACACCTTCAGGGGTATTTAGTTATTTTTTTGGGACCGATACACAGTGTTATTCACAGACTAAAGATGGACACATGTTTCAGATTTATTGATAAACTCAAATACAGAAGGGATAGCGATGGACTAGATGATGATTCCCCTATTTGTGCATCAAAGGTTCACAAAGCCAAGTCTTCAAAAACATTCATTCAAGAAAGTAGGCGGTGCACACATGAAGTTGAGAGTTATGTCATTTACAATCCCCAACCTTTCCATTGGCATGCCATAATCTGCAACTATTGTAAGTTTGAAGAAAGCGGTGACGGAAGTTGCAATGAATCCTCTCGGAGATGGATAGAGAGTTCACGTTTTCTTCAAGGAAAGAAGCTGCTTATACAACAGTTCAAATTGCAAGTACTGTGGGAGAGACTTACATCTGGAGTAGATTCTTTTTCATGAGGAAGTAAATAAATTGATGAGGAGGAAATTACCAGGAAATGGATGGTGAAATCAGAGACAAGAGCTGAAGAATAGAAATGTCTCAAATCCAATTAATTCTTTTCAAGTTTTGAGATCCGAAATGCTTATGAGGGGTAGATAAACAATCTACCTCTCCTCATTGGGACACAATACAAGAAGCACTCGATAAGGAAATTGGAATTCAAGTTGTCTCCCACAAATTCACATTATCAAGCATTTTCAAGCATCCAACGCATCACTTGAAGGAAATCTTCTCCATTAAAGTAAGCTTCTCTCCCTCATGAAGGTCAAGTTGAAGAGACCTCAATTAAGCAAGATCTTTCTTTTGAATACACTAATATCAATGTGAATATAGTTCTTCCTAAGCCAAGAGTCAATCAAGTATAAAGCCATTGATGACTTGAGGAGTATTTGTAAATCTATGCATTTGTGAAAAACATCCTTGATCCTTCTCTACATTTCAAGATCCAACAATTACATTCAAGCAACTTACAAGTATCTTCAGAGACTTGATAAGGTTGACTCTATATATGAAGGTATAAACATTTACATTTCAGATCTAACATCTGTTTTATTTCAGCAAGCTGTCCTTTCATATGTATTACTTATCTATTTCAAAATTGATACCTCAACTGGGGTTTGATTGAGGCAAATCCCTTTCTACACAACAGTTCCTCTCATTTCTGTATGCGGAAACATGTAGCACTTGCACTGAATTATATCAGGAAAGTTCAGTCCAAAAAGACAGTAACTCGGAATAGTTAGAAGTGCAAGGAATATGTTGACCAAGTTACCATAGTCCCTTCAGATCCTCTTCAGATTGATTTGACAGGTTAGTTGCAATGTTTGCCCAATATTTTTTTGTTCCAAAATAGGTCCGCCTGCTTTCAGTCTGCATCCTGAAATTTATCTTCTTCACCTTCATATCCTTCAATCTTTCATTGTGCAATCACATTTATCTAATCAACCCTCAAATAAAATGAAGGATCATTGCACTTGTCCAATGCTTAAGCTTACTTGAGCCTAGTGGGTCATCTTCCTTCCAATGTAACCAATCATATTAGGGAAACACACGAGAAACTCTTATTTACATCAACACCAATATTTTATGTTACAATATTGAATACACGAAGGGGAGAAAAAATGTGATATCCAATGCCCTTTCATGGGGACCCTATCTATATGCTTCATGACAGGAATCTTAGCAGATCAGAAGAATGTCATTAGTGTTGAGTACACCAATAATCCACAAACCAGTGATATCCTAGAAAGGAATATACCAAATGAAGAACACAAAGTAGTGGAAGATTTTATCCTTTACAAGACAGGGTATTCCTTGTTCCAAGCTTACAAATGAAAGACAAGATCCTTGGAGAATACCATGACAATCCTCTAGTGAGCCACCAAGGGTACTACAAAACTTATAAGCAGATAAGAGAAAAATACCCTTGGAAGGGCGTCAAGAAAGTTGTCCTTAGACATGTTCAAGAGTGTATAACATGCGAAAGGAACAAAGCAGAGAAAACCCATTGAGAAGGCCTCCTAGAATTGTTATGCGTTCCTAATTAAAAATGAGAAAGTGCTTCTATGGACTTAATAACCGGGCTTCCCAAAGTATGACAAAGATTGTATGTAGCTAGTGGCTGATCGCCTCACCAAATATTCATATCTTATGGAAATATTCACCGACTATAGGGCACCCCAAGTTGCTGATGTCTTTTTCAAAGAAATTTTTAGGTTAACTAGCCTCCCTAGGAACATCGTCAGTGATAGAGACAATCATCGATTCCTTGGCCTATTTTGGCAAGAAGTCTTCCATCTAACCACGAGTGAACACACACAAAGAACATGCTATCACGCCCAAATTGATGGATTAAAAAATATTGTAAACAAATGGGTGAAGGAACTATCTAACAAAACAACAAAATCCACGGGTCAGGTGGTTACACCTTGGGGGTATTTTTGTTATAAGTTCCATCATATGTCGATAGGAGTGAGCCCATTCAAGGCCTCGTATAGATACAAGGCAACCTCATTTGGACATTTGATCCTCCAAGAAAGTCGTCTGCAAAGGGCCAAAGACTTCTGTCAACAAAACATGGATGCTATGAACACACTCAAGGACAATCTATAACACAAAAAACCAAAAAAGATTTATGCTAACTGAAACCAAACTAAAAGAAAATTTGAAGTTTGTGATATGGTTTTCCAATGATCACAACCATACAAGAAGTCTTCAATCAAGATTAGTTGAGCTGAGAAACATAAACCCTAATTCTACAGGCCATAGAAGATTTTGAGGATGGGTGAGGTAGCCTACAAATTGGAACTACTTGCAAATGGCAAGATCCACAATATCTTTCATGTAATTCAACTCAAGAAGGTGTTTGCATAACATGTTACCGCATGTTTGGAACTACCCCCACTTGGCAACAAGGGCAAGTTTTCCGGAATGAGAAACCATTCTTGATATGCGAGAGAAGAGGTTGAGGGACACCTCTATTCTTGATTTCCTAGTTAAGTGGCTACCTAGAAAAGATGCTACTTGAGGAAGGAGTTGAAATCTTCGATCATCCAAATTTTAAATTGCTTGAGATCAAGAAATCTCGGGATGGACAGATTGTCAAGTCCTCACTATGGGGCAGATATTGACGCCAAAGTAAAATTATCTAGACTTCATAATTGTCCATAGAAACTAATATATCGCACCAGTGATTATCTTCATGAGAAAGAGAAACCTGTTGATTAAATAAAAGCAATTAAGGTTAAAGAGTAGCAATATACTATAAGAGATTCTAGCATTTTAGAAGGCAAAATCAATACAAACAGCAGCAATAATTAGTGTAAAGGAAATTACTCCAATTATTTTTTATACAGCAATTAATATACAAGATTGATTAGAATATTCAATATTCAAAGGTGCCTGAAGAAGCGGTTAATAAATAGATAATGGCAGCAACTGAAGTACCATTAAGAGATGTGATTAAACGAATAAACAATGGCATCGATTGGGAATTAAGAAATAGCAGTAAGAGTTCAGTTCTGAAAGGGGCATCATTGAAAAGGTGTAAGAACATTTCTTAAAGGGCAGCAGCTTCAAAAGGTTGCCTCTCTTCAAAGAGAGGTCGAGATATTAAAGGTAGAATATCAAAATTGAGAAAGTCCTCAAGACAATAAATCCAATTAGCATCAGTGCTCATAAAAAAGAAGTCCAGTTTATAAGATATCAGCAATCAGGCACACAGATCAATTAGATCAGAAATTACTACATATTGCAGGCAATAACATTCTTGTTCATATGTGGTATGCATGAGAATATGTTTGATATTTACGGTTATTGTATGCAATGTGGTTAAATATTCTCATATATATAGCTATGCTCTTTAATACGAAGATGTTAATAAACGTTGTGTTTCTAAATTTTAAATAAGTTGTACATTTTTTATTCCCACAAACAATCATTACAAGAGTGGAGGAAATACATTAGGGGGATATAAAACCCCCTGCTGGATTTTTCCCAAATTTTTCTTTTTCGCACTGTGATATATTTTATCAAACAGTTTGTTTAAGAGCTGGATACATGGTTTTAGATTTTGCAAATAGATGGTTTGCCTTGAATTTGAAATGTTTGAAATTTGAATAACAGAATAACATTTGCAATATTAGAAAAAGAATATCCTTTAATATTTCAAACTGATAAAGCTATTGAACAACAGAAATATGGGCAGCTGACCTTCCCAAGCAGCAACAGGAAGGGTATATTTGGTTCTTTGATTGCCCTGGTGACAGTGACGGGTAAATTAAAAACACCAACATCATTGCTCCAAGCTCAGTCCAAGTTTATCAACATGTCCCAAAATAATGTCTTTATTTGCAGTATCAATGTTCCCAAGAGAAGCTGCAGGAATCCATTTCTGACTTCCATGTCTTCTTGGCACACTCAAAGGCTGACAATCGCCTAAAGCCCTATCAATCCAAGTCTACGGTAGGAGGTTGCCGCAAGTAAAAAATACCACAAATATGTTTAAAACTGTCATTGGATGGCCATGACCAACCGTCATGGTGCAATTTATTTTTTACCTTTCAACCCTTCACACCAATAGGAGTATGACGTCTGTATTTTATTCATCGAAATGATATTATATGACCTGAAATTCAAACGTCCTTTAAGAACCAACTACGAATCTTATTTTTCCTTCCACGATCATCTAAACTCCCTTCTGTTCTGCCCTTTGCTTTTGCATTCAAGGTATGAGAAGGAAACAACAGAAAAGAACCCCCAATGGAAGCACAATCTGAATATACTGAGAAACCAGTGGTAAATTCTGACAATAATATTGTTTAGAGAAATATTCACAATTCTCCATTTCTGATTATCTGCTTGCTTTGATTAAAAATCTGAGATCGGGTTGTACAACCTTTCTTCTAAGTTGCCGAATCAGTAATGAGAATGGGAATGGGTACAGGTACGTGGGTACGAAATGCTGGTGTGCCAGAATTTGTTTTGAGGGCTTGGGTACGATTTTGATATGTTCATACATACATGCATACATATACAAAATTAAAAAATAGAATTAAGTTTTGAAAGTCATACTCCAATACATATGCTTAAAAAACGATTACAAATTTCAAATTTTGAAACATATCATTCTAATTTTAATTCAGGGTCTGTATCTAACAGATCGAATTAGAATCACTATATATTTCAGCATTTAAAACTAGCGCTTGTACCCTGGCAAGGTCCAAGGGTACAGCCGATAGGCGTCATTGTTGTCATGTGGAGTGGAGGTGACAACAAAGCATTAGTTTGTTGTAGAAATTAACTGTACAATATTCCTTAAGTCGTGAAGAGTTTGATATAGAGGGCAAACCAATTTTTGAATTAAATTTTAGAACTTCTATGGTCCACAGCACTTATCTTCACAACCCATCAACCGATTCACCTATGGATGCACTACCTAAACATTACTCTACAGGTGCATGATGGTTCTTTGTAGGGGATTGAATCACCTTAGCATAACTAAAAATAAGAAAATACCAAGCCAGATATAATTTGATCATGCACTTTAGCAAGTTCTGGAAAGTAGCCATAGCCAAGGAGCAAGAACAATAGCAAAGTTAAATTTCTCGCGACGAACAAGCTAGGGCAGTATGAAAAAGTGTGATGGTGAGCTGCCTCCGATGGGAGAATTATGATCTGCACCACCTTGATCAATTTCATTACCTCAAAATACTCTACTTCTTTTCTTTCTTCATCAACAAGTTCGTCCACAACCACCAATGAGCCTTTTAGTTCTGATGAACAATAATAGTTCTTCAAAACTCAAGTGAAAAGCAAATGTTCTAAATATTATTTCTAAAAACATTTACTATCATGTAGAGATTAAAACGAGACTATACATATGTTACACAGATCCTTCTTTCTGCTATTCAAGCAGGTAATTCACAAAAGATTTATGAAGTTCTTGCAAATTTCGCAATGAAGCCAACGTACTAGATGAAAGGAGAAATTCTGCACAAGCACGGACAACTGTTACAAAACAGTGAGTATTTTAGTTTATGTACTTCCTAAATCTTATATGCTCAAAATTTCACATCCCATCGTCGCCAAAATAGGCATAATCATGTGTAGCAAACATTACAAGCCACATGCAAGAGGATCTAGCAAGCTATCCTCCACCCCTGCCATGATATGTACAGAAACAAAAAACATTGTGCAAATAAACTTCCAAATAAGGTGGTATTTCAAAAGGAGCTTATTGTACAAGGAATGTAACTTTGGCTGTAGCACCAATAACAGTGCTAACATAATGTGTACACAGTAAAATACACTTCGAGGCTAATGGGTCAAAACCTCCGAAAAAGGCAGCAAGGGTGCCTATAAGATAATAAACTAACACCTAGCCTATACTCAATTCTATTTACAAGTAAAGCCCGTGAAGGGACAACTACCAGTTTCTACCTAGCTTGCGTGTCCATATAGATGTAAAAATGAATAATATTACATTTCCAGCAACACCTTTCTACAAGAATATGATGAAAAGGATGCAGAGCTAACTGATAAGGTAGGATTCTACAGCAATGCCGCAATCACCTGCGACTTTCCCAATGTCATGAGATCTTCTCTCTAAATAATTGTGCTACTGTAAATAGTATGCCTTGCACATCATTTATATATTTTAGCTAGGGCGGTAATTCATAGCGAGCACCTCCATGTCTGATGCGAGTTCGAAGTAGGGTGTTCAATGGCATGTTTATCCAACTGTCTAGACAGATGAGGAGAAGCCCACCATAGAAGCTTCGTGGCACCATTCCTGCCAGTAACTCACCAGCAAAGACACCATAGTAGCTCCCATGCAGCATAGAGCGAGTGTTTGGACATTGTGAGTCAAAGCATCTGCCAGCACAACAAGAATGATCGTCAATGAACATTCCGATGACAGAGTTCCCATTTGGAAGCTATAGCATTAGGAATTCTCAGTGGGCTATCGCCCAGGTGAAAGCATATCAGCTAATAATAAAAAACACAAATTGCATATGTATACCCATAGAAGATTCATTTCAGAATTGTTTCGGGCATGTTCCGTACCCGAAATTGCCTGGACAAGTCCCACAATTTAGCAACTTAGCCTATCATCGATGATACAATTGGTTTAAATAATTGAAATATGAGAGGTGACCCCACACAATTTGTCTTTACTGCTAGTTTAATGAATATTATAAACTTCAATAGAGCTCATAGCGAAGCACCTCCATATAGAATATTAAACTGCACATTTCAAGGAAACCTTATGTCTATAATGTGGCAAACATCAACAATATAATAATAAACCAAAAGCTTCTCAAGTACATGAACAGAACATGATAACATATAGTTTATTGCCCAAACAATATTCTTATTGCTAGAAAAACAATAGCTTCTTTTGCCTAAGCAATACACTAATATTTGCAATCATGAAATGTTTTTCTATGTGCCAATAATTTTTTAGCAGTGATATCTTTATTATGAAATTCATCCGTGAATAATATTTATTTTAAAAATAAAGAATACCTCTAGATTTTATTGCAATAGTAAACTTCAGATATTCCACATATTGAAGTTTGTTGCAAATTCTAACACGAACCCACCTCCAAAAAATGGGGTTTTCACCCCATTTTAGAGAAATCCCAAGGGTTTTGGTCCTCGTAAACCAAAAGCCAAATGCTTTCAAGCTTCCCAAGCATAAAAGAAATTAAACCACCATTATTTTCAAATTAAGGTAAAAATAGGTTTTGAGGGGACCTGAAACCCCTTACAACTTGATACAAAAGATATTCAAAGTTACCCAATCATCCCTAAGATGACCCACAAGAACCCCACAACAAGACAAAAGCTGCCACAAAATGAGAAAATGACTAGCAGTTCCAACAAGACCAAAACAAATGCAAAGAGTAACAATACCCTAAGCCCAATGAAGGATGCAGATGACAGGAAGACCAATGAAGTTGTAGAGACCCTACAGGTTCTTGATAAAAAGAACTAATAGTCAGTGCTACTTTGTTGTCTCGTATTTTTTGTGTAGCTGGTCTTCTAGTATAGCTAGTTTTTGTTTCCTAATTGCGGGCCTATTGTTTAGGTTTGGCTTTTGATAAGCAGATTCTCTGTAGCTAGACTTTTCTTAATATTTCTATTTCAGATATGTTGTAAAAACTTTCAGGTTTCAGGATCCCTGTAAAACCTATTTTACTTAATCAAAAACGATACCCTAAGCCCAATAAGAGAAAATAGTGCATAAGATATACATTACTTCCACACTGATGAAATGGGTTTTTTAAACAATAGGAAGCAACAACCTGTCACCCTAAACGAAATACTAAGATTTTCTTTCACCTACCTTCTTTTGGGATTAGAGAGTCATATCAAATTGAGCAAGGGCCTTCTTAGAATGTTTTCCAGTCACACGAATCCAGCCAGCCTATACCATAGTTGCCTTAGACTGACACACCTAAGAGTCCAAAATAGAGGTATTGGATTGAGATACCTAGGTTGGACGAGTACAAGAAACCCTTGTTGGAGAAACCTCATTAGATACAACAGGCAAAACATGAGTACTTTGGACAAAGCCAGTAATTGGAGTACCACCAGAAGACTAGTGAGAAGATCCACCAATAACTTGAGTACCAACACTTTGTTGGAAAGAGCCAACACCCATAGAACCAAAAATTATGCCTTGAGTTAAACCAGTAGACACTGCAGTCTCCTTTTGCTTGGAACCAACAGAAGCATCTTCCAGCACAACAAAAGAAAGAACCACAACCTCTTCCTATCCCTTATCAGAACCAGTAGCCTCTATAGGAATGTCTGTTGGAATTATAGATGAAGTAACTGAGAGGAGGGGGTGAATCAGTTACTTCAAAAACAAATCCTAATCCCTTAGATGTCTTAAATAACTAGTTACAGCTGATATACGGTAAACACTTCACAAAAATGTTGTAACTCGATAGATTAACTTGTTACTGATCTTTAAGCATTCATAATTATTAGCATGCATGCAAAAGTAAATAACATGAACACAAGAGACACCAGATTTAACGTGGAAACCCAATATAGGAAAAACCACCAAATAACTAGCTACCAATTTTCACTCTTCTAAAGTGAGCCCTGTTAGGAGCTAACCTTGTTAAAGGTTACAATACACACTGTTAGGTGTGACCCTATTAGAGGATTTAATCACCCTGTTAAGAGTGGCCTTGCTAGAGGTCTTTAGAACAATTCAACTGAACTGTCACCTTGTTAGAGGATTTACAAAATGGCTACTAAACTAACTCTATTAAGAGATTTTGAAATCACTGCTACAATGGTTAGAAAGTAACAATGAATTGACTTGAATATGATGCAACTGAATTTGTTGATTACAGATCTCTATTTTGCACCATTAGATCCTCCTTGATCAAATATAGCTTTGCTGCTCCTCAATGATCTCTGATCATCCTTCAAAATTTGCTCTCATAATAATCAGTCCTCTTTCATATTCATATTACATCAAATTCATCACACGCTTAGAATTCGCAACTTGACCTCTTATATATACTATTCAGATTATCAAGTCGGCTCATTCACAAGTTACAATTACCAATAAACCATACATCAATCGGCTACAAATATTATATTAAACAAATACACTTGATTTCACAAAACAATGAAATCCTTCATTGGTCGACCCTGCTCGGTAAGCACTGCTCCAGAAACAATTTCCTGAGTTAACCATCTCAACTCGGTTAACACTACAAAATCTGCAAAATCCTTTGGCTGCCGAGTGAACTCAGTAAGAATTGAATTTCTTTCACTATCCATGAGAGCTTGGTAAGAATTGTATCTGCCATATTTTCCTTTGATGACCGAGTAAGCTCGGTAACAACTAAATTTTTCTTGAAAGCTCGGTAACAACTATCTACACAAGGTAAAGCCTAAGAATGCTCGGTAAACATTGTAAACCTTCTTTGCTAACCTTCTGAGCTCTGTAGACTCTATCTTTTGCCTTGCTAACCAACAGAGCTCAGTAGACTCCATTTGATAACTAATATGACATTTGTGTAACATCAAAGACAACACACAATTGAACAATTGTATCCAACAATCTCCCTCTTTGGCATTGATGGCAACTCAACATGTCATAGCAGAATGAAATTTGAGAACAAGTCTTCTTTGACAGAATGCTTCTCCCTCTTATATTTCATTCCACAAAACTCCTCAAATACAGTAATCTCCCTCTTCCATAAACTCTCTTTTTCTTGCAAATTTCAGAAAGATATGATAGTAAACTCTCCCTCTTTGACAACACATGCCAAAGACAACACAAATTCAAGTGAAATTCAATGTACCTTAAGTACTGATTCATATGCAATGTTTTTAATACTTCACTGCACCAACTGATAGATCTTTTAATTATGTTCATGTTGATGCATTACTAAAACTATATGTTAGTGAGCTTCAGATAGGGGAATGACCCTTGACTTACCTCTTAGATACAAGAATGCATCCTTAGGTAAAGGCTTTGTGAATATGCCAGCAATTTGTTCCTTTGTATGGACATATTCCAATATGATCTCATTATCCTACACCAATTCTCTAACAAAGTGATACTTTATAGCAATATGCTTGGTTTTTGAACGCATCACTAGATTCTTGGATATGTTAATTGCACTGTATTGTCACAAAACATAACAACAGGTTCTTTGATTTCTTCATTCATACCTTCCAATAATTGTTTGAACCACACAATGTTTGAGTAGTTTACTGCTGCTACAACATATTCAGCCTCTGTTGTGGACTAGGATGTACAGTTCTACTTTTTACTCGTCCAAGAAACCAACCTCTTTCCAAGAAAGAAAGCTCCTCCATTTGTACTCTTTTTGTCATCAACATTCCCTGCCCAATCTACATCAGTAAACACTTTTAAATCTAAATTTCCTCCAAGTTTATACCATAATCCATAATCTTCAGTTCCTTTCAAATATCTCATGATCCTTTTGATTGCCATCATGTGGTTTTCTTTTGGTTTTGCTGAAAATATTGCTACAATACCAACTACAAGAGAAATGTCTGGTCTTGTATGCACTACATATTGCAACTTTCCAATCATAGATCTATACAATGTCTGATCCACTTCCTTTGATTCATCATCCTTGGTAAGTTTCAATCCAGTACACATAGGAGTCCCAACTAGTTTGTAGTCTTCCATACCAAACTTTTTCAGTATCTTCTTGATGTATTTAGAATGACTGATGTAGATGCCATTCTTATTCTGCTAAATTTGAAGACCAAAAAAGAATTTAATTTCACCAAACATTGACATTTCAAATTCCTTGTTCATTTGTTCTAAATTTTTTTACAAAGATCATCACTTCCTATGAACAAAATATCATCTACAAATATTTCTGCCAAAACAATCTTATTATCTGGTCCTTCCTTGATATACAAGCTACTATTATCATTAATTCTTTGGAAACCAATATGAATAAGATAGTTATGCAGTCTTTCATACCATGCTCTAGGGGCTTGTTTCAGACCATACAATGCTTTATGTAATTTGCAGACCATGTCCTTCTTGTACGGATCAACAAAACCTTCAGACTATTCAATGTAAACCTCTTCATCCAGTATACCATTGAGAAATGCTAACTTGACATCCATCTGATAAACTTTGAATCCCTTGTATGCAACATATGCAAGTAAGGTTCTGACACCTTCCAATCTTTCAACATGAGCAAAAGTCTCTCCATAGTCTACACCTTCTTCTTGAGAGTATCATTTGCATACCAGTCTAGCTTTGTTCTTTGACACCTTACCATCTTCATTTAACTTGTTTCTAAATACCCACTTAGTTCCAATCACATTTTTGTCTTTAGGCCTAGGTACAAGAGTCCATATTTTGTTTTTCTTTATCTGCTCTATCTCTTCATTCATAGCTTCAATCCAACTTTCATTTTCTAATGCATCTTTGACATTTCTAGGTTCAAAATCAGCAAGTAAACAAGTGTCTTTCAACTTGCTTCTTGTTAGTGTTCCTTCAGATTTATCTCCAATGATCTGATCTAGTGCATGATGCTTCCTAACATACTTGGCTAGCATAGGGTCCTTGTCTTTTGAATGACTAGCATTGTTATCCTTTTGTGTTTCAACTTCTAGTTCTGGTTGCTCGAGCTCGGTAGCTGTTGATTCGGTAGCTTCTGTTTGCAACTCAGGTCCTTGCAACTCAGTAGGTATTGACTCGATTTGAACTTCCTGCAACTCGGTTACAGAAGACTCTGGAGTAGAAGATTTTTTATTGACAGCTGTACCTGGCACTGTATTAGGTTCAATGAAAACAAATCTCCTATAGTCTTTTGGTTCCCTTTTGTTTTGTTCTTTAATTTTTTATACAAACTCATCAACTTTGACATGTGCACTTTCTATGACTTTGTGAGTAGACAAATTCAAACATCTATATGCTTTACTTTTGCAAGAATATTCCTTCATCACCCTTCACATCAAATTTACCTTTTCTAGGTTCTTTCAAAATGTAACATTTGCTTTCAAATACTATTAGGTAACTTAAATTGGGTTTGTAGCCATACCATAACTCATAGGGGGTTTTGAATGAGTCCTTCTTCAACTATACTCGGTTCAAGGTATGAACTACAATATTGATAGCTTCCTTCTAGTATTTGATAGCAATGCTCTTTTCAATCATTAAGGTTCTTGCACAGTCCATGATAGATATGTTCCTTCTTTTAGCTATTCCATTTTGTTCAGGAGTTCCAGGTGCTGAAACCTATCTTTTGATTCCCCTTTCAATGCAAAAGTTATTGAACTCATGTGAAATGAACTCACCACCTCTGTCTAAACTCAAACATTTCAGTCTTTTGCCTGTTTTCTTTTCTACTCTGGCCAAATACCACTTGAACTTCTCAAATGCTTCTGATTTCTCTCATAGGTACATGATAGTCATCATTCTTGAGTAATCATCAACAAAAAGAATGAAAAACTTTTCACCAATATAACTTTCGATTCCAATAGGTCCACAAAAATTAGTATGCACAATTTCTAAAATTCTTTCAGACTGATAGTTCTTGCTTTTAAAGCTAGTCGTTTCCATCTTACCAATTTGACAATTCTTGCATAGACCAACCTCAGGTTTCTTTATGTTAGGAATGCCTCTTACTTTCTTGAATTTACTTATTTTTACCAAGTTATCAAAGTTCGTATGACACAACCTCCTATGTCATAACCAACTTTCTTCAAATTGAGCAATAAAACATGAACATTCATCAACTTCAAGATAAAACAAGTTACCTTTTGTTTGAGTACCTGATCCAATCAGCTTTCCTTTGCCATCTAGCAGTCTTGCTTTTCCATGTATGAATTCCACTTTGAATCCATTATTGAGTGGTTTTACCACAAACAACATATTGTGTTTTACTCCTTCTACTCAATACGCATTATCACATACAAGTTCTTTGGTTAGAGAGATTCTTCCTTTTTCTTTTATGCAACAAGGTTCATTATTACCAAATCTCACACTGCCACCATCATAGTCTTCAAAATGTTCAAACTTAGTTTTATCACCAGTCATGTGATGAGAACAACCACTATCTATAATCTATGTATCATTTTTCCTCACATGAGAAATAAGTTTCATTTCTTCATCATTATCAGATTCATCCTTTACAACAATGTAAACAATTTCATCTTCTTTTTCATCATCAGAATCATTAGAATCCTTAGCCATGAAACATGTTTTCTTACCTTTGTCCTTGAATGATTTGAAGTCTTTCTTGCTATTGCACTTGTGATCTTTCTTCTCATCCTTGCTCTACTTATTTGGGCACCTAGTAGTAATATGTCCAATTTCTTCAGAAGAAAAACAAATTAGAGGAACCTTACCTTTGTATTTCCCTTTGCCTCTAGAATATTTTCTTGCTAGTAGAGCTTCAACCAACTCAAGATCACTGTCTAAACTCTATTCTGATTCTTCATCACTATCTGACTAAGGATCCTTTATCTTCTTGCCCTTCTCCTTGAGTGAAAGCTTGGCTTCAAATGTTGATTCAATGTTCTTGGTAGTTGGAACATAATTATCATAGTTGTCTAGCTCGAATGCAGTCAATCTTCCAACTATGGCCTCTAAATTTATCTTATGATTTGCTTCACATCTTCTTTTTTGAATTGCAAAAACTTTGATTGCATAAATGGGAAGTAGAGTTCTAAGAACTTTACTTATAATCATTTCATCCTTGATATCTCCTCTAGATGCTTTGATTGCACTCTAGATGCTTTGATTGCACTAACACTTGCTTTAACTCTTTCAACATATTTTGCTATGTTTTCATCCTCTCTCATCCTTATCTAATCAAATTGTCCTCTCAAACTTTTTGCCTTGGCTCTTCTCACATTATCATCACCTTCATAGATCTCTTTCAGTTTGTTCCAAATTTCAAAGACAGTTTTGCAATCCTTGATGTCATCAAATTCTTCATAACTTAGGGCAGATGCAATATCTATAATCATGTTGTTGTGAGTCTTCTTTTCAGCAATATCATTGATAGATAATGTACCAGTAGGTTCTGCATATTTTTCATCAAGGTACTTCAACCTTGAATCACCAATAGAAGCCAGATGAATTCTCATCAATCCCTGTCATGCTGAGAAGTTGTCCCTATTAAGTCTTGGAATTTCCCTCTTGTAAGACATCCTGATCTTTAGCTTAGATCCTTGAAATCTTTTCCTGCAAGCACCGAAGGCTCTGATACCAATTTTTGGAATTATAGATGAAGTAACTGAGAAGGGGGGGGGGTGTGAATCAGTTACTTCAAAAACAAATCCTAATCCCTTAGATGTCTTAAATAACTAGTTACAACTGATACATGGTAAACACTTCACAAAAATGTTGTAACTTGGTAGATTAACTTGTTACTGATCTTTAAGCATTCATAATTATTAGCATGAATGAAAAAGTAAATAATATGAACACAAGAGACACTAGATTTAATGTGGAAATCCAATATGAGAAAAACCACCAAGTAACTAGCTACCAATTTTCACTCTTCTGAAGTGAGCCCTGTTAGGAGCCAACCCTGTTAAAAGTTACAATACACACTATTAGGTGTGATCCCATTAGAGGATTTAATCACCCTGTTAAGAGTGGCCTTGCTAGAGGTCTTTAGAACAATTCAACTGAACTGTCACCTTGTTAGAGGATTTACAAAATGGCTGTTAAATCAACTCTATTAAGAGAGTTTGAAATCACTGCTACAATGGTTAGAAAGTAACAATGAAATGACTTGAATATGATGCAACTGAATTTGCTGATTACAGATCTCTATTCTGCACCATTAGATCCTCCTTGATCAAATATAGCTTTGCTACTCCTTAATGATCTCTGATCATCTTTCAAAATTCACTCTCACAATAATCAGTCCTCTTTCATATTCATATCACATCAAATTCATCACACGCTTAGAATTTGCAACTTGACCTCTTATATATACCATTCAAATTATCAAGTCGGCTCATTCACAAGTTACATTTACCAATAAACCATACATCAGTCAGCTACAAATATTACATTAAAAAAATAAACTTTATTTCACAAAACAATGAAATCCTTCATTGGTCAACCTTGCTTGGTAAGCACTGCTCCAGAAACAATTTCTTGAGTTAACCATCTCAACTCGGTTAACACTACAAAATTTGCAAAATCCTTTGGCTACCGAGTGAACTTGATAAGAATTGAATGGACATTTAATATGTGAATGGAACTATATGTATCAATATAAAGTCATTTGAGTCATCGGTGTGATCTAGTTTGGGCTTATAAAAAAATGTAATAGAAAAATGCATAAAGTGCACAAAAGGTTGTGAAAATAAATGCATAATGTTGTAAAGGGCTAAAAGAATGTAATAAGTTGGTTTGACAAGTGGTTGGGAAGTTGTGAACTACCAAAATCACTATAAAAACATTGTAATGGTCGTTAAAAGGTAGAGAGAGAGAAGGAGGATATCTATTTGGAAAATTTTAGTACTCAAAACTTGTTTTTTGATTGGTTTCTTGCATTTAGTCTCTATTTCCAGGCCTTGTACGGCCATGTACAACCTAAAAGCTCAATAAAATAGCAATTGATAGATAGAGTAATGAATCATCTTTCTCATGCTTTTTGTTTGAATTAATTTCAATAAGTTTTGAAAAAGTTATGCAAGTTTTGGCGAAAGTTGTTATTTTCAGATTTAAGGATGCCTGACTACAGTCAGATTGAAATGTTTGATACAGGATATTTTGATGAATCAGGAACTAAATATATATTCATTAGAAATATATATGAATTAGGTTTCATTTTTAATTGGTTTGGGTCTTTTTGATTCATATTTGTAAAAGTTATGTGTATTTGAGTGAAGACTGGTTTTTACAGATCTCCGTTGGAGTTACAATCAAAGATATATTATTGTAAAATTATTTATGGATTGAAAAAATTTATGGCTTATATTTTTGGAAACTAGACTCATACATTATTGAGTGAAAATTGGTTTGGTATGATTTGGACTTCTCTTGAAAAATTTATTTGATGCCCTAGGCAAGTTTATTGGTTTTACATCTAGTTTTTGACAAAAAAATATGGGTCTTGGTAGAGAGACCATAACTTCTAATTAGTTTGTTGGATTTGACTCATCTTTGGATATGTTTGAGAAATAGTAATTTTAAAAATTTCCTCCAAAGGGTTTTGAAAGAAAATTTTAGATTTGAAATTTATGAGTAATTTATTTGGATATAGAAATCAGATTGTGTGGATGGGGATATTGACTTACTCGCCTAAATGTAAGGGTTCTGTATTGAAGTCTTTGAGATGTACTAGTTCCTTGAGGGTGTTCTAGCCTATTGTGAAGCCTTTGAATTGAACTAGGATTCCTTGAAGGTAAATATAGAGGGCTATGCATCAGTTTTCCCAGGTAAAGAAGTGATCACAAAAATGGCCCTCATATCCTCCAGATTGTCGAATCTAGCAATGAAAAAATATTTTGCCAAATGAATGATTTGAACAGATTCTATAATACGAGGTTCCTAGTGCTTAGAGATCCAGGCATGGAGCCCTAGAAGTGTAGGCCAAAAACCCCAAAATTGACAAACAACATCCTCAGAGAGGGCCTTAGACCATTGCTCAATATCTGATACAACATATTCATGTAGATTCATTAATATTGAACTACAGTTGGGAAATGGTTGAGAAACTATTGAATTTGTAGCAGCTTCCAAACCCCCACCACTACACAAAGTTTGGGCATAGGAACCCCCTTTCTTAACACCCAACAAACCATCTCTAGAAAGCACCGAAGGAGAGCCTGAGAAACCACATCCATATGAAATCCTCACTTTCAGACCATCAAAGGGGCCATGCACATGCACCACATCACCAATCGCAATGGTTGAAGCCAAAGAAATGGCAACATTAGTGATCACTCCAGTACATTTTGATGGATCTTCAATGGCCTATAGATGACCATTAGAGACCACCAAGCATATAACACCCCTAGGTAGAGACATGCACTCAAGCACAGGAACCCCTAATGATTTCAAATTTGGATTAGCAAGAACAAAAGCAGTGTACATAGGAGTTGTCAGAAATTGTAGTCACCATTACCCACCCATAATTAAGCCAACATTATTTGAATGAACTTCTTATTGTTCTTTTATAGCCTACCCTAGAGACTCTTGGCTTTTCCTCTACTTTTTCCTCTTGAATTTCTTTTCCCCTTGTCTTTTGATTTCTCCTCTCTTTTAATTTTATTTGAACATAGGTGAACATAATAATAAACAAGCTTTATTAAATTTCCACTTAACTTACCATAAAGTCACTTTAATATTTTATCAAATAATAAATTTAGTTGTCATTAAATTTATTAGCATTCAACAACTTGAATTTACAAATATGAATTAAATTTTATGTTCCAAAAAGGGGACTTTATAGTTGTTGCTCCCTAAGATTGCTTGTTCTCAACAACGTTATAGGACTCGATGAGTCTCGAAGTGAGCTAGGCAAAATGAGGCCAATGGCATCTTGCCTCAGACTCAGTCGAGTCTTGATCTAGTTAGGGATGACTCACCGAGTCAACTAACTTGACTGACTCATCAAGTCCCATCAGCCTGACTCAACCGACAGTCAGCGTCCAAAAATGACCAAAAAAAATATTTTTAATGATTTTTTTTTTTGTTTTGT
This sequence comes from Cupressus sempervirens, assembly GCA_028749045.1. NCBI lineage: Eukaryota > Viridiplantae > Streptophyta > Pinopsida > Cupressales > Cupressaceae > Cupressus > Cupressus sempervirens. The sequence continues at coordinate 191,931,380 of CM053788.1, forward strand.
TTGGTATGTAAACATTCTAAAGCATAAGTTAGACCTAAAAAGGTCATTCTATCACTTGCATGCTCAAAGAATAGAGAAAGAAGAGTATTAAGGTTTTGGGAGATAAATTAGCAAATCGGTTTGCTCTCATCTTTCAGTTGCTAATTATTTGTGTCACTTTGTAGCTTGCATATTAGCATTGAGAGGAGTTAAAAGAAGCATTTGGAGGAGGCTTCTTCAAACTTGGGTTACATTTCCCTTTTTAGAGCAAATTTGAAGAGGTAAGATACATTTTTTTCCTTGTTATTTTGCAAATTTTTTTTACATTCATGATTTTTTTAATTTGCATGTGTTTGGACTCTTTAGATTTGTTCCATTTTATGGTGATGAAAAACTTGAAAAATAAGCAGCCCTAGTGTTTGTAAATTGGATTTTTTATATTCTAAATGCTTATTTTTATTTATTTATGGTATATTACAACAACAGTAACATCATGTCTCAACTTGAGGGTAGTGGCTGTAAGCCTAAAACATACCCTAAAGTTGACCCTAGTGCAGTAGCAAGGGATAGGGATTGGAAACATGCTATTCCTGGGCATAAGAAAGGAGTCATGACATGTTGGCATTTTATGATAACATATAATGGGGGAGGCATTAATAGATTGAAATATCACCTTGCACATTTACCAAAGTGTGATATCAAAAAATAGAAGGAGGTACCCCAAGTTGTTATGTGTGATATGCAAGCTCTCTTAGAGGCATTTGTAGAGAAGAAAGAATTAAAAAAAATACAAGAAGGAGAGATGACACAATTAGTTGAAACTAGAAGTGTAGAGGGCTCTTCAAGATATCATGGACATGGTCACCCTCTAATTCCACCTTCTACTACTGCATCTCAGACTGCGAGCATTGGGCCTCGGGTGCATAAACAAAGATCCTCACTTGATTCCATCTTTGTTCCACGTACAACTCTAGGTGCACAACCATCACTTGAGAGCATGGCTTGGAATAAAGAGAAGCATGAGCAAGCAAATTTGGAACTTAGAGATTTCCTCTTCTACAACCATCCATTTAATGTAGCAAGATACTTATAATTATAATTTTTAATTTGTATGTCTTCCCTTGCTTGTATAATAAGTATACTTATATTGTTTATTTAATTTGTTTTAACTTTTAGGTCTCCTTATTGGAAAATTTCCATAGATGTTGTTACTCTTTGTGGTCCAAGGTTGAAAGCCCCTAATGACGTGGAGCTAAAACATGCTATTTTGGCCCATCATGTTACTGATGTAAAAGTGAAGTATAGGTTGCGAAGGGTTGCACCATCATGACTGATGGTTAGATTGATAAAAGAAATAGAACACTATTGAATTTTCTTGTCTCCTCATCAAGTAACTCAATATTGTACTTAGAAAGTTAGAACTTACTAATTTAGTAGTAAATTGACTGTTCATTTTGGTTATACTAAATTTCTTTATTTTTTCTCAAGTTCCACAGTGTTTTTGAAATCAGTTGATGCCTCGAGGAAGACCAAAAATGCTAAGTATCTTTGTGAGCTCATAAAGGAAGTGTTGAAGCAGGTGGGTGAGGAGAATGTGGTACAAATTGTGAAAGATAATGCAAAAAATTATCTTTCTTTTGGTGAACTTCTTATGGAGAGGCATCACCACTTGTTTTGGACCCCTTGTGCTACCCATTGCCTTGACCTCGTGTTGGAGGATCTAGTTAAAATTATTTGGATAAAAAAATGTGTTGAACAAGCAAGGAATATTTACAAGTTCATATATAGTCATGCTTGGGTCCTCAACCTTATGAGGTGACACATGAAGATTAAAGAGTTGTCTTGTCCAGTAGTCACATATTTGTGACAATTTTTCTCACTTTGAAATATTTTCTTTTTGCAAAGGTTGGTTTGAAAGGTATGTTTGTATGTGAGGAGTGGACAAATTCATCATATGAAAAACTCAATGCAATAGTTGAGGTGGCTAATCGAGTTTTTGATGAGAGGTTTTTGGAAACTCGCCAAGGAGATTGTGGAGGTAATTTTCCTTTTTGTGCTCATTTCCATTTCATTTCACTATTTTTGTTAAATTTTTAACAAATCTTTTATGTTTATTGACATTCACATTGTTCCTTTTTAAACAGAAAACTTAAAGCTTAATGTTTTGTTTTTCACAATGATTGTAGTTCATAGAGCCTCTTATTTTTATCTTATGGATTGCTGGTGGAGAGAAGCCCTCAATGGGTTACATTTATGAGGGCATGGATAGTGCAAAAGAGGTCATTCAAGATTTTTATGCAAGGAATCACAAAAAATATGGTCTCATATGGGATGCCATTGATAAGTGGTGGTACAATCTACTTCATAGGCCTATACATGCAACTTCCTATTTTCTTAATCCAGCGTACCAATTCAGCCCAAATTTTAAGGTTGATGAAGAGGTGTCTAGTGGCTTCTAAGATGTTTTAGAGAGAATGTCACTAGATGCAACTGTTGGAACAATTATAGTTCGTGAGATAGAGATGTATAAGAAAGCACTTGGAGACCTATTTCCTCAAGACCTATGCAAGAAAAATCGAAGAGAAGTGATGCCTGGTAAAAAATATATGATTCCAAATTTTAAATTCTATTTTATTACCACTTTATAATCCACAATCTAGATTGATAAAGTCAAATTTATAGAACTAATTAAAAATTTTCTTGTTTCAAATGTATGGTGGGAGATGTTTAGTAGTAAGGTGTTAAATCTACAGTGGATTGTAGTTCATATCTTGAGCCAACCATCTAGTACTTTAGGATGCGAATGCAATTGGAGTATGTTCGAGCATATACACTCGAAGAGGTGCAACTATTGATCTTAGATTGGTTTTGACAATTGAGTTTCAACACACTTAAGAAATTTACTAAGTTCATGCCGAGCTAGTAACATATGGCAAGTATAATATGTATAGATGCCAAGTTAATTAAGTGCTGAGAAAATAGATAGTGTCGAGCAGTTCAAGTGCCAAGTGAATAGTTGATGCTGAGAAAGTTAAGGTGTCGAGCTAGATAGAATTATACTATGTGCTGAGCATTAGTATTAACAAGTGCCAAGTAACATAGAATTAACCTAGTTGTTTGTGATGGCACAAACAACTACATAAATCGTTTTTGAGCTGACTTATGGATAGATCTCAAAGCTTTGAAGATAAGATCGAATCTATTTGGATTTCCTATGCGATCAACATGCAACCAATTAGAAAAATGAAAGGAATTGAGTGGGAAAAATGGATGAGTCTCAATCATAGATTCATACCTAACCCTAAGCAACCAGAGTCTTTTAAAGGGAGATGAAGCCCCATAATTCAGTATAAGAGAGAGGATAAGTGAATGCGAGGAGGTGATGCTAGCGAAGATTTGAAGGAAGTGAAAGAGGTGAATTGATTAGTTTCAAGGTGACATAGAAGAAGGACAAAATTGCAGAATTAGTTAGCAGAACAAAGGATTGAGGATACATAAATTTCATATCAGATCAGAAAGGATCAAGATGGACTAAATTGAGATATGAAATCAACAATACCATATTTTAAGTGTATCAGATCAAACATTCTACTGTACTTTCTAACAACTGTATCAATAGGATGAAATCCTTAGGATTAAGGTTGACTTAACAGTCATAGTGAAATCCTTTAATAAGGTGACATTCCAAGCGAGTGTCATAAAGTCCTTTAGCCAAGCACACTTTTAACAAGGTGTTAAAATCCTTTAATAGGGTGGTATCTAACAATCTGTGTAAGCCTTTAACAGGGCAGGCCTTTCATACAACAGATCATGAGAATGGTCAATCATGTAACCTTAATAGGTGAACTTTATTGCTGCAGTAGTGAAGAATTGTGGGTGTCATCCTCACCTCAATTTTACCTTCTGATTGGAGGGTTTTTGGATAATCATATCTGGTGTCAAGTGTTTATGTGGATGCATTTACTCATGTTATTTCAATATGTTCATGCATGCATTGTTTTAAAAGTTAAAAGTTTTATTGGTTAGTGATTTGTACTTTTGATTCGCCCCCCCAACCCCCTACCCCTCAGAAGTATACATTTCCCATTTGTATTTCCAACAATTGGTATCGGAGCCTAGTTCTCATTAGGAGAAGCCTTACCGCTTGGAGAAAAGATCTTGAGATGGAGGTTTACAAGTTGGGAAAGACCACTGAGAATTAGGAGATTGAAATAGATCTCTTACTACAACAATTGAATGAAGTTAGAGATGCCTTGAGAAGTTTGCTAAAAAGAAGGAAAGAGATTGCTATAACAGGAAATGGCACACAATACAGAGAGATTGACACCAAAAAGTTATTTGTAGATGGTAACTCCTATGAATTTGATGCAGTAGTTGCAAATCTTATGGACAACAATAGAGCACAAGCTGAGGAGATCAAAAATCTCAAGTTGGAACAAGAATCACAAGCTATATTGCTATGTGAGGTGACTAAGCAAAAGAAGAAAGCTATAGAAGAAAATACCATGATTGAAGAAGACAAAAGAATTTTGGAAAAAAGATTGGAAGAAAAGTCAGCAAAGCTATCTAGGATCTCAAACATGCAATTGGACACCCTAAACCAAATGATGAATGCCCATCATGAGTTGAATGTCAAGGACATTGAGATAACTATATTGAAGTTGCAAAATGAACAACTGCAAAATGACCTAAAAAGAGAAAAGGAATTTGTTGAAAGTTTCAACAAGCCAAATGAAGCCATCAAGTACTTTGAGCAACTACTAAAATCCCCTAGATCTAGTAAAGAAACGTTAGGATTGGGCTACATAAGCATTGAAGAAGGAGAATCATCCAAAGTTGATGAGGAAAGAAACAATAAAGGTAAGAAGTCTAAATCAACTTATCATCACCGTGGAAAGAAAGGACATACAACTAATGTTTACAAGAGCAAGAATGCTAATCAAAATGCTAAGCCTAAGAACACGACTCATTGTCACAAGTGCAACAAGCAACGTCATCAGGTACATGAATGTAGAACCAGAACCATGCATGCACCAAAATTTGAAGGACATTGCTACAATTGCCAAAAGTTTGGACACAGAGCCTTTGAATGCAGATCCAAGTCCACATGGTCATCAAACAAGTCAACAAAGGGAAGAAGCTATGAAAATTCCTATAAATGAGATTATAATACAAGACATAGCTATCATTATTGTCAAGAGTATGGACACATCCTTGAAAATTGCATAAGAACACACTTCAGTGGTAGCTACAACAAATGGTTGAGTCAAACTACATGCTTTAGCTATTTGAAGACTGGTCATATCAGCAAGCACTACCCAAAAAGGACAAAGACACCTAACTCAGAGTTGAATAAAAGAAAAAACAAGGTAGATGTTGAGCACATCAAAGGAGAGATGAACAAAACATGGAGGAAGAAAGATGGATGCAACACATCAAATGAAGGGATCACTTCACATGAAAGGTGAAGTGGTCACATCTCATCAAATTAAGTAAAAGGAGGTATGTGGGACTAATATTTAAATGCTTCATCATGCATCAATTTCAAGATAAGTTACTGCCAAAAGGGATAAATTAACATGAATAAAATGCTAGTCAACAAGGAAAAACCAAGGTTAAATATTTAAGTTTTTCATCTTACTGCCAAGCATGAAAAATCCTCTTCAATTGTCGAGTAAATTCTAGTGTGTGCCAAGCTGATAGCCAAAGTTAGATGGAGCTGAGTTAGTAGTAGCTATCGAGTGAGGGAAATTTCTATTGGTGTCGAGTAAAGATAATTCTTATAGCTACTGAGTAATGGTGAAACCAATGGATGTCGAGTGAAACATAAATTACATTAGAGCTAAGTTTATAGCTGTATATGCACCATGCATTAAATGCAATGTTTGAAAGGGTATAAGGTCAATTTTCACTCATTTTTTGTCATTACGAACATAGAACAAGAGTGAGAAGAGTGAACAAGTAAATTTCAAGCAAGAATGAGCAAGACTGAAGCATTTGCATGGATTCTAGCAATGATTAAACATCATTTCATCGATCTAAAGGTATTCTTCATGTGTTGAGTTATGTAGTTTCATTTTGTTAAAACCCTAGTTTGCAAAATGACGTCGAGTTCTAAGAATCCAAAGGATAAGGAACCATTTGAAGTTCAACTAGTCAGTAATGAGGTAAAGCAACTAGATTTTAGGGCCATAATAGAGGTTGCATACAAAAATGACCCAATAGGTGCGTTATCAGTCATTCCACCCAAGGTTGTAATGGTTCAAGACATGACGAAGTGTTATAATTGCAAGGTTGGAGGAATTAGAGATATGGAGATACGTCAAGCATATGATAAATTATGTGAAAATGGAGTGTTGAAGGAAGAGTTCAAAATCATAGAAAGAAAGGGACTAACCCATGCCCTAGATTTCCCTACTGTCTTCAAAATGGAATGGATAAGAACTGTATTAAGTAGAATCCATGATGGATGCTTATGGCTAGAAGGAGGACCTATCAAACTTTCAAAGAGGATTATACATAGGGTTATAGGATATCCAACCCTAGATCGGCCCAAGACCCCAAGGAGCGACTCTAAAGAGGTGATAGAGCGAAATACAGGGGCAAAGTGGAACAAGAGAGGAATGACAATCAATACTATCAAAGATCCACTTCTTGAATTTGTAGTGAGGGTTATATCACATAAATTCTATCAATCAAGCAGATTGAATAGTGTTCCATGTATAACAATTGATGTAGGATATAAGATTGTGATGAAAGATCATACTTATGATCTTGTAGAACTGTAGTTGTAACAAATAATGAAGAACCTAAGAGCAATAAGGAGATCTAAAAGTGCTCAATGTAAGTTTGGTTCCATACTGATATGCATATTTTTCTATGTTCAAAATGAATTCCTATTTTTTGGTAGAGTAGGATGGAAGACCAATAGGTCTATGGTTGTGCAAATAAATGAATACATTGAACAAATGGGAGACAATTTGAGTCAGTGATGACTAGTTACTTTAAGGATTTCAAGCAGTTAATGAAACAGAGGCTGAGAATTCCTATTTCCATGGTAGAGAAATACTACAGTGATATTTGTTTCTTGGTAGACATTGACTACACCTTCATCCAGGCTACAGTGCCTAGAGTTAGATGGCTAAAGCCTTTGGGTTATGAGATAAACATTGATGAAGCTTCAGCTGCCATCACAACACTACTTGCAAAAGAAGTTGATAAGACAACTAAAATCTTTGGTAATTATGATGTTGTCAAATCAAAATTTGAGATGGAGTTGAAAACTACCTCAACTCTGAAGAAGATGGATAAAATGGTGAAGAAGCTGAAAGCCAAATTTGGTGAAGGAGTTGAAGGAAATGATGAAGAAGATGAAGAAGAAGAAGAAGAGGAAGAACAAGAGCAAGGCCAAGAACCTCTTGCCCTAACTCAAGGCATGGGTGAAGATGCTTAAGAAGAAGGTGTCAAGGAGGAACAAGCTGAGGAATCACCAGCCAAACAAGAACCAAAGAAGAGAAAGGCTAAGACACAACCTATAGCTCAACCAAAGGGAAAGAAAATTGCAAAATTAAGCCCTACAAAGCCTACTGCTCCAGCTATGAGAGCCAACACTAGGGTCACCACTCAAAAGGACAAGGAGCAAGTAAAGGAAAAGAAGAAGGCTACTGAACAACAAGGTCTTGTGTAGAAGAAACTAAGGAGAAAATATGTTGCACAACCAGAATCAGATGATGAAAGGACCGAGTCAGAGGACACAAGCCAGTTCAGAGTGGCAAGTCATGATCCCAAGTTTTATATTGAAAATATTTGTGATAATGTTAGGGAAAATGTAGACTTAAATGGTTTGAAAAATATTGGATTTAATAAATTTAGTAGAGAAGATCAGAATAAGTTAGAAGAATTAGTGTATGACATGATGGCAAAATTCAAGAATACCCCTCTTGAATTTGATAATACAATGCCCAAAGATTTATATTCAATTGTTGAGAATAAATGGCACTATTGCCTAAACATGGAGAAAGAAATAAGAGAATCTACATTGGCACAAGTGATGCCAAAATTGTCAAAAGGGAAACTCACAAAGGCAAACAAGAAACATGGTAGCAAATTTGCACCCAAGTATAGGGCATTCAACATTCTTGAAAATAAGATTGAAGATGTTGTAAAGAAATCCACTCAAATGTGGAAGTTGATATATGGCTTGACTACTGTCAAAGAAGGAGAAGAGGATCCCTATAAGGGAAGGAATAATGGAGAAGATGATGATGATAATAAGGAAGGAGAAACTAAGAAAGAAAAAGGAGATAACATAGTGGAGGAGGCACAACAAAAGGATGAAATGGAAACAACTAAGGATCAACAAATAGAACAAAGTGTGCAAGACACACAATTGCCACCATTAAGCCCTCCACATGACACAAACACACCTGCAGAGACAATAAAAGTGAAAGATGTTCCTGACAGCTCAACTCAGAATATCAATCCACTAACTGCAAAGGATCTAAAGAAGATCCTTGACCAATCCACACTACAGGCTAAATTGTGTGATAATCCAGTGTCGGTCAGTATGGATGAGCTACAGAAAGTAGTAGCTAACATAACTAGGGATAAGGTGAATACACAAGAACCACCTTCTATCATCTCTATAGCTACTAGTGGTCAACCTCAAGTGCAGACATCAGAGGATACATCAACAAAGATTGATACCAAAGTAAAAGTTTTTATGATTGAACAATAGACTTAGACTACAAAGGAGCTCGCAAAGGAACAAGCAGGATAGATAGATGCTTATGTACCTATTGCACAAACACAAGGTGCACCATAGATAATTGTGATTGATCAAGGAAGATCAAAAGAAGACAAGGACATTCCAAAGGAAAAGGAGCAAGAAGCCATACAAACATTGGTCAATTTATCAACAACTGACACTCCTACCAAAGTTCTTCAGAAGCTGAGCGCTGATGCAATGCCACTTTAGATTTTTGCACCAGGCTCAAGCTCAAAAAAGGTTGCAAGGATACTTCACTATGGAGACCCAATACTAGATGAAGAAATAATTATACCAAAATATGATTATGAAACCATGAACCTAAAGTAGATCAATGAGATGCAAGAGGCATTAGAAAGAAAGAAAAATCAAGAGATACTCAGGAAGGAGTATAAGAAAAAGCAACCACTACATGAGATCAAAGACATCTTTTTAGATGCCTTTAGCTTGCACACACCTGATGAAACCAAGCCTATACTGGAACAATTTCAGAAATTGTTGAACAAGTGACAAATGAAGACCAAGAAACCAATGTAAAACTCATGGAATGGTCTGAAAAGAAATTTCAAGAAAAGGTAAATGAGAAGATATCTAGTGGAATAGCATTATCACTAGTGGAACTGGCTATAAAGATTGAAAAAGTGAAGAAGGCACTTGAGGATATATTCTCATTATACACAAAATTGTGTGACCCCACACTCTTCACACAAGAAATGAGCCAAAGGATTCTAAGTTTGGAAAGAAATTTGAAAATATCTAGTATGCAGTTACCACAAAGCCTAGCTCAAAGTGAGAAACACTTTCATTCAACACTTCACACACAAAAGGAACTAGTTGTACTAACAATATAAGAGGCTAACACAAGAGCCAAGCTAGTTCACATTCAAGCCTCCCTTGCCCCCCACATGGAAATACTCCAGAAAGAACTAGACTATGCTGAAATAGTGCTAAAGAAAGATCCCAATCTTTCAACTTTGGATGGCTTAGTTCACCTTGTAGCGTAGACAACCATCCAAATCAAATCATTAGATGTTGTAACAAACAACTGGGATGCTGCTCTAAAGATTATAATGGAAGTCAATAATAATTTTCTAGATAAATACACACTTAATGTATAGACCCTTTGACATAAGTGTTAAAAAGGGGGAGATAAAAGATGGAGATAAACGCTAGGGGGAGACAAATATGCAAGGGGGAGACATGTGAAAAGGGGAGATAAAGTAAATAGAAGAGCAAACAAAGGGGGAGTAAACAATAGAAAAGTAGAAACAAGGCACATATTAGATAAATAGTATCAGAATGATTGAAGACAAAGAGTATCAACAAGAGGCAAATCTACTCAGAGAGATTTTGGATACAAAAAGACATATTAACTTGGGGGGAGTTACAAAATTTTGAGGTATATAGTCCATTACAAAAAAATTGAATAATTTTGAAGTTTTTTATATATGCCAAACTAGATGTATATTATATTCGAGGAAATTAGATTTGTTATGTAAAGTTAAGTGTTTTCATCACTCATGTCAAAGGGGGAGATTGTTGATCTTAGATTGGTTTTGACAATTGAGTGTCAACACACTTAAGAAATTTACTAAGTTCATGTCGAGCTAGTAACATATGCCGAGTATAATATGTACAAATCCTGAGTCAATCAAGTGCCAAGCAAATAGATAGTGCTGAGCAATTCAAGTGCCGAGCGAACAGTTGATGCTACGCAAGTTGAGGTGTCGAGCCATACAAAATTATAGTATGTGTCAAAAATTGGTACTAACAAGTACCGAGTAACACAGAATTAACCTAGGTGTTTGTGATTACACAAACAACTATATAAACCATTTTTGAGCTGACTTATGGATAGATCTCGAAGCTTTGAAGATAAGATCAAATCTATTTGGATTCCCTATGCAATCCACATGCAACCAATCATAAAAATTGAAAGAATTGAGTGGGGAAAATGGATGAATCTCAATCATAGATTCATACCTAACCCTAAGCCACCAGAGTCTTTTAAAGGGAGACAAAACCCCATAATTCAATATGAGAGAGAGGATAAGTGAATGTGAGGAGTTGATGCTAGCGAAGATTTGAAGAAAGTGAAAGGGGTGAATTGATCCGTTTCAAGGTGACTTAGAAGAAGGATAGAATTGTAGAATTAATTAATAGAATAGAGGATCGAGGATACAAAAATTTCATATCAAATTGGAAAGGATCAAGATGGACTGAATTGAGATCTAAAATCAGCAATACCAGATTGTAAGTGTATCAGATCAAACATTCTACTGTACTTTCTAACAACTGTATCAATAGGATGAAATCCTTAGGATTAAGGTTGAATTAACAGTCATAGTGAAATCCTTTAACATGGTGACATTCCAAGTGAGTGTTCTAAAGTTCTTTAGCCAGACACACTTTTAACAAGGTGTTAAAATCCTTTAACGGGTGAGATTTAACAATCCTTTGTAAGCCTTTAATAGGGCAGGCCTTTCATAGGGCAGATCATGAGAATGGTCAAATTATGTAACCTTAATAGGTGAACTTTATTGTTGCAGTAGTGAAGAATTGTGGGTGTCATCCCCACCCTAGTTTTACCTTCTCATTGGAGGGTTTCTGGGTAATCATATATGGTGTCAAGTGTTGATGTGGATGCATTTACTTTAAATGTTGTTTCAATATGTTTATGCATGAATTTTTTTAAAAGTTAAAAGTTTTATTGGTTAGTGATTTGTACTTCTGATTCACCCCCCTCCCCCAGAAGTATACATTTCCCATTTGTATTTCTAGCAGCAACAAGTTGATAGCAAAAAAGTTGAATGATCTTGTTTTTGTTCACTACAACCTTCGCTTCCACCACAAACTGATTTTGGGAACTAAAACATCTTCCATTGTATTATAAAAGGTTGATATACAAATAAAGTGGAACACAAAGGCTGATGATCTTTTCTTCAATGACAAAAACTTGCAGTGGGTTGATCAGGTGGGTTGAGAGGCAAAGGCAACAATGATGGCAGTGGAGGAGGCTAGAGCACGAGGAGACCCAATGCAGGACCTTGAGTATGAGAGTGAAAGATCTGACTCCAATGATGAGGATTATGAGGATGAGAAGGATGATCATGTCATTGAGGTTCAACCTTAGACACAAGGAAAGAGGATGGCTCTAGAGGCTTCCATGACCTATCTTAGGCATACTCATAGGAAGACATAGGCTACTACGAGCCTTTCTTTTGATATATGTTTTGAAATTTTGATTCCATGGATTGTATATTACATGGATATTATAGATATTTGATAGTTACACTATATTTCAGATTTCTATTATGTTATTCAGTTTAAGTTTATGTAATTCCTTTCAAAAATTCGTATTTATACTTACGTGACCTATGAAAAATTGTATGTGTGTAAAGTAGCTTCTATTTATCTCAATTATTGTGTATTTGAGGTTAATTGGCTAAATGATGAATGAAAAAAATTAAAATCTGTGAATTTCATGGGTTTTTTAATTTCCCGAGTTTGACTACTGAGACAGAATTCGAGCCCAATTTGGGCCTAATCGAGTCTGAGGCTGGTAACACTAGTTCTCAAGCGATTCAAACTTGACCCCATGATGAGTATGCCCAAAAAACTGCAACTAAAGATGATCCCAAGGTCCCAAGTCAACCTTAGAGGCCTGGTGCAGTATTAACTCCAAGAACTATCAATGTGAATACCTATACAAGAGACCTATAAGAAAGATGAAGAGTATGAATAGATGTGAGAAGAAATTTAGTAACTTCATGAGCATTTAGGAATCAAGATGGTTAAAATGTGTTTTAAAAAATAAATTAAAAGCAAAGAAAAAGGACATTTTTAGTGACAAAAATTAAGAGTGTAGGAATCTCTTGCCTTCATTTGAAGAAGAAATACATGAGTCCAATATAAGTTTAATTCAAAAGGATCATTTGAATAAGGAAGTTGAGAATGAAGTTGATTACAATATCTCCCATTAGATTAGAAGATCTAAAAATGAAGTTGATGCCTAGTGTATCACTAAAAGTGAGAGCCTTGTTGAAAAATTCAAAGGTAAGATAACAAAGATATTTTTCAATAGCAATGAAGAAAACAAATCTAACATAGTTGGGCTATATTAAAAGGAGACAATAAAGTCCATGGAAGAAGAAGTTGATTCCAATTCTTTGTGCGCTTCAAATGAATACTTTGATGTTCACAAGTTTGAAGAATCTAATTTGATAGAAGAAGTTTGGATAAACAGAAAAGAGGAGGAAGAATCAGTTTTTATTGGCAAAGGGCACACCAAACTCTTTTCTGGAGAAATATAAATCAACATTGATAAGGCTAATGAAAATAATTCTTCTAAGGAGATTGAATTAATTGATAACTTTAATTGATATAATGTACCTACACAATTCAAATTCATTATCATAATTTCAAAATCATCGAGTTTTTGCACATCTTCCTTCTAATTCAAAGTGGAAGTACAAGTCTATATTATTAATTTTAAACAAGAAAACTCAATATAAAATTTTGACATCTATAAAAACATAAGAAAATTACCTTAAATTATTATGTTTTATCATAAAAAAAAATTTCATCTTCTACCTCATCTAAAGGATAAAAAGGTAGTGAAAAGGTGATAGAAACACTAATTATGCTTGATCAAAAAGTCAATACTATGAAAAAGCATTTGTTTGTCAGATGCTACACAACAATTAGAAGGGAAATAAACAACATGGGCATAAAAAATTGGTCTCTTAGTGTGGCGGACCCTCAAATTTTCTTGCAAAAGAATAGGGTAAGAATCTCTAAAAGTGTTTTAAAATGAAGAAATCATGTTCTTCACCATATTGCAGAAGTAGAATAAGATGCTAGAAACATAGAGAATTTTTTCTATCTCATGGAGATAAAAGTAAGACATTGTGAAATAGAAATTCTTTGCTAAATTGTAGAAACTAGCTCTGGAGGGCACAAGAATGCAATTTATCACCATTTTAGGAGCAATGGTGAAGGAGACTCACAAAAGGGAGAATCAACTCATTTTCTTCGGCATGATAAAATGATCTTAGTTGAATAAGTGACATCATCTCAAACCTTTGAAGTAAAAATATTTGAGGGAGAAGTTTTGAAGTGAGAGTCTAAGAAGTATTATCAATTTTCTATGGGACAGGTTAGCCTCCATCCAAAATGTACTAAAGACAAAACAAAGTCTAATTTTTTTTTCTAGATTCATGAAAACATAGTGATTTTTTTCCAAATTTTTTGTTGTTTCCAACTACAAACTATGAAAATCATGAAGATCAAATGCTGAAATTTTTAGAAAAATCCATGGTGTTTTTGATTTTTTGAAAATTGGTCAACTGTATAGTTTGAATGGAGGATAGCCAGGTCTATTTTCCACATGTGCAAGATGTCTAGACATCTTGTTAAGAATTGAATGAGAATAAGTATAGCCAAATATTAAAGCAACAAAATTCATTTCATGCAAAGTGGCATTTCAAGCTAGGAAGAATTATGGAAGGAAAATAAAGCATCTTGAAGAAGGACTCTACAACTCATAAATCAGTAATTTAATTCTTTATACCCTAGTTGAAGCTTCTTTTCTTGAATTTAGAATGCCCATTTAGAAAGAGGTTAATGCTAAAAAAGATAGTAATAAGGAGAAAGAGGAAACTGTAGATTTTTTTTTTTGAGAGAATGCTTATGGATAATTTTTTTGGATTCTTCAATGATTGGAATAAAGGGTGTATTTATTGATGATATGAGAGGGTGTCAAGATTATTTTGTACATATCTTTGTTTGGTCTCTTTTTGGGTTCTTTAATGCAAACAAAGATGAAATGGAACCCAGGAACAATGCATGAAAACTTGACTTGACACAGATAGGTATTTCAAATGTATTTGTGGATGTTGACCTCCTGAACATAAAAGTAGAATATTATGAGCTTGAAACTGGAATAGTGAGAAAATCTCATAGGATGCCTCTTTTAGTAATAATTGAATCCTTTATTCAAGAATGCTTCGATTTAAGTACACATGCTCTAACTAAAACTTACAAAAAAAAAATGAAAATAGATTACAAAAGGTTAATAAAAACTTTTGGATATAGAGAAATTTCTCATTTTATGGCCTTGAGGAAAAATAACAAGTTGATGTTAGTTGAACACACGAGTCCTCACCGGATAACTAGCTTTATGGGTTTCTTCAAGAATACTTACTATGCATGGACTTAGCTATTTGCAGAGGATGAAAAACCAAAGATTATACTAGATTATATTTATGTGTGCATGAGAATTCAAAACCCACATACTTATTTGGAGTTTGATTTTGCTAGTGAGATTGAGAGTTCACTAAACATATAATTAGAAAATTACAAATCCTCCAAAACATGCAAGAACCATTCACCACTTTTCTATTTGATCTTGTTTCAAAATGTGGGACAATTCAAAGACTCCATGAAATCAACCACATGTAATGAAATGGGAAGTATACTACATGTTAAATTATGATGTGAAATGTGGGATATGTATAGTAGTGGTTGTGATTATAGAGTTTTATGGATTGAGGAAAAGTGACAAGAATCATTGATAAGATTAAGATCATGTTGAGACCCGAAGAGTTCTTTATAGATGAGAAATATGAGTATAATTTTAGAGATTGGATATGTAGGGAAAACTACACCTTAATCAGGTTATATGGATGTAGGCAACCACCCCACAAACTTTCTTTTTTAGTATGTAAAAGAGTGGGTTTACTAGAGTTCATGTGAAATTTGTGAGAAGAGATAAGTTTTCTTACCTATAAAGAAGGGAAATATGATGCCACATTTATAAAGTTTGATGGTTTTATGGTTGGATATTCTATGATAAAAAAAGGTTTCAGAATACATCATGAACAACTATAGGTTCCACATGTTAGCATGAATGTTGATGATATTCCTATGGGAGAGTATCCTAGTAGTGCTAGAGGCATTATTTAGATATTATGTGTTTCATTCATGACAGTGTTTGCCATTGATGTCAACATATTGGTTTCTCTAAAGATTTACAAAATATAGAGAGAGATTGGATTTGCATGGTTCAAGGATTGAAGATTAACCTATGAAAATATGAAGACTGGACAAAGTTATGAAGATTTTAGTAAAGGAAGCTTTCAAACACTATTTCTGGAAAGTAAGTATTGTTGTTTGGATTTTATCTCCTAACAGAGATGGAATTTGGTTGAGCAATTTGAGATAGAGGTTGAAGACACATTGAAGATGTCTTCGTTAAGTGGGCATAATTAGATGTTCATCACATGAAAAGTTGTGATGACTATGAGCGAACAATTTGATTGGAATCTTGGTTAAAGTGTAAAAATATAATGTAGTGTGTATTGTAATATCTTAAGGATGTCCTATATTATTATTGTAAATTGGGAAAGTGAAAAGGCCAATTGAATTATTTTTCTTAGGACTTGGTATAAAGGAAATATATATTCCTTAGTTGTAATCACTAGTGAGATCATTTTCATGTTATGCAAACTTGAGAGCGAGGTCCTGTGTGGATATTTTGTAATCAGTGAGATCGTTTTCATGTTATGCAAACCTGAGAGTGAGATCTAACACAAATATTTTGTAATTAGTGAGATTATTTTGTATAGTATGTAGTCATATCTTTGCAATATCTTTTGTGTGTGCTTGATATGCAAAGTTGTGAAGTTAAGAGTAGAGTTTGATATAGTTGAGGTAGAATGAGTTTAAAAGGAACTATATTTGGCAAGATATGTTTCTAGTTAGAAAGTTTTTGTTTCACATTGTATTATTAGGAAGGAATAATACAAATGCTAATTGAATAGTGGGTTAAATGGCCTTCCTTTCAACTCCTAATAGGGTTGACACAACTACTAGCAAGGTTGGAATCTCATAACAAGGATTCAAAGTCTCCTAATAGGAACTCATATGTACTGATTGTGTTTCATTGACTCCTAATTGGGTCTATTTTCTAACAAGGAAATTTTATATAAATACATAATTTTGTGGGTACTGTTGGTGTTTTTTGTTTTAACTACTAGGTACACTAAACCCAATATCAGGATGCACGAGATAAAATGAAATGTAAGGACTAGCTAGATCCTATACTCAATAATAATTATCTTAGCTCTAAACCAACATTGGCTGAGTACACTAGACTCTCTACACTTTAGGTTCTGTAGGGCCAGGGTGGGTACACACCCCAAGGATATGATTGTAGTGGGTTATTGGATTTTCTCTTCACACACTTACTCATTCACAACTCTTCTTTTAAGCCTATCCTTTATAGAAGATATGGTCAGAGGTTCTTCTTAGATTTGTAATAAACCTTCTGATTACAATAGCTAGTTATAATCAAAGAAAAACCATTACAAACAAGGGCTGATTGACACGTTTGTTTCTTTAGTGCATAAAATAAAAATTTGATTTTTTATTGATATATGTGTTTTTCAACTATAAGAATCATCAACTTGCAACTGAAAATTTGATTAGTTCCTTATCCATTGTTATATAGAATCAAACAACAACCTTAGACCTATTTAACTAACTTGTAATTAAAGTGTCAATAGTGAAGTCTAAAATTAATTCTTATCATATCCCTCTAATACATCCAAAACCCTATCACTTACTGAAAGAAATTACTTAATTCTTTGAATCAAAGAAATCAATAAGAGATATACAATTCATCTAAATCGCAAAACTGCATTAAACTAAAAGAACATTATTCATTTCAATCTCAAGATCATAGATATATAAAATCATGCAGAGTTTCCTTTTTTGCATTAACTTCCTTGGAAGACCAATACAATACTGATATGAACTCAGAGTATAACTCAAAACTTTGTAGCTAAACCATTCACATTCACTATATTCTCAAGTTTACAAGACTAAATGCATTCATATAATCAACAAAAACTCAACATACTGTAAAAATGACATAGAACTAAAAAATATATAGACTTCCAACCCTAATTTCATATCCTCAAAATCCTTACATAGGAGTGCAACAAGCTATAGAGGGGATGACACTTGTCAGAAACCAACTGAGAGAAAAGCCATCAAAAGATCAGAAAGATATCACATTTGACATCCTTTACATCAGAATCAAGAAAACAACCAAAAAATTGGTATGGAAATACCTGCTATAGGAGTTTCACATTCAATTATGCTCATCCTCTATTGCCTTGACCATCAAGATCACCAAGTGCCTCCATCACCAAGGTTCTTATTTCTCCAATCAACCATTAAGATATTAATTCTTTTTCTTGATGGGCCATCTAGCGTATTAGGGTTGATTTGAACTTTCTATCACTGCACTCCACTTGAAGATCAAATCCCATTATGTAACAAGGCTCAAGCATTAATGCTCCCCATTCATGGTTGTTCAGTGCTAATTTGTTTTTGCAATCTTTCTGATAGTCTAGAAGAAGGGTTGACAATTGTTTTTAACTTTGCATGTTTGTCCACCTTTCTTGGAATTCATTGGTTGAGGGTCTTTGTTGTCATTCTATCTCAGAAAGACAAAGTAACTTCATTCGGGTCAAGATGAGATCATACCATGTGAAAACTGTCACAAGATCGCAACTCACTCTTTCGGTTGAAAGATATCAAATGAATACATTTTTCATTTTACACTCCTCTGAAAAATGAAATATAACCTAGCCATGCAATCCTATGAAGCTACAAAGCCATGACCCACCCTCAATCACTCATTCACAACTTTAACCTCAAGTTACCTTTAACTCAGTGCGAAGATGCAAAATAATGAATTTTAAATGTCTACTGAAAACCTTGACTTGGACGCATTGATATATGTGTCCTTTTCTCACTTTCCCATTTTGGCTAAAATGTTAGCACTTTCAAAATGTAGGGAAGAAAATTTTATTGATCCATTGAGATTTGACAATTGACATTAAACTAGAATCTTCTCATTGAGTTGACATCTTTGACCAATCAAAATTGCCATGCTATAAAATTGTTCTGACACATCATCCATTGGTGGCCTATATGCTGGAGTAGGTTCCACGAATCCATATGGCAACACATCACTTTCCCGCACTCTTTAACTTTCAATCATTTCAAGAATTTGGGAAAGTGAGATTTGTCGATCTTCCATCTGATTGATGGCTCTAAAGAATATACCATTACTACACAATGACTAACATGAGAAGGGGCCCGCAAGGACAATTGTCAACTAGGTGTATTCCTTCTTTTATTAAACCTCACACATCTTCAAAATCTAGGGATACGACCACCATTGATGCTGGAAATCAGATGATCATGAAATAACCACCTTATAAGCCCTTTGCATAATCGTAACATTAAATATGATTGCATCACTTAACCTGTGAAGCTACGAAGACCAAATTGCATTTGATTGCCCATTTGCATCCCTAAATGTGAAATTATTCTTAACTGCTACAAAAAAATGCATACCTAAAAATGAATGTCATCACACCATCGCACCTCCAAACAACATTAAAAATTAAATGGATGTAAAACCACATGTGAGAAAGCTTCACAAGGTCACAACTTAGAGGCAAAGCATTAAAATAAAGTGAAGGATTAAAACTTAGGGATGCAAAAGCTATAACATGATTTTTATGTATCCTAATCAAAAGGTTAAAAACCCTAAACCTAATGAAACAAAAGATAAGGTAAAACCCTAAGGTTTGAATATGAACGACATTTTTTCTGAAACCCTAGGTAGTCTAAGCACAAAAACTCTTGACTTTCACAAGCATTTTACAATTTTATTTTTTTGGTAGACTAAAAATTAGGCCAATAGTGGCTTTGTCTAGGGATGCATGCCCCTTGTGGGCATGGAAAGGATTCAAAATCACTGGGTAAAGTAGACCACACAATAACTTGAGACAAAAAATGAGACTATACAGAAACAAACACACATATATAGAGGCTACAGACATACGCACAAGAAAATACATAAATGTACAAAGATATACAAACCTAACTATTGTTCATGGAAAATAAATACCTTCAAAAAAATTAATTCTTCAAGAATTGTCCATGAACTGGCAATTCAAGAAAGCTCCCTGACAATCCTTTGATAACATACGAATCCTCTCCCTAGGTAGAATCAACCAAATAATGGCCAAGCCATATAGGATCAAATTTTCCATGCTTAGCCTTAACTTCCATTCTTGCATTCCACATCAGGACAAGATCACTTGATTTAAATTTTCTTTCCATTGCCCTCCAATCATACAAATGTTTTGTCTGCAACTGCAATTTTACATTTTTTGCAGAGGCTTTTTTTCTTGTCCCAGTCAATTCAACTAATCCATCCATTCTTTCTTGCATATCATCAATGATAGCATCATCATATATTTGGATGTAATTATATAAGCCCATCATGTTATTTTATGGCATTCTATCCTAGATTCCATACACAAGGTCAAAAGGTGGTACACCAATTGCCTTTTTCACTATCACCCTATCAGCCCAGACTGTTGAGTGTAACTTTGAATTCCATGCTTTCTTATTGTCATCCAAAGTCCTCTTTATCACTTTCAACAAGTCCTTATTCGTGGATTCAGCCTGCTCATTTCCTTGTGTATGATAGGGTGATTAGGTTGACCTGGTAATGCCATACTTGTTGGGACTAAAAATTGCATGCTTCATTTTTAGTCACATTTTGAAAATTTTGGAAAATCATGTCCTAAAGTGCCTTTTATGCATGTGGTCAGTTGGTAGCTTGAGGCCTAGATGGTGTTTGAGTGGCTTAACACCTTTCATTTGACATATGCATATGATCCACAATGTTATTTTGCCATCCCGAATCATTCTGTGAAGTCCCATTTTGAGCTAGTAACAAAATTTGCAATTCTACCAAGTGTCAAATAGCGATCAGAGGCCTAGTTTGCATCTGAATATCTTTTACCCAGGACTGTGTCATGACTAGTCACTTTGGGGATGTTTAGTGTGTATAACAAAGAACCTATGTTTCAATTTTCAAGTCTTTTTGAATCCGTTTGACTAGGTTTTGCACCCCGCAAAGTTGGTCATTTACTGTTTTGTGCATTTAACTAGTTGATCACAATTCTGGGAAGCCCTGTTCGACCAATCATACCTTTGACCCAGTTGATCCAAATGAAAAAATCCTTTTTGCATTGTGTTCTAGGGGTAAGACACTTCATATGTTCCAATTTTGAGATCATGTCGAATCCATTTGATCAGTTTGCTAACATGATCAAAAACCCAGTTTGCATTGTTTTGTTACGGCTACGGTATCCAGATTGATCCGTACCCCTGTTCGGCATGTTATAACTTTGATCGTGTGATTGGCTAGCCTAAATGGATTGTACCATTGTGTTGTGTCCTAGAAATCCTTGAAGTATGCCAGTTCTTAAGTCATGATGAATCCATTTGCATACTTTCTTATGTCCGTACATTTGCCAAAAATCACTTTTTGACACATTTGCCAGTTAAAATTTCCAACTGCCTATTTTTGGAAATTCGCCAAATGTGCCCTGTGATTCGTCATGAGCCCAAAACATGAAATCATTTTCTCTCCATGGAAAAGAACCTATATCCAGGTTTTTAGAAGCCCAAGTGATCAATAACCCCAATTTATAATGGCGAACCCGAGCCCAGTTTATGTTTTTTAACATTGTTTGCCTGCAGGTTAGTTGAAGTATGGATGTTCGGCAATTAAAATATCCTGACTGAGAGTTCATCATGGGCTGAAAATTTGCAATATGATAGAGTGTGTAGGATTGAACACTCGTGCCAATTTTTGTGGCCTGACTATTTGATTGAGTCATTTTTAAAGCCCAGCTGGCAGGCCTCCAGATACAAATTCATAGTTTGCAGGCAAGAAGTGATACTCAAATTTAATAATCAAAATAGATACATGAGATGTTAAAGAACATGTGAAAGTGTTTTGAAGCCTCTAATACCCCCAGACATCATCTTCATTTCTTCATAGGTGAGCATCAATGAATGGCTCGAAAAAGATTACAAGCTAGTATAAAAAATTAAATCCCTATGTTCTATATTGAGAATTGCCGTATCATTTGCAAAATTTTTTTTGAAATTCTATCAAAGGTTATAAGCTAACATAAGAGAAAATTATATTATATTCCAATATAATATAAGGATAATGGCTCATAATTATACTCTCATAGGAATTATGTCCCAGGTGAACATAAATCTCTAAGTTAAAGTTGATTGGTGTTGTACGGAATTTTGTTTTATGATATCCTTTGAACTTAGAATTTGAAATAAATGGGTGTATGATAAAGTGGAGAGTAAGAGGTACCTGTTCAGTCATGTGGCTAAGATAAGATGTAGAGTTTTATACAGGAGAACCCATGGCAGAGCAGGCACCAAGTAGTAAAGTAATAGCATTGAAAGGAGCAGTCAGCACATGAGATAGCAGCCAATGGAAGAAGTCACAGGCATGATAAAGAAGAGCTCAGGCACATGAATAGAGCAGTTTGATATTCCTGATCATTTAGTTTTGTGGGACAAAATTGAGATTTAAAAAAAAAAACCTTGGACTGAACTTTTATATTTCCATTTTTTGAAGAACAAATAAGCATCACTTTTTAAGATCACTTGCATTTCAATGGATGCTTTTTGAGCAATCTCTTAGAGAACATTATGATTTTTCTCATGCAATTTGATTGCTAAGGTGTATTATTTGAAGAAGCAGAGCTCTCCACAGCCAGAAGAAAACGGTGCCATTTTGAATCTTGTTACTTTTAAAAAATATATTGGCAGGTTTGGATACAAGTGCATGATTCTGAAAATATGTTCATATGCTAAAACTATTGATGATCAGCTTCATTTTTTTTATGGGTTACGTGAAACACAAGTTGTGCTCTAGTTTCTCCATTTCATTGTCACGTCCCAGCTATTCAGTGTTGGAGGGCAGTGAGTAATGGAAGCGCCAGATGATCTCCCCTAGCTGGAAACGTTATACAAGGGAGGGAGCACCTACAGGAGTGATTCAAGTTTTTGCACTAGCATTAAGAACCTTTCCACGGTATTTGGTGTTTGCAATAGTTTTAAAAGGGTAAAAAAGCCGCACACTGGGGAGCTTTTTCAACATTTTTTAAAAAAAAAAGGAATAAGGAAGCCGATTCCAACCACAGCCAAACCACAGAAGAGAGCATTATCAAACAAGAAAATGGCCACGCATAACTTGGAGATGCTTATTCAAGCAAAATTCGTAAGTTTTATAGAGAAAGTCGCCATTCATTGCAAGGAAAGAGCCCACAATTTTTTGGAGTTCAAGCCATGCAAGTCAAAGAAGCCGTGCCACGCCACAGAGACCCTACGTTTTAAAAGAGACTTCCAGGCCATTAAATCCCACATTGGCTGGGAAAATAAGTTTTAACAGTTCAAATAGAAATGAACACAATACACATTATGAATTGAAGGTAGAGGCTTGTGAGAAGCCGCAAGTCAGAGGGTGGGTCCCATTCATTCGGTCAGTTGGAAGATAAGTATAATTTTAAACAAATGCGCAGTCTAAGTTGGTGACGTCAGCATGATTTGAGGCAGTCGGAAAAGTCAAGAATTCGGCGCCTCGCTACTTCGCCAGCCGAAAAATCTTGAAAAATCCGGCTAGCGAGATAGCGAGGTCACCGGAAAACCCCAAAATATGGCAAGGTTTAAAGTGTTATGTGGGTCCTGCATGTAATGCCATCAGCGAATCAGCAAGTGACACGTGGCGCTTGGTCAACAGCTGTTGACCACGGATTAAAAGGGTGAGGGAAATATAGAAAAATTAAAAATAATAATATTTTATTATTATTTTTGTTGGAAATGCCCACGTCAAGTTTTAAAATTTAATGGGAAATTTTCTAAAGTTTATACTTTAGATTTTTTAAAAATTTTATAAAAAATCAAAGTTGCAAGCATGAACCTTCTAGCAGAGGACCTTTTTTTGAAATAAGATTCTGGAGGTTTTCGAGAGGCCAGATAGGCGATATTATATATCGTCGGAATCGGGAGAAGATGAACTTTTCAATTCTGGAGTTGGTTTTTGCACAGGTATCAGTCAGTTTGAGCTACACAAGGTTTTCTATCAGGTACCTGAATTGCAACCATTTTCAAACCATGAAGTTCAGTTTTGATTTTTTTGTCAAGATAGTGACCTGGATATCAGTAGAAGGCAATGGAAATGCAGTTAGGGTCGAATTTGTTCAGATTTACTCAGTAAAAACTCATTTTCACTGGCTTTTTCATGGGGAAGTCAGATATTTTGGCAAGTAAAGGGTTTTCATCATTAGGCAAGGATATTTTGCAAGTTTGTTACAGATTAATGATGAAACAAAATCAAATCAGAATGGGAGATGGAAGGAAGAAGTTATTCAGTTACAGAAGATTGAATTTCAAGTGGACACTTGTCATCTTCAGAACAGATCCGAGAATTCTTTCTCTTCTATATCTTTCTTTCTTGCTTCCATTGTAGGGGTTCCAGTTTTTGCACTGAGAAACCATTCTTCAGCATTTCTTCTTGTATTGAACAGCATTTTAAGTTTTAGGTAGATAGTTCTTTTCTGTTAGGTGATCTACGAGTTATTTTCTGTACATTTCATGTATTTGATTTCAAGGAAAACAGATAAAGTGCAGCAAAAGTTTGTAGTTCAGTTTGAATCTTGTCTCCTGATTATGGCTCTGTTATTTCTTCTAATTTGTGATCAAAGAGCATGAATTAGGTTGCATTACATTTTGAAATGTATGTGGTTAAAATGTCTTGCTTATGGAACAAAGAACCATGTAATTGCTTGATATTTGTCACAGGGTTTGCAGATTTCATGATAGGATTTTCTGAGTATGAGATTCATTCTGTAGCAAATGTCTATTCACAAGGTGAAAGATAGATCAAGGATCTTGATGTAGAGATATGTCTAAGGATTCCAGGAGATGTATGGTTATGATTCATTTAATTGCCCAATAGATAAGGCACTGGTCAAAGATAGGATCATTAAGTTCTGTTGCTCATACTTGGGTCTTGCTGATATCAACATATTAAATCAATTTTCCCTTTTATGTTGAAAGCTATTCAATGTTAACCCACACTTAGCTTTCCAGTTTCATGAGTTATGTTCTTAGCTATTTCATGTTTGTGATTCCTGGTTGAGTGTAGAAGATTTAGGGGTTTTTTATCTGCTTCATAATAGATTCAGTGTATGCTTTGACAACTGGTACCATATAAAGAATCTATAGGTCTACCCGCCTAGGTTTTGCAGAGCCTGAAGAAGAAGAAGGGTCATGCCTTATAGTTGGCCTGGTGTCTGAATGGATGTGTTGATAATGGGAGTTAGCTGCCCCTAGATGCATCTTGTTCTCATTAGGGTAATTGGAAATGGGTAACGTTTTCAAACACCAACAATACTTATCACAAAATTTAATAAATTCTTCAAATTTGAAGCACATGGCATTATTATTCACAATTCTTTCAGGACAACCAAACCTTGAAATGATGTTATTTAGTAGGAAATTGTTTACCACTTTATTGGAAAAATTTCTTGTAGGAATGACCTCCACCTACTTTGTAAAGTAATTAGTTGCCACTAATATCCATGAGTAGCCAGTATTGAACTTGGTGATATTTCACCAATAAAATCCATTCCCCATTGCTTAAAAGGTGCCTAAACCCCAACTGATTTTAGAGGAGTATTCCCAGAGAATTTTAATTTTCTTGCAAATCTTTGGTAGGGGTCACATTTCCTAACCAGGATTTGGGTATCTTTGAATAAGCTAGGCCACCAAAGGCCCGCCCTCATGAACTTATGGGCAATAGTCTTTTCCATGTAATGCCCACCATATACCCCTGAATGTATCTCATTCAAATTTTTTTTTGACTCCTCTTGATCAATGAATTTCAAAAGTACACCTTCAAAGTTTCTCCACCATAAGCTTCCATTGACAATAATGTATTTGATTGAATGCAACTTTACATTCCTTTATCCATTATCTATCAAATGAGATGGAGCCTGTATATACTATAGATAATAGATTACATCTTTATACCAATCACACCGATTTATGTTACATGTATCAGAGTAGAGGTCCTCACTTACAACATTTATTTGATTTGTATCTAAATTTGATTGAGCTACAATCTTTGCCAATCTTTGACCTCTTACCAACTTGATGATGTGGATATTAATGTTAAACTCTTGTATTTTTGTTTATCCATCTACAACTTCTATTAGACACCTCTTGTTGAGAAAACATATCTCTAACTGCTGCACTAAGCACAAAAGCAACAACAATAGCACCTACTAGGTAACATCTAAAAGCTTTGACAAATTTGACAAGTGCAGAAACCTATTTCTCATTTATTTCATACTTCAACTTAGTTTCCTGTAGGGATTTTCTAAGAATGTGATTGGTTGTCCATGACCATCCTTATTTTTCCACAACAAGACCATTGCTATGGTATGAAAAGATGAAAAAGAAAAAATATGCATAGGCTTTCCATAATCAGGTACCCTAAGTGTTGGTGCATTCTTAATGACATTTTTAATTTCTTGAAATGCCATAGTAGGTTCACCTTCCCAACTGATAGTTGCTCCCTTCTTGAGCATTTTTGAACTTGGCTTATTAATTTTAGCAAAGTTTGTTACAAATCTCCTTAAAAAATTAACTTGCCCAAAGAAAGACTATATACCTTTAAAATTCTTGGGCTTTGTCACTTTATCACTTGATGTAACTCTTTCAAGGTCAATCTTAACCCCTTCTCTTGACACTATATGACTAAGAAACTTTCCCTCTATCACTCCAAAGGTACATTTCCTTGGATTGAAGGAGACACCATATTCTAAGGCTCTGATAAAAATATTTTCTAAATGCTTGGAATGTTCTTCAGACTTCTTTGAGTATGTAGTTAGGTCATCCTAATATAAAACCATAAACTCATCAATATATTCTTTAAACTATACATAGTTAGGTCATCCTAATATAAAACCATAAACTCATCAATATATTCTTTAAACTATACATAGTTAGGTCATCCTAATATAAAACCATAAACTCATCAATATATTCTTTAAACTATACATCCATGGCCCTTTGAAATGTTGCCCCTGCATTGATTAAACCAAAGAGCATTCTTACATACACATAGGTTCCTTAGGGTGTGGTGAAGGTTGTCTTGAATTGTTCCTTTTCATCTACCAAGACTTGCTTATATCCATAATTCCATCCATCATGGTTATTAATTCTGAACCAGTAACTTGCTATAATGTGGTCTACATGTTAGGTAATCCATAATTATCTTTTAAAGATGTAATGTTGAGATTTCTAAAATCAACACATAACTTGATGTCTCCATTATTTTTTCTAACTGGCACAAGATTAGACACCCATGAAGAATATCTGATTGGTTAAATAATTGCCCCATCCCTAAGCTTCATAAGCTCTTCTTGCATTTTTGGGGCTAAAGTGGGATTAACGGGTCTCTATTTTTGCCTGAAAGGTCTGACATTTTCCTTCAGAGGTATTACATGTTGGAAAAAATCTTGTCTATAAGATTTGAGGCCATCATATGACCATGGAAAATCATATCTGAATCTTCTTAATAACTCTATCACAAATTTCCTAATTTTAGGAGATAAGGTTTTACCAATGTATACCTTTTTTGGAGATTCATTAATACCCAAATTAATTTCTTCAAGCTCTTGTGGTTTCTTGTCAGTGTTATTTGTATATCCTGATTATCAAAATCAGTTTCAAGCACCACTAAACCCTTAGGAACCTTGTTGCCTTTTAGCTGTAAGATTTATTGACCAAAAATGGTATGTTTTCCATCTATTATTTCCACGAAAGCACTGTAGTCCAATTCTTGACCATGATATTTATCCTCATTAAGCAGACAATTCAAGATATCTTTATCATCTTCAAAAAATTCCCAATTCTCTACATTATTGGGGATAGAAGGCTTATTTTGTATTTCAATTGTAGACACACCAACACATGAATATCATTAGGCTTAATTAATAAATTAGCTAGCAAGTCAACCATCTTATTGTTACTCCTATCCATCCAAGATATGCCAAAGGCATCAAAAGTTTCTATTTGGTCCCAAACATCATTCCTATACTATTTCAACCTTTTGTTCTTGGAGGCATATGTCTCCTTAATTTGCAACACTATCAATTTAGAATCACCAATAATGCACAACTTCTTAATTCCATGACTAGTTGCAACTTTCAGCCCTAGCAGAAGTGCTTTATACTCAACAACATTATTGGTACATGTAAAGTTCAAGGTAAATGAATACCTAAAAGTATTTCTCTCAGGAGATATAAAGATAACTCCATCTCCTAACCCTTCTCTAGAACTTGCCCCATCAAAGTACATGGTCCATAAGTTCTATGAATCCAAAGAGTTTGTCACCTCTTGTGCAATCAACGGAGGTGGTTTCTCAATTTCTTGGATCAGAAGCTCTAAGCTCTACTTTGAAAGCATTGACCTTAGTATCTAGAAAACAAGTGGCATCCTTGTCAATACTATCTCCAAATATGTAAGTGTCTCTTGGCTGATTTGTCCCCTATGTTAAAGGTGGCATATGATAGGTCACATTGCAAGCTTCCTCCCATTTTAGCACTACAATTTCTAGAGAGTAACATCCCATAGTGGGGGGGAATATAAACTACAAGGACTATCATGGTCATTTCTATATCAAGGTAAGAAACTAGCTTGAAAGAAAAGACATTAATTGTACTACAGTAGGCTCTTCCCTACTTGGTGTCCACTTCTAAGTGAAGGGCTTCCATAACCTTAAAAAGCATAATGGTATTTGATGCCCCTGAGTCAATCATACAATTTTTTAGAGTTCTTCCATTTATGATCAGACTAAGGAAAAAAGGATCAATATCCTACAAATAGGCTACAAAGGAATTATCTAAGTACATTTGGGGTATTTGAGAAATAACTCATTTGTCCTCTTTATCTTTCATTATTATTTCTATTTTCTATACCGCTGATGATTCTGGATCAAGAATAACATTACTATTCTCTATGCCATTCAACCAAGACAAGGCCATACTTTTGTGTTCTTATATTCTAAACATTTCATATAAGGGGACCTTAATAGTAATATGAGATATCATAGAAATCATGTCAATAGGATTATATGTAGGATCTTTGAGAAAAATACGTCTGATTATTTTCTCTTAAGCACCAAGTTCCTTTAATAGTTTGATAACATCAGAGCTTGGCCTTTTTTCCTGCACATTTTCTTTGACTATGTCATCCCCTTGAAATTGCACCTTTTTCTTTGGTTCCCACTTCTTGGATTTACTATATTTGGCTTTCACAATAACTGGATCTTCTTTCTTATTTTCATCATTGGCTTTAGACAAGTATCCTTGATGAATATACTAGATGACTTACCAGCAGTATTGTTGACTGCTCTATTTCTCATATTGTAAGTGCTATGAACTTGAGGTATCATCTCATTAGTGATTCTATAAATCTCTTCTTTGGAAGGTTTCCTCAAATTTGTGTGGTCCACATTTGCCAATGTATTGCATACTCTGTCCTCATTAGGGTCCTCACTATCTGAAAACACCTATTGATGGTGTACCTTTTAGGCAGCTCTCTGATTTGCAACATCATATTCATTTTCCTCTAAATCAGATTCCACACCATCATCACATAAGTTCACCATATTACATACCATGTCTTGAAGAGTTTCCTCTTCCTCTACATCCTCATTTGGTGCTTGCTAGTTCATATAAAAAGATTGGGGCAATGCATACTAATTAGGGGAATGAGGGAATTAGCATACCACACACCAAGGCACATTATCTTTCATATTTATAGAATTTTTGTGTAAAGGATCCAGTGTATTCTTATCTTTGTTTCCTTGAGTGGGATTGGAGATTGGTTTACCACCCTTCCAATAAAGGGTATAAGGATAATTTTGCATTATAAGTTGCCTATTGTAGGGTGTATTATATTGAGGCTTATCACCAGTATTCTACTTATTGGTCTGGTTTTTTGATGGATTAAATTCTTTAA
Source organism: Cupressus sempervirens (assembly GCA_028749045.1). Lineage (NCBI taxonomy): Eukaryota > Viridiplantae > Streptophyta > Pinopsida > Cupressales > Cupressaceae > Cupressus > Cupressus sempervirens. The sequence continues at coordinate 191,961,132 of CM053788.1, forward strand.
CAAGTTTAATACTTGACCCATTGTATCTTCATCAACCCTTTTTCCTGCAATAGGTCTTTCACCCTCTTTCTCATTTCTAGGATTGAATAATTTAGCGTTGTCCCTTCTCTCCACTTTACCAGAGGGTTTTATGTTATTTTCAATGTTCACAACCATCTTATAAGCCTCCCTTAGTGTCCTAGGATCTTTGTCCCTTAAAGTGTATGCCATCTTACTATTAAAGGCATTAAAGTAAGTGGTAAGACATACATCCTCACCAAGTCTCATTACTTGGAACAATTTACACATCCCTTTTTTAAATCTAATGTTAAAATCAATTGTATACTCATTTCTGCCCTTTTCTATATTGTTGAATTCATTTAGCACAAAGCTAGCATTAGTGTTGTCACCATACTGCTCTTTGGAAAAGTTTTTCCAAGTCATTCCATGAGGTTATAGTATCATCTGGAAATCTTCTAAACCAATCCCTAACATCTTTAATCAAGGAGTTCATAAATAACTTCATGACTACATCCTCATGTTCTACCTCATAGTCATTAAGCATGTCTATGGACTTTCTAAGGTGTTCCTCACTAGTGATGACATTATTTCTAGTAAACTTTATAACTTTATCCCTAAGGTCATTGGAGATAGGGTGTGGAAAACTAGAAATGCCTAAAAAGGATATTTTCTTGTATTTTCCCATATAAATGGGCCTCCTTTAGAAACCTATAGTATATGAGGTACTTGATCCAATAACATAACTTTGGACAAGAATTTGAGTCTATTGTTGGACTTGCTAAATGAAAAATATTTGGTTGATAGTAGTAGAGGTTGAGGCAAGGGCTAGTTGTGAAACATTTTGGTTATTTAAAAGAGGTCCATAGACAAGAATAGATGGGACAACTTGTGAAGCTTGCTTGGGCAAGGAGGCTAATGCAAATTTAGACTTGATAAATTGAATCTTTCTTCTAGTTTCTTTTGACAATTGGCTAATTGTGATATGTAATTGTTGTCATTAAAGGAAACACATGATCTACATGTTGATAGGAAACCTCAGAAATAAAGATACTTAGTGTTTGGTAATCAGAAAATTGTCTAAGATACTTAGTGTTTGGTAATCAAAAAATTGTCTAAGTATAGAATTTGTTTACAGTAGTGTATTGTTTTGTTTGTAAGATGTTGCAAACGTCATATTATGACTAGCGAAGTTACATGGAGATAGTATACATGTTAGTGATGACATATATAACCTCAGAAGTTTGTGCAGACTGTATAAAATAGAGATAATCATGTTTTGATAAAGTACGACAACATAATTGAAGGAAAGAATTGTTTTGTTTACAAAACAATTACTTGTCCAATTGGGGCCGATATCCTAGATGTTTACTTTAACTTGGAAAAGTGAATTGTGGTCTTAGTCGACCTAGTAGTATTTTATGTAAAGACACGATATTTATGCAAAGAACTTCTTATGATAAGAGGAGGAAAGATATTTTTAAGTACTATCTTGTAAGATTGTGAAGTGAGCTAACTTTTGTGAAATCAATATGTGCAAAGTTTTATATGAGCTATCTAATGATTTGAGATCAAGCTAAAGATTAGAGATTAGCGAAGGAAGGAAATAACAATAAATTACTTGATTGAGTAGTGAGCTCTTCTTGTAGTTGAAATTACATGTTTGGGCAGTGGGCTCTTCTTTCATACATTTTACTACAACTCCTAATAGGGTTGGAATCTCCTAATTGGGATTCAAAGTGTCCTAATAGGGACTCCTTATACTCATTGACCCCTAATAGGGTCCATCCTCTAACAAAGAACTTATATATTGGTATATTATCTAGTAGGTATCACCCCCATCGGGGTTTTCCCTTGGAAAGGGTTTCCCTAGTTAACAAAATATGGTGCTATTGTTACTATTTAGCATTAATTTATTTCTTTGTTATGCATGGTTTAAAGTAAGTAATAATATCTAGTTAGCAAATAAAGTTTGTAGATTATTGATTCACTGACCCACCCCCTGCCCCCTACCTCCATAATCCCTATTTCTAACAATTGGTATCAGAGCCTAGTTACTTTAAAGAGGCTTAACAACTTAAGTAAGATCCCTATTGATATGGAACAATTGATGAAGAACCTCGAAGATGCTCTTGAACAAATTGGTCTCCTTATAGAAGAAAGAGATAAGCTGAAGGACATATATGAAGACTCCAAAGTATACATTGTTTAGTTGAAGGAAAAGATTGAAAATTTGAAATCCAAGCTTGAATCTACTGAATCTGGAACTAGTGATGATGACTATTCAAAGTTGAAGACATAGTACAAGATCTTGAAGCATGAATTGAAGATTGCAAATCTGAAGTTGACTTTGAGAAATAATCCTAGCAAAGTTGAATCTGATCTGAAGACTGAAAATACAGATCTGAGAGCAAGCCTAGCAAAGAAAACATCTAAGTTTGAATCATTGAAAGAAGATCATGAAGAACTCCTTAAGTATGATACTATTGTGAAAGGTGAATTGGCATAGTGTATACAACAACTTGAGAACCTTTATTCCAGTAGAGAAAAGCTTAATGAGTCAATGTCTATATAGAGACCTTCTTATGATAAGACTGGTCTTGGCTATATAATTAACATATCTACGAAGAAACATGAGATTAGATCAAATCCAAAAGAAAAAGACAAATCTAATGATAAGATTGAATCAAGTCAATCTTTTGAGAAACCTAAAGAAGTTGAGCAAAACATGGAAGTTGTAATCTTAGATGAACCAAAGTATGTGGAAACTCCTGAGGAAACTAGGTATGAATTTAGAGGTAAGTGTTTCTTATGTAATGAAATAGGTCATATGAAAAGAGATTGTACTAATAAGTCATTTAATCATGTTAAGGAGTTTTATTATCATAATTGTCATGGTATGGGTCATAATGCAATATATTGTAGGAAACCTAAGTATGATAATGATAGAAGAAATAGTAGAATGTCTAGATATACTAACCCTGCAGATAGAAGAAGATTTAATGAAAGAACATTGAGAGAAAAAAGGTCTTATGAAGATAGAAGATAGATCATGTGTTATAAGTGTATAAATTTAGGACACATTGCTTAGAATTGTCATGCACCTAATGATTAGTAGAATCCTAGAAGTAGAGCACCTGTATGTTAGTTATGAAATAACTTTAGACACACAATGAAGTACTATAGAATACTACAAAATGGATAGAAACTTCAGAGATAGAAGGAACAATGGAAGAAACTTTGGGAACAAAAGGAATGATAGAAGGAACCACAAAAGGAACTCTAGAACTTGCAAAGACAATGAAGAACAAAGGAACATTGTGAATTAACTTCGAGAAGAACTTAATGAAGCATTTGTGAAAGGAAAAAACATTTCAAAAGAAAGTTAGGTGATGATGGGACAGGAAGATCAAAGTCAATTGTTGAGTTTGATTCAATTAGGTTGAATGAAGCTTGTTCACAACATTAGAATTTGAGAACTTTAGTCAAAGACCAAATTAGAGGTAGCAAAGTTGGGAAAAGGTGTAGCCAATTATTTTTAGATGGTACCTAAGCTTGCTTGTGATTTGGAGCTCATCTAAAGAAGTTATTATGGAATTCAAAGTTACTAGTATTACAGTAAACGCTAATTCTGTAATAGAAGATAAAAAATAAGTTATGGTAGAGAATTTCATGATATGAAGTCTTGAGGATATTTTTCATGATGGAAGGAGGCTATATTAAACCTTAGGTGACATCTAAAGATTGGATAGATGATCTTGAGAAGATAACTGATTGTAGAATGTGAGTAACAACTTTTTCATATTTGCAAAGTACACAATTAATGCAAGTTCAAGTTGAGGGATAATGGAGCACACAATTGATTTTACTTCATTGTGAAAACATTCAAATTGAAGAGCATTTAGAAGTGACTTGTCAAAGTGATTTTGAAGCAAAACCTATTTTCAAAAAGAGGTATTATATCATTTTTCCACAAAATTTGTTTGGTAAAAGATATTGTTCAATAAAGATCATGGATATGTCAATAGTACATAGTGTTGAGAATGAAGATAGACCTAAGTTTAAGATAGTTTCCATAAAACCTAATGAAGAAAACCCTAACTATGTGCTATCTATCACTCCAAATAACATAGTTTACCTTGGAGACATAGAAAGTTATTTGAATTACAAGTTTGAGTCGATTGGTGGTGAATATATGAACAAAGATATGGAATTGGTCTTAACCACAACATGATAGTGAAGCCCAAATTTGGACATTTAAGGGGATTATACCTATTTAAGTATCATTTCTATCGTGAGTTAGATACAGATGAATGAACTCAAATCATATTAAGTAGGATACATGATGGAAAACTGTGGATGCAAGATAATGTAGTAGACATCTCTGCTAACCTTATACATGAGGTAACTAGTCTTAGCAAACAAGGCAATGTATCCATAGGTGAGAAGATGGTTAAGAAGAAAGTGGAAAGCTATACTAAGGTAGCATATAATGGAAAAACTATGATAATCAGCTCCATCAAGTAAGATGATGTGAGATTTGTTAGTAGAATTGGTTATTTAGTTTGTGCAAGTTCTAAGATAGATGAAATTTTAGCAAGATTCATATATGCAGCTTATAAGATATGTGTTGAGAAAGAGCAAGTGAATCTAAGTGAAATTCTAAGGATGCAACTCTTGGAAAACCTTGAAAAGATTAAGAGAACCAAGAATAGTGTGTTTAGATTCCAACCATTGATAAATCACATATTCTTCCATGTAATGAAGAGATTTCTTTACTTATCAGTAACATATCTAATGAGTAGTGATAGATGCACTATGGAGAAGATCACAGAGGTATGCAAAAGACACCCTGTAGACAAGATATTGGATAGCAGAAACCTAATTATGAGGACTTTTCAAAATGAGATGAAATAGAGATTTAGGATTTCACCAACAATTATGGATAGATTCAGGGAGGATATATGTATTCTAGTTGATATAGATCATACTTATATTCAAGCAGTGGAACCTCGAGAGACATTTTTAGATCCTTTGAGCTATGAATTGAATGATGATGTTGCAGTTGGTTACATTGATTTGTTGTTAAACTCAGAAAAAAGACAAAGAAGAATATAGATGTGGCACCTTTTGATGAGATCACACAACATGCTCATCAAGCAACCTTGGAGAAGGCATCTCACAAGAAGGTTGAATCCATTATGAAGAAGGCATTATCAGAGGTCAAAATGATAGAGAGTGAATCTGAAGCCACGAGACAAATAATGAAACAAGGTGTGCTAAATATACAACCTTTGTCAGTATCAGTTGCTAAGACAACTTCAGAGCAGAGCATACCATATGTGGTAGTATCTGATGTTCAACCCAGTGAGTAGAAGAGAAAATTAGAGAGATTAGTGGAAGTAATATCCTAAAAAACTAAGAGAGTTAAACAACTAGTCACCGAACCAGGTAAGAGGTAGAAAACATTGTTGATAATTGAGTCTAGTGATGGAAAAGAGGAGGAATATGAAACCAAAAAAGTTGAAAAGGTTACTCTACCTAAGCAAGCAACATGAAAAACTTGACAACCATGGAAGCCAAAGATTGAGAAGATTAACACAATGATTGCCAATGAGGGGAACTTTTCCTAGATGAACAATTTCTATGACTTATATAATAATTTTGAGAAGGATCAAATTGATATATCTACTATGAGATATATCATAGAAAATGATCTTAGTCTGAAATATATTGAGGGAGTAGTGAGCAAGAAAGTCTATGAGAGGATTATAAATAAGAAGACTCCTATAAGAGAAGAAGACCTTGAACTTCGAAAGTCTATGCTGAGAACTATTTGCAAGACTAATGATGAAGGTGAAATAAAAGGACTATTGAATAACCTTGCACCATATCTAAGGAATAAATTAAGGCTATTTTTATTCATGGTTGGAGAAAAGGATAAGTTGAGAAAGGAGACTACAATGACTATCAAGTAAGATGTTGACAGAGTCACAAGCAACATCTCCTCTAGCTTCTAGAACCTCAGAAGTGTCAGTAAGTGGTGACACTATGCAGATTGATCAAACCAATGCTACTATTAACATTGATGGAACTAATCCATTTTGTGGTTTTGAGCCAAATGAACTAGATACTGAAGATATTGAAGAAAATTTGAAGCAAATTGAGGAAGAAAAGAGACTACTAGAAGTAGAAAAGAAGAAGATAGAAGAAGCCAAGCAGTAATTGCTTGAGGAAGAAAGGAAAAGAAAGGAATATGAAGATAAAGGAAGGATTGCAAAAGAAGAAAAAATAAGAAAATAGAAGAAGAAGAATAACTAAAGAAGCAACAAAGAAACATAGGGAGGATGAGACTACACCATCTAGTTCATCTACTTCACTCTCTCTTGCTAGTTTGGCTACTGATGATGATGATCAAACAGATCTAATCTCATCCCTATCCAAACTCATACAGAAGAAAAAAACTGTGAAAATTTTGCATAAAACTTTAATGGAAGTAACAAATAGATTGCACAACACTTTGACAATACAACATATTGAGTCAGATCCCAAATAGAGAGCCCAAGTAGTGGTAAATTCTTTTGATGAAGAGTTCACAAATTTGTTGAATGTTGCAGAGGCAAAGGCTCAAATTTCACATGATGCTAACCTGTTTAGCACCATCTACCAAAATATCAAGAATGACTTAGTCAACCTTGATACATGCATAAAAGAACTTTGGAAATGTTAGCAAAAAGGGAAAAATTTGTATGTTAAGTGTACTTTATCATACAAGTTGACTAAAGACTTGAATAGTTAGATAGAGTCAAAGATGAGTGAGCTAAAGGCTCTATATAAAGTGAGCTAAAGGCTCTATGTAACCAAATCTAGTATCCATCTAGCGAAGTAGATGATTCATTAGGAAACTAGAACTTTGGAAAGAGCATATTTTGAAAAAAACATCTAATTTTAGAGAATCCATTGCTCTGAAGTTATCTTTTGTTGAGAAGCAATTAGAGGAATGTGTCAAGGAGAAGGACACATATTCAAACTTTTTGTATTCAGATATCAGTGTAGTTGAGATTGCATCATATGCTTTATGTGAAATTCTCACATCAATTGAATCTACCAAAGAGACATGGAACAAAGGTATGGACAATCTGAAGACCATTTTTGATGATTATATGAAGATAATATCAGCATAAGGAAAGACAATAGTTTCAATAGTTTTGATTGTTTTTGGACATAATCTTGACATTTTGAACTTTGTCATTGATGTCAAAGGGGGAGAGATGTGAAAATTGTATACATGACAAAAGTAGAGATTGTTGGGAGAGATACATGTGAAGATTGTAAAATTATAAAGTATATTGTAAGGGGGAGCATATATGTAAAGTTGAACAAATTATAATAGATGTAATGTTTATATGTTGTTTATGTTAAGTTTTTGTCACTTAGCGAATTTTTCCTATTTTGTTGCCATCAATGCCAAAGGGGGAGATTGTTGACAATTGGCTAATTGTGATATGTAATTATTGTCATTAATGTCAATACATGATGTACATGTTGATAGGAAATCTTAGAAATAAAGATACTTAGTGTTTGGTAATCTATAAATTGTCTAAGTATAGAATTTGTTTATAGCAATGTATTGTTTTGTTTATAACATGTTACAGACATCATATTATGACTAGCGAAGTTACATGGTGGTAGTATGCATATTGGTAATGACGTGTATAACCTTGGAAGTTTGTACAGACTGTATGGAATATAGATAATCATGTTTTGATAAAGCAGGACAATGGAATTGAAGGAAAACATTGTTTTGTTTACAAAACAATTACTTATCCAATTAAGGCCAACATCCTACATGTTTACTCTAACTTGGAAAAGTGAATTGTGGTCTTAGCTAACCCAATAGTATTTTATGTAAGGGCATGGTATTTATGCAAAGGACTTCTTACGATAAGAGCAGGAAAGATGTTGTTAGGTACTATCTTCTAAGATTGCAAAGTGACCAAACTTTTGTGAAAGCAATTTATGCAAAGTTCTATATGAGCTATCTGATAATCCAAGATTGAGCTAAAGATTAGAGATCAGTAAAGGAAGGAAACAATAGTAAATTACATGATAGAGTAGTGAGCTCTTCTTGTAGTTGAAATTGCATGTCTGGGCAGTGGGCTCTTCTTACATACATTTTACTACAACTCTTAACAAGGTTGGAATCTCCTAATAGGGATTCAAAGTCTCCTAATAGGGACTCCTTATACTGAATTTTCTCATTGACCCCTAACAAGTTCCATCCTCTAACAAGGAACTTATATGTTGGTATATTATCTAGTGGGTATAATCCCCACTAGGGTTTTCCCTTAGCCAGGGTTTCCCTAGTTAACAAAATATGATGTTATGAGTTATCTTTGTGCATTACTATTGTTATTGTTCAACATTATTTTATTGATTTGTTATGCATGGTTTAAATTAAGTAATAATATCTCGTTGGTGACTAAAGTTTGTAGATTACTGATCCACCTCCCCTCTTAGTAATCCCTATTTCAAACAGTTTCAATAGCTTGTGCTTCATTCTCAACTTTATCCAAATTTTTAGCTAGGTCTTATTCTATTGATCTAAGATTGGTTTTGACTATTAAGTGTCAACACACTTAAGTCATTTACTAAGTTTATGCTGAACTAGTAATGCATGCTGAGTATGATATGTAAATACAAGACTATGTCGAGTTGCAATGAGTGCCGAGTCACTCAAGTGCTGAGCAGATAGACCACGCTGAGTGATTCAAGTGTCGAGTAAATAGTAGATGCCAAGTAGTTCAGGTGCTAAGTCAGAATCAAAATTGCAATATGTTTCGAGCATCAGTAACTTCAAGTGCCAAGCAACACAGATTGGACATATTTGTTTGTGATTGCACAAACAACTATGTAAACCATTTTTCAGTTGACCAAAGGATAGAATACAATATTTTGAAGATAAGAACGAATCTATATGTGGATTCCTTATGCAATTACATGTAGCCAATTAGAAAATAGGAAGGATTAAGTGGAAAAAAAGATAAATCTCAGTTGTAGATTCATGCCTAACCCTAAGTCTTCTAGTCTTCTTAAGGAGGATGAAAACCCAAAAATTCATATGAGCATGTAAGGAATTGAAGGTGACGAATAGAGAAGTTTTCATGTGAAGAAAAAGCATTCATGGAGACTTAGAAGTTATATAGAGTGAATTACAGAATTAGTTTGAGAAGAAAAAAGGATAGAGGATACACCATTGACACATTAGATTAGAGAGGATCAAGAAGGACAGTATACAGATTTGATCTCTAATCAGGCAACCAAAGATAATCAAAAGATCTATGCTGAAACATCCTAACAGGTGATCTTAGTTAAATCTCCTAGGCAGAGTAGTCCTAACAAACTGTTGTAAATCCTTTAGCAAGGTATCATTCCAAGTGGATGTTTTGAAGTCCTTTAGCCAAGAACACTTCTAACAGGGTGTTGAAATCCTCTAACAAGGTGGGACTTAACAATCCTTGTAAGCCTTTAATAGGGCAGGCCTTTCATAGGGCATATCATATTTTATGGTTAATCCATTGTAACCTTAATTGGTTACACTTTATTGCTGTAGTAGTGAAGAATTGTGGGTGTCATCCCCACCCCAATTTTACCTTCTCTTTGGAGGGTTTTTGGGTAATCATATTAGGTGTCAAATTTGTGATTTCTTATATGTTTACATGATTTAGATTGATGTGGTTTACATGTTATTTCAGTTTATCTATTGAATGCATGAGATGGATGAGTGGTGAAAAGTTTTATAGGTTCATGTTTTAACTTCTGATTCACCCCTCCCTCTCATAAGTTTACCTTTCTTACTTGTAATTCCAACAATTTCTCCTTTCTAGCCCTTTCTAAATCCAAGTCAAGTTTAGACATAACAAGGTTTGTAGAATTACTAGGAAAGACCAAGGGCTCACATATTTGTACTCCCACAACCTTTTGCTTTCCTTTATCAAGTTCTTTTGTGGTCACATCTATAATCTTAGGTTCCATAGGCATATAAGAATGAATAGTGAGATAATAGGACCCTCCTTCTCTTTAAGAATGCATTCTTCTTCTTGGACCTTGGATTTGAAACATCAATGTCTCCAAAAACATTTGTGTGTAACTTAGAAGATTTCTCTTCCAATCTCCTATTTTTCTCTTATAGAGAAGCCATTTGCCTCAGAAAGTTATCTCTCTTAATTAGAGTATTCAAGGTGATTCTTTTTCTAAATGAATGTGTTTGGCTTCTTCTTTTGTAACCCTTCTCCTAAGAAGAACATGTTCCAAAAAAAAAAAATTCAGGGTCTGTAGTAGTGGCTTCTAAATCTAATGAGTCATCTAGGTTAATAAGATATGCCACATATGGCCCTTATCGAGGATTAAAATTAGCATTTATATTATCTCCAAATACCTAGCTAGGGTTCATTTCATTCACCAAATTTGGTCTACAAGGAACATCCCCTATAGAAGATCCATTTTTATCATGATATACTCTTTCTTCTTCACAAGGGGTGTGAATGTCTCTCCCAAAAGCATACTATTTTTAGATTCATAACTTTTGGAAGGTGATTCTCTTTCTAGCATAGGGTGGTATTGTACATGGGATGATACACTACCCCTAGGGATCCATGTAGGGTTAGAGTCTACATTCTTTTTATTTTGGTTCTTCCTATCCCTAGGAGGTAACTCAGTGTATAATGGTATTTTTGGGTTAGCATTTGTAAAAGACTGGGTATATTTCTTCTTATCAGCCATTGGTTGGAAAATTTGGAAATATATAGTACTACCTACAAAACCTTTTATTTGAGTCACCACCCTATGAAGGGAAAGTATTAAAAATGACCTTTAGATTGAAGAAATAACATGGGAAACATTTTGATAGAAAAGGGGCAACCAAAAATAATCAACACTACAATATAGGGAAATATTACCTTACTCTGTAGACAAGGCACTGGAAAAATGATAGTAAGGATTATGGCTCATTGAACAATGGTTTGTATACAACTCCCAAACAGAGTCACCATTTTGTTGGTGTTTTTTTGTTTTGAATACCAGGTACACTGGACCCAATATCAGGATGCAAAAGATGAAATCAAACCTAAGGACTAGCCAGATCGTATACTCAATAAGAATTATCTCATCTCTGAACCAACATTGATAGAGTACACTAGATTCTCTAAAATTTAGGCTCTACAGGGCCATGGTGGGTACACCTCAAAGATATGATTGTAGTGGGTTATTGGATTTTCTCTTAACACACTTGCTCATTCACAATTCTTCTCTTAAGCCTATCCTTTATAGCATATATGGTCAAAAGTTCTTCTTAGATTTTTAATAAACCTTCTGACTACAATAGCTAGTTATAATCAAAGGAAAGCCATTACAAACAAGGGCTGGCCAAAACTTTTGTTTCTTTAGTACATAAAATGGAAATTTGATTTTTGATTGATATCTGTGTTTTGCAACTATAAGGATCATCAACTTGCAACTGAAATCAATTGATCAGTGCCTTATCCATTGTTATATAGAGTCAAACAACAACCTTAGACCTATTTAATTAACTTTCAATTAAAGTGTCAATAGTGAAGTGCGAAATTCATTCTTATCATATTCCTCTGATACATTCAAAACCCTATCACTTGGTGAAAGCAATTTCTTAATTCTTTGAATCAAAGAAATCAATAAGAGATATACAATTCATCTAAACTGCATTAAATTGAAATAATATTAATCATTTCAATATCAAGATCACATAAATACTAGGAAGGAGACAAATCTCAGATACACAATTATGCAAAGTTTCCTTTTTTGCATTAACATCCTTGGAAGACCAATATAATACTGATATGAACTCAAAGTATAACTTAGAACTTGGCAACTAAACCATTCACATTCACTATATTCTCAAGTCTACAAGGATGAATGCATTCATATAATCAACAAAAACTAGACAAATTATAAAAATGACATATAACTAAAAAATCTATAGACTTCTGACCCTAATTTCACATCCTGGAAATCCTTACATAGGAGTGCAACAAGCTACAGATGGGATGACACTTGCCAGAACCTGATTGAGAGAAAAACCATCAAAAGATCATAAAGATATCATATTTAACATCCTTTGCATTAAAGTTAGGACATCATCTGAAAATTTGGTATGGCAATATCTAGTACAGGAGTTTCATATTCAATTTTGCTCATCCTCTATTGCCTTGACCATCAAGATCACCAACTGCCTCCACCACCAAGGTTCTTATTTCTCTAATCAACCATTAAGACATGAGTTCTTTTTCTTGATGGGCCATCTAGCATATTAGAATTGATTTGAACTTTCTATCACTGCACTCCACTTGAAGATTAGATCCATCATGTTGCAAGGCTCAAGCATTAATGCTCCCTATTCATGGTTGTTCGGTACTGACTTGTTTTTGCAATCTTTTTGCCAACCTAGAAGAAGGGTCGACCATTTTTATTTTATTTTAAAGTTTTCATATTTTTCAACCTGTCTTGGAATTCATTTGCTGAGGGTCATTGTTATCATTCCAACTCAAAAAGACAAAGTCAATTCATTTGGGTCAAGACAGGGTCATACCATGTCAAAACTATCACAAGATCACAACCCACTCTTTTGGTTGAAAGATATCAAATGAATACATTTTTCATTTTACGACCAACACTCCTGTAAAAAATGAAATCTAACCTAGCCATGCGATCTTGTGAAGCTACAAACTCTTTTTTAGCTTTAACCTCAGGTTACCTTTAACTCAGTGTGAAGATGTGAAATAATGAATTTTAAATGTATGTTGAAAACCTTGACCCTAACCCACTAATGCACGAGTCCTTTTCTTGCTTTCCTATTTTGGCTAAAACTTGAGCACTTTCAAAATGTGAGGAAGTGACCTTTGTTGATCCATTGAGATTTGATGACTGACATTTAAGTGGAATCATATAGCTGAGTTGACATCCTTGACCAATCAAAACTACCACACTATAAAACTATTTTGACGCATCATCCATTAGCAGCCCACATACTGGAGTAGGTCTCATGAATCCACATGGACGCATGCCACTTTCCTACATTATTTAAATTTTGATCATTTTCAAAATTTGGGGAAGTGAGATCCATCAATCTTCAATCTTATTGATAGTTATGTAGAATATACCATTGCTACACAATGACTGACATGAGAGGGGCCCATAGGGACAAGTGTCAACCAGGCATATTCATACCTTCATTAAAACTTGCACATCTTCAAAATCTATGGATATAACCACCATTGATGTTTGAAATCAAACAATCAAGAAATAACTACCTTATAAGCCCTCCACATAGTAGCATCATATATGACTGCATCACTTAACCTGCAAAGCTATGAAGACCAAATTTCATGCAATCGTCCATTCACATCCCTAACTACAAAATTATGCTTAAGTTTTATGAAGCTGTGCAGACCTAAAAAAGAATTTCATTGCACCATCACACCTCTGAACAATATTATCAGTTAAATGGACTCAAAACCATGCCTAAGAAAACTTTGGAAGGTCACAACTTAGAGGTAAAGCATTAAAGAAAGGAGAAGGATCAAATCTTAGGGATATGAAATCTATAACATGATTTTTTAGGTATCCCAATTGAAAGGTTAAAACTCTCAAACCTAAAAAAACAAAAGATAAGGTAAAACCCTAGGGTTTGAACATGAATGACATTTTCTCTAAAAGCCTAGCTAGCCTAAGCACATAAACTCCTATTCTTCACCAGTATTTTGCAATTTTTTTTGGTAGACTAAAAATCAGGTCAATAGGTACCATGCCCACTGGGGTTTTCCCTTTGATCAAGGGTTTCCCTGGTTAATAAATCTGGTCTTATAATGCATGATTATGTTTCTATGGTTGGATGTGCACCATCACACCTCCAAACAATGTTAGCAGTTAAATGGACTCAAAAGCACACCTAAGAAAACTTTGCAAGGTCACAACTTAGAGGCAAAGCATTAAAACAAGGAGAAGGATTAAATCTTAGGGATATGAAAGCTATAACATGGTTTTTAGGTATCCTAATTGAAAGGTTAAAACCCTCAAACCTAACAAAACAAAAGATAAGCTAAAACCCTATGGTTTGAACATGAATGGAATTTTCTCTAAAACCCTAGGCAACCTAAGCACATAAACTCCTAATCTTCACAAGTATTTTGAATTTTTTTTATTTGGTAGACTAAAAATCTGGCCAATAGGTATCATGCCCACTGGGGTTTTCCCTCTGATCAAAGGTTTCCCTAGTTAACAAATCTGGTCTTATAATGCATGGTTATGTTACTATGGTTGGATGTTTTAGAATTAATAAAGATATTGGGTGTTGTTATAATTTAATAATTGATTCACCCCCCCAACCCTCATATAATTATCTTGGTGGAATTTACTTTCTAATAATTGGTATCAGAGCATCAGGTCCTTGAAGGAATTCTTAACTATTTAAGGATATCTATAACACATTTCAAGAAAGATAGTCCAAATTTTGATATAGTTAAATATGATAACTAGAAAGAAAATATGAAGAAGGACATAACATGCATGGGTTTGAAACTTTGGTTTGTTACAAAAGATAATAAGACTTTAACTAAAGCAGACATGCTTAAAGGATGTGAAGAAACATGAAAACATCTATTCATGCAAAATATGCTTGCTAGAGAAGTATTGTTATCAACCCTGAATATGTAGAGTTAAAATCTTTTAGACTTCCTAATGAGATTTGGAATGCTTTACAAATTATATTAGAAGGTGATAAACATGCTAAGAAGGCTAGACTACAGAATTGGATATGCTTATTTCAAGATAATAAGTTGTTGGAAGATGAAGTTGTAAGAGGATACTTTTCTAGAATATTAGAAATTTTCAAAGGAATAAATAATTATGGAGAAGAAAAATTAGAAGAAAAAGTTGTATGGAAAGTATTGAAGACCGTGATACCTTCTCATAAGAACACAATGCAGATGATTAAACAAATTATTACTCAAACACCTAACTTACAAGAGAGACTCTTCTTGTGAGATTACAAACATATGAGATGTGGATGAAACAAAGTGGATAATTGCCTAGAGTGGAGATTGCTTTCACTGTATAGAGAGGTAGACCCATGTTGATAAGATGTGCTAGTACATGTAGAGACTGTGCTAGTAGTATTTGTACAAGAGATGAAGAACTCAAGAAGATTGAAGAGGACTTGCCCTTCTTATGAAGAGAGAACCTAAAGGTAACAAAATTCTTGTTTGTTGGACATGTAAAGAAATTGGAAATTATACCTCCAAATGTCCCAAAAGAGAAAATAAGTTTAAGAAAAAACCTTACAAGTCAAGAGTACCTATGGATAGCTTTTATGTTAATGAGGATGGTGAATTTGATTTCAAAATGGTAGAATTTTTGAATGAAAGTAATAATTAGGGAGATGATGAAATTGGATTTGTTTCTATTAAAGAAGAAAAACAAATGAAATTAGAGAAGAAATAAAAGAGGAAAAAATGCAAGTATCACAAGTTGAAAATAAAAATTCTTATTGAATAATAGATAGTGGTTGTTCTCATCATATGGTAGGAGATATGATCAAATTTGTTGAAGTCAATAGTTGTGATAGTGGATTAGTTAGAGTTGGAAATAATGCAACATGTCACAGAAAAGGGAAATGATCTATTACACTTGATGGAAATATTGATACTAAAGATGTTTACATTGTAGATGGTTTGAAACATAACCTTTTAAGTGTTGGACAACTTGTTGATAAGGGATATGAGTTGTAGTTTACAGAGAAGACTTGCATTATCAAGGATAAGAATTGCACATTGATTGGTACTAGTACACGAACATGAGGTAATATATTTTAGTTGATTCCTAATGAAATGACATGTTTAGTTGCTAAGGACGTAGATGAGAGTTAGTTATGACTTAAGAGATTTTGTCATAGAAACTTTGATAACAGTGTGAAAATTATTACTACATTTGCAGTTAGAGATTTTTCCAAGATTGTAAAACTTACTAACCTGATGTGTAGAGAATGTGTGATGGCAATACATAAGAAAAGTCCTTTTCTGAGAAAAAAATATACTACTTCAATGAAATTAGTGACTATGCACACAGATTTGAGTGGTCCTACAAACACTAGAGTATTCTATAGTGAAAGGTATTTTATGGTTCTTATTGATGATTTTACTAGAATGATGTGGGTTGTATTTCTTAGAGAAAAATATGAAGATTTTGAGAAATTCAAGATAATCAAGAGTAGAGTTGATAATGAATTTGGTTTGAAAATTAAATGCTTGAGATTTGATAGAGGAGGATAATTATTTCAAATGAGTTTAACAATCTTTGTGAAGACAATGGTATCAAGAGACAACTTTATGCACCTAAGACACTTGAGCATAATGGGATAGAAGAAAGGAGAAACTGACCAGTGACTGAGGCAATAAGAGAAATGATGTTGGAGAAAAATGTATTACATATATTTTCAAGAGAAGCACTAAACACAATAGTATATATTATGAACATAGTGTAGATTAGACAAGGAAAGTACAAACCCCTATGAGATTTGGTTTGCACATGCACCTATTGGGAAGTACTTTAGAATCTTTGGTAGTAAATGTTATATTAAGAGAGATGATTTTATTGGAAATTTTGATTCTAAAAGTGCTAAAGGAATGTTTCTTGGATATTCATTGAAAAGAAAAGCATATAGATGTTTTAATCGAAGATCAAAGACTATTGTCAAGAGTGCTATTGTGAGAGTTGATGAAAAGTTTAGGATTTAGGAAAGGATACTTGATTATAATTCTGATGAAGAGACTAATCCAAGAATTAGCATGCATAATGATGAGCAAGAATTATTGAATGAAACTGGCACTAATTTGCAAATTGAAATAGAAAGAGAAGAATATAGAGAAGAACCCAAATCTGAATCTACATTGGAAATCAGAGTTGAGACAATGACAAATATCATAAATGTGGCAAAGAATCACCTTGCTAAGTATTGCTAGAAATGTAATGACAAGCAAGTGACTAAGAGGGGGGTGAGTGAATTAGGAACCAATTAAACATTCTCTCTTAGATTACTTCCACCTTACTTCCTTATATTATCTAATCTAGTTTCATGCATGAAGATAAAGCAATAAAGAAATCAATACCATTGACACTTTGACACAAAATTTGGTAACCCAAAAACCCTCCAAGTAGAAGATAAAATTGGGCTGGGGATGACACCCACAATGCTTCACTATTACAGTAATAAAGTTGGCCTATTAGAGATTACAATTGATCACTTCTGGTGATCTACTCTATTAGGAGTATGAAGGATTGTTAGGTCCACCTTGTGAAAGGATTTTACAATTCAATGAAGTACATACTCTGTTAAGAGATTTAGCAAAGGATGGTTAGGTCCACCGGGTTAGAGGATTTGATTGATCCACCTATTAGATATTTTCTTTGCAACTTGATTTGCTAAAATAGATCCTTTGAATAATATGATGATCTGACTATGATGGATAAGTCTCTTCTCCGCCCTTTATACTGACTTGTAGCTTGCTTATTTAATCTTCTCCATATTCCCTCTTTGTCTTTATATATATCTTATATTACACAACTTTTATCTTCTTATGTTCTTATATATGTTTAGGCAAATGAATTTTTCTTCCTTATATACCTTTCAATCAATAATTTCGTATCAAGTCAGCTCACATAAGAGTTATCTCCATATGAATCAAATTATTCATTTAAGAGGTAAGTTCACAAAGATGAGTCTTAATTTTGTGAAAGTCTACGGATTGAGATCATGCTCTTCTACAAACAAGCACTTGTTTTTAAAATGTGGGCATCCATATTGGGTTCGAGTCCCTGATTTGAATTTCAAAAAAGGGCACCCGTTTTTAAAAAATTTTGGTGCCCATTTTTTATTTTCAAAAAATAGACACCCATTTTTGAAAAAAAAAAAAAATTTAATTTTTTAATAATGGGTGCTTGTTTTTCAAGAATCATGTACCTTTTTTTATTTTTAAAAAATGGGTCCCCATTTAAAAAAAACTCAAATTTTTAATATTTTTGGGATTGAAAATACTTTCTCAAAATGAGTGCCTATTTCTTACAACATGGGGTGAGATTTTTTCTCCCACCTTGGACTTTCGTTTGGGATAGGCTTGGTGAGACTGAGCCTATGCCTTTACCTCTCAAGATTTGGCTAAGGCATTGATCTAAAAAATTTAGGCTTCGCCATAATTTTAGAGGGTCTGACCAATCAATTTCTTTTACAAAATAAAATCCCATTAGAGTTCTCATTGTCCTAATTTGATAAATATAAATTTTATAGTGTTACAATTTTATTTACTATTTTTTGGATTATTTTTTAATCAAAGGTGACACCTAAATGTAAAATAGCGAGGTTCACTAAAACTTTAATAACTTTTTTATTTTATTGTGTTTCTTAAATTAATTTATATGTCATCAATCTACACACAATTCTTTTGAAGTTAATTTTTTTTTTTGAAAAAAGTGAATTTTTAATTAAATTATGGTATCTGTACATAAGAGGTTTTAAAATTTATCTTTATAGCCAATTAAAAATTAATAAAAAAATTAAATTAAAAATTAAGAAAAAATATTTTCATCAATTTTTGGTGTGTTAGGTGACTTCTTATAAAAATAGTTACAAAAAGTCATTTATTTGTGTCAAATTATGGTGTCCATACATGAGTGTGGTATAGTCCTGACAGAAGCATTTTGAAAAAGTGTTTTTTAAAGATCCATACAAAAAACAAAATCTATAATATGGGTACACAACTAAATTGCACATTCAAAAAGTAGATTCTGAGCACTACAATCTTTATTTTTGATATTTTTTAATATTCAATCTCTAAATGCCTCAAATTTTGACATCAACTAAAAATAAATTTCAAAAATAGGAAAAAAAACTTTCACTTTTTGACCAAAAGTGAGACCCAACTTCTTGCACTTACCATAGGTCAGCCCAAATATTGATTGGTGTGTAAGGTAACTTCTTATAAAAGTATTTAGAAAAAAACATTTATTTGTATCAAATTATGGTGTCCATACACAAGTGTGGTATGGTCCTGAAACACACATTTTGAAAAAGTGGTTTTTAAAGATCCATACGAAAAACAAAATCTATCATATGGGTACACAAATAAATTACATGTTCAAAAAGTATATTCTAAGAACTACAATCTTTATTTCTGATTTTTTATATTCAATCTCTAAATGCCTCAAATTTTGGCATCAATTTACAATAAATTTCAAAAACAGGAAAAAAATTTCACTTTTTTCCCAAAAGTGAGACCCAACTTCTTGCACTTACCTTAGCTTAGCCCAAATATTGATGCTTTGGAAATACTATGCACTTGATCTTCTGTTGATGCTTAGGCAATAGAGTGAGCTTGATCATCTACTGATGGTTGGGCAATACAGTGAGCTCAGGTGACACTTTGACACTTGGGTGATATAGGAGCAATAGTTACCTTGGTTCAAATAGAGAACTTGGCTAACACTGTGAATTTGGTTCACATTAGAAACTTGGTTTTTACTAATAATATTGAATGAATCATTTTATACTATGAGCTCGGTTAACAAAATAAACCTCCATATGCTCAGGCTACACTAAATTTTTTTCTTTGATGAAAAGATTAGTTGCAGTTTTAAACGACCTTCCTGGATATCTTAAGTGGTTTGTCACTAATTGACAATATGTCTCGCCTGTTGGCTCCTGATTTAACAGTGTTTTAATAACCAAGTATACAGGGTAAGATTGCATCTATGGGAAGCTATCTCCAAGAATAGACACAATTCACCAAGAACCCGAGCCAACTATAAGGCTACACTCCTTTTGCACTTCAGGCTCTGTAAAACCTAGGCAGGTAAACCTCTTAAGATCTGATCATGCGACCAGTGCAATGAGCATAATCAAGATCTAGGATAATAGATGAAAACCCCTAAATCTTCTATACTTAACTAGTACTTCATAAACATGAAATAGATAATGACCTGACTCATGAAATTAGCAAGTTAAGTGCGGGTTAAACTTTGAATAACTTTCAACATGAAAGGGGAAATGTTTGATTAATGATGTTGATTCAACACCACCTCAAATATGCAACAGTATAACAAGTGATCCTATAACTGATCAATGCCTAATCCATTGGGCAATTCCATGAATTCAAAACATACATCTGTGACATTAGGACATATTTTGTATACCCAGACATTAGATCTATCTAATCACCTTGTGATTTAGACATCAATGTTCATTCATATCTCATTCTCACAAAATATCCTTCTCAAGTAACCAATAACCTTGTTAAACATATCAAGCATTTACTTGGCCCTTTGATCCAATAGAAAAATACATCAAACATACAACCTGAAGGGGATACCAATGGATCTCAGATCTTTGTTCCAAGACCACATAAGACTTATAGATTGCTGAGATAGGAGACAAGAACCCGAATGAAACTAGTGAAATTATTGCTCATATGTATTCATTTCCTTGAAACAATACAATCAAAGGCAAGAAATTAAAACATGAAACAACCTAACAAATTTGAACTATCTGTATTATCTCTACAACTACTATTCACATGAGAGAATTATGCTGACAAAAATGGTGTCTCAGTAATGGAAATACATCAAGATTGGAACCAAAACTTGGTATCACAATAATGTGCAAGTTTTCTCCAAAGAATTGGAACCAATGGTCTCACAGTGAAAAACTGGCACCCTGGCAATGAGAAAGAAAGAGAATCATATAAGAGGAGATGAATTCTTAGATTTTCTCTAGAGATGACAAGTGTCCCTTCAGAATTCATTCCTAAGAAGTAGAAAAAGCCTCTCTCTAGTCTCCCTCTTCAACTGCCAGAATTGAATCCCTTTATTTTGCCTCCCAAAGGCATCAAATATCTCAGAAATTTGATTCATCATCATAACTAATTTTTGATGTTAAAATGAACACAAGGTAAAAGTAAAAATTAGTTCAATATGACTTCAAAAAGCCAATATAACCTTTTCCAGGTTGTTTTTTCCACATTCAGGCTTCAAAAGGTCTTCAAATCTGCCTTCTAACAAACTTTGATGCTCAATGATCAAATCTGTTTGTTCTACTGCCAATGCCTCAAATTTTACAAATTGATCTATAACACGAACTGGTGAATACTTGTGTACAATATGACCTCATATTCAAAAAATTTCATCTTGTTCCAGTTTCGGTGGTATATTGGAGCACCCATTTCGATTGAAAATTGCTCCAGTTATGGCTGTTTGAAAATCAGGCCTCTGCTCCATGGCTCCATGGCATTTTGTAAAAATTTAAACTTTTACCAAAGTTTAAACTATATTAAAGTTTCAAACTTTATTTAAATGACCTCCACATTGAGGGAAAAACAATAAAATATTAAAATTTATGTTTTCTCAAATTTTCTCATTTTCCTATTTGGGTGAAACTTAGTTTGACCATCCCATCACGTGTCATCATGTGATTGGCTCGAGCTTGTACAACTGGGTGCCAAATGTCACCACATTATTGGTCCTACTCACCGCCATGTCATCACGCCACTTGGATGCCATGTCATACTCGCTATGTCACTATATTAACTGGTGTGCAACTTCACCTTAGCAATATAGCGAGAATTGTCAGATCTACCACGTGGCACAATCTGGTGCACTTCAAAAATCTAATCGCCACATCATCATCTACTTGGCACTACTCGATTCATCGTTAGATTGGAAGCGGGACCCACATTGCTCATTTGACTTTCAACAATTTTCTAAGGTTTTCTAGCAATTCACTGTCACTAGCCAGAAGACCTCATATTTTTTGGCTAGTGAGGTAGTGAGTTGTCAAATTTTCTAACTTTTTCGGTCTTGGTGATGTCATCAATTTTTACATACTTATTCGTTCAAAATTTTAGCTTTGGCAACCTGCCAGCTAATTGGGACCCTCCACCGCACACTTGCCCTTTTAAAAGGGTGTGTCCCTTAAGACACAAGTCATATTGCTAGTTTTTGTATTTAAAGACATACAACGTCTCTCCCATGGGCAATGTTGGATAATTTGGTTTGAAAATTATGCTTTCTCTACTTCCATTGTGGTTGCGTTGGATCCCTCAAATGCATGGCTCCTTTTATGCTGTGGCTATTCCTTTCTTCTTGACTTGCATTTTGTTTATCTGTCGTGGCTTCTCCCTTGTTCAAGTTCGTTACCTACAGTGACTTTGAAAACTTTCTTTCTATGCATTGAAAGCTTCCTTCTAAATTCAGTCTGCTACTACTCCCACATGGGTTCTTAAGCTCATGGCATTTCCATTATCTTTGACTGTGTATCCAAAACAATTGCCTCCAAAGTTGCTTCCTTTGTTTGACGTGGGTGTGGGCTGGAGTTACTTTTCCCCCTTCACTAATGTTTTCTTTTCATGACGAGCTGCTGACTAGCATGGATTCTTCCATTCTCATGTATGCCTCTGCCCTTTTTGTTCTGTACGATCTTTTTTTTATTTTTATATATGCATGGTTTCCCTTTCCTCATTTTAGCGTGAGGCCTTTATAAGCCGCCTCCTTGCCTTGGCGTGAATCCTTGTTTTTAGATGTTTATGTTCCTTTTTATTGCTTACATGAGCTACTTTCCATTCGTTGGACATTTTTAATTTGGCATGGGGTTTCTTTTTTAATGCTTGTTCTAGTCTTTTCTTGGCATCTTCTATTATGCTGTGGCTCTCTTCACATAAGCTACCAATTCCTATAAAACTCTTAGCTTTTAATTGAAAGATATTATGCTCCAAAATAGTTATACTGCCACTGTCTCTGAAAAACTCTTTACTAGCTTCTCCAAAACTCTTTACTGGCTACGGCTTGTGCTATGCATGGGCAGCTTGTATATTTCTTCCCCTATTCCTTGCGTGGAGCTGCCTTTTTATGGCATGGAAATGCTCTTTTTTTAATGTGGAGACTATTCTCCTTTCTCTTCGTTGTTTCTTGAGACCCTGTTATCCTTCATAGATTCTTTGTCTTTCATTTTGTGGATGCTTCCATCTCATGTCTTTTGTCTCCAAAAAAGCTCCTTGCAAAGCTACTGCTTCAAAATGAGTCACCCCCATTTAGTGTCTTAATGGTGAACTTGGAGGATAACATAAAATTATGTAATTATTAGATCTCTCATAAGGACAAGGAGTAGGCAATGTACTAGGAGGGAAAACAAGTTATCCCTTCTTTGAATAATTAGAAGCATCAATTTCTAAAATCTCAATAGATCATACATTGAGAATAAGTCCCCTTGCATCAGATAACAACACTCTTATGATCTCGAATCAACCCATCAATCTGGAGCAATTAGTCGGACCCCAAAGTGGATCTAGCTAAAAAAATTTCATTTTTGGACAACTAAAACCTGAAATTGATCTATTCAAACCATCATACTAATTAGAAACAAGTTCGATCATTGAACCATCAATTGAAACTCACTTTATCACTTAGCTGCAAACTACCAATTTAATGCTAGAGGGTCCTTTGACTAGCCTTAAAAACTGATCAGAACACCTGATTGAGCTCTAAAATTTGACCCACTACTTCTCTGTTCCACATATTTTTACCCCGTTGAATCTCATCTCATGAAGAATTCAAGGCCAAATGATATTTGCTGTCAAAGTTGTCCTCTCAGAATTGCCTGCAAGAAAACATGTCAGAAAGCAATAAACTGGGTTCAAATTTGGCTTTGAAAACAAGGCAAATGGACACTTGGGAAAATGAAACTTGGGGCATTGGTTCACTATCACGAGGTGAGTATGAATTTTTGATTTGGACTCATGATGAATAACAAGACACAAATGGCAAGCGGTCAAAGTAAGCTACTTGAAATTTGCAGATTGAAACAATGTCAGAAAAGCGTCTTTTGCAAATGGATTCATCAAGATCTGAAAATTGGTACATTTAAAGTATTTTTAGAGGAGAACATAGTGGTACAATCTATTTTATCTCAGCTATCATGAATTTCAAGATATGACATCATGAATAGGGGTACTGATCAATCTGCTCTTGCTGACACCAGTAAAAAGATAAAAATTACATTTGCAATCGCATTTGAAAATTGATCAAACGGATTTTTCATAAGCTGAAACTTAAAACATGAAAAGTCTCTAATGTCTATAATGCAAGGCAAAAGGAATTTTAGCATTTTGGTCAACTGGGTCAAAATTATAACATGTCAAACAGGACTTCCTAGAATTATGCACAATTTTCAAATGCATGAAAACAATATACTACCAACTTTGAGAGATTCAAAACCTAGTCAAATGGATTTAGAATGACTCAAAATATGAAAAATAGACTCTTAGATATGGACACTAAACATTTACAAATAGGTGAATCATGAAACATTTATGGGTGCAAGATATTCAATGAAAAACACAGCCTTCTATCGTTGTTTGACACTTAGGCAAAATGCAGATTTGACACTAGCTCACAATGGGACTTCATGAGATGGCTCGAAATGTCAATTTAAATTCATGGAACACATAGACATACTAAATGAAAGGTTATAGAAGCATTAAAAACCTCATGGGGCTCAAAGGTACAGCCAGGTACATACACATTTAAAAGCTTTTATAGGACTCAAATTTCTCAATGGTACTCAAAATTGACCATGCAATTTTTACTCCCAACATCACCAGAGGATTTGTTGGGAGCTTTTAGTTTTTTTAGGTTCCCTTAAAAATTTTAGAAGTTCTCTTTAGTTTTAGCCTTGAAATCCTTTTATTTATAGGTGAGAAAAGTCCTAATAGTTGTAGGAGTAGATGAAATCCAACTCCACAACTCACCAAGATCACCTGCATGCAAATAACCTGTCGAAGAGAAACCAAGAAGGAAGAGGTGGAGCTTGGAAAAACCCCAAAATGGACATGAGAGAGAACATATTACAAATAAGGAAAATGTATTTACAATGAAAATGAGATGAGAAAATACAAAGAGAGAGCCCGAATATAAAGGCCTCATGGAAGCTTATAGAACAAGCTGGAAAGTGGTACAAGATAAGGTTAAAAACTAAGCATCCATAAAAAGGTGGAACATGCTAGAAGGAAACAAACTCCCATGTTGTCAACAATTCATCACTACAAAAATTAAATGAATGCATTAACCTAAGTAAGCTTAAGTAAATAGAATAAATAATTAATAAATAATTAATTATTTACTCTAACACCCCCCCTTAAGTGCAACTTAGGGGAATGCCTTAAGCTCACAAAAACTAAGATGAAATGCAGAATGGGTCCTAGCAACGACGCCATGTTAGGTACCCATGTACAATGCAAGGAGATGCAACCTTTGAAAATGGGGAAAGAGAGAAAACCATGTGGGAAAAATCCTCCCCCAAAAAGAGGTAAGAACCTAATGAAGGACTAAAGAAGCCCCCAATTAGGGAAATGTCGCCTAAAATAGGAACAAAAAGTGATCATGAAGAGCATCACTGATGCATGAAGGAGTTACAAAATCTACCATTAGAGAGAAATCGCTGATTTGAAGAATCTCCATGGAAGAAGAAGGCACGAACCGAGCGTGTCTATATGGTAGATGATCCATCTCACTGAAATGCATAGGTAACCAACCATTGCAATCACCTCATACATAGGATCAACCATTGAATACATAGCTCACACTATCGAACCATCAAACCAAGATGCATTAGAACAACAACATAACCCCCCCTTAATGTAGATGAGGTAAGATGACAAGTAACTGAGAAGGTGGCCCAAAATCCTCTGTAGACAGAATAAAAAATGATGAGAGAAGAAGTACAAACACCAATAAAGACATGGTCACACCGATGCTACATGGGAAAATAAAAGGAAGAAGGACCAAAATAACAAGCAACTATCCCCCCATGGTGCTTTATAAAAAGAGTGTAAGTATAACTGTCTCAAAACAATGTTCATGAACCCAAAATGCAAAAGTGGCACTTTATCTCAATGCATATACATAAAAGTGCTTACAAATGATGTCTATAATGACCAGAAAAGGAAGAAAGCTGATAGAAAAGATAGTACAGCCCAAAACAAAAGAAACCATGCCAAGAAAATGATCCTCAAACCTGAAACACCCAAGATATCCACCATAGAGGAAAAATGCCAAAAACATGATAGAAAGAGCATTGGCTAGAATCTAAGGAAAAATACCACATTTTTGAAAAGGTGACAAAATTATCTTTCAAAAAATATAATGTTTTCAAAAAACTAACATAGGACGCAAAAGATATGTATGCCAGAGTCAAAAAACAAACTTTGGACTTCAATTGAAAAAATGGGCAACTAAACTACATCAAAACCTAAAAATACTTACACCAATGTCTCCATCTCAGAACCAACTTTTTGACATTTATTTCAAATCAGAAAAATACCTCCGTATGCTCAAGTTATGGCAAAAAAATTGCAATTAGGTCCAAAATGACCCTAGAGAGGTGCAAGAGGCATGTTGATGTAGTGCCGACATCATACTGATGTCAGCAAATCATGTGCTTAAATTTGATGGCTTAGGGGCCATTACGACAAAAAAAGAGGCTACATAGCATGCCACATGGTAGGTCCACATGGCAGCCATGTGGAACATGTTGACATGGTAGGGGTGACATGGCAGTGTCCTCATGGCACCTGTGCCACGTGTCACCCTCGCACTGGTTGACACTGTAGTTGACTGTACCAAATGGCCACGAGGGCTACTGATTGTGCACTAGTTGCAGAATAGCTACAGAAGGGTGGTGATGGAGCAAAAGAACTGATAGAGTTGGCATGATCATGACAAAGGTGGAGAAGCCTGGGGGCATTGCCAAGCCGTGGTGGCTGGTGGGTGGCCCACTGGTGGTGGCCGGGCTACGGTGCTGTCGCAATAGCTAGAAGGAGGCACAACTAACTGTGGTAGCTCCTAGACAATGTAGTGGTCACTCCATGGTGGTGTTGTGGTGGCTGCCTGGCGGCGCACCCAAAATTATATTTATTTGATTTTTTTTTGCTCTGCATCTATACAATCCATACAGAAAAGCCCTCGATTAAACAAATTTACCTCCCGGAGCCCTGTCTCCAAAAATGAAAAGTTTTATACGGATCTTGACTAAAAAGAACCTTCTAAATCCAATGGCAGTGTCTGTTTAGGCCCAAAGTGCTCCAAAAAAATGCTCTTCCCCTAGATTGAAGAAAAATGCACAAACAAACTAGGGTTTGTGTCTCTAAATTGCAGATTCAAAAAACCTTCAACGAAGCACCAGTAGGGTGGCTTTGATACCATGTAGGAGTTGATGAAATCCAACTCCATAGCTCAACAAGATCACCTGCATGCAAATAACATGTTGACGAGAAACCAAGAAGGAAGAGGTGGAGCTTGGAAAAACTCTAAACATACACGAGAGAGAACATACTGCAAATAAGGAAAATGTATTTACAATGAAAATGAGATGAGAAAATACAAAGAGAGAGCCCGAATATAAAGGCCTAATGGAAGCTCATAGAACAAGATGGAAATTGGTAGAAGATAAGGTTGAAAACTAAGCATCCACAAAAAGGTGGAACATGCTAGAAGGGAACAAACTCCTGTGTTGTCAACAACTCATCACTATAATAATTAAATGAACGCATTAACCTAAATAAGCTTAAGTAAATAGAATAAATAATTAATAAATAATTAATTATTTACTCTAACAATAGTGAGCCCTAGGTAGAAGAGAGAAAACCCTAATCACATTTTAACCTAGGTGTTTTCTAATTCATCATTACCTTTTCCCTAGCCATGTGAGCCCCTTTTCATTTTAAGTGACGTCTCACTAGTTAGGTTTAATCACTTTAAAGTTGCGACCCCATGTTTTCCTTTATTTTTTATTGTTGTTTGTTCTCCACTCTTTCCTAAGTATCAATGTTTTTTATTAGACCCCTTTCATATCTTTAAGACTAAAAAATATGACGACCCACACTACATTTCTTTCCTATTATCTCATCATATGGGAAGAGCCATCCAAAAAATTGAGTATTGTGCTATTCACTCAACAAGGTCAGTTGTAACAAACCAAAACCAAGAAAAGAAAAAAGGATGATACATTGATAATGGAAGTGGTGGATCTACAAATTTAGTTAGAAAATTTTCAAGAAAAACATGATTATGATAGAGAAACTATTGTTAGAACTACATTAATGACATTGCATGAAAAGATAGACACAAAATTGTTTAATCTCTGTGAAGCATGTAAGATACTATACTTGGAAATCAACAAATTGGAAGATGATACAACAAGGGTTAAACCTACATACCAAAAGTGGATCAGCAAGGTGGAAAAAATAAAGAAGGTGGAGTTATGTGCAAGAATATATCCTAATGCTTCTTCAAATGCTATGCCAACTGCCAAAATTGTTAAATATTTAAGGAATTTTTCAATGTTACTAGAAAATATTAAAAATATATTAATTGAATTAAAAGATGCCATAGAGATTTACCAAGATACCTATTGCCTCTTGATTTAAATGTGATGTCAACTACCAAGTAGACAAGACGAGATTACACCTAACGACAACTATCTCCTATGATAGACACAATTTTTCAAGAACTCGAGACAACTATAAGGCTAAACTCCTTCTTCTACTTTAGGCTCTACAAAACCTAGGTTGGTATACCTTTAGAGTCACTCATATGGTACTAGTTTCCAAATCATATATTTGAATCTATACAAAGAAGATTAAACCCTTATTTATCTGATACTCATGCAATAACAAAGATATGCAGTATCAAGTTACAAAGCCTATTAAATCCACAAGTTGAGTGAGGGTATCCTTTCAACTCTTAAACATAAAGGGAAAGTGGATAATTGATTATTTGATTTTGAATCAGAAAAACCCCGTATATGCGACAATAAATTGAATTTATCATGTAGACGATTAGTTCCCTATCCATTGGGTATTCTATAAATCACAACAAACATCTAGGATATCGATGATCTATCTCATACATCACAATATCATATATATCTTATCACTTTGTGAATCAGACAACTATGTTCAATCTAAACCTCATGCTTATCAAAAATCCTTTTCATGAAACTCACAACCTTGTCAAAATGTGTCAATAATTTATATAACTCTTTGAATCAAAGGAAACTCACATCAAGACATGCAACCAAAAATGAGATGCAAATAGATCTATGTTATTTGTCCATAGATCACAAAAGATTATAAATAGTAGAGATAAGAGACAAGAATCAGAATGAAACTAAGTAATTTTCTTCTCTTTGTATTCATTCCTTTGAAACAAGTACATTCAAGATGCATGAAAGACTCCTAAAACACTAAACCAATCAAAATTATAGTTTATTCTTCATTATTATTGTTCATACAAGAGATAAAATGTTGAAGAATGGTGGAAACCCAATTGAGAACTTGCTCAAAACTTTGGGAACCAATTACATTCAACTTTGGTGGTATCATAGATATAGAAAAATTTCCAAAAGTATAGAACCAACCCTATACAATGAGAGAAGAAAGAGAGATATAGACGAGGAAGGAATCCCAGATATGATCTAGAACAAATACTAGTCCACTTGAATCTCCCTCCAATGCTGTTGCAAAACACCTTTCATCTCTCTAGAACTAAAAAATGGATCAGATCCTATCATTCTATATAACAAACTCTAAAAATATCTCGTTGAATGATGAGAAAAACCCCTTTCTGATAAAACATTATACTTAATGCCAAAATTTTCCAAAATCCACATTGCACAAACAAGGTGAAGTTGTGAGAAACAAAGTACAAATGGTCTATAAAAATTATTCACAACAAGAAGGTATTGATTTTAAAGAATCTTTTGAACTTGTTGCTAGACTAGAGGTAGTAAGAATGTTTTTGGCATATGTAGCTAACAAGAACTTCAAAGTTTATCAGATGGATGTGAAATCAACTTTTCTAAATAGAGAACTTCAAGAAAAGGTATATGTTGAACAACGTGATGGTTTTCCTTTGAAAGATAAACATGGTATGGTTTTAAAATTTAAAAAAGAAGTGTATGGATTGAAACAAGAACCTAGAGCATTGTATGCAAGATTGGACAAATATTTTAGAAGTTTGGGATTTGTGAAGGGTAATTCTGATACTAATTTCTATTTGAAAAATGATAACAATGACCTACTAATTTTTAAAGTATTTGGGGATGACATTATTTTTGGAGTAAAGGATGAAGCAAGTGAGGAATTTTCAAAGAAAATGAAGAAAGAATTTGAGATGAGTATGAATGGAGAAATAAAATACTTCTTGAGATAATTGCAGCTTGTCCAATGATAAGAGAAAGTTGAAAGCTGGGGCCTCACAAGAGAAGGATTCAGATTTGGAGGACACAAGCCATCCCAAATGAAGGACGAAGGAGAAGGATTTGAATTTTAGAGGGGGGGAGAATGGAGGAGGAGGAAGAGGAGGTGTTAGAATCCTCTTGCTCTGGCTCGGGGGAGGGATGAAGGAGAAGAAAGAGGTGTCACATGTTTCGGCCACCATTGGGTTGGGGTGTGTGGATTTAGCCCAGGACCAATTCCCTTATATGGTGGATAGTAAGCCCACTCCCATTACAATTTCCTCCCCTATTAAGGTTCCTCCCATGGATAATGCTAACCCCCAAATGTGCAGGATGTCGCTTTGGTGTAGGTGGACGAAGTTCCTAGTGATGTGCATGAGGTCAACATCGACATCAAGAAGATGGCCAATGATAAGGTGTGGCAAAGAATTCATGCACTGGAAGAAAGGACACATCTTTTGACAAAATTTACTATCAAAGTGACACATGCAACTACCACCACACTTCACCTTCTCAAAGATATGGAGAGAGATTTCCCAAAGGAGGATTCCAGATTACTGTTTGACTTCCTTGTAGAAGATTGGGCAAACATCCTCCTGGGGAGGAAAGAAGCCAAGAAGCCTTAATGGCTTTCTCTTTCTAGTTTTTTTATTTTGTTTATCAGTTGGTTTTTGAATTTGGCTGGGTTTAAGACTGTTATGCCTTTGTTTATATATTTACGTAGCTTTTATAGTTTTAATACATGCAATTTGTATGTTGGGCTTGCCAATACTATTTTAGTTATATTTTTGAGCTATATGTTTCTATTTTCTAAGTGGTAGGAGGTAGTTCTAGTTGTTGATATTCTACTGGTAGTTGACCAATTTGATTGTTTAAGGGCCAACCCCCTAGTTTTGGCTACTTTTAATTCAAAAACATAATGATGACATCTTTATATCAAAAACAAAGAATTTTAAAGATTTACTGAAAATATTTGGATTGGAAACCTATTAGAACTCCCATGGTAACTGGATGTAAGCTATTGAGTAGTGATAAATCCCCTACTATTGAACAAAAAATGTACAAATATATGATTGGAAAATTGTAGTATTTGACACACTAGACTTGATATAGCTAATGAAATTAGAATCATGGCAAGATTTCAAGAAAATCCTAAGAGACACATTATGTAGTGTATGCACCCTAAAATGGTCACCTAGACTATGGCCCCCCATTATTCAATTGATCAAATTTCTTGAATCAATGGTTTTTAATATTTTATTAAATTATTTCAAATCAATTTCTTTGATCAAATTATAATTAATTTAATTATTTCAATATTTCCCAAAGGTTTGATCATTTTATCTTAAGTCTTGTTTAATTAAAAGACAACCTCTCTTTTAATCAAATAATTAATCCACATTTAATTAATTAAGAACAAAACCCTGCTTTTAATTTAATTAAATATTTCCTATTTAATTAAAAGAACTTGCTCCCTTTTAATTAAATAAAATCCCCTTTGAATTAAAAGAAAATCCCTCTTTTAATAAAATAAATAAAATCCCACTTGAAAAAAAAGGGAAATAAATTAAATAAATCTTTTTTTTTCTCTACACTTAAATGCACATATTTCTAAGTGGGATTCCATTTAATTTTCCTCGTCTTTTCTCATTGGTGGAATTTTATCTCACACGGATCATTCTTTCTCCATCCTCGATTAAATCTTATTGCCTCTTAATCTTAATCATCTATTATTCTTTATAAGGGAGAGCCCTCTCCTCATTTTTGACATCCACAATTATGCTATTGTTATGCTGTAGGTTTGGAGAGTGATTTTTGGAGGAGTTTGAGCATTAAAGCTTTTTTTGGAGAACTACTACCTTCTTGTCTTCTTCTCTCATGCGTCCATGGCTTTCATCATCATGATCCATCATTGCATTTTCATATTAGCTTAGATCCATATTTGTTTTCATAGATTAATATTTTGATCTTTGAATCTCTCATTTTATGGTGTACTTGCATGGGCACAAACTAAGTCAAACTGACAGCCCATTACAAACCCTTGCACTCCATGAATAGAGAGCTATGAGCCACCATTCGAGACCTCATTCTTGAGAAATCTTGGATATAATGACTCATAGAAGTGTGTTCACATTTTAGCACACATGAAGTAGTATTACCAGGTTTCAGTCTTACCCTTTTAAGCCTAAAATCTTTGGTATGAAAGTGAGTGTGTTCAAGTGTGATGTCTAAGTTTCATTTAGGTCACTTACTTCTCATCTTTCTCAAGGTACTCTACTTTATTTATTTTTTGATTCCCCTTGCATTACCTTTACCCACCATCTAAGTGGGTTTCCTATTTTTCCTATGTGCATGGGGTCTAGTTAATCTAAGGATGGTTGGGATGTGTTCTAACATCCTCTTGATGAGAAGTAAGTTATTCACATTTCATAATCTGCTATCTTTCCCTAACATTCCATGTCCAATGGGTTTTGAGCTTTCAAGCTAATTTTCCCCTTGAGTGAGCTACATCGAGTGCAAATCCAAAGGATGAAGTCATGATAGTGATTAACAAGTTGAGAATATGATTATGTCATGATAGAAATACTTACTAAGCTATGGATTCAAGACAAAATGAATCTCATTCAAATTTGTGGAGATAAGATCAAGTACTATGAAGGAATATGGGTATATGGGTTTTCTGTTGTGTACTCATGGAAGCAAAGTTGTTTTGTTTAGCTTCTGATGCTATATAAACCTAAGCCAAATCTTAGTCCCAATGATCAAATAGTGTGAGTGCAATGTTGAATGAACCATTTATGGGCTCATAATTAGTAAGGCATGCTCAAGATCTAGCTTAAAGGACATTAGATTAAGGTGAAAGAATGAATTGTTGTTAGCTATGCTTTAGTCTGGGAAATGTTGTTGAGAAAGGGGATTTCCATCCTAAGGAAAGGAAAAAAGACCAGCTCTCCGGAGGCCTTGAAAATAGAAAATCAAGTTACTCTAAAGTGCAAATATTCCATGTAGATGCTCAAAAGATACTTCCAAAAATCTTAGTGATGGAAATATGACCACGATATAAAGGAGATGAAGTGTTAAAAGATTTAGGCGAAAAGTGAAAGAATGAAGTGTACAAGCTATCAAAAGGATTACTCCTCATGCTATGATCTCGAGTACAAGGAAAATGGGTTTGTAAAAAAGGTAAGCTTCTCTCTCTCTCCCACATATGTTAATATTATCAAGTATATCTACATTTTGGATTTTGAAAAAAAGTAAGGCACTTCCTGAAAAGATAAATAATTTTTGTTGTTAAGTGATTCTTAGTCATATCACTTTACTTTAATTAGACCTTTTGGGAATTTAATAGTTTACGTGCAAATGAATAGAAAATTTAAATAGCCATTACTCATGGAATTAAATGAAAATCCTACCATTATAATCATTGGTTGAACTTAATTTCATTCATGTGGCACCAACATTCTAATTTCTATACCTATTTCATCATAATTGCATGCAATTGGTTTCTTCAAGTATATTTAAATAACTATTTATCGAGAACTACAACCTGTGCAATCATAGCAAATTAAAATCAAAGCTTCTAGTTACAATAACTTAATAGGCTTGGAGAGTGAGTTAAAAGAGTTTATCGAGACATCTTTAAAATTCTATGATTTGGGTGATCTTCATAGAAGACTTAATTCTCAACCTATTCACCCAATCACTCAAAAACTTAAAGAGAGAAGACTGGTTGAAGAAACTAGTTTTCAAATGGTAGTTTATGCATCTAAGTTAGTGAAGAAATGCATAGAGAGATAGAACCCAAAAGTAAAGTAGATACTATTTCCCAATCAATCTATTCTCATCTCAATCAGCAAGGCACTAATGGAGTTTGTATTTGGCATTCCTGTGAAGTAGCAGTATTGTGATGTTGATTTCAGCTCTTCCATGTCCATGTTCAATGAGAAGAAGACCCTCAGATGGGAAGAAATGTAGAGGACATGGTTCTAGACTGCCGACTCAATGAAGAGCAAAATATTGAGACCCTATTCAGTACAAATCTGAAAAGAGAGATTGTGGATATCCTCGTGCTCCTCCTTAGACTCAAAGGAAAAGAGATTTTGGAGTTCATCAAGAACCATTTCTTTCTAGTACAAGCAATATGTGTTGAGGATATGCAGATCAACTATGTACATATTATCTATGATGAGCTTGCCTCATGGTTAAATTTGGCCGGAGGATTCAAGCAATTTTACATGTCCTCATATCTGCTCTATATAATGGAAACTCATCACTTATGGCCTGATCTCCCTAGTATCCAAACTATGATGAGCACACCAAAGTATATGAATTTTATCCACATCTATGACTACAAAGAAACTATGAGGACAATGTGACTATCAATTATGATTTCATAATGAGGCTATGCCGATAATTGCAAGGATGCCCTGAAAGGAGATTTTCACCAGATGTAATTTTGGCCATAAGATAATTCAGATGCTCATTCATCTAGTTTTTGAGTATCTCATATTTGTGAATAGGATCTTATGATGGATTTCCTAAGAGGTTTCCAAGATATCCAAAAGAAAAGGTGGTTTTAGTAAAATTGTTCTGACAGATCCTTGAAGTGAACACCATGTGTTCTAATGTGAAGAAGATAGATGGGATTTCCTTTCCCATAGTGGTTGGCTTGTATTCATGTGCCTCTATATTAGATGCTCAAAATTTGGTAAGGAGCTTTGAGAGAAAAATTAAGTTGTTAGACTATGAGGTACTCAAGCCTCAATATAATCTAGTTAACTTTGTAAGGGATCATTTGAAATTGGGATATGCCTATATGTATGTTTTGAATATTTAAGACTTCTAGCTCAAATGCCTCAATTAGTACCAAATTTGGGAGAGACTTTGGTCATGGTTAACCATTAACGAGATTAAATTATATAATGATTCTTTTGATATTTCTAACCTTGTAGATGATGGAGCCTACATGCACCCCACATCTTATGAGAAGATCAAAGGAACCCCAATTTTGTCTACCCCACCTACAGATCCATTCATTGGCACTACAAAGGTTCTTATGCAAGGGATAATCAAGAGAATAGACAAATGGGTGGAATAGACCTAAGTGTGGAAGAAGAGGACCAAAAGCACTAGTTCTATGGGTAGAGTATCAACTGGAGCCACCTAGTCATTTGCAAGTAAAAAAAACACCACAACTATTGCATCAATATCTATAGGGAAATTATAGTCCATTGGCCAAGGTGGAGACTAACCTCCAAAAAATAATGTGACACTCACTCATACCTACAAAGTTGTCTCTCTTCTAAATATCGGGAAGGCTGGGGAGAAGCATGACGACTATGATAAGGGGAAAGAACAAGAAAAATCAGTGGGCAAGCCATATTCCCTTGTCCAAGTCATCAATTTGGATGGTGACACTAACCCAATGGATGGCTAGGAACATGATGCATCTCAACAAGGGGATACCTTAGCTCTTTTGGTAACTAAGGTCAATACCTTCTCTATTGCTTCTCAGAGCAAGACAACTGCATTAATTCTAAGGAAGCTATTTGATCCTACTACATTGTAGTCTGCTATCAATGTCCTCTTTATAGAGTCATGGCTCAAAGATACCATTAATAGGAAGAAAAGAAGATATGAGGAAGCGAATCCATCAAAGAACTTGATCATACTGGTCACCTCCTCTCAAGCATCCAAAAAGATGAAAAACAAAAGACAATTGATGCACTGGCTAAGGATTCAACTACTAGCCATATGCTAGTTGAGATTACTGAGCCATAGAAAGAAGGAAAGTTTTCTAAGCTCTCAAATGATGAGAAGGAAATATTGAAAGCCTCAAACATAGAATTAGTGAAATACATAAGGTTTGCACTTGGGAACACTTTGTCAAGTCAATTTGACCTAAATGTAGAGGAGAATAAAAATCTACTTGTAAAGCTACAAGAAGAAAGGAAATTTAGGTAGGTTGGATGAGCAAGGGTAGATCAAATGAAGGATGAAGATTCCCCACTAGTTGAAAACCTGGGAAGCTTAATGTTGAATGCTCACAAGCTCAGGGAAGCGACTTCAAATCATTAGACAACCATACAAAGGGAAACATACAAGATGGTAGAGCAATTGGCTCTTGTACAAGAAGTAATAGACATGAAGACAAATGTGGCCATCGCTCATGGGATCCTTAAAATAGGAAAGGAGTCACTATTTCATTGGAAATAATCCTTGGAGTATTTTTTTTATAGAAATCTCCATGAAATCTGCAACTTACCTCAAGGATGTGCATGACCTAGTGAAAAAGGTCATTGAAAAGTTGTTTCAATATTCAAAGAAATGGCACACATAGTCCTTTGTGTCCACTAATGGAAAGCTCATGGATATTGGGAGAGTGAAATCAATTTTCTTGGCATTTGTCAATGAATCCATTGATCCACTCAACTTCCAACTATCCAAGATTTAGGAGCTCTTAGTAGTGGATACGATTATAAGGAGAGAATTAGAGAAGTTCTGGTCAAGGTTGGCTAGAATAGATAAATTGATAGAGATGCACAACTACTCGATGGTTGGAGCTGACAATATCATCATTCCAAATGTTGAAGAGCTGTATAAAGTAACCAAATCCATGGAATCTTATAGAGCCAAACCAGTTAATCCTAAGAAGACACGATGTTTTAATACTTTTTGAGACACCTATCATTCTCCCTATTCTCTTTTATTTTGTAGCCATTCTTGGAATTTTGTCAGTCTCTGTAACAGAAAATGATTCAAGCTTGTCCTATTTTAAGTCTATTATGTTTAGAGATGCTCTATGAAGCAATCATCTGATGTAACCAACCATTTTGAAAAGGCCTATAAATGTAAACTTTTCTGAAGTTAATAAGATCGACAAGATTTTACTTTGGGAAAATCCTTGTAGCTGGGACTATTGTGTGTGACTCTAAGTCCATTTCAAGTTTTTTTGTTCATTTAATTTCATTATAATGTATGGAATGAATGTTCTAATGTTGAGAATTGAATCAATGAAAATGAACTTGGTTTTTTTTTCTTCATTCAAGAGATTTATGTCTTATTTTCTTTAGCATAAGCATCTCTTTGTTCTCTCTATTGTACATCATAGTTTGAGTTTTTATTATAGTTAGTTGCATGAAGAAGCTAGAAACTGGTGTGTGGAGAAGCTAAGAGATAGACAATCTAGGCATTGTCAAAATATCAACTAATTGTGTAGTCCAGGAATTACCTTTTTCAACATCTCTTCCTTTCTTCCTGCTATTGTAGTTGGTTATGCATGTTTCCATTCATTACATTGTAGGTTAGAATAGATTGCATATTGTGAGTTAGTCCCCCTTCAATTGCCTAAGTTTTTAAAAGTGTTGAGCAGCTTGGTTTTTTCCTCTTCTACTCTCTAGTTAAGAGCATAACCCAAAACTCAAAAAACAAAATTTATTGCATATCTTGCATTCAAAAGGGAGTTGTACCTTTCAATTCAGGGGTATTTGATAGATTACTACATTGACCCATTCTATTTTTAACATCTTTGTCCTCAGGCCATTGGGCAAGTTAAGAGTCAAAGTATAAACCAAAAAGATAAGGAAGACAAACTGTCAACCAACAAGTAGTAATTTTTTTCTCTTTCAGATATTTGAAAGGTACACCTAGTTAAGGATTATGTTATGAAAGATCACATGATTTAACTTTATGTGCATACACTGATGCTGATTGGGTAGGAAGTGTAGATGACAAAAAGAGCACCAATGGTGAAGAACTCTTCTAGGGAGGAAGATTAGTTTCTTGGCCAACCAAGAAAGATGATTTTATTTCATAGAGTAGACAAAAGTTGAGTACATAGCAACAAAAAAAAATTGTAATTATATTATTTGGATGAAATAAATGTTGAAAGCATTGGGATATAGTTTACTAAACCCATTATCATACATTCTGGTAACAAAAGTATAATAATTATATCAAAGAATCTAGTATTACATTCAAAGAAAAAACATATATCTATTAAGTATCACTTTTTGAGAGAAAAATTTGTTGAGAAATATATCATATTGGAATATGTTAGCACAAAGGAGAAGATAAAATATATATTCACAAAACCTTTGGCAAAGGACACATTTGATTATTTGAGATGTATTCTTAGGTTATTCCCCAACCTACTATAGAGTACTTGATGTAGATATTGCATCAGTCTAGAAGGTAGAAGAGCATTATTTCTTTGCATGGACTGGATGCTTGGTGCTTCCTCTATGTGAAAGTATCTATGCTTGAGCTGAGTCATTAAGGACTCTTGGTATTTGTATTCTATAGAGTCTTTGGACATTAGAGCTTGAACGTATTATTTTGAAAATAATTGAACTTTGAGATTCAACATAATGATACCTTTTGCATTGATGCCAATGGAGGAGAGAGTAGTATCATGAAGATAGTCCTTTGATATATATGTTTGGAAGAGAAACATACACTATACTTGATATATCCTTTGAGAGAGATATGTATCTAGAAGAGAGATTGTTGATTGATGAAGAGGATTAATGAAAATATGGTAATGTATGTTGGTTACTTGATGAAAAATGACATTCATGAGAAACATGAATAGGGGAGTAAAGGTAGAAAAGGAAGAAGTATATTTGGTATTCTTGGAACTTAGATGTTTTTAATCCATGTTTTCATCAATGCCAAAGGGGGAGATTGTTAGCATGAATGTTGATGATGTTCCTATGGGGAGTATCTTAGTAGTGTTGTAGACATTATTCAAAGCTTATGTGTTGTATTCATGACAATGTTTATCATTGATGTCAAGGTATTAGTTATACTATGAGGATTGGCAAAACAAAAGAGAGAGATTAGCTTCATGTAGTTTTAGGATTAAAGATAAGCATATGCAAACTTGGACTATAAGATATAGTACATCTAGATGTTATAGTTAAGAGCATGTATAGAAATTTGAAGACTTGATAGAGCTATGCAGATTTTAGTAAAGGCAACTTTCAGATAGCATTTCTAGAAAGTTAGTACCATTGTTTGGATTTTATCTCCTAAAAAAGATGTAAAATAGTTGAGTAAACTAAGAAAGAGGTTGAAGCCATGTTGAATATGCCTTGGTTAAGTGGGCATAATTAGATGCTCATCACATGAAAGATTATGATGACTATAAGAGGACAATTTTCTTGTAATCTTGGTTAAAGTATAAAAATGTAACATAACTTGTATTGTAATATTTTAAGGATTTATAATATTATTGTTGTAAATTGGGAAAGCCTCAATGCCAACTCAATAATTTTTTTTAGGACTTTGTATAAAGGAAAGATGTTTTGCATGGTTGTAAGCATTAGTGAGATCATTTTCCTATTATGTGAACTTGAGAGCAAGATCTAGTGTAGATATTTTATAATTAGTGAGATCATTTTCATGTAATGCAAACTTGAGAGTAAGGTCCATTACATATATTTTATAATCAGTGAGATCATTTTGTATGGTATATAGCCATATCTATTGTGAGAGCTTGGTATGAAAAGTTGTAAAGATCATAGTAGAGTTTAGTGCACTAGAGACACTGTGAGCTTAAAAGGAACTGTATTTGGAAAGACAAGTTTTAAATTTTTTTTTAGGACTTTGTATAAAGGAAAGATGTTTTCCTTGGTTGTAAGCATTAGTGAGATCATTTTCATGTTATGTGAACTTGAGAGCAAGATCTAGTGCAGATATTTTATAATCAATGAGATCATTTTCATGTAAGGCAAACTTGAGAGTAAGATCCATTACATATATAATCAGTGAGATCATTTTGTATGGTATATAGCCATATCTATTGTGAGAGCTTGGTATGAAAAGTTGTGAAGATCATAGTAGAGTTTGGTGCACTAGAGACACTGTGAGCTAAAAAGGAATTGTATTTGGAAAGACAAGTTTTTAGTTGGACAACTGTTGTTTCACATTGTATTATTTGGAAAAAATAGTACAAAGCCTACTAGAATAGTGGGTTCAATGGTCTATTAGAAAAAGGGAATACTAAGAGGGGGGAAGGGGGTGAATCAGTATTGCATAAACTTTGGCCAAAAAATGGTTATTATTTATTACCTTATAACTTGCATATGAAAATAAACTAATTATGTTCAACAATAAAAATAACCATGCAATAAGAGAACTCATAACATCATAGTTTTTAAACTAGGGAAACCCTAGCCAAGGGAAAATTCTGGCCAAGGGAAAACCTTGGTGGGGATGGCACCACAAAATGATCCACTAATCAAAAGTATCTGGTTAAAGATATTGACCCTGTTAGGAGTCAGTTACACCCATATAGTGTCTATGTCCTTGTTAGAGTACTTAGGCCTTGTTATAAGCCTCAAACCCATTTAGAATTTCTATTTACAAGTACAAAATGTAAGAAATATGAGCCCACTACCCAAACATGCAATATACAATGAAGTTTCTTAGTAGAAAGAGATCGATACAAAGACCTCTTTCACATTGTTGCTAATATCTTCAATATATGGTATTTTCCTTTGTTTCTCTATAGAGAAATTTGTCTCAGTTAACATACCTTTGATCATACATCAATATTTACATTTCATATACACATCATTTGTTCCTCTTACCCTTTAACTTCACATTTCCAATCTTTCTTTTATACCTTTTGAATTACAATATTATTACCCAATCGGCCTTCATACTTTTACATGCTTTAAAAAATACATTATTTTAAATTTCTAACTTAGGGTCAACATCTAGGATGTTATCCCCAATTATTTAAGTAATTATTTCACAAACAAAATAATTCCTTAACCCAAAATACCCATTTCTCTGTTATGCTCGATTCTACTTGTTATACTATCATAACTAGTAAATTTCTCATAACTTTTTTGTATAGTTTGTACTTACATGTTCTCTAGCATACATAATTATAGTAGTTTTTACTTCATTCCCTTAATTGTGAATGTGCCAATATAACTTTTGTGAAGTTTTGCAATCAAACATCTATTTGTCCTATATGATACTTAGACAATTTTCTAAGTATGAATTTCGTAACTTAATCAACAATAGATGTCATATTTATACTGAAGATATATTTCCATAAATGAAAACATCCAATTTATCATTAGCCAAATTGCCAACAATCTCCCCCTTTGGCATTGATGAGTACATGTGGGAAAATTGGCTAAGTTCTAAAAAATTATAGCATAAAAACTTTACAAAATTTGGCCTTATCAAAAATTTCAAAATTCAAAACTTGTGGATCATTACATTTAACCTTCTTTCCTTATATCTCCAAATTACATTATATAACTCCCCTTTGAGTAATCTTGCTTCCATACATACCTATATAACCATACATTTGTTATCTTTCTTTCCATCTATATACATTCATCTATACAACTTCTATATGTTTTTTCTCACCTTTCTCTCCCACTTTGACATCAATGACAAACTTGCTAAAACTTATTTACAAGTCAAAATTGTATTACCTATGATTCATGCAAACTTGAGATTATAGATATTCAATATACAAATTTTTTTCTTCAAGCTCTCAAATTATTTCTATTAGCTGTACTTGACTACCTCTAATATGGTGAGAAACACACATAGGCCATAGGATTCCACCTCAATTGCATTCAAGTCTATATATACAAATTTATCATAAGATGTCTAGGCTCCAAGACATTCCTCAAGATGTTTTTGCATAGTACTGATCATCAATATCAGATGTTCTCTTAGGAAAGAGAAACTCTTAATAAAATTTATCTTTTCTTAGCTCAATGATTCTTATATCATCATGTACCTATACAATCTCTACCTCTAAATCTTCAATGTCTATGTTAGGCTATTGTAATCTAGATGTCAAAACTTGTAGCTCATTTATTATGGCACTGAGCTCATCATTCATATCCTTTATGTAATTGTATGACAAGATGCGTTATGCATACAATTTTTGGCCTTCTTCTAAACATCTTCTTATTTCCTTGATGCAAGCACCAAGTGTTGGTAGGTAATTCTTCACATTTGTGCATATAGTGTCAAACAATTGTTCATCATGCTTGATTTGTGTATGACTAGCTACTACCTCAACTAATAGAGTACATTCACTACCAAATATACTTATTAGTTTTATTGCTCTTCCCTATGGGCCAATATCTGCTATCCTAATAAATACATCTTCTTGTCACTTGTCTGAAACCTCACTTAATGTTCTCTCCAATATTTTGACCTTTTTGTTCCTTTCAAATAATTTACTTAAAGATGAAATCAAACTTTGCTGATCATCATCATCAATTAAGTTTTCTAGTGTTGTTATGAAGGGCATCTTTCCTTTCTTCTCCCTTTCTTCTTCTTCTTCTTTCTTATCTTTCTCTTCTTCTTCTTCTTCTTTCTCTTTCTCTTTCTCTTCCATTTTCTTTTATTACTCTTCTAATTTCTTCCTTTCTTCCTCAATTTTTTTCTTCTCTTCCTCCCTTTTCTTTCTATCCTCTTCTTACTATCTTTTCTTTTCATCTTCTTCTTTATTTTTCTTGAACTCATTCTCCTCAATATTTTTCTTCTTATGATCCTATTCAACTTTCTTTTTCTTTTATACTTCTAACCTTTCTTCCTCTTTCTTTCTTTTCTAATCTTTTGCTTCTTTCTTCTTGTTTTCTCTTTTCCTCCTCAACCTTTAATTTTTACTTTTCTTCTTCTTCTTCTTCATTCTCAAAGCTGGTGTAGCTCACCAAATTGCCAACAATAGTGTGATAGCCTTAGAATGGATCCTCTAAAGTATCTAAAGTGATCCTTGTACTATCTAGTTGCATGGTATCAATATTAATGGAGATTTGTAGAGTTGACTCTATCATCAAGATATCTTTTTCCTTCTCTACCTCTGGTGTAGCTACTGCAATCTCTATCTTCTCTATTGTTGCAGTCTTTGATGGGCCTCCAAAAGGCCATTATTTTGAGATCCATTTATCTTATTTCTAGATAGTTATCTTGCAAAAATAGTCATGACTCTATGGTTTTAAGCAAATGAACTTATATTTTTATGTATATCTTATTTATATGCTAAGACATGAAATATTTTTATGTATATGTTATCTATATTTTAAGACATGACGTAGAAGTATGAATAGTTCAAATATGCTATATTTTCTTGAATATATGGACTTCTATGGTATAATGAAGTAATGTTACATGTTGATAAATGTTTCCTTATCCATGCTATGTTTTTGGTAGATTCCTTCATGTAGCCATAGGATTTGCAAAGAGTGATGGTTTAAACATTACATATTTTCTAACATTGATGATGAAATAAATATATGTATGTAGAGGTTGTATGTATTTAATGTTTTGCAGGTACTTGTCACATGAGTTCAAAGTCAACACCTCAACACTAAGTCAAAGCCAATTAGATTGCTAAACTACTACAAACAAGCGAGTTATTGTATGTTTTCCATAATGGAAATGCATGATTATAGCTCCCTCAACCTACTATATTCTTGGAGGATTTAATAGCAGTTAATGATATTTCTATTGTAAAATTTATGAGTTGGTAATTGATCCTCATTGATTGAGTGATTGTAGAGTTAGGAAGTTGTTTTAGTTTTCCTTTAAATAACTCTTACTGTTACCTTGAGAACAAGTTTTCAAGAAGAGAGAGAGAATAGATTGATTTCATAACAACAAAGTGAGATCTTCTTTTTAATCAGATGCAATCTTTTACCATGAATGAATAGAATAAAAAGTTAAAGCTTAAATCTTCTATCTTGTTTGTCTTTTATGTTCACTCGTCCAAGTGGGCCCACTTGGTGAGTAAACTATTCTATTAGAATAGGTTTCATATCCTTGTTTGTTTCTTCACAAGGTAGAATTTTTCTATTCCTACAACCATTGATAAAAAAGTCAGTGAACTATTCCTGTAACATAGGTACATAGATAGGTTTACTATTTGCAACATTATTTTAAGCTTTAAGTTAAGATGTTGTTTCGGTTTCTAGCTTAAGTATCCTTCAACATTTCCTTTTTTTAGTTGTAATGACTTAAAGAAGAATTAGAGCATATACTTTGCAACCACCCTCTCAAGCTTACACTCCCAAGTTGACAAAATAAAATGAAGTGAGTATGTTATTTTGGGAAAACATGACTCTATCTAACCATGGAATCATTATGAAAGGATGTCCAATCCTTTGCTACTAGGGTATTAAGATGATCGACCATTTTTGGTGCCTTTGATGGGGAAGATGTCAATCTAATTCAACCCTAAAGTTGTTATGTTAGTTTAAATTTTACATTATTTTGCATGCAT
Source organism: Cupressus sempervirens (assembly GCA_028749045.1). NCBI lineage: Eukaryota > Viridiplantae > Streptophyta > Pinopsida > Cupressales > Cupressaceae > Cupressus > Cupressus sempervirens. The sequence continues at coordinate 192,005,759 of CM053788.1, forward strand.
AGAAGAAAAGACCTCCTTGGGAGATTTCTTCCTCGTAATATTCACGAAAACATTTTTAATCCTAAACCTGAAGAACCTCATAGCGAGAATGAAGAAGATGAACCTTTTGAAAATCCATTAGATTTTGCTCAAGAACAAATACCCTCATCCTCTAAAGAATCCTTAAATTTGAATGATCTTTCTACTGAACCTGAATACCAAGATAATCCACATTCCCTTGTTATCTATCAACCACCATCACCAATGCATCCTCTAGGAGTGGCTCAGCCTCATCCTATGTTCTCTTTTTCTATCCCTCCTCAATAGGGTAACCAGAACTTTCTTCCCAAGTTTTATGGCCTAATCACTGAAGACCCTGAAACCTCTCTCTTTGAGTTTGACATACTTTGTAGAAGTTATGACTATACAAATGATGCCCATAAACTAAAGTTTTTTCCTTCTACCCTAAAGGAAGCTACTCTGAGATAGTTCATGAGGTAGCGTGCCAACACTGTAGCAGATTGGCTTGCAATGAGCAACTTGTTTCTTACAAAGTATAAAGAATAGTGTAGGGGTAGAGATTTAAAAGGGGATGACATTTTCAAAATATCCCAAAAGGATGATGAAACTGGAAGATTATGTTTCTTAGTTCAAGTTCAACATGCAGTATAATACACAATATCAACTAAATGAGGAATCAAAGAAACATCTTTTTCTTAGAGGTGTGAATGATGGAAGCATTGAAGCTCTAGATCTTATGGCAGGAGGAAATATCACTAAAAAAATTGGACTGATGTACAAAATATATGTCTGAATTATTCCAAAACCACTTTGAAGAAAGGTAGGGGACTTAGAGATCTACCACAAAAGTCCTATGGTGGTTGAAGAGTATCAAAGATGGAATTATCCAATTTTTTGTCAGATTTAAAGAAAGACATCATTAATGATGTAGCCACTCAACTAGATACCATATACAAAAGAAGGAAGAAAGATGAAGCTAATGTCATGTCGACTAATTATTGGCCACATATAGGGAAAAGAAAAGACACTATAAATGTAAGTCTGCTACAAGTTTGGAGACACAACCAATGTCTATTGAGTTTAAAGCCATTGATGAAAATGGAGAGGTGCTTTATGTTGCTCAATGAAGCCCATGGGCTCAAAGACATGGTATGCCACAAGATCCTCTTCAAATTTATAATAATAAAAAATGGAAAAATCCTCAAAACATTGGTTTTAGTGGAAATAATAATTGGCAATAACCTCAACAAGGTTAGCAACAACCTTAGCAAGGTTGGCTGCAATGCCAACAAGGTTGGAAAAAACCTTAGCAGGGTTGGCAATAACCTTAGAATTGGAATACCCAACCTAGTTAGCAAACCCCATTACCACCACCTTAGTAGTAGGATTTAATGCCTCCTCCTATAACCACTAATACTCCTCCCAAGTAGACCCAGCTACCAGTTTACCCTAATCCCAATCCAAGTAACACTAAACAATAAGCTCAATAGCAAAGCTATGCTATCTCCCTGAATGATATTCACTTAAATTTAGGTACCACTCTTCCTTCACCCAAAAAGCCTATAATAATTAAAGTTGAAGATTCTCCAACTAAGCAGATAGACGAGTCAAATCAGAAAACCTCTCTTGATACCAAAGAACCTCCATTCCCCCATAGGTTGATGTAACAAAGCCAACCAATAAAATACCATGCAATCATTGATTTTCTTAATCAACTGAAACAAATGTCAATAAAAATACCATTACTCAATGCTATCATGGAAGTCCCTACCTATAATAAAGCTATTAAGCAAGCATGTATTAAACAACTAGGGAGGAATAAGAAAGACCCAAAATCCATTCATGTCCTAGGATAATTGTTTGATTTAATGCTGAAGAAATTAATTGTACCTAAATATTCTAGCCCTAGGAGTCTTGTGGTTACATTCACTATCCATGGGATCCAAGTTTAAAATGCTTTGATTGACTTAGGAGCATCTATAAATTTCATGACAAAGGAGGTATTATCTCAACTACATATCATTGGCCTTGGAGAGACATCTACCATACTTCAACTTGCTGATAGCTCTTCTATTGAGCTAGATGTGATGATAGATGATGTCATAGTCACCTTAAACTCTTGGGAGTATCTAGTTGATTTTGTTGTCCTCTCTCCAAAGGCTAACATGGGAGGATATCCTTTGATTTTAGGATGACCATGGTTGGCCACTATAGATGCTTATATAGCTTGCTGATCTAGAAAGATGACAATATCCAATGGTATTCATACTAAGAACTTGACTTTAATACTCCCCTACTTAACTACTATTACTAGGTGACCAAGTAATCTGTCCAAAATTGGGTAATGATGATCCTGAGGTCAATTCCATCCATCAACTGATGGTGATATGTAGAGAATCATTTACAACTTCTTGAGAAGAAGATGAAATAATTTCATCTATTATTCTGAATGAATATGGAATAGAGTCTCAAGTGTATCGTTAAGCTATGTGTCTTAGAGACCATATTACAATCCTTGGATTCACCACATCATTTAGAAGCTTCATAGTTTTTCACTCATTATTATCTCATGAGATGGATTCTTCTCCTTATCAGTCTAGTTTTCACTTAAATTTATCCTAATGCATCTTTAAGAAAATGTTCTTGTTCCCTTTGTGAAAATTAGGGTTTTGTATTTTTAATTTGCTACCCCTAGAAGAACCCTAATTTTTCTCACTAAGTGTTACCCTATAAAGTCTTTGGATTATGTTTACATAGCATGCCCTTTCAAAAAAAGGATGTGCAGGAAAAATCTTTTAAAACCCCTTTTATTTCTTCCTAGGTACCTTTTAAAAAGTTGTTGCATTATCTAACATTATCCTAAGTCTCTGAAATAATTTTAACCCAAGCTTTCACTTTAATATTTTGTAGTTTTATTTGAAAAATTGCTTGAATAATGATAACCCTTGATCTTCCTTAAGATCAAGGGTTATCACTTTTTTGCCAAAATAAATTACAAGCTATTTATTCCTAGTAGCATAATGACTAGGCAATACTTATCTGCAGGACCTAGTTAGAAGAAGTAAAGTTTCAAGCATAAAGTACACACTATTAGAACATCTCATGATTGATGATGGTCACTTTGTCACCAAAGGAATTTGCAAGGTTTTTATCATTGGCAACATAGTGACAACTTGCCATGTGGATATGTGGCAGGACCAACCCTTTAGAGAAGCATCATGAATTCCATGTCATTAAAGGATTGTTTGGATGTTAGATTCCAAATGCCATGGGGATTTATTTGAAGGAAATAAGATATTGGTCTGCACTGTTAGATCTTCTCATGATCGACTATGGTCACTTTATCGCGAAAGAAAGTTGCAAGATATTTATTCTTGGCAACATAGTGACCTAAAGGAAGTACCATGGGCCCACATTGTGTATAATGAGATTATCATGTGTTCTATCATCCAATGCAAGGCTAATCAATGGTGGTTAGTTTGTCACCAATTGGAGTTGCTCAACTTTTACCCTTGGCAACATAGAGAGAACATGATACATGTCCAGAGGTGTAAATGGGTCCTATGTAAGTTGCCACCAAGGAAAGAAAGGCTCACATGGAAGGATTCAATTGGATTGACTGCTAACTAGGAAGGTTGAAGCCAAGTCATAAAATTTTTTATTCCTTAATTGTTAGATTTTTTAAAAAATTGATGACTTATTTTCAAATTTGAAGGGTGATGCCACTTTATTTATCTATGATCCATTTATGAGAATTAAAGCTCGTTGTGTGAAATAAAACAAGAAATATAGTGTAGATAGTCAAGAATTTATTCATGCAAATGTATTTTTGATTTTCTAGAGCTAGAACTTGTTGAAGAGTCTATTTTTTTGCTTGGTTGAATTGTGAAAACTTTCTATATTTGTGATTCATTGCAACATTCAGAGAAGAAACCAGAAAGCAAGTAAGTATCCTAGTCTACATACAATTCAAAGAATTTTGATTTCTATTCATTATTGTCTAATATGCCTTCAAAAAAGGGTTTGTTTGGGAAGGTAGAATATGCTAGTAGAAATATCCATGATGATTTTCTAGAACAATTGAGTGAATCTACAAATGAATCAACCCAAATAAAGAAAATAGTTCCTATAAACTCTAGACTCCAAATTGCAGATGGTTTGTTTGAGAAGGCGAATTGGACTAGGGATGCCATAACTTCTAAAATAGGGCTCCAATTGTTTATGAAATGGTTCTTCAAAGGAAATTGTTTGCTACCCATGATAATATTTGGAATTTTGATTTAGGTAAATTAGTAGTTTTTGGGGTTTTCATGGATTCAGACCTTCTCATAGCTGTAGCCTAAAATTATGACCCAGTAGCTAGGATGGTGAGGAGAATAGATGGGAAATGTTAAATGAAAATCACTGTAGAAGAAATTCAAGAAGTTTTTGGACCATAGATTATCACAAGGTCATTGGTTTTCAAGAATTAGAGAAGGAGTATTTGCCTCATAAAGATCAAATCAGATAAGGGGCATTTAGAGGAAACTTGGCTACAATTGGTAATTTGACTTTTATTACAACATCAACTAAAGAGCCTTTCAAGAAGCAATTTTTCAATTCTAGGGCCATAGACATCTACATGACTTTGTGCAAGGTTTTTGGTGAAGATGAATAAGAGTTTATGCCAATAAAGTGTTAGCATGAATGTGTTAGAAATGATTTAGAATAACTAAGAGGGGGGGGGGGCTTGAATCAGTTATTCAAGGTCCAAATGTCCTGATAAAACTTTTTCACTAAGTATAGTGAGCCCATTTAAACTAACCATGCATCCAAGCTAAACATTCTTCTTAGCAAGTTACTGATAAATCAACAAACAAAAATAAGACATGAAAGATCAATACATAACACAATGATTTACACGGAAACCCAATTTAGGAAAAACCACTAGTAACATGCTACTCCTTTCTCATTGTTTTGAAGTAGTGCCCTGTGAAAGGCCTACCCTGTTAAAGGCTACAAAACACACTGTTAAATGTGACCCTATTAAAGGATTTCAACCACTCTTTTAAAAGTGGGCCTGGTTAAAGGACTTTAGAACATTCACTTAGAATGTCACCCTATTAAAGGATTTACAACATGGCTTGTTAAACCAACCTAAGTCCATAGGATTTCCCCCAACTGATACAATTTCTAGAGAGTAACAATAAGGGCTTTTGATCTGATACAAATCACAACATAACTTGCAGCTTTTAGATCTTAATTTACCTCACAAATTTTCTTGGCCTTCAGTCTCTGCAGCTCTGATAGCTTGTCCTCCTTTCAAGCTTTGTCTCCTTGAGTCTCCGTGCTCATTGTGCCAATGCAAATAACCTCTATGGTCACCTATCAAAGCAAATTTTCTATACTTTGTTCCTCCCTCTCGATGCCTTCTCCTTGACACCACACACACTCTCTAACCACTCTTCCTTCTTGACCTATAACTCCTTAAATAGAAGTCTAGAATACTTTTCCTGCTCAAGTCTTCCTGCTCTTATTTTTGGTTCAAATGGATTAGGTAAGATTCAATAGATCTACCCCTTATCTTGTTTCTTCTAAGACATATTGTAGAATCCTCTTGTATTCCCCTAAAAATAGTTAACCTAGAATTCTGTGCCACCAACTCATTATCCTTATCTTCTATCTAGTTCACAAAATTGAAGGTAACAAACTTTTTGGCTCAGATTTGGTGAATCTTTGACTTTTCAAATAATGTAGTAGCTTGGCACTATTGAATTTTTGATGCTTGACACATACTATGTTACTCAACACCTACTATGGATTCACTCAACATTAACTAAGTTTTACTGATGCTCGACACTTGTTACATTTTTGCCTAGCTTGGCACCTAAACTTGCTCGACATCTTCTATTTCACTTGACACACAATAGATTTTTCATTTGCTCGGCACTTACTGATAATCTACTTGGCACCCACTAATGAGTTTAGTCAAGGTTTACAGACAACTATGTTACAACTTATTCTTCTAGTGTTTCTAAGTGTGGCCAACCTTTATATCTTCAGGTGTATTATCAATACATCATTTTACCATTTTCTTAACTGATCCTTGTACTTCATTACAAAACCATAACTCAAACTTTCCCTTAGGTGCTTTTGTTACATCTTATTGATTAAATCCTCTTCATCAATCAACTATGTGATCTATTAAGAAATTATCATTCCAAAAATAGCAGGTTTGACATTAGTGAAAAAAAATGATTGAAAACATTCATTACCAATGATCTCCCTTCTTTAATAGTGATCTTTTCAATTAGATTTCAATAGAATGTTGATGCTATGGGGGAGCATTGCAGAATATTGTTATGATATATTTATAACTATGTTTTTCATTGATGACAACATAGCAATAAGTTTGTAAAAGACTGACAGAGCAATAGACTATGATTATAACATTATATTACTTATCTAAAGATGCATAGTTACTTGAGTATACTACAATGTGTATTTGTTACATGGACAAGTGCACAAAACTTGAATCAATAGTGCATGGAAGATATGATTAATTTACAAAGAAATGTATAGAAACAGAGTATCAGAAAAGTAGTTCCTATTGCATGACTACTACAATTCATTACAATTGTAATGAAGGGTTGCGCAGTGAACTAGAGATAGTTTATTGATCGATGATGATGTCACAAAGTGTGCATGTACGAAAGTCGCACGTGTGAAAGTTTGTGTATAACTATGAGTTGAAAACATTGATTAAATGTATATTTCATTTAATTAATGTATGATAATAAAGTGTGAAGTTGACTCAAGGATTTATTATTGAGCATGTCATAAAGGAAAGATGTTTTTGTGTTTTACAATAAGGTAAAGAAGAAAAAGACTTGCAAATTACTAAGCAAGAGAGCAGAGTAATTTACTAATGTGTCCAAGTGACCTTAAGGTTTACTATTACTTATCACAAAGTTCCAATTTTGATTGCATGATTTGAAGGTGAAGGAGTCTGACGTACTAGATAGAGGAAGAACTAAAAGCTTGTTACACATCTATTATTCTAAAAGGAATAGTATCTAGGTCAATTGGATAGTGGGTTCATTTATCTAATCCTAAAGCTATTTGGATAGTGGGTTCAACTGCCTTCCACAACTCCTAACAGGGTTGGAATCTCTTAATAGGGATTCAAAGTATCCTAATAGGGACTCTTGTACTAAATGTTGTAATAGACTCCTAATAGAGTCCATCCTCTAAAAAGGAACATTCATATTAGTACATCATTTTTTAGGCATCATTCTCACTAGGGTTTTCCCTCTGATCAAGGGTTTCCCTAGTCAACATATCTGGTGTAATTGTTTATGTGCATCTCTTTATGGTTGTCATTGTTTACATGGAATGGTCAAGATTTTTTAAGAGGTTGAATGTTTAAATTTTCATATAACTAATTCACCCCCCTCTCAGTTATATTGGTGGACTATTATTTCTAACAATTAGTATAAGAGCCTCAAGTCCTTGTAGAAAGGTTTAAAAACTTTGGGAGATCCATGGAAATTTTTTTTAGAAAGACAAGTCTGAGATTTGATGGTGTAAATTACAATAGCTGGAAGGATAGAATGAAGACTCATCTCTTGTGCATGGGTCTAGGATATTGGCTTGTAACCAAGGTCCCTAAAAACATTGCGGAAGAAGAAAATCTTGAAAGCTATACCAAGGAACAAAGAGAAGTATTTATGTACAACATAAGGGCAAGAGAAGCAATACTATCAACTCTACTTGAAAGTGACTATAGCTAGGTAAAACATCTCAAAAAATCTCATGAAATTTGGAAAACCTTAGAAGCTAATTATGAGGGTGATAAACATGCAAAAAGAGTTAGATTACACAATCTATATTTCACATTTTAGGATGCTAAGATGATGGAAGATGAATATGTGAGAACCTATATTGGTAGAATATTTCATATTGTTGCAGGAATCACATCTCTTGCTAGAAAGAAGTATGATGATGAAGTAATATGGAAGATCTTGAAAAGTCTAATACCACTTGTTAAGAGCATAACATAGATGATTCAGGTAATGTTACCTTGTACCACTAATTTCACCAAAGATGCATTGCTTGGTAGATTGGAAGCTAAAGAATTTGATCTAATTTTTTTTGGAGAATTAGCAAAAGTTGAAACAACATTTAGTGCATTTAATATTAAACCAAGTCTAGTAAGGAACACAAAAGTGCAAGGAGACGTTGTTAGTAGCAACAAGTCTATTGAGGAAAAGATCCAGGAAGGAGTGACTCTTCTTGTGGAAAGATAAAAAGATGGTAAGAATATCTTTAAATGTTGGACATGTAATGAATATGGTCATTATGCATCAAGTGTCCTAAAAGAGAAAGAAAGTATAAGGGAAGATTCAAATCTAGAAGACCTAGAAATTGTTTATATGCTAATGAAGAAGAATAGGAAGAAGAACCTAATCAAAACAAAAGTTAAGATGAATTAAGATTCATAGCCATAAATGAGGATGATCTTGATAGAGAAATTAGATAAGAAAGTGTGCTAATCTCACAAGTTGAAAGGAATGATTGGATAATTGATAGTGGTTGTTCACATCACATGATTGGTGATATGAGAAAATTTGTCAAATTCAAAAGCCATGATGGAGGAACTGTCAGAGTGGGGAAAAATGCAGCCTACCACATTATAGGAATTCTATCTATCAAACTAGATGATAAAACAAATATTGATGATGTTAATATTGTTGATGGAATAAAACATAACTTGTTAAGTGTTGGACAACTTATGGACAAAGGTCACCAATTATAGTTTGGTAATGACACATGCATTATCAAGAACAAGGAAGAAAAACTACTTGGTACTAGCACAAGAACTAGAGGTAATGTATTTCAGTTAAGCTCTATTGAAACAACACGTTTGGTAGCTAAAGTTGACAATAGTTGGTTATGGCACAAAATATTTTGTCACATTAACTTTGATAATATTGTGAAAGCTAGCAATACATTTGTTGTGAGAGATTTACCTAAGATCACTAAGCCCACTGACATTATTTGTAAGGAATGTATCTTGGTTAAGTAGAAGAAAGTCTCATTTCCTAGCAAGTAGTTTGGTACCACACAAAAGCTAGAATTGGTTCATATAGATTTGAGTGGTCTTGCAAGAACGAGAGGATTCTATGGAGAAAGGTATTTTATGATTTTCGTTGATGATTTTATCAGAATGATGTGGGTAGCTTTTCTTTAGGAAAAATTAGAAGCATTTGAGAAATTCAAGATATTCAAGAAAAAAGTAGAGGATAAATCTGGAGTTAAAATCAAAAGCTTAAGATCTGACAGAGGAGGAGAATTCACTTCTAGAGAATTCAATATCTACTATGAAGAGCATGGAATTAGGAGATAACTATCTTCACCCCATACACCTGAGAAGAATGGGATTGCTGAAAGAAGAAATAAATCAATTGTTGAAGCAACAAGAGCTATGTTATTAGAGAATGATGTACCAAAACCCTTTTGGAGAGAGGTAGTCAACACAGTAGTATACACACTAAACATAGTACAAATTAGAAAAAGTATGGAGAAAACACCTTATGAGTTATGGTTTGGTCACTCACCATCAGTCAAATATTTCAGAATATTTGGAAGCAAATGCTACATCAAAAGAGATGATGATATCAATAAGTTTGATCCAAGGAGCGATGAAGGTATGTTTCTTGGCTATTCTTAACAAAGTAAATCTTAGAGGTGTTTCAATTATAGAACAAAAACTATAGTAGAGTGCACAAATGTGAGAATAGATGAAAATTTTGGCACTAAAGAAAAGATGATGGATTATAACTCTGATAGAGATGATTATTCTGGGATGACCAATAGATGCAATGAATTATTTCTCAAGATGAACAATGACTTGGAGAATAATGTGCAAACTAAAGAAGTAAGAGAAGAACAGAGCATAGTACCTAAAATAAGAGTTGAAGTAACAATTCCTACCCCAAATAAGAATGTAATGAGAAATCATCCTACTGATCATATAATAGGAAGTAAAGAAAAAGGAGTAATGAAAAGAAGTAGAATAAATGAAGAACTATGCCTAATAGCTCAAGTAGAACAAAAAATGTAGATGAAGCAATCAATGATGATCATTCGATAAAAGCAATAAAGGAAGAACTTCAACAGATAATAAAAAATAACACATGGGAATTGGTTTCTAGACCCAAGAAATGGTACAAAATGGGTATTCAAAAATAAAATGAATGAATAAGGAGAAGTAATAAGAAACAAAGCAAGAATAGTATGCAAGGCTACTCTTAGCAAGAAGGAATTGACTATGAGGAAACATATGCACCTGTAGCAAGAATGGAAGCAGTTAGAATGTTCTTAGCATATGCAACAAATAAAAATTTCAAGGTATATCAGATGGATGTTAAATAAACATTTTTGACTGGAGAACTTGAAGAAGAAGTTTACATTGAGCAACCATAAGGTTTTCCTTTGACAAAAGAGAAGGATATGGTTTGCAAATTAAAGAAAGCCTTGTATGGATTAAAGCAAGTACCTAGAACCTAGTATGCAAGGTTAGATAAATACTTAGTAAAGTTTGGATTTGCTAAAGGAACAACATATAACAACTTGTACTTGAAAGAAATAAAAGATGGTTTGTTGATAATAATTGTATTTGTTGATGATATCATTTTTGGAGGAAATGATGAAGCTAGTAACAAATTCTTAGAGGATATGAAGAATGAGTTTGGGATGAGCATGATAGGGGAAATGAAATTTTTCTTAGGATTGCAAATTGTTCAAAACAAAAAGGGAATCTTTATTTCTTAGACAAAGTATTTAAAATATTTGCTAAAAAGACTTGGTCTAGAAAATTGTAAACCTATTGGAACTCCTATGGCAACTAGTCACAAGTTATCAAGCAAGGATGAGACACCTATGTTGAACAAAAGAAGCACAAATCTATGATTGGAGGATTGCAATATCTGTCTCATAGTAGACTTGATATAGAAAATGTGGTTGGAATTGTGGAAATATTTTACACTGATCCTAAAGAATATCACTATGCAACAATAAAAAGGATATTCAAATATCTGAAAGGAACATTTGATTATGACATTTGGCATGACAGAAGTAATGACTTTACTCTTTGCACTTATACTGATGCTAATTGGGTTGGAGATATAGATGATAGAAAAAGCACTAGTGAAGGAGCATTCTTTCTTGGTGGGAGATTGGTTTCTTGGCTCAACAAGAAGCAAGATTGCACCTCACAAAGCACTGCAAAAGCAGAATATGTTGTAGTAGCGAACAACTATAATCAGGTCATATGGATGAAGCAGATGATGAAGGATATTGGAATTACATTCAAAGAACCTATTATCATTTATTGTGATAACGCAAGTATGGTTAACATGTCTAAGAATCCTATTTTTCATTTTAAGACTAAGCACATTTCTATAAAGTATCATGTGTTAAAAGAGAAAGTTGCAGAAAAAGAAATCAGACTAGAGTACATTAACACTAAGTAACAGATTGTAGACATTTTCATAAAGGCCTTACCAAAGGATATGTGGAGTACCTAAGAGGTATGCTTGAGGTTATGCCCTTGCCTATTTCAAAATTAAAGATGCAAAAGTGCATCAGTCTAGGGAACATAGCACTATTGAACAGAGTTAGCTGAGGACTCTTAGTAATTGGTAGTTGGTATCCAATAGTGTCTTTAGACACTTGAGTTGTTTATGGACTTCTATACAAAGTTGTAAAGAAATAGACTGACTTGTGGTCATATTGATAAATTATTGGATGTTCAAGAAAATTGAACCATTTGCATACTATCTTTGACATTGATGTCAATGGGGCAGAAGTGTGGAATGAAAAACATTTTACTATGGGGGAGAAGTATTGCAATAAAGGATTTGTATGAAGATTGATGAAGAGGATTTGAAAAGACTTGTTGGTATTCTTGGAACTAGATGTTTTTCATCTATGTTGCCATCAATGCCAAAGGGGGAGATTGTTAGCATGAATGTTGATGTTATGGGGGAGCATTGCAGAACATTGTTATGATATATTTATAACTGTGTTTGTCATTGATGACAACATAGTAATAAGTTTGCAAAAGACTGACAGTGCAACAGATTGTGTTTAGAATATTATATTACTTATCTGATGATGCACAGTTACTAGAGTATACTACAATGTGTATTTGTTACATGGACAAGTGCACAGAACTTGAATTGATAGTATATAGAAGATATGATTAATTTACAGAGAACCATATAGAAATAGAGTATTAGAAAAGTAGTTCCTATAGCATGATTGTTATAGTTCGTTACAATTGCAATGAAGGGTTGTGCAATGAACTAGAGATAGTTTACTGACCATTGATGATGTCACAAAGTGCATATGTACAAAAGTCCCACATGAGAAAGTCAGTGTATAACTATGAGCTAACAACATTGATTAAATGTGTATTTAATTTAATTAGTGTATGATAATAAAGTGTGAAGCCAACTCAAGGATTTATTATTAAGCATGGTCTAAAGGAAAGATGTTTCCATGTTTTACAATAAGGTGAAGAAGAAAAAGACTTGCAAATTACTAAGCAGCAGAGCATAGTAATTTACTAATGCATGTAAGTGACATTAAGGGTTATTGTTACTGATCATAGAGTTCTAGATCTGATTGCATGATCGAAAGGTGAAGGAGTCTGATGTGCTGGATAGAGGAAGAACTAAAAGCTTGTTACACATCTATTATTTTGAAAGGAATAGTATCGAGGTCAATTGGATAGTGGGTTCATTGATCTGATCTTAAAGCTATTTGGATAGTGGGTTTAGCTACCTTCCACAACTCCTAACAGGGTTGACACAACTCCTAATAGAGATTCAAAGTCTCCTAATAGAGATTCAAAGTCTCCTAATAGGGACTCTTGTACTAAATGTTGTAATAGACTCCTAACAGGCTCCATCCTCTAACAAGGAACATTCATATTAGTACATCATTTTGTGGGCATCATTCCCATCAAGGTTTTCCCTTTGATCAAGGGTTTCCCTAGTCAACATATCTGGTGTAATTGTTTATGTGCATCTCTTTATAGTTTTTGTTGTTTACTTTGAATAGTCAAGATTGTTTGAGGTTAAATGTTTAAATTGTCATATAACTAATCCACCCCCCCTCTCAGTTATATTGGTGGACTATTATTTCTAACATAAAGTTCATGTATATGATGACATAATCTCTTCCTTTGGTGTGGATATTATTTTAATTTTGCATCTTATCTAGTGGAAGAAATTCACATAGGTCTAATTAGAATTACAGAGGGCAAAATTGAGAAAAAATTTGGTTGCTATTCTTTATTGATGCATATGTTCTTGTATAAAGGTGTTACCTTATTTGAAAAGGAAATGGTATTGAACAAAGAATATGAGGGAGATCTCAGCTAGTCCAATTGTGGAGTGTAGATATGACTTGGGATGTAGAGGAGGCTAGTTTTGTGAGATTTGACAAATACTTCACATCTAGGTTGAGGAGCCTATTGTTAAAGGATAATCCTAGGATACCTAAAGCATTGCTAGACTTCATCAGGCCTATGGATAACCCTACTAGTCTAAAGATTTCCCATAATTGGACAGATATCATACCATACCTTGTGTCAACAATATTTGGAGTTTATGGATTCCAAGGAACTCCACATGTGCTTCCCTACCAAGTACCTCTTAAGGTGGGAATAGCTGAGATGTTATGGTAGATAGGTGGATTAGAGGAAGCACAAATGATTGGGAAGTCTAGGGGCTCTATTTTCCCATCTTGTATAGTTTCCCATCAATTCATAATCACAAAAGGTGGTTGGTTGTTTTCATATAAATTTTTAGACCCATACAAAATGGTTGTCTCTCATGATCATTTCAATGATAGTGAAGGATTTTTGTAGATATTCAGATAGAGGGCTAAGACTGGCACTAAAAAACATCAACCCTACTTCCTTGAAGATATAATAAGAAATGAATTCTCTCTTTGGGAACAAGAGATAAAAAAGGAGAAGTGGAGAGTTTATTCCAAGGTCTTAGAGCTTATTAACTATTTTGATAAAGATTATAAGCCTTTAAAAGATGCAAAGACAAAGGTAGATAAGTTAAATAAGTTAATGATCAATTTTCTAGAGATTACAGAGGCAATGAATGAAAAAAAGACATTTTTAAAAATTAATTCTTATCCTAACAAGGCTCGAGAAATAATGAAGAAATTATCTTTTACCCCTATAGTAGGATCAGGGCACTTGGTTATTCAGAGGTGGGCTGGCTACAATATCATTAAAAACAAAGAGCATGCAATTGACAAGGGTAAACCGATAGTTGGATCAACTAGTACTATTTTGGAAGAGAGACCTAAAGGGCTAAAGCCCATGAGGGAAAAGATAGAAGAAAAATAGGTATCCCAAATAGAAGTATACTCACCCACTCAATCCCCATTGCATGTAGAAGATGAACAACTCAATAAGGAGAAAATGTAGCAATTAGGATCCCAAGGGGGAGTTTTTATTACTGTTTCAGAATTAGAAGAAGGAAATCCTCGAGAGCCTTTCATGCCTAGCCTTGAGCTAATTGTTGCTGATTAAATAGGAAGGAAATTGGACCCTACAGTAGAAAAAGATAGTCACAAATTTCTTTCTAATGATAGTTTTGTTAAATCAAGAGCTTTTTATTAGTTTGTACAGAGAACAAATATTGAACTATTTGAAGAAAGGTGCAATGAGAGGAAGGCAAAGCATACTGAAATGGAAGAGTCATCCATACAAGACCAAATAAAAGAAGAGATGATGCGAGAGTTTAAAAAATTGATCCTTGAAGAAGGAAAAAGAATGATAAAATCATCTAGGGTTTTGCTTCTACCAAATTGGGACATTGTAGATACCATTGTCTTTATCACTGTTACCAAGTAGTTAAGTGTAGATGAAAAGGTGAAAAAGGAGTTGAGAGGTGCTAAATTCAGTGAGGATCATGCTGCAATAGTGATTTGGCCTATAAGAAGAGGATCTAAAGCCAATTGCTCCTAGCATGATGATACTAACTTGATGGGAAACTTAATTGTAAAAGGGTAGAGGATACTCCAAATGAGGAGGCCATAGAGCTAAATCTTGGAAAAACCAACCTCACCCTAGCCACAACCTTGAGGGAGAAAAAGGAAAGATTAAAATTATAAGAAAAATATGAACAAACTCTAGGGGCTTACAATAAGAAGTACAGAAGAGAATGGAGCTTGAGAATAAGATGACACGATGGTCTAATAGACCTAGACTTACTTATCCTCATCCTCTAGTTGAGCCTTTTAAATTAACTCCTCTTATAGAAATTCTGCACCCCACAAAGACCTCAATATTATATTATAGAGGATTTTGAAGAAGAAAAGAGAAGACTTTGGGCATTGCATGTAGAACTAGATGTCCAATATGAGGACAAGTTGAGGAAAGAATTTATGTATTTGATAGATAAAATTGGTTGGCCTACATTCTATGAACAATTGGAAAAAGTAATAAACATATGGAATGATCTAAAAGGAAATGAGGATGCTCTAAAGCCAATTGTCAATAAATGGAATAGTAGGGACAAAGATGTCACTCTTCTATTTTTTTTAGTTATTAGTTTGTCTTGTGAACAAATAGAAAAGACTTTTGACTTGACTAATGATCTCTCTAAGTTTAATAATAAGAGAATTGAATTACATAGCAGAATCATAAACTATCTTGAAAAATATAAGAACAGAAAATTTTAACTCTTCCCCCATGTCCTAAATAAAAAGGATAAATTAAAAGATAAAGAGGAATGAGCCAAGGAATTAGATAACCTGTTATGCGTTACCATGAATAGTGTCATAATAAAAAGGGACATGCATGGCAGACAAATACAATTAAAGAAGTTGTTAAAGTGCAAATATTTTGTGATTCTTTGAGAGAAGAATTTATTGAAATAGATAAACTAGGAGAATATGTTTTGAAGAAATAACATGAGATTCTGAGTTTTAATTGGCAAGATTACACACTCTTTGACAAGTGGATGGCAGATTTTGTACATGAAAAGTAGTTAGAACTTGGTGAAACTGATGAAGATGAAATGGAACAAGATGAGTTGAAAACAACTAATGCCTTGGTTAAAGAAGAAGAAGACAAAGATAGACAACCAATCATAGTAACAAGCATAGAGGCCTAAACTGTAGTGCCTCTCCCATTTGACTTCTGTAAGTCATCCTAATGGATGCAACCTTGTTGATCTTTTGTTGTGATGGGATCATGATTGTGACCCTGAGTGGTCTACACTATCAAGGTGTTTGGATTTATGTTTATGTATCATTTTCTTTGATTATGCTTTTGACTGATCTATGAGATTATGATGTGATTTATGGTTCACTGAGGTTTGTGCCAATGGTTACCAGGATCGATGTGGTATCATGTGGTTGTTCCATGATTACCTTGAGATGTGTACAAAGATTGCACTATGTACTATTACCATGCTACACTAGACTAGGTTCCTATAGTAGTGGTTAGTCATGTTTATGACTGTGTTTGCTTATGTGTTTTAAGTGTCTTTTTGTTGATTCTGTAATCAATCATTATTAAATGCTTAAGTAATTAGAAATGGATTGTTCATGTGGGATTATTTGGTTATGTGCTGTAGACATTTACCTTGTTATATTTCGATCTGAGAGATATTTGTTCTTATGTGATGCTATATATTTGAGAGGACCCGAGTGTCAAATGTTACACCTTGATTCTGGTATCATAGATTTTAGACTACTATGTTGTTTAGTTAATCATATTTCATGACAATGCCATTTTGAGATGACAATGTGTTTTATGATGATATTTCGTATTTGGACATACCTCTAATTATGTTAGGTGATGGATTTAATGCTATGGTTATTTACTTCATTCCTGCATTGTTATGCTTTATGCGAATGTGAGTGATGTAAATAGATTATTTTAATATAATTAATTAAATGGATAAATTAGGTGATTTAATGCATTTATTGCTTCGGCTATGTTATTATATGCAATTGCACTTGATCGTGTTGTTTAGTGTGCATGATTTATATCCATGGTAGTGGCACATGGAGTTAGTGATTCAACCATTCATATTTTACCAATGTCATCCTTATATGGTCAATGTATCCTTTATTAAAATGTTTAAATTAAACCTTTCAATGATTATTAAATCCAAACTCATTTGCATTATGTGATTAAACTAGTAAGCGTGTTTGTACATTTAGAGGTTCGCATTGTCGTGAAAGTTTTTAAGAAGATTTATGTGTTTTTGGGTTTTTGGGCTTTTTAATTGATTTATTTTAATTTTTGGCAGCTTTGCCATAGATGAATTCCTATTTATAGAAATAGCCTATTTTCGTTTGGGTCGATTCAAGGTTTAACTAGATTGGCTGGTTAAATGCCCTAATCGATTATTCACCCGAAAAGTGAATAAGTATCCAAACAGGAATTTAATTCCTCACTTCTCACTTTTGAATTGAAAAGTTGGAGAGTAAAACCCAAAATCCTCTTCATGAGGACTTATTGTTTTGTTCATTGTGGGAGCTATGAGCATGGGATCGTCGCGAGGTTGGGCTCATTCGATCCAGCTCCGGGAAACTTTGGATTGCCATGATTTTCAGCTACTTTTGCGAGATATTTATTTTATGGTTCAGATTCTTGTTTTGCCCTTTGGCTGTGAGGGAGGGCTTTCCTGTTTTATTGTTTCTAATCTATTTTTGCTTCTATTTTTGGTAGCCATTTGTTTGGAGGTTGAGAACTAGTGTTCCCCTCCATTTTTATATGTTAGTTCTACCAGTTGGGCAGGTATGAACATTTCCTTGTTTTTCGAGATAAGGGTTTGGGATTTTGCACTGTTATGCTAGCCGTTTTTGCATACGGTGTTCGATTTTATTTATTTTTGGGTTTTTGGGGTTTTTGTACCCAAAGGTCAAATGGGTTTTAATTTTGCAAATTTTCAAAATTTGGAGTTTTTACCTCATTTTGCGTGCCACCCTATTTTCTCAAGTTTTCTTGGCACAATGTGGGTCATGGACCTTGATGATCCATTTGGATATCAGTTAGACCACTATTGAACTTTTATGTTGCACTGGGATGCATGTTGCATCCATACTCCTGACGTTGTGTTCGGTTGAGTGATTTTATACCTATTGTTATGGTTTCTTTTGGACCTTTGCTTTGTTTCATGGACACTAGGATTCGTGTAGAATCCATACTCTCGAATTGAGGCCAGTTGAGTAAGTTCATGAATTTTGGTCTTGTTACATCATTGGGATTCGTGTAGAACCCATACTCTCAAATTGAGGCCGGTTGAGTGATTTTATGATGTATGGTTTTATTGGCTTTGGGATTCATATAGAATCTATCCTCTTGAGTTGCTTTCGGTTGGGTGTTTTGTTTTGCATTATGTTCTCATCTTGTCCTTGTGTTGTGATCTTCGTGATGGTGGTGTGTCACACACGAGTATGTGCATGTACATTTGTTGGGTGACTTGCGAGGCGCGATCTTTTGTGGTACTTTTGGAAGTTATGATCATTGGGGTTGGGATGGGAGTATGCATGCCCACGAGAACTTGTTGTAGGATGACCATGGGTAGGGTAGGGTAGCATATGGAGGGGGATTCTATCAGTCCCATAGGGTTTGTGGAGGATAGAAAGTTTTAAATAAGTGATAATTAAAGAAAATGTGTGACTGGTAATAAAACTTAAGATAATAAAATGTGTGTGCGGAGCCCTCTGTTGAGGAGTTGAAATGCACAATCTGAGCTTGGGCTTGTCGATGCCAAGTGACTCTCCATGATGTCAGCCCCTACTTAGTAGCTTTTTGAGTGTTTGACTAGGACCTATACTCCTTGCATTGTCTTAGGTTCTTGGTTATAGCCATCATACTGTCTGGCGTGAGTGTTAGCCATGGATGTTGTTTTGTGTGTTTGTGGTTGAATATTTATCTCCATCAGCATGATGGGTGTGGACTTATGGGTTCCACGTGGTTGGGAGGCGTAGCTACCTTCACCATTGCTAGGGATCAGTGTAAATACATGATCTTTTGTCCTAGTGTGACCGTTGCTAGATATCTTCACTTGATACTTCGGGTTCCAGAGTATGCTTTCTTGTGATTTGTGGTTTCATTAGGATGCTTGTATATCATGTTTAGATGATGTTAGTTTATTTGATGTGTTCCCTTATCATGATGTTTAGCATATGATTAGATGATGTTATTTGATTTAGTAGTATATCTGTTGCTTATTGTTGTTTAGCATGTGATAGGTGATGTTATCTACTGTAGGATTATTTTATGTGTTATCACTAGCATGTTAGATTTCCTTATGCTTATATTGTTGCATGTTTTAGTAGTGACGTCCCTATTATGATAGTACCGACGATCTGGTCGGTGGCTTGGGATGTTTTGCGTGGGGGATGGCTAGGACCCACGATGGTTTTATGATGCTATTGAAGGATGGAAGGATCTGCGTACTTAGTTTGGTTGTTTTGTTCCTGAGATGTATTTCTATACATTGTGATGTTTCTTTTGTTCTCTTCGATGTTTATTTTAGTATGTTCTTTGTTGTTGTACTATAGATGGATACATGTTCATTGTTTTGTGTTGTTCTTGCACTCAAGTGTTCATTCCTCGAGCCTTTGTAGATCCGGTACTCCCTGGTGTGGAGGTTCTTTGCTCTATTTTAGTCAGTTGTTGGTCTTTTGTGTTTCTTGAAGTGTTTTCATATTCTTTGGGTGACATTTGTTTAGCATGTGCGACATTAAAAATGTATCGCAAGCCCATGCAAACTGTGTCATACGAGACTGTAAAGTGTCACATGCCTTCTTGAGAAATGTCGTACGACACTGGAAGAGTGTCGCACACCTTCTTGAGAAATGTTGTATGACACTGGAAGAGTGTTGCACACCTTCTTGAGAAATGTCGTATGACATTGGAAGAGTGTTGCACACCTTAAGGAGAAGTGTCACCCTCCCTTAGTAAGAAGTGTCGCACAGTTTTTTGTAAAAAATTGCGCGGGCGGACAGCGGGCACTTTTTGTAACATTCCAACTTTTTGAGGGTTGATTTGGCTACCCTTTTGGGTGTTCTTTGACCTTATCCTATTGCATTTTGTATTCTGTCAGTTTCTCTTGAAATCTAGTTTTCGTGTTTCTGTTTTATTCTCTTGGGGTTTAAAATATATCGTTTAAGTATAAGTTGAGACTTCACCACAATCCTGACAACCAATAGTTCTCCAAACACCACTACCAACTGACACACGTGAAAAAAAGCCAACAACCACCACAAACAAGATGAGGGCACAAGAAATGACCACTCATCAACAAAACACCAAGCTGGGGTAGAATGCAGAAACCTGAAATCTAGCTAAGCCTGAAATCTTGAAGCCTTGAAAATTGGCTAAGTCTAAATTTTTGAAGCCCTGGAATTTCCTAGAATCCTTAACTTATCTCCGAGAGGTCTGAAACCTATCTCAAAAGATTTGACTTATACTTAAGATATATTTTAATACATGTGATGAATCTTTTGAGATAGGTTTCAGACCTCTCAGAGATAAGTTAAGGATTCTAGGAAATTTCAGGGCTTTAGAAATTTAGACTTAGCCAATTTTTAGGGCTTTAAGATTTTAGGCTTAGCCAAATTTTAGGTTTCTGCATTCTACCCCAGCTTGGTGTTTTGTTGATGAGTGCTCGTTTCTTGTGCCCTCATCTTGTTTGTGGTGGTTGTTGGCTTTTGTTCACGTGTGTTAGTTGGTAGTGGTGTTTGGAGATCTGTTGGTTGCCGGGATTGTGGTGGAGTCTTCCGTTGCAATCTTTGTGATCCCTGTATGATGTTTTCATGTGCATTAGTACTTGTAAATTTTTTTTTTTATTATTCTGGCTTGTATTTCATCCTTGTTTCCAAGGATCTCTAGGCAGGGCATTACACAAACTGATGACTTAGTAGTAGGAGAATCAAGTGTGACTATCAGTTTGTCAATACAAGATGACATGGATGGAGAACCCTGAGTTTAGCTTAGTTTTCAAATATTAGAACATGATCCATCTCAAGAAAGTCCAATGGCCACATGTTTTGAGGAATGAGAATTATGACAAAGCCAATCACGAACTCCTCAACAAATAAGTACATTAGAAGTGGGCCCCATAAAAGGAATGTTCATGATACAAATCATTCTATCTTCTTCCTTTTTCTTGGTTGCATCAACAACTGCATCCAAATTTACATTTACCTCTACTAAGGCCTCTTCAAGGAGTCTATTCTTCTACTTTTACTCATCAAATTCCTTATCTAGCTCTAAATTAGTCACCATATTTGACTTACCCACTAATTCTCTAGTAGTTGCACTTCCTTCCCAAGTCCTCAACTTGCTTTGATACCACTCTGATGTGACAACTAATCTTTCTCCTACCCTATCTTCCTCTAGGGTCACCTTAGGTCTTTCCCTTGACCTAATAGGGTTTATAGTTACCCTATTCTCCTTAGGATCCTAATAATGAAGTCCTATGCTATTAAGTTAGTGCACACTAATTAGTAAGAACAACTCTCCATCACCATTCCCTAAGCTTGATTCAACCTTTCCACTTCTTCACACAAAAAATATAACTAACCTTGACAACTCAATGACACTCCTAATGGAGGAATGGTATTCTAGGAATGTATTTGTATTCCCTTGAAGGTTCATAACCATAACCAATATTGAAACCATAATCAAGATCCAAAAATCATGCAAGATTGCACAAAAATTCTTGTAATAGGGTTACAGGAAATTAGCCCTCCTAATGAAGAAAATCCCAAATAGCTTGCAAAAGTCCTTAAAAAGGGGGGAAATAAACCATTGATCCATATACTCTTCTTAGGGAACTCGAGGATTTTGGTGGTCTTGGTTTCCCGAGCAATCTATATAGTACAACCACAAATTAAACTTAAAAACAAGGATTTAAGGGTTTAGTAGGTTATCTAACAAAAGTATGTTTTAAACTCTATATAAATTATTCCACTACCTCCCATTGAGGTTAGGGATTCCTCATACATGCTATTATCTTCCCTCAAGCTTGGATTGAAGCAAACTAAGCATTCAATCCCTCTTATTAGCTTTGCACTTGACTATAATCCTTAACCATACATCTTTGGCTTGCCTAGGGCATCACCAAAAAAATGCTTGTGTTACTTTCTAGGGCCCCTCCTTGATTGTATAGTATGTAGAAGGAGTCATCTACCAAATCTAAAGAGGTTGTACAGATCCTATAGTGGGAGAGGGAGTTATGATTCCATCTTGCTCAAACACTTGATTCAAAACAACATTTAAATAGAATGTAAAATAATTTATTGAAACAAAAAGAACCTTGTAAAACCTCAAACTAATAACACAAAAAACCTTAAAATGAATCCCTCTAACACTTCTACATAATAAAAATCCAAATCTAATCCATTAAAATGCTAAGAACCTCAAAAGCATAAAACTGTAATTGATTAACTTGCTGATAGTCTGTACACACCAAAATGTCTCATACCTCCAACCCTCTCAAAAGGTCTAGGATGGACTTATAAAAAAATTACAACTCCTATCCAAAATTCTTTAGACAATTACCAAGCTCTAATTAAAGAGTTTCTCAAATGCAACAAAAAGTTGTGAACGTTTTCAATGACAACATTGACAATTGTTGAGCATTTTTTACACCTTTAAGTGTTTGACCTTAAAACTTGCTACAGAAGTTACCAAACCTTCCCAAAAGCCTTAAAATGGAAAGAAGACATGTAAAAAGGTTCTAAAAACACTTCTTTGGCCATTCTACCCTTCAAAACACAAAGATGCTCAATTAGACCTAATTAAGCAACTATGAGCAATTTAGTCCTTATGAGGCTTGCCCATCTTAACTCACCTCAAAATAGGACTAGGTTAGTCCTATTATTCACATAGATATTTGGATAACACCACTACAAGAAAAATATCCTAGGAGCCCTAGGTCTTTCACAAGCCTACCTAGGTGCCCTTGGATTATTAAATTTGTTGATAAAGTTGTTCACATAGTTGATGAGCTATCATAGACATATGAGGTGGTTTCCCAACCAACACAAGAACTTAAAAGCATTATGCCAATAGTTTTTGAGGAAAAAAGTGATCAACCACCTATTCTAGATGTTAGAATATTAGAGCTAAGTACAATAGAAAAGGAAAAGGTGGAACCACAATGCGAGCAAGATCAATCATCAAGTGTAGTTGAGAAACAAGAAATTGCCAAAATAGAATCAGCCCAAGCACAAAGTAACTAATGGAAGGATCATTCTATTGTCAAGAAAAAGATCATAAGTTCTTGGATCTTCTCTTTTTGTGTTCGAATATAATTTTTTAATCTTTTGCGTAACCTTTTTTTTTTTCTTTAAGGACAACTATCCTTTTCCCTCTAGGCTTCAAGCTTGTTGCAAATCACACTATATAAGTGAGTTTCCAAGGATAGAGGAGGGTTTGAGTTTCTTTTTGTTACACCAATTCTATAAATTTTGAGTTGGTCCATGAATATTGTAGATTTATTCCAAAGTTGAATATGAAAATTAGCAGTTGTTGGTTTGTTGGGGCTATTTTTTGATAGGGATAATTATTGAATTGTATACAATCTCAAAGAATTTAATACAAATATAGAAAGCTGATGTTTATCCCACATCTTGTCTATTTATTTTCTTCCACCCTATTCTCTAATATTTAATAGAAAAGTTTATTAAGTTTTAGTTGTAATTCATTTTGAATTATATTTCAATTTGCTTTTGCTGATAATCTAATGTGTTACATAAATGCTTAATTTAAACTGAAAGAAAATTATGGCTTTCAGTAAAGATATGATAAGCATGAGATTTGGAAATGAATACACATAAATCTTGCACAAAGTGTCAAGATTATATCTAGAAGTAGTTGTATGATCTCTGTGAGTTTTAACCCAATAGATAAGGCACTAACCATCCTCATAAGTTCACTTATTTGCAATATCTTACACAATGCAAAAAATTCATATTAGTTAATCTTTCACCATTTTGTTGTTAAAGCTTAAAATGTTAGCCTATGTTTGACTAATGAAGTTTTAGGGTTTGATAAAATAGCTCTTGTCACTCTTTTGTCTTTCTAGAGTTAGAATAAAAAGGCTAAATCATCTATTGATTCTGGAGTTCATATTGAGATTTTGAATATTAAGTGCAAAAGAATGAATTCCTAGGTAAACCTACCCGAATCTTGCAGAATCCAAAGATGAGAAGACCTTTATTGTGCCCTTCAAAATACCATAATGGTTTTAAACTAATTCCTAGGTTTTTTGACATTATAAAAGTTAGTTCAAATTATGTCAAATCAAGAGCCAACAAAATGGAAACTCTACTAGAGAGTTGTGCAAAGAAATCCATTTTTTGAACTATTATAGTCTCTGATATAATTTTTATTTCTTCATTCATTCTTTAGTCATTCTTTTACCCATCTTTGCATTGGTCTCTTTCTAGTGAAAAATCTTGAGAGTCTAAAAAATTTCTAGTATAGCAGGAGAAACATGATGTAGGTTTTGTTTGAATAATTCCTTGCTCACACTATGGAGTTTATTTTCCCAAACTATTTAGTATAAAAGTCTTTCTGGGTTGGGCCCTTGTGTTTGATCTATTGCTAAGAGTTTTCTTTTCTCATGATATCTTTCCTATCTCTAAGCCATTTTAAAAGTATTTTTCCCTTCATTGGGTGGCAACTTGGTCAAAGGTTTTGTAGCTAGTGCTATATATTTAAAGTGATTATTTCAAAATGATAGACAAAAGGAAACATACAAGAGCATTGAAAAAAGCCAACCTCATGTGGGTAGGAAGAACCAAATAAAGAAAATGGGAGATCCTAACCACACATGGAAGCCTAGAGATAGTGCCTTTGTTCATTAATAGTACCAACCAGTGATAGAAAGAGAATCCTCTTCTATAAATTTTGAATATGAGAACACTAGAATTTTAGGTGAAATATTCACAACCCCACTACCAGAAGAGAGGATATACCAAGATAAAATTGTCTTATCTATAGGAGACATCTCTTTTAGAACCAATATGGAAAAAAAAGTAAACCATAAGTGGGGATACACAAATGCTGTAGATATTAAACCAAATCTTAGACAAGTTCCATAGATTGAGAGAAACCTCATAGATCTAGATGACCTAGTTGATTTAGAGACCACTTTTGTGAATCTTGATGAACTATTGTCAAAAATTGAGAATCTTAGGAAGAAGGTTGCAATAGAAGATTCTAGATGCATTTGTTTGGAAAAAAAGGGAAGGAAGCTATCAACATGAATGCTCTCATAGAAAGAGAATCTTTTCTTAGAAGAATGGAGGATCTAAAAGAGAAAAACAAAAAATTTGAGGAGAGGGCTTTTAATTTACATACATATGCTTTTCGGGATGTTGGAGAAATAAGATCAAAGATTCAAGACCAAGAACATTTGCTGAGAGAGAAGGAAGGACCCATCATCTCACAAGTTCATCCTTACAAACCTATAGAGGAGAATTTTATAGATTTAACTATTAAGAACCTTGATAAAGGAAAATAAAAGGTTGTAGGGATACAAATCAATGAACCGTAAGATTCCTCTAAAAACTCTATCATGTCCAAGCTTGATTTGGAGATAGAAAAATAAAAGAAGGAAAGGGAAGCTCTAGCTAAAGAGCTTGAAAAGGTTGAAAATGGGGCTCAAGATGGAGAAATGTGAAGGAAGATACACTTTATCAAATCCACCTTTGCCCTAGCATCTTGAAAAAATCAGCCTTCACAAGCCATGTCTTATGTTCTGGTTTGTGGACCTATAGTAACTAGCCAAAAAAATTCCCAATCAACATATTCTTGTTCTTCCATAATGACTAGCCAAATACTTGCTACCCAATAAGCCCAAATCCTTGTGCAAACTCAAGGGGTAGGACCAAGAACTTCTAATACTGTAGATTTCTAGAGAAGACCTATCTACATGGAGAAATATAAGCAGATGTCTTTTATAGGTATATCTAGTTTTCCTCATCCCATCTCAAATGATTTGAGAGATAATTTTATTAAGTATTCAGGCAATAATGCTATAACTGGTGAAGAACATCTTAGAAAATTATTTGACATGTTAAATGACTATGAAGTAGAGCATGGAGATGTTGTTATGAAACTATTTATACACTTACTTAGTGAAGATGAAAATGATTGGTTTAGAAGGCTACTTGATGACAATATTGGCTCTTTAGATGATTTAGAGAAGCTCTTTAAGGAGAAATATGGTGATAACACTAATGCACATTTTATGTTAAATGAATTCAATAACATAAAGAAGAATCCAAATGAATCAACATTTGACTTCAATATAATATTATATAAGGGAATATATAAGTTATTTAAAGTAATGAGATTAGCTGATGATTTATGTCTTTCCACTTATTTCAATTCTTTTTATGGTAAGATGGCCTATACTCTAAGAGATAAAGATCCCAAGACATTAAGGGATGCTTATAAGATGGTTGTCAACATAGATAATAATAGGAAAGCATTAGGTAAGCTCGGAAGAAGAGACGATTGAAAGTTATTTAAACCTAGGGGTAATATAAAAGAGGGTGCCAAGCCTATTACAATTAAGAAACTTGAGGATGATAAATGGATCAAATTTTGAATCTACTTAAGAATATGAATCCACTAGTAAATCATGCAAATAAGCCAAATCCTAGTGAGAAGCCTCAATTCAATAACCATTACAATCAATAGATTAGACTGTAGAACTATCCCTATGATGACCTAAAATTTTCACCCATCAGTAATTTTGTGAAATATTATGTGAAAAATAGGAAGAATTTGTGTTTATATTTCTTAGGGTTTTTGAAAATTTATTTTTCCTCATGATAAAACCCTAGGGAAATAATCATGTCTTACATTTTGTTGAAGTGTTTTTAATTTTTCATTCAATTATCAAATAAGGATATATGCAAAATCTTTCTTATATGTTGATATCCCTAAGTATTTTGATCTTTTATCACTTCATTTTTCATGCCTCTTAAGTTTTTTAAGTTGCGATGTTGCAAAAATATTTCAAGTGCAACATTGCTTCTTTGCAATTGCTAACCATTTTGAAGGATATGAGGATGTGAAATTGTCATCAAAATGGTCAGTATAGCTTCGTAGTTGTTAGTGTTAATTGTCAAGTTAAGGGTGTGAAGGAGCAGTTACATGGAGGTCACATCATCATAGATCAATTATGGCATAAATAAATTTAAGTCATGATGGTGTGAAGGGCATAAGTGGCAGTCAAAGTTTGGATCATCACTTCTTCACAGACAATCTAATAAACCTTGAAATCATAGTCATGAGGATGAAAAAGGAAAAAAATAGTTAAGTTTTAAGATTAGCACATTTTTTTAGGTGGTTAAGAATAACCTAGGGTTAAGGTGGTGAAACAACAAAATCTTGTAGTTGCACCATCTCAAGGTTAAGTGCTTAGTTAGAAAATGAAGCTACGAGGTCGCAATTGTGAAATAGCTAACCATTAAATAGTTATCACACTATTGAAGGTTAGAAAACATTGAAGGGATTTTAATTTGTGAATGCAAAAATAGTAATCAACATGATTAAGGTCAAATAAATTGCACCATCATAGGGAGTAAAGGCTAACTTGAGGTAAGAGTTGTGATGTAGCAAAATACTCATGATCACATGTTCATAGGGTCAAAGTTGCATTTAACATTTGAAATTGTGAGCCTATGAATAAGGAGAGTGTTACAATTAAATGTGATCATTGCATCATCACATGATTTCATTGTTTGTTAATGTTTTAAGTTGTGAAGTGGTCAAGAACTGTTTATCATAGTTTTGCAAGATTTCATAGATAGTTAAAATTTTGAGTTACAATGTTGTGAAATGGAGTAATGGTTAACCGAAAGGGTTCAATGCAACATCACACAACTAAAGAAAACTTCATGTTTGGTAGTTTTGAAGAAGTGACAAGGTAATGTTTTGAAGTGTCAGAACATCACAAGAGACAAGAGTGTTAATTCCTAAACCACAATAAAGATGCAAAGTAATAAACAAAGAGGTCATCTCTAGATTGTAGTGGTCAATAAGTTAAAGTGATAAACAACTATGAAGCAATGAAAAAGAGGAAGCACAACATCATTGGCCAGACATAGAAGTTAAGGAAAATGTAAGAAAAGTTGTAAAACAATAGAAATAACCCTCTTCACATGGTCACAGCCAGAGATAGGGAAAGAAATAAAACCATAGGGAAGAAGAGATAAAGAGGTAATCACACCATCATAATGCTCTATTTTAAATGCATAAAATTGTTTTCAATGACCATGTTTGAGCTGAGAGGAATGATATAAGATGGAAGTATGAAATATAAAAATGTGAATATTTTTCCAGCTTTTTGAAGATTGATAGGTTTTGAAGTGTTCTAATCTAAATGCCATTAATTTCATGATCCTATTGTGGAGACATATAAATCGTAAAAGGCACAAAGATTTTCATTACCAATTGCATAATTGTTTGAATTTTCAGAGAAAAATTTAAGTTTTAGAGTGATTTTATAGCATAGAACATTTAGAGTTGATTAAAACATTTTGAAGAAATAACTTAGAAAGAATTTGAATTGATTGCACAGGTCCAAATTGAAGAATCTACATCACAAAAAAATACCCTAGTTTATTTGTAGAAGAGTGGATACACATTCTACCTCATTCTACCAATGCACAATCTACCAATGATCATGCCTTCAGATCTGTTTGTATTTTGTAGAGATGTAGAGGTTCCTGATAGGAATGGATATGAATTTTTGTAGTTCTTTTACAAGAACAAAATGAAGAATGTCCCAATTTGCGACCCTTGGGTTAGGAATTTGGGAAAGCTGATTATGCAAGAAATATTTTTGGATTTTGACCTAGTAGGGCATTGATAAGGTGTTAAAATCTAGTTAGCAAGTCATTCCAAAGGAAAGATAGAAGCATCTTCTTGGTTTTAGATATGGAGACATTCATAGAGGCATTTGATTTGGGAGGCCCAATATAATTGCCTATTGAAATGGATAGACTAAATGAAAATTCAAGAGTTAGAAGAACTTTTATATGGGTAGGCCAATGACAAGACACATTCCTTTGTCTAGAAAAGTGAAGGGATAAATTCCGAAGAAGAAGGGGATAGAAAAGCTTATTCCTCTTGAATTATTTCAAGGTATTTCCATAATACTATCTTTGTCTCAACAAAGTCCTAGGTTTAGATGGAACCATGAATTCTTTAGGAGGACATTATGTCATGGCACTAAATATTCAAGATCCTAAAACAAATGTTGGGTATGATTATGTGACATGTACATTATCAACAAGATCCATGATGAGATCAATGTTTTAGAACAAGGACAATTGGAGAACTTTAGGTTCCATCACAACTCTTTAATCATGCATTTGATCTTGTTAAAAAATAATGATTCCTTTAATCAAAGTTTTTTTGAATGCACAAAGGAATGAGGAGAAAGGTTACCAGTGCAAAGGTGGACAAGAGTATGGAAAAGATTCTACCCATATTCAAATGTTATTTCCTTTTATAATGACTTTATGCATCCTATTTGAAAATGATAGGATTGGTTAATGAAAGAATACCTAGAAATTTTAGGAAGATTGTTAAGCCTAAAATGTGATTTGATGCTGGAAAATAATTGGTGCATGATTGGGGAAGTGTTTTTCTATTTGAAGAATATATTGTTATCAGAATATATGGATGCCTTCAACAACCTTGCATTCTACCTAAATATGTCCTAGAGAAAATAGGGTTTTTAGATTTTTTTTTGCAATTGATCTCATTAAATAAGTATTATCTAGGAAAAAATGTCAAGAAAGGAACATTTTTGTATAGATGCACTAAAGTAGGAGATTTTGAGATAGGCAAAAATGTCATTGAGGTGACTGATGCCTTTTTCAGAAGCTACAAATTTCCAACTGGACCAACATGAACATATTGTTGGATACAATTGATTAATTATCTGTTGTCTTTGATGTTACACAAATTTCATAATCATTATCCATTAGTATATGCTAAGATCACTCAGGAAGTGGAGATAGTTCGTAGTGTCTACTAAGCATTCCTATGTTTTCCTAGTTTAGAAGGTAGTGTCTATCGACTTCACTAAGGCATTCAAGGAAAAGTTGCAAAAAAAAAGTGTTAACTGAGCTTACTCAAGTAACGAAGGAAAGTTGGATGGAACTAGTGCTAACCGAGCTCACTCGGTTGCCAAAGGATTTTTGCAAGTTTGCAGTGTTAACCAAGCTTCCATTGGTTAACAAAGGCAATTGTTTCAGAATTAGTTTCTATCGAGTAGGGTTAGCTAATGAAGGATTTTTTGATTTTGTTTGTATTAAGATAAATTTATTTATCTATAAATTCCAACTGACTAAGGTGATGAATATTGATTATTGTAAGTTGTATTTGAGCCGACTTGACAAAGTGGAAGGTATAAGTATAAGACCAAATTGTGATTTCAAAGTGTGTGTGAAAAGTGCAAGAGAATGTGTGAATTATGATGATGTGATTGAAGATCCATTAATGAGCAGAGGAAGAAAATTTGAAGGATAAGTAGAATATCCTTGTGGTGCTGCAAAGCCATATTTAATCAAGAAGGATTAGTTCATCTCATTGTTACTCTCTAACCATTGTAGTAGTGATCTAAATCTCCTAATAGAGTTTGCTTAATAGCTATTTGCAAATTCTCTAACAAGGTGGCAATACCATTGAATTTTTCTCAAGACCTCTAACCAAGACACTCCTAATAGGGTGATTAAATCCTTTAATAGGGTCACATATAACAGTGTGTTTTGTAACCTTCAATAGGGTTGGCTCCTAATAGGGCTTACTTTAGAAGAGTGAAGATCAGTAAGTAGTTGCTATTGGTAGTTTTTCCCAAATTGGGTTTCCACGTTAAATCTTGGTGTCAAATGTGTTCATGCTATTTTCTTTATGTATTTGAAACTAAGTTAAAGTAATGGTAATCACATATAACATCTAATGGTTTATATGTTAATCTTTTACTGAGCTAATCCAGTTATTATCGAGTTACAACATTATGTGTGTTTACCGAGCGTCAATAGTATTCAATTATCTATTTGCATTTTGTAATGACATCTAAGGGATCTAAGATTTATTTTTGTAGTAATTGATTGACCCCTCCCCTCTCAGTTACTCCTCTTATATTTCCAACAATTGGTATTAGAGCTTTTGGTGCTTACAAAGAAGGTTTCAAGGACCTAAACTAAAGATCAAGATGTCTTACAAAAGAGGGATTCCCAAGTTGAATAGAGACAATTTTGTGGCATGGAAAGGACTTATGAGATTACATCTAGCCACCACCTATGATTTAGGTTAAAAGTATCTTGATGCTAAATATAAGACTCCCATTAGAACGTTATCAGTTGAAGACATTGCTAAAAAGAAGAATCATAATATCATGATGATTGATGTTGCATCTTCTCTTAGTTATGTTGAATTTCATGAGGTAAAAGATCGCAAAAATAATTTTTTAATGTGGAACAAACTGAAAGATATCTATGGAGGAGATGACAATTTAAGAAGAGCCAAAACAGAAAGCCTTAGAGGAGAATTTGACCAAATGAAAATGAGAGAAGATGAAAACATTGAAAAATATGTGGAAAGGATCAAGGCTAGTGTAAGTGCAATCAAAGCATCTGGAGGAGACATCAAGGAGGAAACTATTGTAAGTAAAGTACTCAGAGAACTTCTTCCCATTTATGTGACTAGAGTATCTGCTATTCAAGAAATGAGATGTGATCCAAATAACAAGATAGGTTTGGATGCTTTGGTTTGAAGATTAACAACTTTTTAGATAGATAATTATTATAACTATGTTCTTGCTTCAAAGAATATTGAATTTTCATTTAAAGCTAAGCTTTCACTCAAAGAAAAGGGGAAAAAGTCAAAATCTAGTCAATCAAGAAGTGAAGAAGATGGATCATCAAAAGAAAGTTCAGACAGTGATCTTGAAGTTGTTGAAGCCCTGCTTGCAAGGAAGTATTCCAAAGGAAGAGGAAAGTAGTAAAGTAAGGTTCCTCTGATATGCTTTTATTGTGAAGAAATTGGTCACATTGCTACTAGGTGTCCAAACAAGAAAATTAAGGATGAGAAGAAAATAAATAAGCATAAAGGTAAGAAGGACTCCAAGAATTGCAAGAGCTTCAAGGAAAAAGGTAAGAAATCTTGTATCATAGTTAAAGATTCTAATAATAGTGAAGATGAATTAGTATATATTGTTGTGAAAGATGAATCTAATGATGAATAAGATAAGATGGCACTTATCCCTCGTGTTAGAAAAATGATATATCAATTATTGACAGTGGTTATTCACATCATATGACTAGTGAAAAAAATAAAATTTGAGCATATGGAATATTATGATGGAGGTAGTGTAAGATTTGGAAACAATGAACCTTGTAACATAAAATGAAAAGGATGTTTTTTGTTGACTAAAGAACTTTTGTGTCATAAGGCTTATTGGGTTGAAGGAATAAAACATAATATACTAAGTGTGGAACAACTGAACAACATTGGATTCAAGGTAGAATTCATGAATGGACAGGCCAAACTACTGGATGTGAAAGAAAATTTGGTTGGTTTTGGCAAGCAAACAAAAAGTAATCTATTTTATATTGATCTCAGTGATTGCTGATGTTTTAATGCTCAAGTAGAGGAAAGATGGTTATGGCACAAAAGGCTATGTCATGTGAACTTTGATAATATCTTTAAGATAAGAAAACATAAAAGAGTAAGAGGTATTCCTAGTTTGAAGAAGCCTGACATGGGTCTATGCAAGAATTGCCAAATTGGTAAGATGGGAAAGACAGACTTCAAAAGAAAAGACTATCATCTAGAAGAAGTCTTGGAAATTGTTCAGACAGACTTATGTGGACCTATTGGAATAGAGAGTTATAGTGGAGAATTTTTTTTCATTCTCTTTGTGGATGACTACTCTAGAATGACAATAGTAATGTACCTAAAAGAAAAATTAGAAGCCTTTCAAAAATTCAAGTGGTATCTGGCAAGAGTAGAAAAAGAAACTGGAAAGAAGTTGAATTTCCTAAGATCAGACAAAGGTGGTGAATTCATCTCCCATGAATTTAATAATTTTTGCATTGAAAGAGGAATCAAAAGACAAGTATCTACCCCTTGTACACCACAACAAAATGGTATAGTAGAAAGAAGAAATAGATCTATCATGGACTGTGCAAGAACCTTGATGATTGAAAAGAATGTTGCTCTCAAATACTGGAAGGAAGCTATCAAAACTATAATTAATACCTTGAATAGAGTTTAATTGAAGAAAGACTCAAACAAGACACCTTATCAGCTATGATATGGCTACATACCTAATGTAAGTTACTTAAAAGTATTTGGCAGTAAATGTTACATATTGAAAGAATTTAAAAAATGAAAATTTGATGTAAAAGGTGATGAAGGCATATTTCTAGGATACTCTTGCAAAAGTAAAGCATACAGATGTTCAAATTTGTCCACTCACAAAATTATAGAGAGTGCACATGTCAAAATTGATGAATTTGCAGAAAAGTGTGAAGAAGAAAGCAACAAAGAACATGAAGATTATAGAAGATTTGTTTATTATGAACTTGATAACCTTCCAAATTTATTGAAGAGAAAAGAAGCTTCAACTATGGAGTCTTCAAAAACTCCAATAGTTACCAAATTGTAGGTAGTGCAACTTGAGTTGCAAGGACTTGAGTCACAATCAGAAGCTACTGAGTTAGTTCAAACTGAGCCTGATGGACCCATGTCACAAAAAGAAAGACCTAAGCAAGAAATTGAAATTCAAGAAGAAGATGGTGGAACTCATTCAAAGAGAAAGGAGCTTGTGTTAGCAAGATATTTCAGAAGACATCATGCACTTGATCAAATTATTGGAGACAAATCAGATGGAACAATGACATGAAGCAAATTAAAAGGTACATGTTTAGTTGTTAAATTTGAACCTAGAAGTGTTAAATATGCTCTAGAAAATGAAAGTTGGATTGACGCAATGAATGAAGAGTTAGAATAGATAGAAAAGAACAAAAATTGGACTCTTGTTCCTAGACCCAAGGATAAAAATGCAATTGGTACAAAGTGGGTATTTAGAAATTAGTTGAATGAAGATGGAAAGGTATCAAGAAATAAAGCAAGATTGGTATGCAAAGGTTATTCTCAAGAAGAAGGTATTGACTATGGTGAGACTTTTTCTCCTGTAGCAAGACTTGAGGGTGTTAGAACTTTACTAGTATATACAACACACAAAGTATTTAAAGTATATTGAATGGATGTTAAATCAAAATTCTTAAATGGAATTCTTAATGAGGAAGTCTACATTGAACAACCAGAAGGTTTTTTAGATCCTAGCAAAGGAGAAATGGTTTGCAAATTACACAAAGCATTATATGGTCTCAAGCAAGCTTCTAGAGCTTGGTATGAAAGACTCCATAGTTACTTGGTACAGATTGGTTTTCAAAGGACTAATGATAATAGTAGTTTGTATATCAAGGAAGGACCAGGTAAGAAGATTGTGTTACCAGAAATATTTGTTGATGACACTCTATTTATAGGAAATGATGATTTATGCAAAGCATTCTTTGAAGAAATGAGTAAATAATTTGAGATGTCCATGTTTGGTGAAAAAAAATTCTTTGTTGGATTGTAAATACAAAAAAAAAAGAATGGTATTTACATCATTCAATGTAAGTATGTCAAGGAGATAATAAAGAAATTTGGAATGGAAGATTCAAGATCAGTTGGAACACCTATGTCTACTAGACATAAGATTTCCAAAAATGATGATTGCAAAGAAGTAGATAAGACACTTACAAATCAATGATTGGAAAATTATAGTATGTAGTTCACACATGGCTTGATATTGCTCTAGCAGTTGGAATAGTGGCAAGATTCCCAACAAATCCTAAGTAAAATCACATGATGGCAATCAAAAGAATCATGAGGTATCTGAAAAGTACTGAAGACTATGGTTTATGGTACAAAGTTGGAGGCAATCTGGACTTGAAAGTATCTATTGATGCCGATTGGGCAGGAAGTCTTGATAACATAAAAAGTACTAGTGGTAAAGAATTCTTTCTTGGTAAAAGACTAGTATCTTGGACAAGCAAGAAGAAAAATTGTACATCTCAATCCACAGAAAAGGCAGAATATGTAGTAGTAGTAGTCAATTGTTCTAACATTGTTTGGTTTAAACAACTATTGGAAGGAATGAAGGTAGAAATCAAAGATCTAGTTATCATATATTGTGATAACACTAGTGCAATCACATATTGAAGAATCTAGTAATGCATTCCAAAACAATTTTTTTTATTATAAAGTTACACTTCTTGAGAGAGTTGGTGCAAGATAAAGAAGTTAGATTGGAATATGTGAATACACAGGAAAAGATTGCAGACATATTCACCAAGAAATTACCTAAGGACGAATTTCTATATCTTAAGGGTAAGCTAGGGGTCATTCCCATATCTAAAATTCACTAAATGAAGTTTAGTGAATGCATCAACTAGAACCTATTGAAGATTATTCAGTTGGTGCAGAATTGGCAAGGGCATAGTGTAGATGAATCAATACTTAAGGTACATTTGTATTTATAGAGTTATTGTCTTTGGCATGTGTTGTCAAAGAGGGAGAAGTTTACTGTCATATCTCTAAGAAATTTTTAGAACCATAATAATGTTAGAAACTAGAGACGGGGAAGTCTTCTAGAGAAGAAGTATGCTGAAAGAGGGAGGATGTTCTGAATGAACTTGGTTACAGCCATTGTAGACAAAATTTAGTGAAAGGAAGAGCTCATACTGACAGAGGGAGTTCTCAAATCTAAAATCTAAAATTTCATTGTGCTATGACATGTTGTGTTGTCATCAATGCCAAAGAGGGAGATTGTTGGATATAATTGATTAATTATATGTTGTCTTTGATGTTACAAAAATGTCATAATCATTATCAGTCAGTATATGCCAAGCTCACTTAGGTAGTGAAGATAGTTCTTAGTGTCTACCGAGCATTCCTATGTTTGCCTAGTTCAAAAGGCAGTGTCTAGTGAGTTCACTTGGGCATCAAAGGAAAAGTTGTAGAAAGCAAGTGTTAACTGAGCTCAATCAGGTAACGAAGGAAAGTTGGATGGAACTAGTGCTAACTGAGCTCACTCGATTGCCAAAGGATTTTTGTAAGTTTGCAGTGTTAACCAAGCTTCTATTGGTTAACAAAGGAAATTGTTTTAGAGTTAGTTTCTACCGAGAAGGGTCGGCTAACAAAGGATTTTCTTATTATATTATATTATATTAAGATAATTTGATTTATCTATAGATTCCAACTAACAAAGGTGATGAATATTGATTATTGTAAGTTATATTTGAGTTGACTTAACAAAGTGGAAAGTATAAGTATAAGGTCAAATTGTGATTTCAAAGTGTGTGGGAAAAGTGCAAGAGAATGTGCGAAATATGTTGATGTGATTGAAGATCTATTGATGAGCAAAGGAAGCAAATTTGAAGGATAAGTACAATATCCTTGTGGTGCAACAAAGCCATATTCAATCAAGAAGGATCAAGTACAAGCTAGAATAGACATTTAAAATCAGAAAATTAGTTGCAGTTAAATCAGGTCATCTCATTGTTACCCTCTAGCCATTGTAGCAGTGATCTAAATATCCTAATAGAGTTGGCTTAATAACTGTTTGCATGTCCTCTAACAAGGTGGAAATTCTATTGAATTGTTCTCAAGACCTCTAACGAGGCCACTCCTAATAGAGTGATCAAATTGTTTAAAAGGGTGACACCTAACAGTGTGTTTTGTAACCTTTAATAGGGTTGGCTCCTAACAGGGCTGACTTCAAAAGAGTAAAAATTAGTAACTAGTTGCTATCAGTGGTTTTTCCCAAATTGGGTTTCCCCATTAAATCTTGGTGTCAAATGTGTTCATGCTATTTTCTTTATGCTTTTTCAACTAAGTTAAAGTAATGGTAATTATAGATAAAATCTAATGGTTTATGTGTTAATCTTTTACTAAGCTAATCCAGTTATTATCGAGTTACAACATTCTATGTGTTTACCAAGCTTCAACAATATTTAGTTATCTGTTTGCATTCTATACTAATATCTAAGGGATCTGGGATTTATTTTTGTAGTAACTAATTCACCCCTCCCCTCTCAGTTACTCCTCTTATATTTGTAACACATATGACCCCTATAATGTAGTTAGGAATTCCCTAAAGAACATGAGGGGATATACACTACCTCCTACAAAATCTCTATGAGAGGAGGATATCATTGCCAATAAATTAAATGAGGATATCTGTAGAGAGAGAATGATCAAATAAAAAGATGTTTTGAGCTTTGAGAAGGAGATGAGAAAGGTATATCCATCCTTTAAGGGATTCTATCCTAAAGTATATTCTTGGTCAAGGTTGGACAAATGTGTGCAAAGTTTTGATGAAATATCAACATAGGTTCCTGAAGAAATAAGAAGAAAGGTTGACCCTAATTATTCTGATGAAG
Source organism: Cupressus sempervirens (assembly GCA_028749045.1). Taxonomy (NCBI): domain Eukaryota; kingdom Viridiplantae; phylum Streptophyta; class Pinopsida; order Cupressales; family Cupressaceae; genus Cupressus; species Cupressus sempervirens. Next base: position 192,043,340 of record CM053788.1, read on the forward strand.
ATATTGTGGTTGAAGTTAGTGATGATGAAGAAAATAAACCTAAGAGTTCAGAGTGGGTAGAGTAGAGGAATAAGAAACAAAAACTAGTTGAGATGCCACAAAAGGCTCAATAGAAAGCCTTACAGATCATGCCAAGGTGTAGCCAATATTTTGACGATTTTGATGATGTTAGAAGAAACTATCTGATAGCTCAGTCCACTAAGGATGAGAAAAGGGCTAAGAAACTTCAACTATAGGCTTAGATGATTGATGACAAGATCATTGAAGCAAATGAATTTGTGAGTGATGATAATTTCATCACATCAGAAGAATTTAAAAGCTTCCTTTTCAAGTTGAAATAAAATGAGTTGTCTTTACACATGAAGCCAGGTGACTTTGATGAGGTAGTTGCTGAATTAGTACATAAAATACAAGAGTATGATCCTACTAGTGAAATCCTCACTGTAGAAGAAGCTAGAGATCTAGTGAGGAGAAGTGGTATGATTGTCTTCCCAAGATGGGACATCAATTCTTATTTTAAATTAGACTAGATGAGGAGACAAGACAAGACAATCTCATTTGAAGATGAGAATCAACTAGGAGAATTGAGAGGGTCAGGGTATAAAAATGATGCTCAAACAATAGCTATATGGATTTTATCTCAAGAGCATCAAAAGTCCACTCTAATGGAAATCAAAGAGTCCCCTAGGAGAATGTGATATTTTGAAATGTGCACTCTACCTTCAGCAACCAAATATATGGAATGCAAGCTTCAGTGGCACTATTAGGAAAGAACAAGATAGATGTCCTTGAAGAATAATTGGAAGGACCCTATGAGAGGTATATTAGAACTAAGAGGAATTATGAGGAAGAAATAAAGAAGACTTATGCCTTGGAGTAGAAAACCCTCAGATTGGAAAATGAGATAGTAACATTAAGAAACATTATTAAACTAGCTATAGAAGTCCATGATAGAGGTGTGCAAACCTATAGCCAAATACCTTAGATAGATGATGTGATAGGCCAAGCAATGGTTGTTGATGAAGAATAATTGGAGTCAAGAAAGGAGATTAAGATTAGAACTACTAAGAACTTGCTAAATCACAAGATAAATGCATTGAAAATTGTTTCTCAAAATGTGCATAGCAATTATCTTTTTTTGCATGGAGTAGAGTACAATTTTTTTGAGGAAATTACTCTATTGTATCCTCTTTTTACCACATGGGACCCTTATACTCAATTTTTTGATAATATTGTACCTGTGCTAGCACAAAAGAAAGGCTTTCCAAAGGAGATGAGTATCAGTGTTAGAAAAATGATCAATAAGATAAAGGATTTGAACAGTTTCTTTTTTGGCAAGTTGAAACTAATTCAAAATAAGATGAAAGCAATTGCCATAGGAACATCCAATTTTGTACCCATCATTTGAGATAATGATGGAGGAGTTAAGGACTAGATGGAATGATCAACATCTTTTGAAAATATTTTAAATCATTCTAGGTTTTTAGCATACTACAATGGTGAGGTAGATTTGATGGTAGTTTATGATTTGATTGACTTGCTATATAAGTTAGAAATAGAAATGTCAAAGATAACTATAGAGGTTAAGGAAATAACAAGTGCCAAATGGAAAAAATTCCTTGAGGAATTAAATGCAGTTAGGGATGCCACCTAGCCTGACATGGACACACATATATTGCTATTTGGGAGGTTATAGCAGACATAAAGGCCTTATCATCAGGAGAAAGTGATTAAGCAGTTCAAAGATGCAATTCAAAGAAGGAGAGACAAAAGATAAAGGAAAGGAAAGGAAAGTAGTAGATAGTTACCATAAAAAAAAAATTATGTTGAAGACACCTACATAAAGTGCCACCTGCTAGTTTTGTAACTGCTTCCCTAAAAATTTTGTTTAAGTAAAAAGAATCTTTGGAATATAACAATTTAAAATATCTTTGTATTTGCTCTCCAATAAATTTTTGAAATGTGTCCTTTCATATAAAGGTTGTTGTAATCCTTCCTATAAAAGGATTTCCAAGATGTAGAGTGTCTATGTTTATGTGTCTATTATGTGTTGTATTCAATTTTGCAAATTTGAGAATATAAATGAATCTTGAATGAAAATTATTGTCATATTTTGAGATATTCTTGAGTTTAAACTAGTGATGTATTATTTTCAAGGAATATTAATATAAAGTGAGAGTTTTGAATATCCGTGTCTCTAAATTTTGCCTCCATTTTCATATTCTTGTTATTTTGGAGTTGAATGAGCAAGGTTCATGCAATTTAATGCAACTAGGATAGGTTGTATGTCAGCTTATTGTTGCTTCTAATTCAAGGAATTAAATAAATGCTTCAATAAATTGATAGGGTTTCTAGTCATATGAGAGGGATATCATAAGAATGGAGTGTAGGGTTAATACATGATGAAATTAATTGCAAGTCAATTAAATAGATCAATTATTTATTGGTGTGACTTTATATAGCAATGAATAAGGAACTAATTATCAATTTAGATGCAAATTTATAAGCTCACGTGGTTGCACAAAGAACATTTAAATCAAAACAATATTTACTTTTCTGTAATGAAGAATCAAACTGTTAGTCATTACTTATTCATAATAGTATTTATTTTAATTATAGTTAGCTACTATAATCAAGGAGTCATTACAAATCCAAGAATAATTGTTGACCATTTTTTGCTATAGAGGATAGATATGAAAGTAATAGTATAAGTGAATGAGTTTTGGATAATATCAAATAATCAGTCATTTCCATCTCTAAGGAGCATCCACCTTGGCCCTATAGAGCCTAAAGTGTAGAGAGTCTTTGTACTTTGTAAATGTTGGTCTAGACCTAAGATTAATTTAGTTAAATATAGTAAATAACTAATCCTTAGACCAAATTTGTCTTTTTCATCCCGGTATTGGCTCTTTTGTAACCTAGTAGTTTTAAAACACCAACAAAATGATGACTCTACTAGGGAACTTGTGAAAGAAATGATCTATGAAGTGTTGGAATCTTTGATGTGAGTCACATATCTATAGTCATATTTTTTTTTTAATCTTGTAAACCCTTTCTTTTGTATTGGTTTCTTTTGAGTGACAAATGTTGAGAGTTTATAAGAAAATCCCAGTACCACAGAAGTTGTATGACATATTATGGGCTTGCATAGTGCATTATTGGCTATATAGAGTTTACATTCCTCAAAAGTACAATATTAAAATCATAAGGTCTGGGGCCGTTTGTCAGATCTATTTTGAAAAGTGCTTTTTTTTCTGTGTATTTCTTATCTTTTAGCCATTACATATAATTTTCCCCTAGTGGGTAGTGTCTCAGTCTTAGGTTTTGTTAACTAGTGCTCATATTAAAGTAAAAAATGGTAGACAAGAGGAAAATTACACAAGAATTTACAAAGACCAATCCATATGTACCATTGTACATAGGTTTACCTCATGGAGGTAGAAAAAACCAAGCAAAAAAGAAGATAGAGCCTAATACTACCTGGAAGCATAGAGGTAGCATATCTATCCATTTTCAATACCAACCTATGGTAGAAAGAGAATCTTCCTCCTTAAATTCTAAATTAGAAACCACCAGACTCTTGGGAGAGATGTTCACCACCCCATTATAGGAAGAAAGAATTTACCAAGATAAAATATTGTCTTCTGTAGGGGATATTCCTCATAGACAAGATGTGGTAAAAGAAATGAACCATAGGTTGGGATATAGGAATACTCTAAATAGTGGTTTTTATCCTAGGCAAGTTCCATAGGTATAAATAAATTTCATAGATTTGGATGACCTAGTGGATTTAGAAGCCACTTCTGCAGATCTAGAGGAAGTATTTTCGAAAATAGAAGTTTTTAAGAAAAGGGTTGCTAAAGAAGATGCCAAACGCCTACATTTGGAGAAGGAGAAGGAACAAGCCACCATGAATGCTCTCATTGAGAGAGAAAAATTGCTTATGAGAATGGCTACCAATGTAGGAGCATCTAGAGGTATAAGGGCAATCCTATGTCACCCAAAAAAATATACGTAGACATATTTTTTGTTTCATGTGTTTTCATTTAAGGATACCCATTTGGGTCAAATAAAGGTTCCAACTCTCATAGTTCCACTATTAGTGTTCTGGGTTAGAGTTTTTAAGCACCTTGGGATATGTGTAAATGTCAAAAAAATAGGACTATGTAATTGAGCCATAATTATGGTGAGTTAGAAGGTGCAAATTGGAGGGATGATTAAAATTGTAATTTAGAACATACCAGAAAAGGAATTAGGTCAAAAGGCTGCACGGTTTGAAAGTTATTGCAATTTTTCAATTTTTGGAGACCTCCTAAGAATGCTTCAAAGTAAGGTTTAAGGCACTAAATGACCTTGTATAGGCCTGAAACATGGGGGATGAGAAAATTTGGTCTATTGGGCTATAGAGCACTCTGAGAGTTTTCTAGAAATGTAAACGGTTGGTTAATCAGAGCTACGGTTCAAAAGTTATGCCTCTCAAAAGTTTGGCTACTATTTTTGGATTCTTCTAATTTTGCACCGACTTCTAAAGTGACTTCTAGAGCCTTCCATTTTGGCGGTGGATGCCAACTAGCACTTTCTAGAATGCATTCCTAATCCTTAACCCTTTGGGGTCTATTTAAGAACATTTCTAGCATTGTAAAAGGAGTTCAGAGTGGAGTTTGAGAGAAGGTATAGGGAGAAGAAATTATCTCTAGATTTATACTATTGTAAGCCCATAAGGCATTTTTTGGAGTTTGTTTTCTCTACACTAAGTGTATTGGCATATTTTCAATGTTAATAAAGTTTTCCCTTTCCTATTGTGTCCATTCTATTCTTGGGTTGTGTCTCCATCAGCTACTTTGAAAGAACAAAATAGTAAAGTAGAAGAATGATTCTCTACTTTAAATTTTGATTTTTTTGGAGATGTTGATAGTTTGAAGTCTAGGGTTCAAGAAAAAGATCAAATTATAAAAGAAAAGGAAGGACCTGTTATCTCTCAAGTCCAACCCTATAAACTTGTTGAGCCTAAGATCCTAGATTTATCTTTAAATCTCCATGATAAAGTAAAGTAGAAGGTTGTAGGGATATAGATAAATAAGCCCCAAGTTCTTCCTAGAAAATTTGCAAGTCTTGTCATGTCTAAATTGAATTAGACTTAGAAAAACCGATGAAGGAAAGAAAAGAGTTGGCCATAGAACTTGAGAAAGTGGAAAATGAAGCCTAAGTAGAAGAGACAAGAAGGAAAATATAGTTTATCAAATCTAATTCTACCTTAGAATCTTGGCCAAACTTATTCTTAGAAGTCATATCCTCTGTTCCTACTTGTGGAGCAACAATCACTAGCCAAAACATATCTCAATCCACTCCTGCCACATCTTCTACCTATAAGTAGTCAGATACCTACTAATCAATGAATTCAAGCACCTTAAATACCTATATAAACCCAAGCTTTTGGAGCAAGTACCTCAAATGTTACTTTAGAGAAGACCCATTTATATGGAGAGGTATAAGAAAATGCCATTACTAGTGAAAAAAACCTTAGGAAGTTCATTGACATGCTCAATGACTATAAGGTAGATCATGAGGATGTAGTAGTGAAGTTATTTATAGATTCATTGACTAAAGATGCCAGGGATTGGTTCAAAAGATTACTTAATGACAGTATCGGTTCATGGAGTGATTTGGAGAAGCTTTTTAAAGAGCAATATGGTGACAACACCAATGTTGGTTTTATGCTGAATGCTTTTAATAACATCAATAAAAACAAAAATGAGTCAACCTTTGATTTTGATGTAAGATTTGAAAAGGGGATGTACAATTATTCTAGGTGATGAGATTAGGGGAAGATGTGTGTCTCACAACTTACTTCAATGCATTTGATAATAAGATGGCTTATACTCTCAGAGACAAAGACCTTAGGACATTGAGAAATGCTTATAAGATGGTTGTAAATATTGAGAATAATAGAAGAGCCTCTGGTAAGTTGGGAAGAAGGGATGACCCAAAATTGTTTAATCCAAGGAATAATACAAAATAAGGTAAGAAGCCTTCTATAGGTAAGAAACTTGAAGAGGATACAATGGGTGAAGATTTAAATCTACTTAAGAATATGAATCCACCCCCATGCAATGCAAATACAACAAATAATAGTGAGAAGCCTCCATTCAAAAATAATTATAATAGGCATAATAGAATGCAAAATTTAACTTATACTACTCAATGGAAAGATGGAAAGCTTGTTTTTCTTCCTGCTTAAAATACTGGTGAAAAGAGTACACCAAATCCCTTACAAAAAATTTATATCAACATGGTTGATGACCCCCAGTGGTGTAGGATTTGTCAATTTCCTCATGCACCAAAATATTGTGATGTTGCAGTATCATTTGTTGCTGATTAAAGAAAAGAATGAAGAACTTGGTTATGATGGTGGTGTTGAAGATGTTAGATGTAATATGGTTGGGTCATATTTTGATGATACTTTTGAATATGATGATAATAATAATGTTCTGGACAAAAGACATTTTAGTGGTACAGTATATCAACAAATCTTCTTAGATGAAGATGAAGAGGAGGACACCACTTGCAATATGGTCTCATCAAAAAATTAAGTGACCTTAAGAATGCCAACTAGAGAAGAAATTGATCTGATCACTACAAACATGGTTGCTCAAGTTTAGACCAAGGCTATGATACACAAGTATGAAGGAAACAAGATGTCTGGTGTTTTTATCAAGAAGACTGATCCAAAGAAAATAGAGATTAGTGAGCCAAAGGATAAGAGCAATATCAAGGTTAAAACTATAAATAAGAAATGGGAAGCCAAGAAAGAAGATATTGCAAAAGGTCCTTAAGTTCAGACTAATGATATTAAGAGGGAAAAGGGATCATTAGTAATCATTGCTATAAGTGAGAAACAAAAAAATCAGAATAATCTAAGTTTATCTAACAAGAAAAAGTAGATAAAAGGTATGTCAATTGATAATTCTACTACTCCTATTGATATGTTGTCATTGTTATCACAAATCACAGTAAAAGTTCCTTAATCAAAATTATTAAGGATCATTGATCATAAGAGTAAAGCCATAACATGGGCCAAGGGTGTAGATAACAAGATTAATCATGACTATAATACAAATCAGATCCTTGATGATCCTAAGAAGAAATTAGAAACTGAGGTTGTTGTATCCCAAATCCTAGCTATGTATTTAGATGATTCCATGAATCAATGTTTAGGAAGTGTAGATCCTTTCTTCCTAAGTATTATTGTCAATGGAAAAACTTTGAAGAACCGTATGATTGACTTTGGGGCATCTAATACAATAATTCCTTTTGAGGTAATGAAGGAATTAGGATTGAAAGTGGATACTCCCCAAGGTAGGTGCTATGTTATGGATAGGAGGGAAGTTACTATCAAAGGGATAATAAATGAAATGCCTTACAAATTACTTGATTATCCTGAAAAAGAACAAACCATAAGTGCCCTAGTTGTAGATATCCCACCCCAATTTAGCATTTTACTATCTAGAAAATGGAGTGTAGAAATGGGTGGAAGTCTGCAATGCGATCTATCATATGAAACTTTCAAAATTGATGACAAGTTGGTGAAAGTGAATAGAGATCACAAGAGTATATACATGATTGAGCAAGAGATTGAAGATTATATTGCATACTTTGTAGTTACTAATGTAAATTATTTTAGGGTTAAATTTTTGGTGCTGAATAAAGATAAAATTAAGGTACCCATTGCAAAGGAATATGAATCAAAAATAGATAAGGGCAGCTTATGTATTATGTACTTTGATGGAGCTTGCTAAAAAGAAGGATTAGGAGTAGGTATTATTTTAATTTCTCCTAGTGGACATACTTATAAGTTATCATTTTCTTTGAACTTTCCATGTACAAATAATATAAAAAATTATGAGGCTTTATTGTTAGGATTGAGGGTGGCTCATAAGCATGGTATAAGATGTTTACATGTCATACGAGATTCAAAATTAATTATTTCCCAAGTGATGGTAGTATATGTATCTAAGAATAAAAGGCTAAAGCAATGTAGAAATGTTGTTTGGGACATAATAGAGATTTTTGATGCCTTTCGAATCACATGAAAGGATAGAAATAAAAACAAGATGGCAGATACATTGGAAAATATTGATATTAATCTTGATGATGTAACCTTTTCAAGTCTATCAAAAGTAGAGATACAAACTAGACCCTCAGTCCCTGACAATATCCAAAATTGACAAGTCTTTGAAGAAGACAGAGATATAATAAGATTTATAAATTGTAAAGACCAATTTTTGGGGCAAGAGATTGACTGTGTAGCTCTTGTAGAAACCATAGATGGTAAGAATATTGTTTTTGGTGAGGAAGTTGCTCAATTGAAGACAAATAAAATTCCCAAGGGGCTAGTTGTGTTAGAAGCTATATTTGATAATCATGATAGATTTAAGACAAGTGAAGAGAACCATGATGCAAAGGATTTACAAGAGGTAAACCTTGGAACCAAAAAAGCACCCAAGAAGGTGTATATAGAGAAGAAATTAGCCCTTAAAATCAAGCAAACTTTAATTGAATTATTGAGAAAATATAGACATGTATTTGCTTGGTCTTATGATGACTTCAAGGCCTACAAAGAGGATACCTTTCAACATGAAGTTCCATTGAAAGAAGGAGCCAAACCTTTCAGCCACAAATAGAGGCCTATTGACCCAACCTTGGCACCAAAAATACAAGAAGAATTAGTCCAGATAAGAGATGTTGAAATTATTAAGCCAATTAGGCATTCTTCTTGGGTGTCAAATCTAGTTCTTGTGAGAAAGAAAAATGGTGATATCAGACTATGTGCTGATTTCATAAATTTAAACATATCATCATTAAAGGATATTTATGGATTTCCAAACATGGAGGCCATGTTGCAAAGAGTTACTGGATCAGAATCAATGTCCATGATGGATGGCTTCTTAGGCTATAACTAGGTAGTTGTAAAAGAATAAAAATAGTACAAAACATCATTTACAACACTTTGGGGAACTTATGTTTATAGAAGAAGACCTCTTGGCCTAACCAATTCTGGTGCCATTTTTCAGAGAGCCATGAATGTGGCCTTTGCTGATATTATTGATAAATTCTTACTGGTATACTAGGATGACTTGATAGCCTACTCAAAGGATGAGAATAATCACTGTATGCACCTTGAAAAGGTATTCATAAGAGCTTTAAAGTTTGTTATCTCTTTGAATCCTCAGAAGTGTGCATTTTCTATTAGTAAGGGAAAATTATTAGGCCACTTGGTTGGAAAGGAAGGAGTCATAATTAATCCTAAAAGAGTTGAAGCCATAGACTAGTTTTAGAAGCCAAAAAATGTAAAGGGTAATCAATCATTCTTTGTACAAATAAACTTTCTTAGAAGATTTGTCACAGATTTTACTGAAATAAGTAGGCCCATTTCGAAGATGCTAAAGAAAGGTTTAGAGATCAAATGGGATGAAGAACCAAGCATGGAATTTCATAAGATAAAGAAAGCAATCAAGGATGCTCCTATTTTCAGAGTCCCTAATTATTTAAAACCCATGCAAATTTTCTCCTTTGCCTCATTCCATATTGTAGCAATAACATTATTGTAGAAAAATGAGGATGGTTTTGAACAACCAATTGCATTTTTTAATAAATCTTTGTAGGCTATAGAAATTAAATATGATATAAATAAGAAGTAGGTTTATTCATTGGTTAAAGATGTAAATGTATTTAGGTTCTACTTGATGAGAGCTACTATAATTATATTTGTTCAAAGTGCTATAGTAAAAGACATCTTCTCACAACAAGAGGTTTCAAGAAGAAGATGCAAATGGATCAACATGTTCCAAGAATTTAATATGGATATTGAAATTAACAAGTTGGTTAGATGTCAAGGCCTTACTAGGTTGATGGAAGAGGCTAACCTTGAAGCAAAATAGATCAATCAACTTGATGATGACTATAGGAGTGATTTGTGTGATATGGATTCTTTTGATTGGTACAAGGGTGTAATTTTTGACCTACATCATATGAATGCTCCATTAAGACTTATTGACAATCAGAAGAGGGCTCTTAAGTGGTAGGCTATTAGATATATCATTGTGAGAGGTTAGTTGTGGTGGAGAAATGTGGAAGGTGTTATGTTGAAATGTGTAAATGAAGAAGAGTCAAAGAAGATCTTGAGTGACATGCATGAAGGAGTGTGTGGGGGTCATTAAATGGCAAAAAAAATAGCCCACAAATTCCTTAGGTCTATCTTGTGGTGGAATTCACTATTCAAAAATGTACAAGAGATGGTAAAAATGTGTGATGCATGTCATAGATTTTGTAGAAAATTAAAATTTTCTAGAAATATTCTATTGAGACCAGTGGAGGTGCAAGCACGTTTCTAGTAGTGGGATATTGATTTCATTGGTGAAATTTCAAATAAGTCTAGTGGAGGGCATTGTACTATTCTATTTGCCATAAATGATTTCACAAAATGGGTAGAGGTGATTCCTATTAGGAATGTAATAAGTAAGGTGGTAAATTTTTTATATTGAATAATATCATTGTTAGGCTTAGATACATAGAAAAAATTGTCACTGATAATGCCATGTGCTTTAGATTAGATGAATACAAAAGTTTATGCAAGAAATATTGTATTACTAAATCTACATCAACACCTTATCATCCCTAGAGAAATGGTCAGGCTAAGTCTACCAATAAAAGTTTTTTTAAAGATTATCAAGAGGATTTTAGGAGAGAAGAAAGTGTGGGATTCTAAGTTTCCTTTGGCATTATGGGAAGATAGGGTTATAGTAAAAAAGGCTATTGGTTGTGACCCTTTTGATTTGGTGTATGGGATCCAGGCAAGATTATCTCAGAACAACTTGAATGAAATCTATAGGTCCATAAAAGTTTATAATGAAGATAGTATTGATGAAATGTAAGTAAAAATGGATGATATCTTATAGTTGGATGAGACGAGGAGGGATGCTTCTACACAAAATGCAAGGTTACAAGCACAAATGAAGTATCTATATGACAAGAGAGCATCAGATAGGAAGTTTCAACTTGAAGATTTGGTATTATAATGGAATGCTATATTAGAAGACAAGGGAAACATAGAAAATTTGATCTTGTCTGGCTTGGTTCTTATCTAATCCATGGTAATAAAGGTGAAGATTCCTATTTCTTAAAAGAATTATTTGGTGATATTCTTGAGCTGCTAGTTCATGGATAGTTCTTGAAGGGGTATTTTTGTTAAAACACTTAATTTTGCATGAACAATAGCCTGGAGTTTTCTATACATTCTTTAATTTATTAAAGTCTTTGTAAATCTATGTACAATGTTTATCCTGTGTGGTTTTGTGTTTTCCTTGCCTAGTCAGGTGTGCTCTCTAAAGAAGTTGTTAGCTTAAGTTTTATGTATGTAGTACGCTTAACCTAGAAATTTTGAATTCTTGCATGGGTAAAAGTTATCCATCATCCCAGATAGAGCCACTGATGGCCTAACTTTTCACCCATCAATAATTTTATGAAATATTATGTGAAAGTCAGAAAGACTTTGTGTTTAGATTGCTTAAGGTTTCTAAAAATTATTTTTTCCTCATGATAAACCCATAGGGAAATAGTCATGTCTTACATTTTGTTGAAGTGTTCATAATTTTTCATACAATTATCAAATAGGGATATATGAAAATTCTTGCATATATGTTGATATCCCTAAGTATTTTGATCTTTTATCACTTCATTTTCATGCTTCTTAAGTCTTTTAAGTTGGAATTTTGTGAAATTTATTCAAGCACAACATCACTTCTTTGTGTTTGCTAACCATTTTGAAGGATGCAAGGATGCAAAATGGTCATCAAAATGGTCAGTGCAGCTTCACATCTATTACTGCTAACTATCAAGTTAAGGCTATGAAGGAGCAATTAAATGGAGATCGCATCATCAAAGATCAAATATGGCTTAGAGAAATTCAAGTCATGATGGTGTGAAGGGCATAAGTGGTAGTTAAAGTTTAAATCATCACTTCACATGAGGAAATCAAATAAACCTTGAAGTTAGAGTCATGAGGATGTGAAAGGCAAAGATCAATTAATTTTTAAGATGAGCACATTTTCACTATTGGATACAATTGATTAATTGTGTGTTGTGTTTGATGTTACACAAATGTCATATCATTATCATGCAGTATATGTCGAGCTCACTTGAGTAGTGAAGAAAATTATCAGTGTCTACTGAGTGTTACTGTGTTTGCCTAGTTCAGAAGGCAATTTCTACTGAGTTCACTTAGGCATCAAAGAAAAAGTTGCAGAAAGTGAGTGTTAACTGAACTCACTTAGGTAACAAAGGAAAGTTGGATGGAACCAGTGATAATCGAGCTCACTTGGTTTCCAAAGGATTTTTGTAAGTTTACAATGTTAACCAAGCTTCTATTGGTTAACAAAGGAAATTATTTTTGAGTCAGTTTCTACTGAGTTGGGTTGGCTAATGAAGGATTTTTTTTTTTTTTGGTACTAAGCTTAATTGATTTATCTATTGATTTCGACCGATTAAGGTAATGAATATTGATTATTCTAAGTTGTTGTGTATACAAAAACCTAACTTGTCAAGAGCACACATAAAAAAGAAAACATTAGTAGCATGTGCATTCAATATTCAAATAAGATTGATAAACCACTAAGTCTACTTGAGTTTTAAAACAAACTATGCAACCAAAAAATTAGAGTCCTCACACAACCTAAAAGAAACTCAACAAGGGTGACCATAAGAGGCCTTGTTGGTGTGCTTAAGTGTGAGGGATGTAGATGTACTCTCCCAAAACACAACTATTGAATCCCTTGATGATGAAATGGAATGATGAACATGCAACTAAACTAAATGATGAAGAATGCTTCAAGATATGGCTATGGAAACAACCATTCTTAGGAGCACTCAATGGATAATGGAGATGGATGTAATAAGTAAACCTATGAGTGCAATGCTACCATGAATATGAAAAAAAAAGTAAGAAATAAAAAACTACCAAAGGGATAGTAACAATGCATAAAGAAATCTCTAAAAGCTCTAGAACTATACTAGCATGATAACAATGCAAATGAGGGAGATGTCAAATTCTTGAGGCAAGGGCTCTATTTATAGGTTTGAGAGAGGACTTGGGGAGGTGGCATCCATGTGGCATCCACATAGGTGCCACAAGGGAGACACATAGGCTAAAGGATACGCCATGCAAAATTCAACATAAGCCTTTAATATTTGAGAGGCTCAAGGTGTGCTCACACATGTGTGAGCAACCTTGGGGGAAGGAGTGGGAGACAAATGTGTAAGAGATGTAAGAGGCATAAATGAAGTGGAAGGTTTATTGGATCAAGAGCTTCTCACACATGTGTGAGCAAACAGTTGAGGACTAAAAGGTGTTTAAAAATATGTTTAAGTTAAATAAGTGGGATTAAGTAGTGGGTAGGCTTAGAAGGATGAGAGTGATGGGTGTAGACTATGTTTTAGGATAGGATTATGATTACTTTAAATATGATTTAACTTAATCATAGGATTATAGAATTTAATGTAATGGAGGGAATTAAATAAACAAAATTTATTTAAAAGGGGATTTATGGAGTACTATGCATTAAATAAATTTAACACATTAGGGGGGAAGTATTTAAATTAAATTTAAATACATTAGGGAAGTGAACCTATTTAATTAAATAAGTAGAAGAATATGACAAATATAATTAATTAATAAATAATTAACTATAATGCCACAAGAAATATTAAATTAATTAATATAGTGTTTAGGACAATTTTAATTGTCTACATTTTGCTCCTCTTTGATGTGATGTCAGGACAACATTATATCAAAGAAAAGAAAATATAGGTTGCCACAGAAAGGATAGGAGTTCTAGGAGTGGTATTGAAGCGACAAAAAGGGAGGAGGGTGTCCCCTCAAGGAAATGGGGTGAAAAAAGAATATATTTCACCCCATTTTCTCAAAAATAGACACGGGAAGGAAAAGGGAAGGAAAAAAGGGTTAAAAAGAAGCATGACTTGTTGGTAAGATCGAAATGAAGCAGGGTGAATTGGATAATGATTAATCTAAATGAAACATAACTAAATGAATGCATGGGATTTAGTTGTGTTTATATGGGAGAGCACCCCCTAGTTTGATATTGCAAGAGGAGTTATGTATTAAATGCTATAGTAGCATAGATGAAAAGATTCATTTGTGTGGACTAGACACTCAAGACAATAGGTGTAGGTTTTAGAGTCATGATGGAGCAAATGACATATACACATTGGAGAGGTCTGGGCACACCCAAAGTCTTGTTAGGGATCTTGGTGGAAAGTGTGCTAACCCATTGCCCCTGGTGAGCAATGCATAACCATAACTCAAAAATCAAAAGAGGTGCTAAAGAACCATGAAAATAGATCATATCACAAAATGACATGTGTAATAAGGTTAAACCATTCAAATGATACCAAGATATTGAATATTGAGGCACACTTGGGAAGACTATCATTGATACACAAAGATAAAATCAACAAAAAGACCTTATGACCAAATAGTAATTCAATCCACCGTTCTTGCCATAAACTTTATTTTGATAGTAAAATTTGTTAAGCTTGTGTAGGAAGGATTCATCTTGTGAGGAAAAAATTGATTGTTTGATTGAATTTTATTAAAATATTTGTGATTGTTTGCTGGCAATGATAGTGAAAGGAATGATCTCAAATAATTTAGTCTCAGTGTGAATTTGTGTAAGTGTATTTGCAATCACTATTTGATAAGCTCAGTTTGATGGGGTGAAACATAGTGTCATGAGATAAATAGAAGAATTTGGATAAGATATGATAAGATAATGGATGAATTGAATTGGAATGGAAGGGGAATGTGAGAGAGAAAGTGATAAATGTTCTCTAGAGGAAAGTGTGTTTAATGGAAGACTAAAAATTTGATTGTGCAAATAGATGGAAAAATGAAGGAATTGATTATGGAAATGATTTGAATAAAATGATTAGAAGAAGGGAATATGATTAGATTAGCAGAGAAATGAATTGATTGAATTAATTGGAAGAAATAAAAATTGATGGGAGGAATAGGTTAGAACCAATGACAAGGGATAACCAAGGAATGGTAAATGGATGGGAAGGGTTGGGATATATAAATGGTGGAACAATATGGGGGACCAAAGGGTCCAATATAGGAAAATGGGGAGGCAAAGACCATGTTTCAAAGGAGTTCAAATGCCCTACACCAAGGATAGGAAAATGGAAGGAAATACGGTGAGAAAGGATGTGTGGAAATGGAAAGATGGTGTAAAGGCTATTGTATGGAGGAAGGGAAGGCATGTGTATATCCAAAGCATGCATGAACATTTTGTTGTTGGGCTTCTAGTATTGATCATGATCATAGGCCTAAAAGTGGAATGAGTAAGGGATATGGGAGGGAGGGTATGAAAGAGGGATACTGATATGAAGTGCATGGATGAAATGTAGGATATGAAGTGGATTAAATGGATGGGATAACCAAGACCAAGGAGATATGAAAGAAGGATGGAAGTATATAGGTGTATGGATGGAAAATGGATGAAATGAACATAACAAGGACTATGGGATGCAAGATATGGATAGAGTGTCAAGAGAAAATATATGAAAAGATTATGGGAGTATATAGGATAATGTATGGATAATGTGCAAGGGATATGTCAAGTGAGCATATGGATGGATGAAAAGAAATGATAGTCAAGATCAAAGATGGAAAAGGATGATGAACGGTAGATGGAAGTATGGAAGATATGTATGAAAGTGTGGTATGGCTAGAGCTTGCCCCAGTGTAGAGTGCAAGTGGAAGAGAAGAAATGAATGGATGGATAAGTGGAATTGGAAGATAATGGATACATGATAAGAGAAAAAAAGAGAAGACTCAAACATATAGTTACATGTATGGGATCCCTTGATATATTTTCCTTTTTTTCTTTGTTATTTTGAAGGATTTTTGACCATTTTCTCATAGATGTTGGTAGGATAGTGAATGGAGGATAATGACATATGAAAAAGTTTGGATTAATGGGGTGTAGTGGTTAGGAGGAAGACATGGTTGATGGATGCTAGGTTAGAAGATTTTTGAATGAGTGGATGAAGGAGGTGGAAAGATTTTCATTGACACACACCTTGAAGGGTGATGGAAAGGAGGAAATTTTAGAGGATATGTAGGAGAAAGTTTGAATTTTGGGATATAGAGACCCAAAATGGATGAAGGAGACGATGGATTTAGGATGGTGGATTTGGGTATATAAGGACCCAAAATGAATTTGGAAAATAGAAGCTTGGATAATTTATGAATGAGGCAAGCCTTTGGGTTAGAAAAATTGGATGCCCTTTTGAATCTTTCTTTGAGATTCATTGATTCATTAAGTAGCTTAGGAATCCACAAAAAAATGGCATTTTTCATTTTTAGCTTTTGTGGCCTTCTAATTTTTCTTTGGATCATATTTTTCTTTTCTTGGATATGTCTTTTAGAGGGGACATGTTGATCCTTGGATTTTTGTAGATTTTTGTCTTGATTCACTTTATCTTTGGCATCCAATTTGCTTCCATTGGCCATGGTAGGGGTGTATGAGGATAAATGGTATGGAGAGATTATGGGTGGTGAACATTGGAAGGAATTCAAGGATGTATGCCATTGTTGATCTTTAATAGATATATTAGGGGATGAAGTGGAATAATTGGATATGGTGGATGGATGTATGTAAGGACCAAAAATGGATGGAAGGGATGAAGGGTTTGGCTTTGGAACATAAGGACCCAAAATAGATGGAAATAAGGAAGGAATGGGAATATCAATATAAGGGCCCAAAATGGATTTGTAATATGGATGATGGGAACATTTAGGTTTGGATGGAGGAATTTTAGGTTTGAAAGGAGTAAAAGGTGTACCAACATCTTTGGACAATATTTCTCTAATGGGATGCTTATCATTTTCAATAAAAGATGTGAGCCCATGTATATGGGGTTCATGAGTGGATTGGATGGGTGTGATAGGGTCATATGGAGGATTAGGATCACAAGGGGGATTATGATGGATAATAGGATCTTGAGATGGTGTGGGATCATGAAAGGAAAATGAAGGGGTATTTTGATCTTGACTTAAAAGAGGATCATATAGTGGAATGGAAGGAATGATTGGATCATATAATGGAATAGAATCATATAATGGAGTGGATGGAATGGAATTATGAGATGGAACATTTTGATCTTGACATGGAGGAGAGCTAGTGGATGGAGTGGAAGGAGAATATTCATAAAGTGGAGGATCTATGGATGCTAAATCTTGAGATAGAATGGAATTAATAATTTGCATGGTACATGGAATGTCTTGATCTTGATTAGGAAGGGGATCATGAGATGGAATAAGAGGGATAAATGGATCTTTAGTGATAAGGGAATAATAGGATGGAGAAATGCTCGGATCTAGAGGAGAAGAGGAATCTATAATGACATGCTTTGGGACAAGTTCTTGAGATGGCATTGAATGCATGACTTTGGGTGATTGGATCAGTTCAATTTTAATTTTGTATTTAGACAAGATTTCTACCAATGATTGTGGGACAAAGACATACTTATTACAAGGTGGAGATAATGTTGATTTTGGAGGATTAGGATTGTGTGGAGGTGGAGGTATGGGTAGGGGATTAGGATGATGTTTTTGGACACTAAGCTCAAAGTATGTGGAATTACACGGAGGATTTGGGTTGGATGGGAAATGAGGTTTATGGTCTTCGAAACATGGGGGAAGAGGACATATGTCATGGAAGGTAGGTTTTTGCTTTTGATTTGCTAGGCTCAAGATAGAATTCTTGAGTTCCTCAATTTCTTTGGTAACGACATTTCTATTTGAGGAATTGTGTGAGTAATGAATGGAATCGTATGTGGTTGAAGGATAATGAGGTGGATTTCCCTTGTAAAAGGTAGAAGAATAATGAACATGAGATGGATTATAATTGGATATGAAGTTTTGAGGATTGATTTGATACATAGGTTGAAAGGGAGGTATAACTCTAGATTGCCTTTGAAGATCTTCAACCATTTGATTAAGCCAATTCTTATCCATAGATCTTAGACAAAGAGTGCTGAGAGATTTGATGATGGATAGAATATAAACTTGGGACTAGGAGAAATTTTAGACTTTTTGTTGACTTGATATTGATGATGGTGCTCCTAATTCTAGAGTAGAAGATTTTATGAAAAATTGAATTAGAAGAAGATTTGAATAGATGAAGTTAGAAAGATTGATTGATTTTGGATTGAAGATGTAAATGGATTCACTTAGGGATTGATTAGAAATGAATGAATTTGACAACAGATTGGATTAAGAATCATGAGGAGGAATCATTGAATGAGGGAATTGGATCTTGATGTGGATTATGAACCATGATTAAGAAGATGAGGAAATGACTCAGATGATTGGAGATGATTAAGATTTTGAGGAATGATTTGAATGATTAAGAAGGTGATTAAGACAAGAGATGCATGATGGTGATGAATTTGACAGATAGAAGAAGTGATGGGGAAAAATAAGAGCTTAAAACAAGAGCTTCTTTCTGTTATTTTGTTGTTTTTTGAAATGTTTTTGGATTTTTTTTTTTGTGAAACATAACATGAAAAGCATAAAATGAAATATATACAAGAAAATTTTAGATGGTGTGTCCCCTTCAAATGAGGAGGTTTTTGGAACACTTAGCACATTAAACACACCAACAATCCTATAAGGTTCTGACTAGGATATAAAAGCTCAACTAGGGGTGTCCTCAATATACATAAGTAATGTGAGGCCCATATCTGTAGATGAAATAAAAATAATGCCACATAGTAGGGACAAGATGGTAACCCAAATCTCAACCTTCACTTCCCAAAGGTGTAAATTTCTTTAGGGCTTAGCCAAGAGTGACAAGATTATGCTTCCAAGAGAGGTGTCTTTTGATTCACCTCCCGATATTTATACTCCTCTAGAATGCTAGAGTTGAGATCATCCCAAGGGGTGATGAAATCCCCAAGAAGGCCTCATAAAAAGTGTAAAACAAGACCACTTATTTTTTGTGCACTCAAGATCACCCATAGGCACAAGAGGAGTGAATACGTAAGTGGTCTTGGATTTAAAAGACACTTGTTCTTTTTCGATGAAGCTTTAGGTTTTGTAAGCTATTCTTGAAGACACTCTTGTTTATAGAATACAATATTTTTTCCAACTTGAAAATTTTGTCAACATAATAAAAATTGAGAGTTTTCCAACATAAGAAAATTGAGCATTGTCAAGATAAGAAATTTGATAAGAAAAGAGTCAATTCATTTATGCATTCAAGACTGAGTGAATGCTTATTTTAAGCACCAAATCCAAAGGTTCATTGCATTGTTCTTTGATCCTTAACCATTCAAGACATGATGAGATTCATTTTAAAACCAAATTAAAATGTGTATCATAGCATTTTTCTTTGACCTTTATGTATTCAAGAGTGTATTTGACTTCTAAGCATTCATTCCAAAAAATGTTTGTGAATTTCCTTAAGGCATTTAAGATTTTTTTTTAACAACATTCATCCAAATGAAAAGTTTTGTTCAATTGATTATGCATTCAAGATTGGATATGCTTGTTTTAAGTTTTAGTCATTCAAGAGTGTGTTTGATTTATCCCATTAAGTGCAACATCCATTCAAAGACAAATGATTAAGCATTCAATTCATTCCCAAGAGCAATAAAATATTAAGAAAAATCTACAAGAAAACATGGTTAGATGTTACTAAAATGCTTCCATTTGCAAAAAAAAAAAACTTGATTAGCCTCACAAAAAATCTCCAAAATGAATGCTTTACTATGTAAAAATTTATTTTAACTTATTTTGTTATTTTTTCTATATGTAAATAAGCTTAGAATGACTCCAATCAAGAGGATTTTAAGAGAGAAGAAAGCGTGGGATTCTAAGTTTCCTTTGGCATTATGGGAAGATAGGGTTATAGTAAAAAAGTCTATTGGTTGTGACCCTTTTGATTTAGTGTATGGGATCTAGGCAAGATTACCTTAAAATGACCTAAATGAAATCTATAGGTTCATCCAAGTTTATAATGAAGATATTATTGATGAAATGCAAGTAAGAATGGATGATATCTTTTAGTTGGATGAGACAAGGAGGGATTCTTCTACACAGAATAAAAGGTTACAAGCACAAATGAAGTATCTGTATGACAAGAGAGCATTAGATAGGAAGTTTCTACTTGAAGACTTGGTATTATAATGGAATGCTATATTAGAGGACAAGGGAACCATAGAAAATTTGATCCCATCTAGCTTGGTCCTTATCTAATCCATGGTAATAAAGGTGAAGATTCCTATTTCTTAAAAGAATTATTTGGTGATATTTTTGAGCTGCTAGTTCTTGAAGGGGTATTTTTGTTAAAATACTTAATTTTTCATGAGCAATAGCCTAGGATTTTCTATATATTCTTTAATTTATTAAAGCCTTTGTAAATCTATATACAATGTTTATCCTGTGTGGTTTTGCATTTTCCTTGCTTAGTCAAGTGTGCTCTCTAAAGAACTTGTCAGCTTAAATTTTATGTATGCAATTTTCTTAACCCATAAATTCTAAATTCTTGCATGGATACAAGTTATCCATCATCCCTAGATAAAGCCACTGATGGCTTGACTTTTCACCCATCAGTAATTTTATGAAATATTATGTGAAAATTAGAAAGAATTTGTGTTTAGATTGCTTAGGGTTTTTGAAAATTGGTTTTTCCTCATGATAAACCCATAGGGAAATAGTCATGTCTTACATTTTTTTGAAGTGTTCATAATTTTTCATGTAATTATCAAATAGGGATATATGAAAATTCTTGCTTATATGTTGATATCCCTAAGTATTTTGATCTTTTATGATTTCATTTTCATGCCTCTTAAGTCTTTTAAGTTGCAATTTTGTGAAAGTAATTCAAACACAATATTACTTCTTTGTGTTTGCTAACCATTTTGAAGGATGTAAGGATGAAAATAGTCATCAAAATGATTAGAAAAACTTCACTTTTGTTAGTGTTAACTATCAAGTTAAGGGTGTGAAGGAGCGGCTAAATGGAGATCACATCATTGAAGATCAACTATGGCTTAAATAAATTCAAGTCATGATGGTATGAAGGGCATAAGTGGTAGTCAAAGTTTGAATCATTAGTTCATGAGAGGAAGTTAGATAAACTTTGAAGCTAAAGTCATGATGATGTGAAAGGCAAATTTTTTTTTTTTAAGATACATAGATTTTCACTATTGGATACAATTGATTAATTGTGTGTTGTCTTTGATGTTACACAAATGTCATATCATTATCAATCACTATATTCCAAGCTCACTCAGGTAGTGAAGATAGTTCTCACTATCTATTGAGCATTCCTATATTTTCCTAGTTTAGGAGGTAGTGTCTACCGAGTTCACTCAAGCATCAAAGAAAAAGTTGCAAAAAGTGAGTGTTAACAAAGCTCACTCGGGTAACAAAGGAAAGTTGGATGGAACTAGTGCTAACAAAGCTTACTCAGTTGCCAAAGGATTTTTGTAGGATTGTAATGTTAACCAAAATTCTATTGGTTAACAAAGAAAATCATTTTTGAGTCAGTTTCTACCGAATTGGGTTGGCTAATAAAGGATTTTCTTATTTTGTTGTAGTAAGCTTAATTTATTTATCTATCAATTTTGGCCAATTAATGTGATGAATATTGATTATTCTAAGTTGTTTTGTATGAAAAAACCTAAATTATTATGAGGACGCATAAAAAATAAAATGTTAGTAGCATGTGCATTACAGACTCAAATAAGATTAGCAAACCACTAAGTCTACTTGAGTTTTAAAACAAACTATGCAACCAACAAATTAGAGCCCTCACACAACCTCATAGTAGGTCAACAAGGGTTCCCATAAGAGGCCTTGTTGGTGTGCTTAAGTGTGAGGGATGTAGATGTAATCTCCCAAAACACAACCATTGAATACCTTAATGATGAAATGGAATGATGAACATGCAACTAAACTAAATGATGAAGAATGCTTCAAGAGATGGCTATAGAAACAACCATTATAAAAAGCACTCAATGGATAATGGAGATGGATGTAATAAGTAAACATAAGAGTGCAATAGTACCATGAATATGAAAAAAAATGCAAGAAATAAACAACTACCAAAGGTTTAGTAAAAATGAAAAAAGAAATCTCTAAAAGCTCTAGAACTATACTAGCATGATAACAATGCAAATGAGGGAGATGTCAAATGCTTGAGACAAGGGCTCTATTTATAGGTTTGAGAGAGGCCTTGGGAAGGTGGCATACATGTGGCATCCACATAGTTTCCACAAGGGAGACACATGGGCTAAAGGACAAGCCATGCAAAAGTCAATATAAGCCTTTAATATTTGAGAGGCTCAAGGTGTGTTTACACATGTGCGAGCAACCTTGGGGGAAGGAGTGGGGGAAAAATGTGTAAGAGATGTAAAAGGCATAAATGAAGTGGAAGGTTTATTGGATCAAGAGCTTCTCACACATGTGTGAGCAAACACTTAAGGACAAAAAGGTGTTTAAGATAAATAAGTGGGATTAAGTAGTGGGTAGGCTTAGAAGGATGAGAGTGATGGGTGTAGACTAGGTTTTAGGATAGGATTAAGATTAATTTAAATGAGATTTAACTTAATCATAGGATTATAGAATTTAATGGAATAGAGGAAATAAATAAACATAATTTATTTTAAGGGGGATTTATGGAGTACTACGCATTAAATAAAGTTAACACACCAGTGGGGAAGTATTTAAATTAAATTTAAATGCATTAGGGAAGTGAATCTATTTAATTAAATAAGTATAAGAATATGAAAAATATAATTAATTAATAAATAATTAACTATAATGTCAAAGAAAATTTTAAATGAATTAATATAGTGTTTAGGATAATTTTAAGTGTTTATAGTTATATTTGAGCCAACTTGACAAAGTGGAAGATATAAGTATAAGGCGATTTCAAAGGGAGAAAGTGAAAAATCATGAAAATGTTATTGAAGATTTGATGATGAGAAGATGAAGAAAATTTAAAGGATAAGTAGAATGCCCTTGTGGAGTAGAAAAGCTATATTTGATCAGGAAGGATCAAGTGCAAGCTAGAACAAAGATCTATAATTAGCAAATCAGTTGCATTCAAATTAGGTCATCTCATTGTTACTTTCTAGCCATTGTAGCAGTGATCTAAATCTCCTAACAGAGTTGACTTAACATCTATTTGCAAACCCTCTAACAAGGTGGCAATTCCATTGAATTGTACTCAAGACCTCTAACAATGCCACTCCTAACAAGGTGATTAAATCCTCTAATAGGATCACACCTAATAGTGTATTTTGTAACCTTTAATAGGGTTGGCTCCTAATAGGGCTCACTTTAGAAGAGTGAAAAATAGTAACTAGTTGCAATTGGTGGTTCTTTCCAAATTGAGTTACTCTCCTCTTAGTTACTCCTCTTATATTTCCAACAATTGGTATAAGAGATTTTGGTGCTTGCAGAAAAGGTTTCAAGGACCTAAGCTAAAGATTAAGATGTCTTACAAAAGAGAGATTCTCAAGCTAAATAGAGACAATTTTGCAGCATGGCAAGGACTTATGAGGTTACATCTGGCTACCATCAGTGATTCAAGTTGCACGTATCTTGATGCTGAATACAAAACTCCCACTAGAACTTTATCAGTTGAAGACATTTTTGAAAAGAAGAATCACAATATCATGATGATATATATTGCATCTGCTCTCAGTTATGCAAAATTTGATGAGGTAAAAGATTGCAAAAACTACTTTTGAAATGTGGAACAAACTAAAAGATATCTATAGAGGAGATGACAATGTAAGAAGAGCCAAAGTGAAAAGGCTTAGAGGACAATTTGATCAAATGAGAATGAGAGAAGATGAAAACATTGAAAAATATGTGGAAAAGATCAAGGCTAGTGTAAGTGCAATCAAAGCATCTAGAGGAGACATTAAAGATGAAACTATTGTAAGTAAAGTGCTCAAAACTCTTCTTCCTATTTATGCAATTAGAGTATCTAATATTCATGAAATGAGATGTGATCCAAATAAAAAAATAGGCTTGGATGCTCTAGTTGGAAGATTAACAACTTTTGAATTAGACAATTATGATAACTATGTTCCTACTTCAAAGAGTACTGAATCTGCATTCAAAGCTAAACTCTCACTCAAAGAAAAGGGTAAGAAATCAAAGTCCAATGAATTAGGAAGTGAAGAATATGGATCATCAAAAGAAAGTTCAGAAAGTGATCTTTAAGTTGTTGAAACCCTACTTGCAAGGAAGTATTCCAAAGAAAGAGGAAAGTACAAAGGTAAAGTTCCTCTGATCTACTTTTCTTATGAAGAAATTCGTCACATTACTGCTAGGTGTCCAAAAAAGGAAATCAAGGATGAGAAGAAAAGTAACAAGCATAAAGGCAAGAAGGATTTAAACAACAACAAGAGCTTCAAAGCCAAAGGTAAGAAATCTTATTTTATAGCTAAAGATTTTGATAACAGTGAAGATGAAATGGTATATATAGTTGTGAAAGATTAATATGATGATGAAGGAGATAAGATGACACTTATCTCTCATGTTAGCAAAAATGATATATGGATTATTGACAGTGGCTACTCACATTATATGACTAGTGACAAAACAAAATTTGAGCTATGGAATATTATGATGGAGGTAGTGTAAGATTTGGAAATAATAAACCTTGTAACATAAAAGAAAAATGATGTATCTTGTTGACTAAAGAACTTGTATGAGACAATTCTTATTGGGTTGAAGGACTAAAGCATAATCTATTGAGTGTGACACAACTGAACAACATTGGATTGAAGGTAGAATTCATGAATGGACAAGCCAAACTACTGAATGGGAAAGGAAATTTGGTTGGATCTGGAAAGCAAACAAAAGGTAATCTATCCAGTGATTGTTCATATTTTATTACTCAATTAGAGGAAAGTTGGTTATGGCACAAAAGTCCATGTCATGTAAATTTTGATAATCTAGTAAAAATAAGCAAACATGAAAGAGTAAGAGGTATTCCTAGTTTGAAGAAGCCTGGCATGGGTCTATCCAAGAATTTCCAAATTGGTAAGATGGGAAAGAAAAACTTCAAGAGCAAAGACTATCAGTCAGAAGAAGGCTTGGAAATTGTTCATACAAATATATGTGGACCTATTGAAATAGAGAGTTATAGTGGAGAAATTTTTTTCATTCTCTTTGTTGATGACTATTCTAGAATGATGATAGTAATGTACCTAAAAGAAAAATTAGAAGCCTTTCAAAAATTCATGTGATATTTGGCAAGAGTAGAAAAGGAAACTAGAAAGAAGTTGAAATGCTTAGACCAGATAGAGGTGGTGAATTCATCTCCCATGAATTCAATAATTTCTACATTGAAAGAGGAATGAAAAGACAAGTAACAACCACTCGTACAACACAAAAAAATGGTATAGCAGAAATAAGAAATAGATCTATCATGGATTGTGCAAGAACCCTGATGATTGAAAATATTTTTTCTCTCAAATACTGGAAGGAACCTATCAACGCTGTAGTTCATATATTGAATAGAGTTCAGTTGAAGAAAGATCCAAACAAAACACATGATCTACTATGGTATGGCTACAACCTAATGTAAGTTACTTGAAAGTATTTGGCAACAAATGTTATATATTGAAAGAATCTAGAAAAGGAAAATTTGATGCAAAAGGTGATGAAGGCATATTTCTAGGATACTCCTATAGAAGTAAAGCATATAGATGTTTGAATTTGTCTACTCACACAATTATAGAAAGTGCACATATCAGAATTGATGAATTTGTAGAAAAGAGTGAAGAAGAAAGCAACAAGGAACCAAAAGACTATAAAAGATTTGTTTACTATGAACTTGATACTTAGCCAAATCTAGTTGAGAGAAAAGAAGCTTCATCTCCCAACTCCCCAGAAACTCCTATAGTTACAAAGTTGTAGATAGTACAATCCGAGCTACAAGGACCCGAGTCACATTCAGAGGCTATCAAGATAGTTCAAACTGAGCTTGATGCACACATGTTACAAATAGAAGGACCCAAGCTTGAAATTGAAATTCAAGAAGAAGATGGTGGAACTCATTCAAAGGCCAAAGAGCTTGTGTTAGCAAGGTATGTGAAAACACATCATGCACTTGATCAGATCATTGGAGACAAATTAGATGGAACAATGATAAGAAGGAAATTAAAAGATACATGTTTACTTGCTGAATTTGAACCTAGAAGTGTTAAAGATTATCTAGAAAATGAAAGTTGGATTGAAACAATGAATGAAGAGATATAATAGATAGAAAAGAACAAAGCTTGGACTCTTGTTTCTAGACCCAAGGATAAAAATGTAATTGGTACAAAGTGGGTATTTAGAAATAATCCGAATGAAGATAGAAAAGTTTCAAAAAATAAAGCAAGATTAGTGTGCAAAGGTTATTCTCAAGAAGAAGGTATTGACTACGGTGAGAATTTCGCTCTTGTAGCAAGACTGGAAGGTGTTAGAACTTTATTAGCATATGCAACACATAGAGGATTTAATTTTTTTCAAATGAATGTTAAATCTACATTCTTGAATGGAATTCTTGATGAAGAAGTTTACATTGAACAACCTGAAGGGTTTGTAGATCCTAGGAAAAGAGATATGGTTGGCAAACTATAGAAAACTTTATATGGTCTCAAGCAAGCTTCTAGTGTTTGGTATGAAAGACTCCATAATTACTTGGTATAGATTGGTTTTCAAAGGACTAATAACAATAGTAGTTAGTATATGAAGGAAGGACTAGATAAGAAGATTGTGTTGGCATAAATATTTGTTGATGGTACTCTATTTATAGGAAATGATGACTTATGCGAAGCATTCTCAGAAGAAATAAGTAAAGAATTTGAGAGGTCCATGTTTGGTGAAATAAAATTCTTTATAGTATTGCAAATACAACATAACAAGAATAGTATCTACATCACTCAATCTAAGTATATCAAGGAGATACTGAAAAAATTTGGAATGGAAGACTCAAGACCAGTGGGAACATCTATGTCTACTAGACATAAGCTTTCCAAAAATGATGATTCCAAAGAAGTAGATAAGACCACTTATAGATTAATGATTGGAAAATTGTAGTATGTAGTACACACAAGGCCTGACATTGCTCTAGTAGCTAGAATAGTGGAAAGATTCTAAGCAAATCCCAAGGAAAATCACATGATGTAAATCAAGAGAATTATGAGGTATCTAAAAGGTATTGAAGACTATGGTTTATGGTACAAACTTGGAGGCAATTTGGAATTGAAAGTATTTACTGATGTTGATTGAGTAGGAAGTTTTGGTGACAGGAAAAGCACTAGTGGTGGAACATTCTTTCTTGGTAAAAGACTAGTATCTTGGACAAGAAAGAAGAAAAATTATACATCTCAATCTACAACAGAGGTAGGATATGTAGCAACAATAGTCAATTGTTCTAATATTGTTTGGTTCAAACAACTATTGGAGGGAGTGAAGGTAGAGATCAAAGATTCAATTGTCATATATTGTGATAACACCAATGCAATCAATATATCAAAGACTGTGGTAATGCACTCCAAAATAAAGCATATTGCTATAAAATATCACTTCTTAAGAGAATTAGTGAAAGATAAAGAAGTTAGATTAGAGTATGTGAATACAAAGGAAAATATTGCAAACATATTCACCAAACCATTACCTAAGGATGCATTTTTGTATCTAAGAGGTAATCTATAGGTCATTCCCTTATCTAAAATTCACTAAGTGAAGTTTAGTGAATGCATCAACCAGGACCTTTTGAAGATCAATCATTTGGTGTAGAATTGGCAAGGACATATTGCAGATGAATAAGTGTAGACACCTAAATTTGATTACACTACTTTGGTAATCTAATTTAGCCATCTCTAAAGGCATCATTAATTAAATTCTTATTTAATTAATCCTTTGTCATCCCCTAGTTGATTAATTTAATTAATCATCTATAGTCCTAATTGATAAATCAAATAATCTATTATTTATCAATTAAATCCTTTTCTCCTATCTAATTCCAAAAATCCCCATTTATTAAATAAATCTATTTGATAAATGAAATCCTCAAATTCAAAAAACCCCTAACCTATCTCTAATCCTCCATTTAGCCTAATCCACCCCATCCACCCATACTAACCTAGCTTAGCCACTAACTCACCCACCCTCATTAATGCCATCCACTTGCACATCTCTAACATCCCTAATCTAATCCTAAACCCAAGCCTAATCCATCCCCTAATGTTGTCACATTCCTTAAACAAGTTTAAGACTTTCCTAATCCAAACCAAAGTCTCCCCTCAAAAAAAACCCAACCACTAAGTCATGAGTGCTCTTACAAAACATAAAGACTCTTACAAGACCACTCATGACTCTTACACCCATCTTCCGCACTCTTCCCTCTTCCACACTCATTCCTCTTACATCCCTCTTACATACTCAACCCCACTCATCATTCCCTTAACCAACCCTTAACCCTACCCTCTCACACTCATCCTCCTTGTGACAAGTGTCACCTTCCCATTGGTGCTAAACAAGCACAATCCATGTGCTCCCCTTTGAGTGCATCTTAGCCCTCCTTAAGCTTTCATCCATCCTTGCATCTAAGCCCTCCATCCCTCTACCCCTTAGCCTATAAATTGAATCCCATCCCAAGCCATTTCATCAACAATCTTTGAGCTAAAGTTACCATGCTATTTTGAGAACCAAAGCCATCAACCATACCCTTATAATGCCAAATTGAGAGCTCACAAAGCTACCAATTTGCCATTACCCATCTCCATTGAAGCAACTTTTGAGCATCTTGAGCATACATCCACAGCAAAAGGACACATCTACAGAATCAAGAAAGCATGGAGTGTTTTCTCTCGTGAGGTTTGCACTTCTTATTTTCTTTCTTAGTCTAAGCATATATGTGAATTTAGTTTTTGGTTTGTGAATGTTTACTTTATTTGTTAATGTTCTTTGCATACTGATTCTGGTTCTACATTTTGGCACGCCTGGTGGGACCCCACTATGGGTCATTTAATCATCTATTTTCATCTATATGTCATTTTTCTAACCATCTAATGTTTTCTGTTGTTTGAGTGTGTTGTGAGGGTGTTTTGCTTGTTTTTGCAGGTTAAAGAACGCACTTAGGAAGAAGAAATACCATCTAAAAAAAAAAAAAAAAAAATTTCGCATTTTTCAGCTTTTTTTGGCGCAGTTTTGGCATCTGCAACCTGTTCTGTCTGCGAAAATTGACTTCTGCAAAAATCTGCGTCTGCGCAAATCAACATCTGCAAAAATCCGCGTCTGCGAAAATCGACGTCTGCGAAAATCTGCGTCTGCGAAAATCGACATCTCTGCTTGTCACCTGGGTTCTGTGCTGCAAATCTATTTTGTCCTCTTCATATTTTGGCGCCTCTGTAGTTCAGCATCTTCGTATTTTGGCAGACCATTTTAAGCATTTTTACGCGTAGAAAAAACAACAAAAAAAGTTAAAATTTTTTTTCCCATAGTTAAGCTCTCATTTTTGAAGATTTTGGCTAACTAACTAAATTGCTTTTTTTTGTCTCATTGCAGGTTGGAGCACATATGGAACCACTAACCATGCTTCTTGCAGGTTTTCATGTTGCTAAAAAAATGAACTTGAATGTTTAACCATTTGTCTTTGAATGCATGTTGCTAAAAAAAAAATGAACTTGAATGGTTAAACACATTTTTCATTGAATGAATGTTGCTCAAAAACACACTTTTGAATGTCATGGATTAAAATCAACTTTCTTTGGAATGCATGCTTAAAACAAAAAAAATTTAATCTTGAATGCCAAGGATCAATTAACCATTACAAATCTCTTTTTCACATGCAATCTAGGTAAAGTTGGATTTTTGGACATTTAAGAAACTTTGTTAAGTTAAAATACAAATTTACAAAAATCAATTTGAGTAGTTCCTTGGACTCACCTCTTTTCTAATCACCCATCAAATATTAACCATTGGTTGCAATCTCAGCGCCATTTATGGGGATGGGTCTACTTGAAAAAGGTGTTAAATGTTCGACAATCTAACTCACTCACTTGGTCTTTGAACGTTTGCTTTAACTTTATCAAAATTCTTAAATGGTCAAAACTCTAGATTAAATCAATCACACTTCAAGTTTGGGCACTAAAATTGAACAACAACTGACGTGGAGAGCCTCTGAGTGCGCGCTTGAAATCGAATCTCACACACTTTTGTTTTGGGCTTAAAACAAACTCACACTCAATCTTGAATGCCTTAAAGAAAATTAATCGATACTTGACGAGGAGGGCCTTCGGGCGCTCGAGTTTGCTTTTGTTGACCCTAACTCTTCTTATTGTGTGCATTCTTCGATCGATTTAATTTTGTTGGCGCTTCAAGTTGGAATTGAACATTGTCTCTTAAACATGAGTGCTTGCAAAGTCTAGATTAGCACACATAAGAGTCAGTTGGTAAAAGAACAAGCATGTTTTTTTTAGCCCAAGGTCATCCGAGTCTTCTCTCCCCTTGTCGTCTTTCGAGGCCATCTTGGGTGCATAAGATTAGGATCCAAAACCTTGTTTCTTTTTTAGGAGGCCTGCTTGGGGATTTCATCACCCCTTGGACGACCTCAACTCCAGCGTTCCGGCGGAGTATAAGAATCGGGAGGTGAATCGAAAGACACCTCTCTTGGGATCAAGATTTTGTCATTCGGGCTAAGCCTCAAGGAACTTTATACCCTTGAGAAGTGAAAGAGGAGAAGTGGGTTACCGCTCCTCTCGGCTGTGTGACATCCTTTTGGTCTCATCTACGGATTTGGGCCTCACGTACCTTGCGTATATCGAGGACTCCCTAGCTAAACCAATTTTCTACCTTGCAAAAAACCATCTAGGATGTTAATGTGTTTGGAGTGACTGATCGAAACATTTGTAGAACATACACACTCCTTGGCGCAAGTACCACATTCTGAGAACCACAAACTTCTATCTGGGTGTTCCTATCTATTGCTTGTTTTTATTTTACTTGTTGAATGAATGTTTTCCAAACTTGGTCAATCCTAGCTTAGGGCACACTTAGCATAGTCACTGCCTATTTTGGAAGTTGAACAAGTTGAAGCAAAACAACTGAGATTTTTCCCAAAGCCAAGCAGACTCAGGTAACAAAGGAAAGTTGGATGGAATTAGTGCTAACCAAGCTCACTTAGTTTCCAAAGGATTTTCATAAGTTTGTAGTTGTAACTAAGCTTCTATTGGTAAACAAAGGAAATCATTTCTGAGCTAGTTTCTACCGAGCTGGGTCGGCTAACGAAGGATTTTCTTATTTTGTTGTACTAAGCTTAATCAATTTATCTATTGATTCCAGATGACTAAGGTGATGAATATTGATTATTCTAAGTTGTATTTGAGCCAAATTGACAAAGTGGAAGATATAAGTATAAGGTCAAGTTGTGATTTCAAAGTGAGAAAGTTAAAAATAAAAAAGATGTTATTGAAGATTTGATGATGAGAAGAGGAAGAAAATTTGAAGGATAAGAAGAATATCCTTGTGGAGCAGCAAAGCTATATTCAATTAGGAAAGATCAAGTACAAGCTAGAAGAGAGATTTGTAATCAACAAATAATTTGCATTCAAATCAGGTCATCTCATTGTTACTTTCTAACCATTGTAGCAGTGATCTAAATCTCCTAATAGAGTTGGCTTAACAACTATTTGCAAATCCTCTAACAAGGTGGCAATTCCATTGAATTGTACTCAATACCTTTAATAAGGCCACTCCTAATGGGGTGATTAAATCCTCTAACAAGGTTACACCTAACAGTGTGTTTTGTAACCTTTAACAGGGTTCACTCCTAATAGGGCTCACTTCACAAGAGTGAATAATAGTTACTAGTTGCAATTGGTGGTTTTTCCCAAATTGGGTTTCCATGTTAAATCTTGGTGTCAAATGTGTTCATGCTATTTTATTTTGTGTTTGCAAATTAGTTAAAGTAATGGTAATCATAGATAACATTTAAAGGTTAATCATTTATTGAGCTAATCCAATTATTACCAAGTTACAACATTCTATGTGTTTACTGAGCTTTAGTAGTATTCAGTTATCTATTTTCATTTTGTGCTGACATCTAAAGGATCAAGGATTTATTTTTGTAGTAATTGATTCACCCCTTCCCTCTTAGTTACTCCTCTTAAATTCCCAACATTTCACATGTGGTTAAGAATAACCTAGGGTTAAGGTGGTGAAATAGCAAAAGCTTGCAGTTCCACCATTGCAATGTTTAGTGCCAAGTTAGGAAATGAAGCTACAAGGTTGTGATGGCATGAAATAACTAATTATTAAATGGTTATCAAACTATCATAGGTCATAAAAAATTTAAGGGATTTTAAGTTGTGAATGCATGAACAATAATCAACATGGTTAAATTCAAAGCAATCACACTGTTGTAGGGAGTAAGGGCTAACTTGAGGTCAGAGCTGTGAAGTAGAAAAATTCTCATGATCGTATATTCATAGGGTCAAAGTTGTGGCTAAGATTTGAAGTTGTGAGCCCATGAACAAGGAGAATGTTACAATTTTTTGGGACTTAAAATTTCATTCTTGTTTTGAGTACATTTCCAAGCTTTTGAATCATTTTGAGCATTTATAAGAATATTTAATGCATGTATTCCCAACTATAATTTTGAGGCATGTGAGGTGTTTTACGTTTCTAAAACCTTGGATTAAGTATATCCATACATCCCATGAAGATAAATTTCCATTCTGAGTATCATGTACCCAGTTATGTTTTATGACTCTTTACTTTGGGAGTGTTTAGTATGTACATGAGAGAACCTATTTTTCAAATTTCAAGTCATTTCAATATGTCTTGACTAGGTTTTGAGTCCCTCAAAGTTGGTTGTTTACTGTTGTCATGCTGATGTAAATTGTTTAGAATTTTGGGAGGCCATGTTTGCCAGTTATAACTTTGACCATGTTTACCAAAACGAGAAAATTCCCTTTTTATTGCATTCTAGAGGTTAGAGAATTTTTATGGTTCAAATTTGAGCCTATGATGAATTTTTTTGACTTGTTTTTGAACACAATTCCCAATGCAATTTGTAAAGTTTTACTGTGTCAACAAGTGTAGATTGATTAGTACCCTTTTTCAGGATGTCATAACTTTGGATATATGATAGGTGAGATCAAATGGATTGTACCAATATTTTATACTCTAAAAATTCTTCAAGTGTGCCATTTTTCAAGTCTTGATGAATTTGTCTGCACACTTTCCTATGTTTATTTCATTTGTAAAAATCACCTTTCTACAACTGTTCCTAGTTCTGCAAATCTAGGTACCCCACTTTGACTGCTCGTCAAATTCACCCAATTATTCATCAAGAGCCCAAGTCATATATTTATAATCTCCTTGTGATAGTAAACTAATGCCCTAGTTTTCCTGCCTCGAAGTGCCCCTTTGACCTATTTTTAAGGACAAAATCGAATGTATTTTATGGTTTTTTGACATGTTTGCTTGTAGGCAGTTCTGAGAAGGCAACCTTGACGATCGATATATTTTGACCCTAAAGTCATCATGGGATGAGATCTAATAGGGTAAGGTAATATGGAATGAAGAATCAACATGTCAGTTTTTAGATCCCATTTATATGTTTTAGTTAGTTTTTAATGTTAGTTAGAGGACCCCTTGGCACTAATATTAGTAGTTTGTACAAAAGATTAAAAATCAGTTTTAAATGATGGTTTAGTGATCAACTTTCAATATTATAATTTCAAGATGATTAATTGATTAATTTTAAGAGTCAAGTGTTTTAATTTGAAAAAATTATAGTCAAAACCACATTGGGCCTGACTGATCTTATAATGGAAATAAAATGTTGTGGGGATTGTGTATGTTCTAAGAGATCAAAACAACTATGACTTACTGCATGTTTGATATGCATATGGGATCTTTTCAAATTAAGTGGATATACATGGGGTTATGTATGTAATAAGTGAAATGGGTTTGGTTGGTAAGTGTTGTGGTTCCACAATGCATGCCCCATTTCAGCAAAGAAATGTGGACCCCCTTTACTTTATGGCCTTTTTAAGGCTCAGGTCTAGGGTCTCAGATTATTTTGGAAGCTTGGCCCCCCTAGTTTGCATCTCATTGTCCTAACATGGAGAGTCTATCGTTAAAGATCAATTTGGAGAAGGAACAAGTAAAAATAGAAAAAGTAGAAGTGTGTGCACATGTGCAGCTAATGAGATACACCAAGTACAAGGGAGGTAGACATTATATGTGTGTACTTACATAGTCATGTAGCTGTGCACTCGTTTAGTCACTTAGCTGCTCACCTACGTAGCTATGAACCTGTGCAGCTACACATCCCATTTTCAACTTGGGGTCTATAAAACCCCCCTCTACTTCATTCCTCACCTTATCTGCCCTTATCTTTGTGTCATAAAATCCTCACTCAGCTCCCTTAGATTGTAATTCCTATATCCATGAGCTCTGCACTATATGCCACACCTCTGCACCTTAGCATACACCAGGTGTGGTGTTATATCCACTTTGATCTACACCTCTACACATTGAAGAAACTACACACCCCATATACAAAAAAGAAAACACACCAAAAAGGCCACAAATCCTATAGGATGAGGTGCACATTAGTGCACCTAGACAGGTGCACTAGTGTGCACCTCTATACGCAAAAGAGTTAAAATATTCAAAAAATAAAAAAACATGTTTGCAATGCATTTGTGCACCTAACCTTGTGTGCAAGTGTGCACCAAATCTTAGTGCCAAAAGCAAAAAATAGGTGAGCACTTGCGCACCTAATTTGGCGCACAAATGCACAACCATACCACAATTAAAAAACACAAAAGGAAAACAAGAACAGTAGTGCACTAGTGCACACCAATACATCAAAACAAGGAAAAAATACATGGTGCATGCTTGCACTCCTAATCTGGTGCACTAGTGCACACCCATAACCAAAGTAAAATGCCAAACAAGGTGTGCACTTGTGCACTTGATCTGGTGCACAAGTGTACACCTGATATTTTAAATTTTGTTTTAAGAAAAGAGGGACATGGGGCATTTTTTTGTGCATTTAATTTTTGGGGTTTTTGTTCGGATGAGACTAAATGTTATCATAATCTTCTACTTCTTGATTTTGAACTAATGGACATCTTTCTTTTATCATGCAGATAGAATGACATCCTCATCCAATGAGAAAATGACACCAAAGCCCACTGTGTTCAAGTTGCAAGGTGTACCATCAAAATCTTAGTTCCAAGATGACTACATAGAGGTTAAGGATATAGACTTGGGACACATTAATCTGGGAGAGTTCCTGGGGATATGTAACAAGCCTACTAAGAGATTAGCTATGATTTTTGCCTTAATCCAATTAGGGTTTATGAATGAAACTTTGCACTCGACATCAGTACAGTCCTTAGAGCTCATAATGACACTTGTACAACACTGTTCTTGAGGAAAGGGTGGTGAAGAGAATAACTAAAGAAGTTTTCCTTGACCTCCAACCTGACAACATTGAGAGGTTATTTCATCTCCCTAGAGCAGATAAGTTCATCAGACTCACCTATGAGGCAACATAAAGGTGGTATAGGGAACACCTAAAAGAGGCTACATATGTCATTCAATCCTCTTATCTCATTGAGAAGACTCCATTAGGGAAGGTAAAGGGAGAGTGGATATGACGAGAGGATATATGAAGCATGATATCAGATAATCATACTTTTGAGTAGGGTGATGGGTCTACTAATAGTTGGGCACTTGAATGTTTTCATGGTTAATTTTATTGAGACTATCAAGATGGCAAGGATGCCACTTAATTGGGCCAATACATTGAGCAAAAACATGTGTGAACAATTGGAGGTAGTCAAGTACAAGAAGAAGTTCTACATGACTGCATATATGGTGTATCTACTAGCTGCAAGGGCAACAAACTATCCCGAGTTGTATAGGAAGGGCAACATGGAGGATCCCAATTCTTGGCTATACATCATCTACCCTTAATTGGTGAAGAAGAAGCTCTCAAGATATAACAAAGAATATAGAATTGTGAATGATGCATTCATATTTTCTGTCATCCAATTTATAGAGGGAGACTATGCAAAAAGATTATTTGATGATGTAGTAGCTTAGATAATGACACTTGGGGCCTATTTTATTAAATTTAAAACATTCACATATCTAAGGGTAGTTGGTGCCACTATCAATCTGAAGAAGCTCCCTAGATATCCTAGTGATAGACTTATTCTATTGGATATTGCATGACAGATTCAATCTACATATGACAAGGTCAAGAGATAATGAAGACCATGTTGGACATGGCCCCTGGTCATAGGACCATATCAAGTTAAGTGGAAATATGATATTCCATCTTTTTAATGGGAGTGGGAGCAATATCCCCTTGAGGAGTACAATTCTCCTAGGATACTATCACCAAAAATAGTATACCAACTTCACTTCCCTGTTGGATACTATCACCCTTTAGAGAGGAAGAAAGGGAAAAAGAAGGAGGAGTTCTCCTCAAAGGGCCAAAAAAAGAGAGGGTGAAGTACAGGCACCTCCTCAACATCAAGAAGAAAATATGCAAGGGAAATAAAATATTGGAGCTACTCATGTGTAGGAATATCCTTAATTGCCCCCAGTTATGCCCAGCTAGATACAAGGTGAAATCCAACAAGTCTCTCCTCTGCAGATAGAATCAACATCCCCTTCTGCCTCTAAGAAGGAGAAAAAGATCAAGATCTACATGAAGAAAAGGAAAAGGGTGATTAAAAGAATGGTTCCTTTCCCATCTGTCCCAAAACCTATTCCCAAGAGAGAAGAAGAAGAAGAGGAAGACGTGCCCATACAAAGAAGAACCTGACTAGTTAGAGCCATGGAACAAGAAAGGAGCAGATGTTCCATGGTAACTATACCATTTTCCCTAGAGGAACCTTTGGAAGTAACTTCTTCAAAAGATGAAGTAAAAAAATGGGTGGATGAGTAGGATCTAGAGGGTGATGATGTATTCAAAATGTTAGATTTTGACTTCATGCCCATAGGAATAGAGTTTGTTGTGAATAAGATTAGGGATATCCTGATAGGTGAAACCCAATAGGAGGACTAGATGTAGATGTCGCTAGAATCATAGGGTCCTAATCTTACTCCCTCTTCTCCACTACAAGTCATGGTGGTGGATAAAGTCTCTGTTACTCCTTCACCTCCAAGTTCTAAAGAAGAATAGCTTCAAAAGGTGCATTTAGAAGAGGAGGAGCCACAACAAATAGGACCCGATGAAGTGTTGAAAGAGGGACAAATGATTGAATATTCTCAACAAGCCTCATAAGACATTGAGGTGCAAAATACAAGTTCCATGGAAATGGAGACCATAGAAGGAGAGCCTTAACAAAGAGAAAGAACTTTGGCTAGGAGTGATAAGGGAAAGGAGGTAGCTAAATATACTCCATCCTTAAGTGGTGAGCCTTCAGTTGAATGAGTTCTAAGGTGGTTGAGGAAGGAAATGATGAGAAAAAAGAAACCATAATTCCATGCTAATGAAGAAGATATCATTGAATTGGCTAAGGTCCTGAACAAACCCGAGTCCCCATCATAGGAAGTGAGAACATTGGTATTTATCAATAGCACTTAGGATCAAGATTTGTTCACTCAAGTGGCCATCCCTCCTCCTGATGTAGATGTAGAAAGCTTAGGATGATAGGATTATCAAATAAAAGACTTCATGCTTGGGAAGCCCACATTGGATATGACCAAATTGATGGTTACCATGGGAATAAAGGAAGTTTTAAAATGCATGGAATAGGAAGGGGCTAAAGTCAAAACACTTCATAGGCAAAACGAGATCTGAAGAGGAGTTTAGCTAAAGTTGTTGGTCCCCTAGATCCTGATTAGGAAGCCCACATTGGATATGACCAGGTTGATGGTTACCATGGGAATAAAGGAAGTTTTCAAAAGCATGGAACAAGAAGGGGCTGAACTCAAAACACTTTATAGACAAAACAAAATCTGAAGAGGAATTTAGCCAAAGTTGTTCATCCCCTAGATCCCGATCACCTTGAGGAGACTCTTAATGCTATACTCAGAGAAGGGGGAAAGGTACACCTAGATCCATTTTTGAAAGCCTATTAGTAGTGGCAGGAAAGTTTTGAAGAAAAGGGTGTCTTGATCATCCAAGGGAATCTAAAGTTACTACATGCTATGCAGGAACATGTAAACAAGATGGTAGCAATTTTGAACTAGGATTTTAGTATATTGGATGAAGTATGTGCCTAGAGCAAAGATTTACAAGTTTTACAAGCTATAAAAGGGTAGAGGTATAGGATTTTGATAGATGTATATACAGAAAAAAAATTAGATTTAATTGATGATTGGATTGAGAAGATTCTAGATAGCAATAAAGCAATGAAAAAATTACATGCGGAGATCCATTGACTCAAGGACCAAGCCCAAGAGAAAATTTTGGAGGCAGAGAGACATTATAGTGATGTGTGTCTGGAGATTTTTGAGGATTATGAATGGGAGAAGTTAATGCCCATAGAGGTAGCAGTGGAGAAATTTAGGGAGATTTTTGAAGAAGCTTCTAATGATGAGGACATGTGGTAGGCTTTTAGCACATAGGAATCCTTATTAGAATTTGATACCAAACTCTAGGATTTTGCTAAGACTCAAATTGAGGTAGAAAACTATAGATAAAAGGTCAAAGATGAGTATGAGGCTTTAGATTTACCAAATGCAACAAATATTACTTATATTATAGAGAAATGCTAGGGCAACCATCCAGACATAGCTTTGGGATGAAGGGCAACAAAACCCAGAAGCCAGAATTTCAATTTGGACACTTAGTAAAATTTTGAGATTTTGGACCCTTTTGAGGTGTGCAGGTGCATAGGTCCATTTTTCTAGAGGTACACCAATAGTTAACTGCCAGTTCCAAAAATAGAGCTTTCCATGCATCAAAAATGCATTCTGATGGTAGTTTAACTTTGATAGACGCCCAGTGATGGATCAACTTCCATTTTTGGCACTTCTAGACACTTGTACTTTGACTAAAGGCTCTTTTATTCTTTCCCCTCTCATAAATTCATTTTTTTTAACATGTAAAGGCTCATGCATTCAATTAATGAATATGAAATTTATGGAGTCCTACTAAGCACCTGTTAGATTGTTAGTTTGTATATAATTAGTTTGTTTTATTAATTTAAAAGCATATTATTGCATGAAGATATCTCTCACTCTCAACACAAATTGAGGAGATGATTTCTTATAAATAATCCATTGTAATATGTAATTGGAGCCGTCGTTATTTTGCAATAAAATTATGTTTTTGGTGCTCACATTTGGAGTGTAGTGATTCTTGCCTAAATGTGTCATATTTTTGTGGATGTATGCTCATGGGATATGATTGAGAAAATTTTTTATTGCTTTGTTTTTGGCTATACGATTCATTAATTTTGGTGTTTGCTATAGTTTTACAAATTCTATTGATGTATCTAGCTTGAGAAGAAATCATCAAATTGTACCTTCATGACTTTTTGTCTCGCATGAGCACACTTTCTGTGGCCTTGCAATTTGATGAAGAGTGAAATATCATATGATTACTAAGTTTCTCATTGATGATTAAATCAATGGAATCGAAGAAGTGCTGCTCCTTTCATTGGTTACCCACCGATTTCTTTGAAAGCTTAACTTGCAGACATGTTGTTTTTCATAGCTTATGTCCATTAGGGTTTCAATTTCATGTTATTTGCTTTAAAGTTCTTGTTATTTTCTTTTTTAACCCCTTGTTAGATTAGGAATTCATATTAGTTGCATTGTTAGATTGCATTTATTGAAAAACATAAAAAATATAAAAAACATAGTTCTTTTTTGCATGTTTTATTTTTGAGTAGTGTGCAGATTCTATGTCTCATCCAAAAACAAATAAACCAGCAAAGGACTCCTCATGAAAAATTACATTTATCTTAAACTGAATGGATTCTAGTAGGTCACGAGATCACCCAAAACCTTGGAGTTGATTCACAAGATTAGCTTTTCAAGAGAGGAGTTCAAAAGAATTCTTGCTATTTAGCATCATGCATAATGATAGCTCAACAGAAGTGGCACTAGATGGAGGGCCACACTTTTGATTCTTGGAAAAGAGTAAAGTTTGCTAAAGTTTCAAAATTCTACACTTTTGCAAAAATCTGCACTTTCCACAAGTTCAGAATTTTTTTGAGTTTTTAAGAAATTCAGGTGCATAGGTACACAAAATTCTATGGTGCACCTGATTTGTATGAAAGTGTACTTCTGCAGAGGTGCACTTTTTCTAGAGTTGATGCAAACTTAAGGGTTTTGATCCAAAATCCCCATTTCAGTGAGTGTTAAGATCTTCACCAAGTGCCCATGAGTTTCTTGAGCTTACCCAATTCCACAAACCACGCAGTGATAAAGGAATACCCCAAATTCAACCAGTTTGTTTGAACTTTCATCATCTTCTTTAGCTCCACCTCCACTCCAGCCACTTGGTGGACCACCAAATCTTCCAATAGTTCCACCTCAATAACCACCTTTAGGTTTGCCAAATCCTTCGATGGCCTTTTTCGCAAACATTGTAGACTCACCAATAAACTTGAGAGGCACACTCCATGACCTCCCCAAAAATCTCGAGAAGTTTTTCCCAAGGTTTATTTACGGAGAAACATGAACTATCAAAGACCACATTAAAGTATTCAAAGAAATTTGCAACCAAAAATAGATTACAAATGAGGATGTGGTCCTTCATTTATTCCCCTACTCTTTGGGGGAAGTTGCTTACAATTGATACGTCAATTTACCACCTAAATGTATTGGAGATTGGGACACTTTCAAGAAATTGTTCCTAGAACAATTTAAAACTTTTGTCAACCCAATAGTGATACATCAACAATTCATATTGATTAAAAGGGATCCATCTAAGACAGTTTCACGCTTCAATCATTGCTTCCATATGGCATAGCGTAGGTTGGAAACACCATATACTATACCAGTTAAAGCAACTATTCAAATTTATCTGAATGCTATGGAGCCTCTTACTGCTATCTTTCTAAGAAGGATTCCTACAAAAAATATTGATACATTAGAAAAGGTCTTCATAGAAGTAATAAATTTTACTAAGCAAGCCAATCCTAATGGAGGAGGATTGATGCTTCCAGCCCAAGCTATTATAGCAATGCCAACATACCTTGTCAGAGTACCCACCATGCCTAGTCAATTTGTACCTATGAATCTTGTTCCATTACAATAGGCAGCTACTTTGTAAAACCCCACTCTAACATATCTAGGGTATGAAT
Organism: Cupressus sempervirens; assembly: GCA_028749045.1. Classification (NCBI taxonomy): domain Eukaryota; kingdom Viridiplantae; phylum Streptophyta; class Pinopsida; order Cupressales; family Cupressaceae; genus Cupressus; species Cupressus sempervirens. The sequence goes on from CM053788.1 coordinate 192,084,740, forward strand.
CTCTGAAAGCTACCTTCTTTGAGCAAAAGGTAGCAATCCCTACTAAAGCAGAAAATAACTTTATTTCCAAATTTGGTTAGATGAAAAAGACTATGTCACAAATGAACAATGAATTGACTCATCTTAGGTTGTTAGAAGGAAAAAATTACAAATTTCAAAGAAACAATGCTAGTCCTTACAAAAACAATTATGGCTAAAATTACAACAAGAACTTCAATGGAAACAACAATGCAGGAAAGAATAATGGAGGGAACAACTTCAATCCTCTTGATTAAAATAATGGCTTCCAAAGACAGAACTGATAGTGGAACACCCATCTGAATAATGGAAGTATTCTTCAAATAATAACAATAACAACATTCAGTATGTAGATATCAATCAATATGATGATGGTCAGAATGCACCTAACAAAAATGGTTCATACTATAATGGAAATCAAGAGATGACTCAAAGCTCACAAGTAAATGACAATACTCCTCTTGTGCAATTTAATGCTATGCTATTAGAATCCTACGACTCCACATAGAAGGCACATGTAGAATTTTCAGTTGATGAAGAGTTCTCATTTCCATTTAGTGAAGAACCTAACCTTCAACATGAAGGGATGCTCACTTTTTGCAATGACAATAAGAATTCATACAAATTTAGAAGTATTAAGGAACCTTTGATAGATGGAATTCCTCTAGCACTACAACTAACTCCTCCCAATCCAAGGGTAAGCAACAATCTGACACTACTTTAACCACCATTTGGAGGAAAAGAAAATCAAAGCCAAGTGAATGTACCAACAATATTTAAAAATCTTGCTTGGTCTACTGAAAAATATAGTGTGATGGAGGACTTGAAATAAACAAAGGCCAATATTTCCATGTTTGACAAATTGCAAAACTATCCACAAAAACAATAGGCACTCATGAAGATCCTAGATCATAAAAAGACTCCTTACAATGCAAATACTACTTCTCAAAAGACAGTGTCACAACAAGTTAATGCTACAAAGGCATTACCCACTATGTTTAAAGACAAGGTAGGGGTGCCCCTATTTTTTCTCAATATAAGAATATATGGGAAGAATCTTCATTATTGCCTTATTGATTCATGAGCTTCATGCAATGTCATTCCATTATCCTCCATACCAAAAAGTTAGGGGTCAATCCTCATCCTACCAACTAGATAGTGATACAGTTGGATGAAACAGAGGTGAAAGTCATAGGTGTATTGAAGGATGCGTGGACACAGTTAACAATCAACCCATGAATTTGAGATGTCATTGATATACATATGGTTGATATTCCAGAGATGCATGGATTACTCCTTAGTAGAGAATGGGTGAAGTGTCTAAGGGGATGGTTTTCCATGGATTTCACTTAGCTCTGGTTACCATGGAAAGGTCTGAACAATCAAATCAAAATATATGTAGAGCCAAAGTTAGAAAAGATGATCACAGATTACAATGCTCCTAATGAGGTAGCCTTCTTACAAAAAAATTTAGGCTCCTACAAGGTGATGGTTTTTGATACAACTTTGACTAGAAAACTAGATGATCAAGATATGGACTCCATGATTTCAACCCCAAAAGATGAGGTCGTAACACAATCCATAGACCATACGATGGCTAATTTACAATGTCTAGGAGAAGAAGCTGATCCCAATATCCTCCTCCTTCTAGGATTTTGTTGATTACATAAAGTTAGCCATTCAACTTTCGAATTTTCATCATGTCAAGAAGTAGTTGCTAAGGTGTTAACACAAATGGTGGGAGTAAAGAAAGTCGATGACCTATGAAATGAACCTATAGAAGACCAAAGTCTTAAAAACACATCCAATACTATTGAAGAGATTGAAGGGGAAATTGAAGATCAAAATGATCATATAACAATACCTCTTTAGATGGTGTAATGATCAAAGTATAAAGAAGAAGATGATACATGAAAGGCCAAGTATGGACTTTAGTGGTCATTTGTCTTCTGCTTAAAATTGAAAAAATCAAAGAACTGATAGGGGAAATTCAAGAGAAACAAGAAAAGCACACACCTCCTTTATCAGGAATTCACAATGGAGAATCATCAAGTCCACCTCCTAGAAAATTACAATGGGTTCCTAAGAAACAATCCTTTAAAGCTTAGGTAAAAGAGAAATTGAGGAAAAATAAGCATAAGGTTAGAAAACCTAAGGAAAGCCCAATTTGGACACTTTGCTTTGACGGTTCCAAATGCAAATTAGGAGCCAGTGCAGGTATTGAGTTAATTGGTCCAAAAGGTAAGACTTTCTATGCAGTGTGTCAATTGCAATTTAGATGTACTAATAATGTTGTAGAATATGAAACATTGATTCAAGGAATTCTCTTTGCATTGGAGAAAGGAGTTGTAACTCTCATCGTCGAAGGAGATTCTTAGTTGGTTAAATGAAAAGTGAAATAATTGGATTGTTGTAATGATAAGAGGTTGTTGGCCTATAGGAAAAGTGTATGGGATCTATTAGATGATTTTGAAGCTCTAAACATAAAGTCTATTCCAAGAAGGAAAAACATGGTAGCATACACCCTTGCTATTTTAGCAAGCGCATTGCAGCTAGTTGAAGAAACAAAGTTGAAATGATTTTCAATTGAATTGGTTGCTGCCACATCTATCCTTGAAAATATCAAAAACTTCCAAGTTTTTTATGATGATCAAAATATTCTAGAATTTATCATGTGTAGTGGTCAGTTTAAGGGACAAGAAATAGATGATACCCTAAACGACGCACCTGAGGATATCACAACTCTAGATGAAGATGAAATATTGAACTTGAAAACTAATACTATTTCCAAGGGATGATCAAGTTGGAGCATGTTTTTGATCATGATGAATCTGTATTTAATAAAAGAACCATTGAAGAAAAGGGTATTGAGGAATGCAATTCATACAATTTAGGAATAGAGGAGGATCCCAAGATGTTAAGGATTGAGAAAGCGTGCAGTTTATAGGAAAGGGAAGACATGCTCAAATTGCTCACAGAATATAAGGATGTCATCATCTGGAGCTATGAAGAACTAAAGATGTATGATCCTCAAATTATTATGCATGATATTCCACTTAAACCTCATGCCAAACCTTTTTGACAAACAAAAAGACTCATCAATCCCATCCTCGAGCCTTTGATAATGAAGGAACTCAAGAAATTGCTGGATACAAAAATTATTTTCCCTATGTGTCACTCTATATGGGTGGCTAATTTAGTTCCTGTACGAAAGAAGACCATAGAGATTCAACTTTGCGTAGATTTTCACAATTTGAACTTGGCATCTCAGAAGGACAATTACCAATTGCTCTCATTAGATGAAGTCTTACAAATTGTGAATGGTTCCAAAATGATGTCTTTCTTGGATGGATATTCAGGCTATAATCAAGTAATGGTAGAAGAAGAAGATAGGCTAAAGACTACCTTTACAACTAAATGGGGAACCTTTTCCTACAAGAGAATACCCTTTGGATTGATTAATGCAGGGCCTACATTTCAATGGGCCATGGATGAAGCTTTTAAGGTACTGATTAATAGATTTATAGTTATCTATATGGATTACTTGAATATCATTTTAAAGGATTTAACTACTCACATTGCTGATCTAAGGCAGGTGTTCAATAGATATCGTAAAAATGGCATATCTCTCAATCCAAAGAAGTGTTCATTTGGGGTCACTAAGGGAAAACTCCTTGGTCATGTCATTTCAAAGTTGGCATCTCCATTAATCTTGATAGATTTGAAGCCATTTTGAAGCTATCACCCCCAACAGTTAGAAGGAACTCAAGTCTTTCTTTGGGAAGATAAATTTTGTGCAAAAATTCATAATTAGATTTTTAGAGATTGTGCATACTCTTAATGATTTAGTCAAAAGGGATCTAAAATGGAATGGGTTCTTGAGGTAAAAAAATCATTCAAGGATATCAAGGTAGCCATTTCCACAGCTCTAGTATTGGTAAGTCCTGATTACAACCTTTCCTTTAAAATATATTCCTTCACATTAGAGCATTCGTGCATAGGGATCTTAACCCAGACAAAAGAGAAGGAAGATTAAAGACCTATTCCTTTTATGAGTTGACCATTGAAAAATGCTAGTTGAATTATTCTAACCTCGACAAATAGTCTTTTGCCTTGGTTAAAGTGGTAAAGAAGTTTTGCCATTACATATTAAGTAGTAAGGTGTATGCTATCATACCTGACCTAGTAGTAAAGACATTATTGATGCAAAATGAACTTGGTGAAAGGCAAGGTAAATGGATGGTGATACTTCAAGAGTTTGACCTTGAGATGCAACTTATGAAATTAGTTAAAGTTCAAGGATTATCAAGAATGATAGTTGATAACCAGATTGGCGATGAAAAGAAATTTAAGTTTGAGAATGAAATAGATACTAAAGATTAGAAGAAAATGATAGTATCCCAAGTTAACATTGGCAAAGGTGTAGTAATAAATGTATGGTCCCAAGATATTGTTTACTATCTCTTGCAGAATCGATGCCCTAGTTGGATGAATAGTTCACAATGTAGAGGACTTAAAATGAAGTGCACATCTTATATGCTGCAAGACAACAAGTTGTACAAAAGGAACTATGAAGGGATGTACTTTTTTGGCATCATGTTGTATTTGTCATTAGACAACACTCATTCAATTATGAATGGTTATCAAACTCATTACTTAGTCTAAAAATTACACCGAGCACTTAGTGGTTACCAAGTAAGTTCTTCAGTTAAATAGTTCACACTGAGAATTCCTCAAGCTACCAAGTGAGTGTGCAGTTCAGTAGTGTTTACCAAGCTTACAGTGTTCACTGAATAGGTAGTGATCACCAAGATTCTCAGTGTCTACTGAGTCATCAATTTTTGTGATGTGAAGTTAGTGTTTATTGAGTGATGGATGTGTAGTGTTTACCGAGTGAAAGCAAGGTAAATGAAGGATTCAATATCTACCAAGTAACACTATATCTATCGAGTCTCCAATGGTTACTAAGTTCTAAGCTATGTTGTGTGACTAGTATGGATCGAGCTTCTACTTCTACTGAGTGCATCATGATGCCGAGTAATGTAGTGGAGAACAAGTATTAGAAGGTCACCAAGTCAACTATTCAGAACCTGAGTTTCTACTATTTGGCTGCTCAGTAATATTTTGTTTACTTATGTTTTAGTCCACCTTGTAATTGTAAATATTGGAATGGTATTTATGTAATGTATTGTATCATTTGAAATTTATGGATGTAAGTATCAAGCAATGAATATGTAATGTTTTGAGAAGTGTGAATGCAAATCAACAAAAGAGCAGAGTATTCAACAAGGTCTACAAGGAGTAGTAAAGGCATATCAATCACAAGAGGTGATCTATACTTCAAGGATCTAATCAGCAATCAAGTTGTAAGTTAGATTTACTATTTCATCCTGACAGGTGAATTAGTTTTATAAATCCTTTAATAGGGTAGACTTAACAGTCTTTGTTTAAATCTCCTAACAGAGTGCATACTTCATTGTATGTTTGTAAAACCTCTATCAAGCTGGATCTAGCAATCCAAATTGCTCTTAATAGGGCAGATCATTAGAAGTGGTTAATGTAAGCCCTAATAGGCCAACTTTATATTGTAGTAGTGAAGTTTTGTGGGTATCATCCCCACCCCAGTTTTACTTTCTATTTGGAAGGCTTTTGGGTCATCAAAATACTATGTTCATGTGTTATGAATGTTTATCATTTCTCATGCATGCAATAGATTTGATGAATAAATGGTGAATGATTTATATTGTACATTGATGAATCGATTCAAAGATTTTGAGGTTACTGATTCACCCCTCCCCTCTTAGTAACCTAGATAGTCTTGATTATTTCCAACAATTGGTATCAGAGCATTGTGGTTCTCAGGATAAAGTTTGAAAACTTGAAAAAAGATCAAGGAAAATTGAGATATTTAGACTTGACAAAGCTATTGATAATGAGAAGCTAATGAGATCTAGCTAATGAGAAGCTAGATCTGAAGATGGCCATTGCCCAACTCAAGGAAGCAAAATAGTATCTTTCCCAATCCCTGAAAAGAAGGAAGGAACTTACAAAACAAATGAATGACCATCAGTATGTTGAAGAAAATATTGAAGACTTTTTCTCCTCAAGTAGTTCAGATGAAGAAAATGAAGCAATTAAAGAACTCCTAGAAAAGAATGGCTCCCTATAAGAAGAGGTAAGAAAATTGAAAAGAGAACAAGAAATTTAGTCAATAAGAATGTGTGAAATCATGGAACAAAGGAATAAGGCTAATGAAGACTTGGAAATAAGGAACAATACAAATCAAGATCAATCCCTTCAACAAGAATGTCTTATCAATCAGCTCTCCAATGCAAATGAGGAAATCATGAATTTGAGATCTGAAAATGAAAGTTTAAGGAATGATTTAATCATTGAAAGAAAAATCAATGAAAGATTGAAAAATGATCTAATCTCTAAAAAACAACTCAATGAAGAGATGATGAAATCTCAAGCAGACATGGATCAGTTGAATCAACGAAGTGAGTAGAATTTTCATAGGCAAAAGGTAAAACAAGACTTGGATACAAAGAAGAAGGTGAATCTTCTAAGCAAGGTGCCCAAAGGAATCAAAGACCTACTTGCAATCACTATGGTAAGTTAGGTCATACATCAAACAAATGTTGGAGCAATGGAAAGGCAAAATTCAATGAAAAATGCTACAATTGCAGTCAGCATGGTCATAAAGCTAATGAATGCAAGGAGAAACCAAAATTTGAAGGTAAATGTCACAAATGCAAGAAACAAAGTCACAAGGCATATGAATGTAGATCTAAACCATTCAATCTAGCTAAAAAACTTGTCAAGGATATATTTGGTTGGGACTACAATAATTGGTGTAGATGTCACTATTGTGGAGAATATGGACACATTGTCATAGACAGTACAAGGCATCACTTGAGAAAGAGGGATACAATAGTAAGATGTTATACATGCACTGAACTTGGTCATATAACTAAGAACTGCATGAATATAGGAAGAGTTGAAGATGAAAAAAAATCTAAAGCTGATAGCATCAGGAAGTAGATGAGACAATAGTGGATTCCCAAATCTACCGAGAAAAATAGTTCAAATGATGGCCATATCACTCAAGAAGTGGGTGACTCCACCATTTCTAATTAGATTGATGTAGAAGAAACTAGAATTGTATCTTCAAGCTATATCTCAAGTATTTCCAAATGAAAGAAAGTAGAAGATCCAAATCAGTATTTTAGATACAAAAGGATCACATCATACTAAGCAAGGTTAGTCACAGACTTAACCGAGCTAGGTTGAGAGTAATGAAAGTTTTGTTTAGTCACCGAGTGACAAGCTTCACCGAGCTAGTGAGTGGATGAAAATCTATCATGCACCATATTATTATGGTAGGTAGTACTAACGGTGAATTTTCATCAAAAGGGGTAGAATTTGACTTCATTTTTCACCATGACTTCAAAATTCTCAGAGTAGAGCAATTCTTGGTGCATCTAAGTGATTTTGAGAAAATTTGTAGCAAAAAATTTTCTCAAAAGAATTATCTCATTTATAGAGAAGCCATGGCATCTAGGAGTAGTAGCAACAAAAAGGAAAAAATAAGTTCAAAAATGTTGGTAAAAGGTGTGGAATGGAAAGTGAATTTTTTTAAGATTATACCAGCAGTTGCAGAGTCACTGGACCCTAATGGAGCATAATCTCAAATTTCACCTAAGGTACTTTTGATTAATGATATTCACACTCATTTTAAGTGTTATATTCAAGAGATTGGAACCCTAGAGATGGATAGTTCCTTATAAGAAATGTGTGTTGATGGTTTGTTAAAGCCCAAGTAGAAGCACTTAGAAGCCAAAGGATTAACCCATATTCTGAACATGCCAAGGAGCTTTTAGATTAAGTGGATTAGGTACATTCTTAGTTGTGTGCATAATGGACAATTGTGGTTAGAATAGCCTATATTGATCACAAAGAAAATGATTCATAAGATTATAGGTCTCCCTATGCTGAGCAAAGCCAAAAATACCAAAACCCTAGGTCAGGATGAACTCCAGAAGAAAACCCTAGCTGAGTGGGATGGTAGAGATCTGAAGATTAGCACTGTTTCTAATGTTAAATTGAGGTTTGGTATTCACGCCATTGCTCATAAGATTTATAGCTCCATTCATTTGAATAGTGTGCTATGTGAGGTAGTTGATTTGGCTTATAAAGTTGTGAAGAAAAATATGGAATTTGATCTATTAGAATTATTATTGAAACATCTAAATAAAAACATGGATAGTATTCAGACATCAAAGAACAACCCTTGCAAATTTGGTTCTTTGTTGACATGTCTTTGCTTCTATGTTCAAAAGTTTTTCCCATCAAAAGGTACAGTAGTATGGAGAAAAGATGTTCCAATTTTGCATTAGATTAATGAATTCATTACAGAAATGGGTATAAATTTTGATAGCATTATGGACAACTACTTTGAAGATTTCAAGGAGAAGATAAACAATAGGTTTAGGATTCCTCCTTAGCTTGTTGAGGATTACAAAGATGATTTATGTTTTATGGTTGACTATGACAGAGTGTATATTTATGTAGTCAGGCACTGAGTTGCATGGGTGAAACCTCTTCCATATGAGGTTAATATTGATTAAACCAGAGACATCATAGAAGCCTTGGTAAATGAACATGTAGATTGAAAGATACTAGTTTTTGGTACATATGATGAGGCTAAAGCTAGAATTAAGCTTGAAATCAAGCTACCCTAGGCAATAAGCAAAGGAAAGAGGAAGATAGCCAAGATGAAAATTACTAGTGGGCCTCTTATGCTTACAGAAGGAAAAGGAGAGGATGAAGAAGATGAAGAAGAAGAAGAAGAAGAATAGCAATCTAAGAAGGAGGTAGAGCCAACAAAGAAGAAAGGTAGGGTAATCATTACCAAGCCACCAAAGGCCTCCACAAATGTATTCACAAGAAGATCAAAGAAGAAAGGTGAGACTGAAGTTATGCTCAGCAAGCCCCTTATTACCTTCCTAGAAAGATTGAAACAAATGGAAGAAGGATAAGGCATTACAAACTTCAAAGCGTTAAAGTTTGAAATAGGAATAGATGCTAAAAAGATGTAGATTGAGGAGTTAGTGCTCAATAAAATGGGAAAATGGAAATATTCCCCAGATTAGATTGCTCCACATATTTCAAAAGAATTGTTGGGAAGATTGCAACCAAGGTGGGAACCAGCTATATAGATAGCTAAAGACATATATGAACAATCTTTAAGGAAGTTACTACCCAATCTCATAGATGAAAAAGTAAAGGTAGCAATGAGAAATAATGAAGGTAAAATGATGATTAGATTCCATACATGTTTGATTTTGATCAAAGACATTGAGCATGTTGTTATATATGCAACAAACATGTGGAAGAACATCTATCATCTACAAAAGCCCAGTGATGATCCAATAGAGATCAATCATGATGGTGATGATAATGATAATGAATAAGAAGACAACACACTATTTGTCACTTTTGATGTTGTAGATTATCATGCACTGAAGGATGATGATGAAGAGAAAGAGGAAGAAGGTGAAGAGGAAGACAAGGAAGAAGATGAAGAAAGTGATCTAGTAAGAATTCCAACACAAGTCATTGCCTCTCCTCCTCATTCTCCACCTAAAACTGCTACATCATCAGGGTTGAAGATAGCTTCAGCAAGTATGATTGCAACCACCTTAGATATATCATCTACACAATCATTAATTGCTACCTCATAGCTCTAGGTATTTGCAATGGAAGTGTGTACCACTTCATCTATTGAGCTACAACCCTCTTCATCAGCTCCCAAGTCATCTACTTCAACAATGTGTTCTACATCCAGTTCTACAATTTATGATAACTTCTTAAGCAACATGTATGGTAAGTTTACCATTATGTTCTACAGCTTTGATAACACCTTTTGTTCTAGTTAGTTCTTTTTTTGTAAGTACTCCAATTTGTGCTTCACCTATTGTTACTTCATTCTTGGGTAGCACATTAGTTTTGGGCATAGTTAGCACGTCTTTTAGTTTTCCTTTAGTTGGACCCATTCAAGTATTTACTACAATTCCAGCTATTTCTACTATTGTTTCCATTTCTAATTCCAAGGAAGTAAGCTCAGAAGTAAAACCAAGGACTCCTCTAAAACTTTTGCTTACTAGTAAGGAAATAGATGAAGACATTGATTTGGACAAGGAAATTGTAATTGCTATGTTGGATCTGGATACTACCATAGTTGATGAAATGAAACTAGTCAGTCAACTTTTAGAGCAAAAGGCATGGTAGAAATAGCTAAGAGATGAAAGAGATAGAGAATTTATGATAATTGAAAATTCCAAGAACACAATAACAAAGGCTATAGGTGTTGATGTGGATTCATCTCAACACATTTTGTTACAATTGGAAGAAGCTATAAATAAGTTTAATGAGGATACCTTTGGCCAAGAAAAGCTTATTGAGAAGGCCGAGAAGAAGTTTGATAATAAGGTGCTTGAGCACATTGCTTAGCACATTTACATTAACTAGGTAGAACTATCTACAATTTTGAGCAATCTTGAACATTCTTTTTCCAATATAACATCACTTTTTGCTAAGTTGTGTGATGTTAACGAGTTTACTAAGGAGATAAAGGAGAAATTGAGCAAGATTGATGAGGATATGAAGGCTAGTGCTCAAAGGCTTCAACTTGACCCTAGTTCAACTTGAACACATCACATCAAGGTGAGATTTTTGTTAGAAATGCAAGTAGAATTGCTATGAGAGGAAGCCAGGATTAGGTCCACACTAGTTGATATACAAAACATGATCCTTCTAGTTATGGAATCAATGTAGAAACATGTTGCATATTAAAAAACATTGGTCCATGATAACAATTTTTCCATAGCAGATCATATGATTGAACTTTTTACAGAAGTTCAAGTGGCACTCTCCACCTGCAAAATTTTGCAAGACAATTGGGATAAGACATTGGCTCTTATTCTCAAGGTACACTCTAAATTTCTCTAAAATTTTGGTGTGTCTATTTAAATATTTTGCATAGCTCTTTGGAATTATTTTCAAAAAGGGGGAGTAAGAGATGATAAGAGACTTCTGGAGACAATAAGGGAGAAAATAGATTGATATATGTATAGAGAGAGACTATGCCATATGTATGGGGGAGATATGTGAGATATGTATATAAAACAACTTTACAAAGATCAATTTTGAAAACTAAAAAATCAGTATGTCCATGTATATAAGGCTCATAAGTGTTTTTGTCACTAATGCCAAAGGGGAAGATTGTTGGCACCATGTTGTGTTTGTCATTAGTGAAAAAACTCATTTAATTCTAACTGGTTACTGAATTCATCATTTAGTCTATAGTTTACATGAGCACTTAGTGGTTACCAAGTAAGTTCTTCAGTTAAATAGTTCACACCAAGCATTCTTGAAGCTACTAAGTGAGTGTGCAGTTCAACAGTGTTTATCGAGTTTACAATGTTCACTAAATAGGTAGTGGTCATTGAGCTTTTAGTGTCTACCGAGTCATCAATTTGTGTGATGTGAAGTCAATGTTTACCGAGTGATGGATGTGTAGTGTTTATCAAGTGAAAGCAAGGTAAATGAAGGATTCAGTATCTACCGAGTCTCCAATGGTTACTGAGTTTCAAGCTACATTGTGACTAGTATGGACTGAGCTTCTACTTCTATCGAGTGAATGATGATGCCAAGTAATGCAGTGGATGCTGAGTATTAGAAGCTCACCAAGTCAGCTTTTTAGAACCTGACTTTCTACTGTTTGGCCAACTCAGTAATATTTTGTTTACTTTTGTTTTAGTCGACCTTGTAATTGTAAATATTGGAATGGTATATATGTAATGTATTATATCATTTGCAATGTATGGATGTAAGTATAAAGAAATGAATATGTACTGTTTTGAGAAGAGTGAATGTGAATCAGCAATAGAGTAGAGTACTCAACAAGGTCTACAAGGAGGAGTAAAGACATATCAATCACAAGAAGTGATCTGTACTTCAAGGATCTAATCAGAAATCAAGTTGTAATTCATATCTACTATTTCATCCTAGCAGGTGAATTATTTTTCCAAATCCTTTAACAGGGTAGACTTAACAATCTTTGTTTAAATCTCCTAACAGAGTGCATACTTCATTATATGTTTGTAAAACCTCTAACAAGGTGGATCTAGCAGTTCAAATTTATCTTAATAGGGTAGATCATCAGAAGTGGTCAATGTAAGCCCTAACAAGCCAACTTTATACTACAGTAGTGAGGTTTTGTGGGTATCATCCCCACCCTAGTTTTACTTTCTATTTGAAAGGTTTTTGGGTTACCAAAATACTATGTTCATGTGTTATGAATGTTTATCTTTTCTCATGCATGCAATAGATTAGATGAATGAATGGTGAATGATTTATATTGTTAAGTGATGAATTGATTTATAGCTTTTGAAGTTACTAATTCACCCCTCCCCTCTCAGTAACCTAGCTAGTCTTGTTTATTTCCAATAGTACTTAAAATGCTTAGAATGTAAGAAGTGAAGGAAGTCCTAGAACAATTTCATGACAAGTATGGTATAGGGCATGGTTCGGTAGAAGTGACAGCTCATATGATTTTAAGATCAGGTTATTTTTGGCCCACAATATTGAAGGAAAATTTTGAGCATGCACGCTCTTGTCACATTTTCCAAACTAGTGCTAACATAGAAAGACACCAGATAATGCTGCTACAACCCATATATGAGGTACACACATTCACAAAGTGGGGGTTAGATTTCATTGGTCTAGTTAATCCACCATCATCAACTAGACACAGCTACATTCTTACAACCATTGATTATTGTATGAGATGGATAGATGCAGAAACTTTTAGAAATTGCACTACCAAGGTGGTGACAAATTTCTTGGAGGAACACACTATTACTAGATTTGGGATGCCATTCACTCTAGTGTACGATAATGGATTAGCTTTTACATTGATATTCTTGACTCATTGGGCATTTGAGAATCGGGTCATTATCAAGTTCTCTTTGAATTGTTACCCACAAGGAAATGAGGTAGCAAAATCTACTAATGAGAACTTCATCACAGTAATAAGACAGTTATTGAAGGAGAATCCTAAAGATTGGCATACACAACTCAAATATGCTCTGTGGAAAAATGGAGTAAAGGTCAAGAATGCTTTGGGGACTTCTCCATATTTTCTTGTCTATGGACAAGAACTAGTATTCTCGCTCAACCTTAGGAATCTTGTTTTGAAATTCATGAGTGGATATGCGAAAGATGCTAAAAAAGTACAAATTAGATTGATGAATCTTTTAGAGATGGGTGAAAAATAAATAGCTACATTAGAGCACATGGCTAAACATCAAGCTGTCATCAAGACATGGTTCGACAAGAGGGCAATGATAAAATCATTCAAAATTTTTGACCGTGTTCTACTGTGGGATAAGGCAAAAAAAAAGCTCAGTAGCTACATCAAGTTTTAGTTCTTGTAAACTGGTCCTTATTAGATCACAACAATTCTTGAAGAAAACACTTTTAGGCTTAGCTCCTTACAGGGGGAATTTCTTCCCTTGCTAGTAAATGGGTAATTTCTAAAATATTATTTTGAGGCCTAAAAGAACTCACATTTTTAAAAAAAAATTAGTTAGATTTTATTTTTGCAATTAGTTAGATCTTATTTCATGTTTTCTTTTAGTTGTGTGTTTTCTTTCAGCTATGTGTTTGATTTCAATTGCGTGTTTTCTTTAAAAATTGTCTTAGTCCTAGGGGGTAAGGTGCACTTGAGATTTTATCTCGAGATATTTCACTAGCTACTCTTTTGGTTCCAATTTTAGGAAGAGGTATTACTTTGTCAAAAATATTTAGACAATTATGTAAGCCAATGAACTCTCAACCAATGAACTCTCAACACTTTGCAAACTTAAAAACCAATTGTCTTAGGTGTTGTCAAATTGAGGTTGAAGACAACAAGGGATGATTCAAACCCCAATTGGTTCAGATAGGAGGGGTCTTCTTGAAGGATTGCTAAGATCATTGTTTGGCATGAGAGTTTCTAAAAAGTTCTAAAAGAGGAATGCAAGGGATGTTTACAAAAGATCGGATCCAAGAAATGACACCAATGTCCTGACTACATATTCTAAGCATGGTTAGGATACAAAAGAAAATAAAAGAAAATAACGGTGTTAAGATTGAAGGATTCTAAAAGATCTGAAATGGAAAAAGATACATTTTCAAAACCAAGTATCTTGTACTAAAGCATTGCTTCATCAAATAGTAACACTATGAACTACATGGAGCGATTATTTTTAATTTTCTAGAAAATTAAAAGAAAGTGAAAACCCACTAAGAGCCCTCAAACAAATTATCTCATCTAGTCAAGCAAGTGATTCAATAAATAACCTTCATGAAGATTCTTAATGAATGAGCCAGGAGGGGTGGAAGATTGTTTCCATGTTGTCAGAAAACTTTGATAGACTGCATCCTGAGATGTTGAATAGAATGAATACATGAATCACACACTGAGCTCAAAGGTTTTGGATCTTGAAGTTTTGACATTGAAGTCACTTAAAATTTTCCAGGAATGTTCAAGTTTTAGTTATTTTTAACACACGTTGAAAGAATGCTTGTTGATGAAGAATTGCCTTTGTCATTTCTTCCTTTTGTTGAGGCTATTTGTTGTGGTTCCAAAATGTATACCACATTTAAGCAAAGAAATGGGGACCCCCTTTACTTTATGGCCTTTTTAAGGCTTAGGTCCAGGCTCTCAGATTATTTTGGAAGTTTGGCCCCCATAGATTGCATCTCATTGTCCTAATTAAGAGAGTCCATTGTTAAAGATCAATTTGGAGAAGGAACAAGTAAAAATTGCAAAAGTAGAAGTGTGCACACCTGTGTACCTAATGAGATGTGCCAAGTACAAGGGAGGTAAAACATTATATGTGTGCACTTGCACAGTCATGTAGCTATGCACCCGCACAGTCACCTAGATGTGCACCTACGCGGCTCTATGACACATTTTCAACTCGGGGTCTATAACCCCCCTCTACATCATTCCTCACCTTGTTTTCCCTTATCTTCATGTCATAAAATCCTCATGAGCTCCCTCACATTGTAATTCATGTGTCCATGAGCTCCATACTGTAAGCTACACCTTTGTAGCTTAGCATACACCAAGTGTGGTGTTATATCCACTTTGATCCACACCTCTACCCATTAAAGAAACAATGTACACCCATATACAAAAAAACCACACTCCCAAAAGGCCAAAAATCCCATAGGGTGGTGCACACTAGTGCATTCGGATAGGTGCGCTAGTGTGCACCTCTATACACAAAAGAGTTAAAAACTTCAAAAAATAAAAAACATGTTTGGTGCACAAGTGCACACCAAATCTCAGCACCAAAAATGAAAAATGGGTGTGCACTTGTGCACATAATTTGGTGTGCAAATGTTCATCCATAACACAATTAAAAAACACAAAAGCAAAAAAAGAATAGCGGTGCACACTTGCGCACCCAATCTGGTGCACTAGTGTGCACCAATACATCAAAACAAGGCAAAAAAGAAGGTCCGCACTTACACTCCTAATCTAGTGTGCTAGTGTGCAACCATAACCAAAGTAAAATGCCAAAAAAGGTGTGCACTTACACACCTAATCTAGTGTGCAAGTGCACACCTTATATTTTAAACTTTTTTTTAAGAAAAGAGGGATATGTTGTGTTTTTTTTGTGTATTTAACTTTTTGGGTTTTTGTTTGGATAAGACTGAATGTTATCATAATCTTCTCATTCTTGATTTTGAGCTAATGGATGTCTTTCTTTTATCATACAGATAGAATGAGATCCTCATTTGATGATAAAATGACACCAAAGCCTATTGTGTTTAAGTTCTAAGGCGTACCATTAAAGTCTAGGTTCTAAGATGACTAAATGGATATTAAGGATACAAACTTGGGACACATTGATCTAGGAGAGTTACTGAGGATATGTAACAAGCCTACTAAGAGATTGGGTATGATTTCTACCTTAATTTGATCAAGGTTGGTGAATGCAACTTCACACCCGACATCAGTATAGTCCTCAAAGCTCATAATGACACTTGTACAACACTTTGTTCCCAACGAAAGGGTGGTGAAGAGAATAACTAGAGAAGTTGTCCTTGAGCTCTAACCCAACAACATCAAGAGGCTATTTCATCTCCCTAGGGTGGATCAGTTCATCAGACTCACCTATGAGGAAATAGAAAGGTGGCATAGGGAACACCTAAAAGAAGCTACAAATATCATTCAATCCTCTTATCTCATTGAGAAGAATCCTTTAGGGAAGGTAACAGGGAAGGTGGATATAATGAGAGGATATATGAAGGATGATAGTGGATACTCAATCATACTTCTGAGTAGGGTAATGGGTTTACCGAGAGTTGGGCACTTGAATGTTTTCATGGTTAATTTTATTGAGACTATCAACATGACAAGGATGCCACTTGACTGGGCCACCACATTGAGAAAAAACCTGTATGAACAATTAGAGCTGGTCAAGGAAAAGAAGAAGTTCTACATGACTTCATATATGGTGTATTTGCTAGTTGCAAGGGCAACAAAATATCCCAGGTTGTATAGGAAGGGCAACATGCAGGATCCCAATGCTTGGCTATACATCAATTGGTGAAGAATCTCTCAAGACAAAGAAAAGAATATAGAACTGTGAATGATGCATTCATATTTGTTGTCATCTGATTTATAGAGGGAGACTATGCAAAAAGATTATCTGATGATGCAGTAGCTCAGATAATGACACTTGGGGCCTATCTTATTTAGTTTAAAACATTCACATATCTAAGGGTAGTTGGTGCCATTGTCAATCTGAAGAAGCTCCCTAGATATCATAGTGACAAACTTGTTCTATTGGAGATTGCACGAAAGATTAAATATGCATATGACACGGTCAAGAGACAACAAAGACCATGTTGGACATGGCCCTTGGTAATAGGACCATATCAAGTTAAGCAAAAATAGGATATTCCATCTTTTGAATGGGAGTGGGAGAAATATCCCCTTGAGGAGTAAAATTCTCCAAGGCCATGTTTTGACAATATTGGGAAAGTTCAGAGTCTAGCGAGCAGGGAATTTCAACACAAAGAGGCTATTGAAGATCATTGGATGAACACAACAAGCGACTACAATGTTTGTATCAGGGACTATTGTAGGATGACTTTGTATTTGGCTAAAAGGGCTTTAAAGGTTCAGATTCCTAAGGAGATATTGAAGCAAAACTTGAGGGAGCTGCTGGACCCTCTGTTCAACATAGATAAAATTGGGGAAAGGCCCATAATGAATGCTGAGGTGGATAGGGAGGAGAGTGATGATATAAATTGTAGGGCAAGGCATGCCATTAAGATGACACAAGATTGGACCAAGAAACCATTTCAACTTGATCTAAAACTTGACATAGTGGTTTTCATGCACAAGCCCACCCAAACAAAGGTAGAGGAAAGAAGGTTACTATTCCTACCTTTGTAGCCCAGTCATTGATAAGGCTAGAAATAGTATACCAACTTGACTGCCCAATTGGATACTATTTTCTCGTCAAAGGGCCAAAATAGAAGAGGGTGAAGTACAGGCACCTCCTCATTAGCAAGAAGATAATGTGTGAGGGACAGAAGATACTGGAGCTACTCAAGTTTAGGAAGATCCTCAATTGCCTCCCAGTTGTGCCTAGCTAGACAAAAGGTGAAATCCAACAAGTCTCTCCTCCTCTGTAGATAGAATCAACATCCCTTATGCCTCTAAGAAGCATAAAAAGATCAAGATCTGTATGAATAAAATAAAAAAGGTGATTAAAAGAATGGTTCCTTTCCCATTTGTCTCGAAACCTATTATTTAGGGAGAAGAAGAAGAAGAGGTAGACGAGGAGGAAGATGTGCCCATACAAAGAAGAACCCAACTAGCTAGAGCCATGGAACAAGAAAGGAGGAGAAGTTCCATGGTGACATCGGCATCTACCCTAGAGGAACCTTTGGAAGTAACTTCTTCAAAAGATGAAGTGCAATAATGGGTAGATGAATAGGATTTGGAGGGTTATGATGTAGTTGAAATGTTAGATTTTGACTTCATGCCCATAGGAATAGAGTTGGTTGGGGATAAGATGAGGGATACCCTGATAGGTGAACCCCAATAGGAGGACTAGACATAGATGCTGCTAGAATCATAGGGTGTCAATCTTACTCTCTCATCCCTGCTACAAGTCACGATGGTGGATAAAGGCTCTGTTACTCCTCCACCTCCAAGTTTCAAAGAAGAAAAAGTTCAAAATGAGCCTTCACAAGAGGAGGAGCCATAGTAGATGGCAATTGATCAAGTGTCAAAAGAGGGACAAATTTTTGAATATTCCCAACAAGCTTCCCAAGAAACTAAGGTGCAAACTACAGATTCCACAAAAAATAAGACCATAGAAGGAGGGCCATGACAAAGAGAAATAACTCTGGGGAGGAGTGATAAGGGAAAGGAGGTAGCTAAACATATACCTTCATACTCGAGAGGTGGGCCTTGAGTTGAACAAGTTTCAAGGTGCTTGAGGAAGGAAATGATGAGAAATAGGAAACCACAATTCTGTGCTAATGAAGAAGGTATCATTGAATTGGTTGAGGTCCTGAATAAACCTAAGTCTCCATCATAGGAAGTGAGAGTGTTGGTATTTATCAATAACACTCAGGATCAAGATTTTTTCTCTCAAGTGGCTATCCCTCCTCCTGATGTAGATGTAGAAAGTTTAGGCCCACAGGATTATCAAATCAAAGAGGTCATGCTCGAGAAGCCCACATTGGATATGGCCAGGTTGATGGTTACCATGAGAATAAAGGAAGTTTTCAAAAGCATGGAACATGAAGGGGCAAAACTCAGAACACTTCACAGGAAAAAAAAAATCCTAAGAGGATTTTTAGCCAAAGTTGTTGGTCCCCTAGATTTGGATCACCTTGAGGAGACTCTAAATGCTATACTCAGAGAAGGGGGAGGGGTACATATAGATCCATTTTTGAAAGCCTATCAGTAGTGGTAGGAAAGTTTTGAAGAAGAGGGTGTCCTAATCATCCATGGGAATCTGAAGTTATGGCATGCTATGTAGGAAAATGTAATCAAGATGGTAGTAATTTTGAAGTGGGATTTCAGTATAATGGATGAAGTATGTTCTTGGAGCAAAGATTTATAGGTTTTGCAAGCTATAAAAGAATAGAGGTATAGGATTTTGATAAATGTATATACAATGGAAGAATTATATTTAATTGATGATTGGATCGAGAAGATTGTAGATAGTAATAAAGTAATGAAAACATTACACGTAGAGATCAATTGGCTCAAGAACCAAGCCCGAGAGAAAATATTGGAGGCAGAGAAATATTATAGTGATGTGTGTCTAGAGATTTTTGAGGATGATGAACAGGAGAATTTAATGCCCATAGAGGTAGTAGTGGAGAAATTTACGGAGATTTTTGAAAAAGCTTCTAATGATGAGGACATGCAGTAGGCTTTTAGAATAGAGGAAGCCTTATTAGAATTGGATACCAAACTTGAGGATTTTGCTGAGACTTGAATTGAGGTAGACAATTATAGACAAAAGGTCAAAGACAAGTATGAGGCTATAGATTTACCAGATGTGGAAAAGATTACTAAGATTATAGAGAAATTCAAGGGAAAACATCCAGACATAGCTTTGGGATGAAGGGCAACAAAACCTAGAAGCCAGAATTTCAATTTTGACACTTAGTAAAATTTTGAGATTTTGGACCATTTTGAGGTCCATAGGACCATATGAACGCAGGTCTGTAGGTGCACTTTTCTAGAGGTGCACCAATAGTTAATTGCCAGTTCCAAAAATAGAGCTTTCCATGGATAAAAAATGCATTCTAATGACAATTTAACTTCGAAAGACACCCAGTGAAGGATCAACTTCCATTTTTGGCACTTCCAATCACTTCTAGTTTGACTAAAGGCTTTCTTATTCTTTCCCCTCTCATAAATTCTTTTTTTTGACATGTAAAGGCTCATGCATCTAATTAATGAATACAAAATGGATGGAGTCCTACTAAGCACCAGTTAGATTGTTAGTTTGTATATAATTTGTTTGTTTTATTAATTTAAAAGCATATTATTGCATGAAGATATCTCTCACTCTCAACACAAATTGAGGAGATGATTTCTCATAAATACTTCATTGTAATATGTAATTGGGGCCGCCGTTATTTTGCAATAAAATTATGTTTTTGGTGCTCGCATTTGGAGTGTAGTGATTCTTGCCTAAATGTGTCATATTTTTGTGGATGTATATTCATGTAATGTGATTGAGCCAAAAGTTTATTGTTTTGTTTTTGGCTATGCGATTCATTAATCCTAATATTTGCTATGATTTTATGAATTCTTGTAACGTATCTAGCTCGAGAAGAATCATCAAATTGTCCCTACATAGCTTTTTGTATTGCATGAGCACACTTTCCATGGCCTTGAAATTTGACATGGAGAGTGAAATATCATATGATTACTAAGTTTCTCACCAAAAATTGCATAAGTGGAATTAAGAAAGTGCTGCTCCTTTCATTGGTTACCCACCGATTTCTTTGAAAGCTTAACTTGCAGATGTGTTACTTTCTGTAGCTTATGTCCATTAGGATTTCAATTTCATGTTATTTACTTTAAAGTTCTTGTTATTTTCTTTACTAACCCCTTGTTAGATTAGGAATTCATATTAGTTGCATTGTTAGATTTCATTCATTGAAAAACATAAAAAATATAAAAAGCATAGTTCTTTTTTGCATGTTTTATTTTTGAGCAGTGTGCAGATTCTACATCTCATTCAAAATCAAATGAACTAGCAAAGGTCCCCTCATGAACAATCACATTTATCTTCAACTAAATAGAATCTAGTAGGTCATGAGATCACCCAAAACCTTGGAGTTGATTCACAAGATCAACTTGTCAAGAGAGGAGTTTGAAAGAATTCCTGCTGCTTAGCATCGTGAATAACAACTCAACAATAAGTATGAAGTATTTTAGGATAGTATAGCCATAAGAAGATGCTAGTGAAATGAAGATTAAAGGATCAATTTGGGAGGCTACCAATACTTGTTAAAAAGACAATGGATTCATAAGGCGGCTCTGATAGAATGAAAGGTTCCTAAAAGGTTTTTACTAATACTTGTTCTTTTAGCTTGGCTCAAATGAAACTTGGAATGTGAAATGGGAAATTTTTGGGTTTATATGTTCTTAGGTATAAACATGGATGTTAATTTGGATGTTATACAAGAACATCTAATTTGATAATTACATTATAAAAGCCACTCCATACTTGGCTCCTATGTACCTAAAAGTGTGTTCACATCGATTCCCACATAACTGATATCTGTGTCAAATGGAGAAAATCATGAATGTATCAAACTCCACTACCATAATCTGAATTGAGTTTTTCTACTGTATGATTGGTTAAATATGCCAAGCCCTATCCTCTAACATTTGTAGGTGGCTCCAAGTTAAAAAAAGACATGAGAAAAGTAAGTCTATCCCATACGAGTTGGTGACTTTTGGATAGATATCAAATGAAAAGGAGGAAGCAATCACCACACTCAATATTGTACACTTTTAAATGGCCATGGATTGGAGGAAACACTACAAGGCTAGGTAATGTGGTTGTAAATGTGTATATTAGTCACAAATAGAAGTCTAATTTTGTGGAGATGCATACAGTCGAAGAAGCTAGTAATGTTATGGATCTAGATAACATCATGTTTGAGAGTGTTATGGTGTGTGTAAGGAGGCCAAATGAATACAGTCTCTCCTTGGTAGCTACATTGGGTCCAAGTTAACCTAGCCCTCACCTTAAGCTGGTTGTTGTTAGTTTTATTCTAGGTACTATTGGGGGAGCTAAAGGCTCTGATTATGTTTTGTTGGTGGCTTGCTATATTATGTAGAACCAAAAATACAAGAACTGTTGGAATATTTTTGGCCCTGTTGAGGATTTGATCTTGATAAAGATAGAGATATTAGAAATTCAAATGATTATGGGTCTTTTCTCTACTAAGATCCAGCTGTGACAGATATGGCATGTGCTGCCATGAACATATTTTAAATGGGAGATTAAAATTTGACTATTCACAATGTTATAGCGAATAGTGGTCAACCCTAAATGGACCAAGAGAACATCTTAGCATAGGTGGTATCACTAGATGAATTGAGGGAAGTCCTTTTATTATCATTTAGATGAATTTTGATAGTTGCATGCCCCCAATTTCCAATTTATGTTGAAGCTAGTGGGAGCAATCTGTTGAATCGATCAAAGGAGGGCAACATGTTAAAGGATGGAATGCAATCTGTGGTGATGTCGTATCTTTTTATTCTCCACGTGCTCACTTTGAATGAGGAATGGAATTTATCAATACACACATAAGGCCCTATGATTTTTTTTTTCTAAATAGGGAAAAGCTTTAAGCTTTATCCCACATTGTTCCTGCGGTAAGATGTCAACTTATTTAAGTACCCCATGACATAATATAAAGTTGTCTTAAATGTGTCACACCTTTTGAAGATGCATGGCTAATGTTGACGGCCCCACCTATGGATGGTGAATATTTGGCACGAAATCCAAATTTTGAACTAATGTGCCAAATGAGATGCTGATGTGGTAGAATCAACCAACCAGAACACACCAAGTAGTAGCATGGCACCTGATCATAGAGTGACATGTGGCACATAGTTCTAGCCTTGGCACAAAAATGAGGTATCTACATTAGTAGATAGGATAGATAATGACTTCTCACATTCCTGCATTGATATGGCAGTTGTTGGAATTACAAGAGGAAAGGTAAAATTTAGGGAGGGGGGGGGGGGGGGGGGGGGGGGGGGGGGGTGGGGGGTGAATTAGTAGTTTAAACTTAAAATCATAAAACTTTCACTATACATTCATCACATGCTTTAATAAGTAAGTTGAAATAACATGTAAAGCATATGCATCTAAATCATATAACCATGTAAGCATTCACACACATAACACCATATATGATTACCCAAAAACCCTCCATGTTAGAAGGTAAAACTGGGGTGGGGATGAAACCCATAAATCTTCACTACTATAGTAATAAAGTGTATCCAATGAAGGTTACACTATTTTGACCATGAAACATGATCTACACTGTGAAAGGTCTACCCTATTAAAGGCTTACAAAGACTGTTAGGTCTCACCTTGTTAGAGGATTTCAATGCCCTATTAGAAGTGTGCCCATTTAGAGGACATCAACTTACAACTAAGTAAACACCCTGTTAAAGGATTTCATATAGCCTATTAGGACTACTTTGTTAAGATATTTAACTAAAATCACCTGTAAAATGTCTCCACATAGATCCTGTGATTGGCACTTGCTTTCCTAATAATAGATCACCTCTAAAAAATGTCTTATAGATCCTTCATGATTAGATGTCTCAATATTGTATCCTTTTCTCTATCTTCTATTCTTCTCTAATTGATTCTATAATTCACTCTCTCTTCATAACTTCTAAGTCACCTTGAATGCTCTACATGCAAACTCTCTTTTTCACACCTTCAATTCCTTACATGCTCGATAATCTCTTTGTTAAGAGTTTAGGGCTTCATCCTCCTTAAGAAGACTTAGGTGGCTTAGGGTTAGGTATGAATCTATGACTGAGATTCATCCATTTTGCAACTTATTCCTTCCCATTTTCTAATTGGCTACATGTAATTGCATTGGGAATCCAAATAGAGATTCGTTCTTGTCTCCAAAATATCAAAATATAATCTTAAGTTGGCTCAAAAATGGTTTACATAGTTGTTTGTGCCATTACAAAAAAATATGTCAAAACTATGTCACTTGGCATATGAAGTCTCTCATGCTTGGCATGCATTGTTATTTATACTATGACTCAACACCTGCATTACTCGGCATCCACTATTTAATCATCTTTTGAATCACTTGGCATGGTCTATCTACTTGGAACTTGAGTGACCCGACACATGAGTAAATCAACACTTATTGCAACTCGACATGGTCTAATATTTACATGTTATGCTCAACATGAATTACTAGTTCGACATGAACTGAGTAAATATTTTAAGTGTGTTGACACTCACTTGTCAAAAGCAATCTGAGATAAACAATCTCCCCCTTTGAGATGAGTGTTAAAAACACTTGAATTTACAATATTATCCTTAATTTCTCAAGCATAACAATTTCTCAAGCATAACATATCCATGACTTGGCTTATATACAAAATTTCAAAAATTTGCAATAACTTGTATACCTCAAAATTTAATAACTCCCCCTCAGTTAATGTGTTTGATTTGTATCCAAAATTTGTGCTCCTTTCTAAGTAAGTGTGTCTCTACTGATACACTTTGAATTCAATATGCTATGTTACTAATACTCTTTCATCTGATATGCTCTCTTTTTGCTGATATTTGTCCCTTTTTACTCTTTTCTTCTTCTTCAAAAATGTATATCTCCCCAATGATACACCTCTACTCTATTGTATTCTCTCTGCTACTATGCTCCCCTTTTCTTATTTATCTCCATTTTGTTCATACTCCCCCATATTATATTTCTCCCCCATGTTATATTTCTCCCCCTTATTATATCTCCCCCTTTTTGATACTTATGTCAAATGGGCTATACACCTATGGTGTGTTTGTCCAAAAAAGATTTATGGAAATCCATTATTATTCATAGAGTTGCATCCCAATTATCACATGCAACATCCAATGACTTAATTTGGATTGCAAGCTTGACAACAAGGTGTACTAGACCATCTAAAGTAGAAAGATTGGGGTTTTTCTTCAATAGAGTTTCAATATAGCCTAGCTCCTTATGCATTATCTCGATATGTGGGGTGAGGGTAGCTTGAATGCTTATTAGTTTGACTCTAATGTTAGCCTCATCTACTATTAAGACAACCAACTAGCTTTGTGTTTAACAAAATGTTCTAAAATGCTTCTCATTCTGAGGTAGATTTTTAGGTATTCTTGCACCTGATGTAGATATTTGGCTTTCTAGGCTTAGAATGTGACTTCTGGTCTCCTGGGTGAAGAGTGTAGGATTGCATAGTTTTGTGTATAATGAGAATATATTATCAAGTACCTTCTTCATATGCTCAACTTTGGTTGCCAATGCAACTTGCTGTAGTACTATCTCACTAGATATTTTCTCATTTACCTTGCTTTGAAACTTCTTTTCAGACCATTCCAATAGTTTTGCATTTGTACCAAGGTCTTCATTATTGACATTCTCCACTATATTTTTTAGGTTTTCTATTAGTGGCTTGGTCTCTTCAGGAGTTGGTAGACTAAATGCATCTAGAAAGATGTCCTTGATGTCTTGAAGTACTTGCTTCTGCCTATGCTCTCTCCTAAGAATTTCTTGGTGCTTTTTCCTTTCTAAGACTTGCTGTAAAATGCACGTTTACTTTTGTTGTCCTACAGTTATGTCTTGCTCTTCTGCTTTCTTCTCAATTGTGTCAACCTTATTAGATGTATCTACTATCATTTGGACTAAAGGTTTACATGAGTAGATGAAGGATGATGGATTATGGTTCTTATGGATTCACCTTTTCCCACTAAACAAAACAAGATTACCACATAGTTTTTGTTGTAAAGTAGATTGATCTAAAATTTTCTTTAAGTCTTCTACAGTAAGCAGATTGATGTTATGAACTATTGACATTCCAATCATGTTTGTTATTAGTGACATACACTTATTTAGATTGTGAGTTTCAATAATTTTAACCAAGCATTTCAATTGTTACTAAGTTCTATAGTTGCTACTAAGTCCTTTGGACAAATTCCAGTGTATGCCAAGTAGTTAAAACTATTGTGAAGATCAGTAGTGTAACGTGAGCATCTCAGTGTATGTCAAGTTTACCAGTGCAAACCAAGTTGTGTAGTAGTTACCAAGTTTGCAATTAATGTGATGTGAGTCCAGTGTTGATTGAGCTACTTAGTGTTAACCAAGTGAATTAGTTTATATTGAGCTTGAGGTGATAGTTTTTACTAAGCAAAGTAGTGGTAACCAAGTGATTCAATTTATATGACAAGTTTCATAGTATTCACTGAGTCACCAGTTGAGACTGAGTTCAAGACTACTTGGAAGTGATTAGTATGGACCAAGCTTCTACATCTATTGAGTGCATGAAGATGCTGAGCAGTGACAATGGATGTCGAGAATTATAACTTCACTAAGTTAGTCTTTAGAGCCTGAGTTTCTACACTTTGGAAAACTTTGTAATATTTTGTGTAAACTTGTATTGTGGCTGACTTTGTAATTATGTAATTGGATTGATATATATGTAATGTAATGTATCACATCCAATGTGTGTACATGTGGAATCAAAAAAGAAGTAATGTAACCATTAGAGAAGAGCAGAAGAGAAAATTACAAAGGCCACAATAGTATAAGGAGCAACAAAGACTCATCTATCACAACAAGGTGATTTGTACACTTAGAGGAATCTCATTTAGAAAACTAAGTTACAAATTAGAGATCAACTATTGCTTCATCCTAACAGGTGGATCAGTCAAATCCTTTAACAAGGTAGACCTAATAGTCTTATGTAAATCGCTTTATCAAGTGCATACTTCATTGTATGTTTGTAAATCCTTTCACAAGGTGGAGCTAGCAGTCCTTATTGCTTCTAATAGGGCTTATCATTAGAAGTGATCAATGTAAGCCTTAACTAGCCAAATTTATACTATAGTACTACATCTTGTGGGTATCATCCCCACCCCAATTTTACTTTCTATTTGGAAGGTTTTTGGGTCACCAAATCTATGTCAAAGTTTTATATATGCTTTCATGTTTTCTAAGTTTCTCATGCATGAAGTTAGATTAAAATTCATATAAAGAATTAATTGCTAATTGGGTTGAAATTTTTAGAAGTTACTGATTCACCCCTCCCCTCTTAGTAACTTAGCTTGTCATAATATTTCCAAAAATTGGTATTAGAGCATTGTGGTTCTTAGAGAAAAGTTTAATAGCTTGAGAAAAGATCAAAGACCATGGAGATATTCAGACTTGACAAGGCTATTGACAATGAAAAATTAGATTTGAAAATGGCTATTGCCCAACTCAAGAAAGAAAAGGAGCAACTCTCTCAATCCCTAAAAAAAAAAAAGATCTTGAAATTCAAATGAATGATCATATATACATTGAATAAAGAATTGAAGACCTCCATTCAAGCAGCCCAAATGAAGCAAATGAAGCAATCAAGGAACTCTAAAAAAGAATGGTTCATTGCAAGAAGAAGTAAGAAAAATAAGAAGAGAGCAAGAAATTCAGTTAGTAAGATTATGTGAAGTAATGGAAGAGAAAAATAAGATAAGAGAAGAGATAGAAGGAAAGAACAATGAAATCTAGCACCTATCCATTCAGCAAGCAGACTTCAGTAATCAACTCACCAATGCAAATAAAGAAATCATGAACCTGAGATCAGAGAATGAAAGATTGTAGAATGATCTAAACTCTAGAAGGAAAATCAATGAAAGAATGATGAAATCCCAAGTAGACATGAATCAGTTGAATGAGAAAAATCTCTATAGACAAAAAGGAAAAGTAGGAATTGGATATATAGAAGAAGGAGAAACATTCAAGCAAGGAACTCAAAGGAACCAAAAACTGACTTGCAATCATTGTAGTAAGATAGATCATACATCAAACAAATGTTAAAGCAATGGGAAGGAAAAATTCAATGGAAAATGCTACAATTGTAATCAACATGGTCATAGTACAAATAAATGCAAAGAGAAACCAAAATTTGAAGGTAAATGTCACAAATGTAAGAAAAATGGACACAAGTTATCAGAATGCAAAACCAAGATATTGAATCCAGTAGAACAAATTGTGAAAGGTATATCTAGTTGGGACAACAAAACCTCATGAAGATGTCATTATTATAGAGAATTTGGACACATTGGTATGGACTATGTAAAATATCACGAGGAAAAGAGATACTACTGAAAGATGTTTCATTTATATTGAACTTGGTCATCTTGCCAAGAACTGCATGAATACTAAAATAATCAAAGATAAAAAGAAGGAAAAGGTTGATAACATCAAAAAATAAATGAGATAACAATGGGTTCCAAAGTCTACCTAGAATACATGTCTGAGCAATGATGATCAAGTCAAGCAAGAATTGGGTGACTCCTGTATTGCATAAAATTGTAACCAAGATTATGCAAACCTCAAACTATGAACAAATGAATAAGCAAATGACAAATAAAGACCATTCCACCTCTACAAGTCAATAAAGGTGTCCACAAGAAGCCTTTTTGGTGTATCTTAGATGGAGAGTATATTTGGTATGCTCTTAGGAACACAACAATGGTTGAATCTCTTGGATGTGTGAATGCAAGTGTGAGTGATGGAATATGTACCTAGACTAGATGATATGAGAAATCAAAATGACAGAATGATGATGCAATGATAAGAGATTCTAATGGTACCTAATGGATGATAATGACTTCTAATGACTCCTAACCCCCCCCAGGGGAAAGCTTGAGACAAGAAGTCTATTTAAAGTAGATGGAGGAAGCATCTAGAATGTGCTTAGAAGCCACTAGGAGATAAGGATAAGGATTGACAACTAAGCACCTTATCTCACATTCTAGATAGATGGATAAGACTGATGAGGTAGCATGTGTGTGTAGAAGGTTCCTATGGTGTAGACAACATGTGCTTAAAAGATAGATGGACCCA
The DNA here is from genome assembly GCA_028749045.1 of Cupressus sempervirens. NCBI lineage: Eukaryota > Viridiplantae > Streptophyta > Pinopsida > Cupressales > Cupressaceae > Cupressus > Cupressus sempervirens. The sequence goes on from CM053788.1 coordinate 192,113,507, forward strand.
TGTGATGACAACTCATATGAATGCACATACTTCTAGGTGGTTTGGATAAAGATTAAATTAAATGAAATTTAATTTAATCAAGGTCTAGAAGAATTAATGAGAATATGGAGGATTTTAAATAAATAAAATTTATTTAAAAAAGGAATATGTGGAGAATCATGTGTTAATTTAAATTAACACATTAGAGCTAGGAGTATTTAAATTAAATTTAAATACTTAGGCAAAAATGAACCTATTTAATTAAAATAATTTAATTAAATAAGTAGAGGAATGTGACTAGTATTAATTAGATTAATATAGTCATTTGGGACGATTTTTGATGTCTACATTTTGCCCCTCTTTGATGTGATGTTGGCATGACATCATATCAAAGAAAATACAGGTTGCCCCAGAGAAGATAGGAGAGGACTGGTGACAACGACAAAGGAGAAGGGTGATGGAAAATGATAATCTAAATGCAACTTAACTACATGAATGCAAGAGATTCAATTGTGTTCATATGGAGAGAAAACCTTATTTTAATATTGCAAGAGGAGTTATGCACCAAATGCTATAGAAGCATAGATGACAAGATTCCTTTGCGTGTATTTGACTCTTAACACAATGGATGTAGGTTTCAGAGTCATGAGGGAACAAATGACATATACACACTAGAGAGGTCTGGGCACACCCAAAGTCTTTTTAAGGAGCTTGGTGGAAAGTGTGCTAACCCGTTGCCCCTAGTGAGCAATGCATTAACATAACTTGAAACTTATGTAGATGTGCTAAAGAATCATGAAAATAGATCATATTGCAAAATAACATGTGTAATCAGGATAAGCCATTCAAATGATACTAGGATATGGAAGATCGAGGCAGACTGGGGGAGGCTATCACTGACACACAAAGATAAAATTAACAAAAAGACATTATGACTAAGTAATCATTCAATTCACCATGCTTGCCATGAACTTGATAAATTTGTTAAATTTGTTAAGCCTGTGTAGGAAGGATTCATCCTGTAAGGCAAAAACTGATTGAAATATTGAATTGAAATGAGATATTTGTGATTGGTTGCTGGCAATGACAGTAAAAGGAATGATGTTCTCAAATAATTGAGTCTAAATGTAAATTTTTGTAAGCTTGTTTGTAATCACTATTTGATGAGGTTGGTTTTATAGATGGAAGCTCAGTGTGGTGAGAATATGGATAAGATAAGATAAGATAATGGATGAATTGGAAGGAATCGATTATGAAAATAATAAATATTTTGTTAAAGGAAAATGTGTTGAATGGAAGACTAGAAATTTGATCAAGGTAGATGCAAATAGAATGAAGGAATTGATTATGGAAATGATGTGAATGAAGTGATTGGAAGAAGAGAATATGATGAGATTAGAGGATAAATGAATTGATTGAATAGATTGGGAGACTTGGATTGAATTTGATATGAATGAATAGATAGAATGGATAGAAATGAATTGATTGAATGAATTTGGAATAAAATGGATTGCATGTGAAAGATTTGGATTGAATTTGATATGAATGAATGAATAGAAGTGAATGAATGTGGAATAGAATGAATTGAGACCAATGACAAGGGAGAGCCACTATATTTGTAAATGGATAGGAAGGTTGGGTAGATATATGAATGGAGGAATAATATGGATGACCAACGGATATAGTGTCAGATAATGGGGAACCAAGAACCATATTTCAAAGGAATGACCAACAATGCCCCATTCCAAGGATATGAAAATGGAAGGAAATAATGGTGGGGAAGGATTGCAGGAAAATGGCCGGATGGTGTGAAAGCTCGCATATGGAGGAAGAAAAGGCATGTGCTCTTCTTCAGCATGTATGAGCATTTTTGTTGTTGTGCCTCTAGTATTGATTATGAGCATGGGTATGAAAGTGGAATGAAGGAAGGCATGAAAAAGGGATAATGACACGAAGGATATGGAGGAGGGATAATTATATGAAGGATATGGATGGAAAAGGGATAATGATATGAAGGATATGAAGGAAATGCGTGATAAGAAGTAGATGAAATGAAAGGGATAACCAAGATCAAGGGTATATGGAAGAAGGATAGGCGTGCGTAGGATTAGGGATGGAAAAGATATGAATGAACATGAAAAGAGGATGGGAATATGTATGCATATAGATGGAAAATGGATGCATGAACATGAACATGACAAGGACTATGGAATGTAAGAGAGGGATAACATGTCAAGATCAAACATATGGAAGAATGTAGGAAATATATAGGATAATGTATGGATAATGGACAAATGAACATGAACATGACAAGGACTATAGGATAGGGATAACATGATCAAATATATGTAAGAATTATGGGAATATGTAGGATAGTTAATGTGGAAAGGATATGGAAGGTACTTATGGATAGATAAAAGGAAAGTTTTTGAATGGAAAGTCTAACTCTCCCTCTTCTAGCGCCTCTAAGAGGTTTTCACCAGAAGATGCGTCCTTTATTTTTTTCATTTTCACCATCCAAAAGCGCCCTAAAAGGGTTTTCACTAGAGGATGTTTCTTTGATTTTTTTTTTTCTTTTTCACTTTTGCGACTAAGAGAGTTGACTTGGCTACCAAAGGATAATGAACAGTAAGATGGGAGCATGAAAGGATATGTATAGAAGGTTTGTATGGATGAAGTGCAAGGGAAAATGGAAAGTGTAAGTCAAGATCAAAGATGGGAATGATAATGGATGATAGATGGAATATGGAAGATAGGTAAGGAAGAAAAATATGGATGGAACTTGCCCCTAGTGTAGAGTGCAAGTGGAAAAAGGGAAGTTAATGGATAGGTAAGTGAAAGTGGAAGACAATGGATACATAGTAGGAAAATGAAGGGAGGACTCAAGCATCTAGGTATATGGATGTATCCCTTGATATTTATGCTTCTTTAATTTGTTTATTATTTTTTATTTTCAAGGAATTGTTGGTATTTTCTCGTAGATGTTGATAGGGTAAGGAAAAGAATTCTAAAGTAAATTGGGGAATAGAAGACAATGACCTATGAAAAAGTTTGGATTAAGGGAGTTGAGTAGGTAGGAGGAAGACATGGTTGATGGATACTAGGTTGGAAGACTTGTGAAGGAAGTGGAAAGATCTTCATTGGCACACACCTTGAAGGGTGGTGGAAAGGAGTAAATTGTGAAGGATGTGTGGGAGAAAGTTGGAATTTTAGGATATAGGGACCCAAAATGGATGAAGGAGATGATAGAGTTGGGATGGCGGACTTGGGTGTATAAGGACCCAAAATGGATTTGGAAAATGGAGGTTGGGAGAATTTATGAAGGAGGGAGGCCTTTGGATTAGCAGAATTGGATGTCATTTGGAATCTTTCTTTGAGATTCATTGCTACATTAAGTAGCTTTGGTATCCACATAACTTTTGCACTTTTGATTTTTAGCCTTTGTGGCTTTTTGATTGCATTTTGGATCTAATTTTTCTTTTCTTGGACGTGTTGCTTAGATGGGACATGTTGATCCTTACGCTTTTGTGGATTTTTGACTTTGTTTTCTTTGTCTTTGGCATCCAATTTGCTTCCATTGGCCATGGTATGGGTGCATGAAGGTAAATAAGATGGAGAACGTATGGAAGATGAACATTGGAAGGAATTCAAGGACGTGCGCCTTTGTTGATCTTTACTAGTACTATGAGGGGATAAATTGGAAAATGTGGATAAGGTAGAAGGATGTATATAAGGACCTAATATGGAAGGAAGGGAAGAAGAGTTTGAAGATGGAACATAAGGACCTAGAATGGATGGACTATAACAACCTAGAATGGATGGACTACAAGGACCTAAAATGGACTTGGAAGATGAAGGAGGAGAAGTTTTAGGTGTGGAAGGAAGAGTTTTGGAATTGGAAAAAGTGGAAGGTGTACCAACATCTTGAGGAATTATTTTTTTAAGGAGATACTTAGTATTCTCAACGCAAGATGCGAGTCTAGGTGTATGGGGTTCATGAGGAGATTGGATAGGTGTGATAGGATCACATGAAGGAGTAGGGTTATGAGGGGGATCATGAGGAATAATAGGATCATGAGATGGAGAGGGATCATGAAATATGGATGAAGGGGTGCATTGATCTTGACTTGGAAGAGGATCATTGAGTGGAACGAGTGGATTGTGAGATGGAATAGGTTCATGAGATGGAATGGAGGGAGTGGAACTATGAGATGGAGTACTTTGATCTTGACATGAAAGAATATCATATAGCTCAAGGAGTGGATCATGAAATGGACTAGAATAATATGAGGACATGGAAGGAATGGAATCATGTGGTGAAAGAAGATCATATAGCATGGTAAGTGGATCATCATATGTGGGCGTGGAGGAAATGGAATCATGAGATGGAGTAATTTGATCTTGACATGGAGGAGTATTAGTGAATGGAGTGGAAGAAACTTTTTCATGAAGGGGAATATCTATGGATGCTAATGCTGGAGATGGAATGGAATCGGTAATGTGCGTGGTAGGTGTAATGTCTTGATCTTGATTAGGAGGGGAATCAGAAGATGGAGTAGGAGGGATGGATGAATCTTGAGGGATAGTGGAATGATGGGATGGAGAAGTGCTCAGATCTAGAGGAGAAGAGGAATCAATAACATCATGCTTTGAAGGAAGGTCTTGAGATGGAACTGGAGGTGTGGCTTTGGGTGATTGGCTCACATTATGCTGAATTTTCAATCTAGCCAAAAGTGATGTGAAATACCCCTGACGAGGTGGGGATGACATTTTTGGAGGCTTAGGAGATGATGTTGATAGTGAAGATGGCATCCAACAACAACAAGGTATATTGAGGTTCAGATATGCTAGTTTGAGGTGTAGAATGGAAGGCACTAGACTTCAAGCTCACTTCTGCTATCACTGAAACCCTAGACCTGAGTGGAGTGCAGTCTAAAATCCCTTCCAAGATAGTGTTAATCAATGACATTTGTTCTAATTTCAAATGTGCAATTCAAGAAATTGGTACACTAGAAATGGACAAAACCCTAGAAAGGTTATGTGTGAATGACATTTTGGAACCCGAACATCAATATCTTGAGGTTAAAGGATTAACCCATATTCCTTACACACTCCATGAATTCCAAGTAAAATGGATTAGGTTTATTCTCAATTATGGTTGGAGCAACCAATTTTGATAACAAAGAAGATGATCCATAGGATTATCTGTCTCCCCATGCTGGCAAAAGCTAAGATAACCAAAACCCTAGGTCAAGCTAAACTGGAGAAGAAAACCCTAGCAGAGTGGGATGGAAGAGGTATGAAAATAAGCATCATAACTAATATGGAATTGAAGTTTGGTATCCATATCATTGCACACAAGATCTATAGTTCAAGCAAGTTGAATAGTGTGCCATGTGAGGCAGTAGACTTGGCATACACAGTAGTCAAGAATAAGCTTTCTCTTGACCTTGCCAAGCTACAGTTGAAACAATTCAACAAGAACATGGAGAGCATCAGAACATCAAAGAAAAATCCATGTAATTTTGGCTCTTTTTTGAAATGCTTATTCTTTTATGTTCATAAATTCTTCCCTTCAAAAGGCATTGTTGTATGGAGAGAAGATGTACCGGTACTCTATCAAATTAATGAGTACATTGCTGAGATGGATTAAAATTATAATAGTATTATGGATAATTATTTTGAGGAATTTAAGGAGAAAATGAATAATAAATTCTAAATTCCTAAGAAACTAGTTGAGGATTACAAGGATGATATATGTTTTATGGTAGATAGTGATAAAGTATACATTCAGGCAGTTAGGCCTAGAACTGCATGGGTGAAACCTCTTGGATATGAGGTTAATATTGATGAAACAAAAGATATCATTAAGGCACTAATTAATGAACTAGTTGATCCTAAGGCAACCTATTTTGGTACATATGATGAAGCTAAGGCTAGGATAGAACTAGAGATAAAACTCTCTCAGGCAGTAAATAAAGGCAAGAAGCTTTTGTTAACCGAGGGAAAAGGTGAGGATGAAGAAAAATTAGAGGAGGAAGAGCCACTAAAGAAAAAGGTCAAGGTAGTCATCACCAAGCCTGCTAAGCCATCCACTGCAGTGTTCACCAAGAGATCCTCCATGAAGAAATTAGACAAGGAAGGAGAAGACATAATATTCAGGAAACCTCCACCCACCTAAGGTAGATTGAAGGATTTGTAGTTAGGGGCCAACATAACCAACTTCAAGGAATTGAAGTGAGAGATTAGGACTGAAGTAGAATAGAAGCAAATTGAAGATCTGGTGATGGATAAAATGGGTAAGTAGAAATACTCACCTGATTAGCTTACACTTTAGATTCCTAGTGTTTTGATGGATAAGATCAAGCCTTGATGGGAATTTTCAGAGAAAATTGCTAAAGATATATATGAGCAAACCCTGAGGCAACTTATGCCAAATCTAACTAACAAGGAGGTGAAGGATTCCATGAGGAAGAATGAAGAAAAACTAATCTTGAAATTAAACACTTTCCTTGTATTGATGAAAAACATAGAGCATGTTGTGAAGAATGCAACAAATACATGGAAGAATGTATATCTTCTTCATAAACTAGGTGATTTTCCAATTAGCATAAGTGACAAAGATTATGATGATGATAAATAAGAAAAAGATGCAGAAACACCACATTTTGATAAAATTGATAATCAAGAGGAATAGGAGCAAGAGGCTACTGAGGAAAAAACTTAGGATATAGAGGAAGCTGACCCAATTAAGATTATTGTAGTGATTATATCCTCAATTCCTCATTCTCCAAGAAAACTATTGACAACATCAACCATAGAGACAACCTCTATAAGATTGATTATGTCTAGTACTCCAAGCACAACCAGCCAATCCATCTTTTCACCAATACAACTAGCACATCATTGATTGAATTACCAAGTACTTCATCTACCGAGCTATAGAATCTTCCCTCTTCAACTATGATTAAGACATCAATTTTGGACACAACAGTTTTGGATACATCAATTTTGGCTTTAATAGGTACTTCTACTAGTATTTCTACAATAAGTGTAGTATCAATTTTTGCAGCAAGCCCCACTATTTCCACAATTATTTCCATTCCAAGTACACCAACAATAAGTGCAAGGAAAATTGAGACCAAGCCTCAACCGTGCACAACATTTTTGAGAAAAGGAAAAGAAAAGAAGGAGGATGTTGATCTTGATGAGGAAATTGTGATTCCAAATTGGGATATTTCTAAACTTACTCCTGATCAAATGCAAACCTTTGAAGAATTACTCCAAAAGAAAACCAAAAAAAAAAGGCTAAAAGAGGAAAGAGATAAAGAATTCAAAATAATTGACTATGCCAAGAATATTTTGGCAGAGGCTATAGACATAGAGATTGATTCTTCTTAGCCAAATTTGTTTGAGTTGGCAGAAGTAGTCTAAAAGTATAATGAAGATCTGGATGGACAAGATAAATTATTATAGAAAGTAGAGAAAAAGTTTGAAAATAAAGTGTTAGAGCACATTTCTCAAAAAATTTCTATTTACCAAGTAGAATTATCTACTATTTTGGGTTCTCTAGAAACTTCTTATACAAATGTAGCTTTACTTTTTGGTAAAATATGTGATATTCCAAGCTTTACTATGGAAATAAAGGACAAATTGTCCAAGATTGATGAAGATCTCAAAGAAAGTGCTTAGCAATTGAAGCTTGACCCAAGTTCAAGCTCTGTACATTTTAAGAAGATCAGACTTTTCACAGATATGCAGGCTAAATTTCTTAGAGAAGAAGCAAGAATTGGGTCTACATTAATAGAAATCCAAAATATGATACTCCCCAAGATGGATACATTGTAGAAGCATATTTCTTATTAAAAAAATCTCATCCATGATAATAATTTCTCTATTGAAGACCATATGATTGAACTTTCAGCAGAAGTCCAGGTGACATTGCGCACAAGTAGGGTCTTGCAAGAAAGTTGGGACAAGAATTTGGTCATCATATTGAAGGGACATTCAAACTTCTTGTCTCATTTGGAATTTCTATGTAAATAAATATAACATAAATCTTTGGCATTAATGTCAAAAAAGGGGAGAAGATATTGTAGAAGAATTTGGAGAAGTTATGAGGAGATAAAAAGGGGAGAAGATATAAGATGATATAAAGAGGAGAAAGATGTAAAAAGATAGGAGGAGAAAATTGTAAGCAAGTTTAAAGAAATATTGTATGTATAGTATACTATATAGCATTACCACATACAAAAATATATCTTTTACAAAAACAATTTTGAAAAACCTCAAAAACAGTATACTCTACCAAGTTGGAGATATAAGATGATGAATAATTCAGTTTTGACTAATAAGTGTTTTGTCACTAATGCCAAAGAGGGAGATTGTTTACATTCCAGTCATGTTTTTTATTAGTGACATACACTTATTTAGATTGTGAGTTCAAACTGAGCTCATTATATAGTTAACAATGTTAACAAAGCATTTTAGTTGTTACCAAGTTCTATAGTTGCTACCAAGTCCTTTGGACAAATTCCAGTGTATGCTAAGCAATTACAAATATTGGGAAGACCAACAGTGTAAACTGAGCATCTTAGTGTATGCCGAGTTCACCAGTGCAAACCAAGTTGTGCAATGGTTATTAAGTTTTTAGTTGATGTGATGTGAGTCCAGTGTTCACTAAGCTACTCAATGTTAACCAAGTGACTCAGTTTATATCAAGCTTGAGGTGATAGTGTTTACCGAGCTATGCAGTGGTAACCAAGTGGTTCAATTTATATGATGAGTTTCACAGTATTTTCCATGTCACCAATGTAGACCGAGTTCAAGACTACCTGGAAGTGATAAGGATGGATCGAGCTTCTATGTCTACCGAGTGCATGATGATGTTGAGTAGTGATAGTGGATGCTGAGTATTAGAACTTCACTGAGCCAGTCTTTAGAGCCCAAGTTTCTACACTTTGGCTAACTTTGTAATATTTTCTGTAAACTTGTATTTCGGTTAACTTTGTAATTATGTAATTGGATTGATATATATGTAATGTATTGTATCACATCTAATTTGTGTATGTATGGAATCAAAAAAGAAGTAATGTAATCATCAAAGAAGAGCAGAATAGTGAATTACAAAGGCTACAATAGTATAAAGAGTAACAAAAATTCATCTATCATAGCAAGGTGATTTTTACACTTAGAAGAATCTCATTCAGAAAACCAACTTGTAGATTAGAGATCAGCTATTGCTTCATCCTAATAGGTGGATCAGTTAAATCCTTTAACAAGGTAGACCTAATAATCTTATGTAAATCTATTTACTGAGTGCATACTTCATTGTATGTTTTTAAATCCTTTCACAAGGTGGACCTAGTAGTCCTTATTGCTCCTAAGAGGGTAGATCATTAGAAGTGGTCAATGTAACCCTTAACATACCAACTTTATACTATAGTACTAAAGCTTGTAGGTATCATCCCCACCCCAGTTTTACTTTCTATTTGGAAGGTTTCTGGGTCACTAATCTATGTGTCAAAGTGTTATGTATGCTTTCATGTTTTCTAAGCTTCTCATGCATGAAGTTAGATTAGAATTCATATAAAGTATTAATTGATAATTGGGTTGAAAGTTTTAGAAGTTACTAATTTACCCCTCCCCTCTTAGTAACTTAGCTTGTCATAATATTTCCAATACTGAATTGATGGATTAAAGACATCCTTAATAGTTATAGTTTTACTGGTTTTGGTTTTGTCATGAGGAGGATTGACACTCAAAAATTGCATGTCATGCACACTCTATTCTTCTTATTGTTGCTCAGTTGTTGCCTTGTCATCATCTTGCTTTTCTATCTCTCCTCCAACTATGTTATCTTTATCATTATCTTTACCTTCTAAAGGGTTAGCTTCTCCTTTCTTGATAGTGGTTAACCCATGAATGAGTTTCCATATTTGTGTTGATTTCTTGAAAAAATCTTCAATATTATTTTGGAGAATGCTAAAGGCTCTATATTTAGGTGTTAACCTAACTGCATATTTCTTAACTACCTTAGCAATTTGTCCCTTTGTCAACTTTGGCATTACTTGGCTAGTGTTGTTACCCTGATTTGTCTTTCCAAATTGAGACAATAATTCCATCTTTGCTCAACAATATCATATAGGCTTTTAGGTATTGAGTTGGAAAATTCTAGTGGTGTGTTTTTGAACTTTGACATCATGACATATAATTCCTCTTCCACTTGATTTTTCTCTTCTTTTCCCAATTTATCAAAATCAATATGACTAAAACCTAATAAATCAACATTGTTCTTGACATTTTCACATAAGCTCTCAAGATCAGAGAGATGATTGTGACTTACCACCTTCAATTAGCTGGTATCATTTGATTCTATCTTCTCTTCATTAGATTATGGTTGAGCCACATACTTCTCCTATATATTTTCTACTCCTATCCTTGTTGTTCTATTTTCTTTGACTTTTCCTTGGCCTCTTGGGTAGTTGCACGTATGGTGGCCCTTGTAGTAGGTGTAGTAGGCTTTGGCTAACTTGGAATCACCTCTCTAAACACCTAAGTCCACCTTGGAATCAAATGGAGGTAGTGGATCTAAATAATTCCTACAAGTAATTGGGATATATTGAGGCCAATAATGGCAATAACTAATAAACAATTTAATTTAAATATTAGAAGTCCTAGAAGTTTGGCAAAGGACTTAGGACCAAAACAATGTAAGAGTGGCCAACAGTGCCAAATGGGATCTAAAGTTGTTTAGGGGAGTCTGTTGGGACTAAAAATTGCATGCTTCATTTTTAGTCACATTTTGCAAATTTTGAGAAAATCAGGCCTATAAATGCTTTGTGAAGCCTATGTACCCGGCTGTCCATTTGAGCCCCCTAAGGTGTTTAATGTTTCTAACACCTTGTGTTCAGCCTGTCTAAGCATTCCATGAAGTTAAAATGTCATTTCGAGTCATTTGGCGAAGTCCTATTTTAAGCCAATTCCAAATCTACATTTTACCCTAAGTGTCAAAAAGTGACAGGAGCCTATGTTTTCCATTGAATATCTCGTACCCAGAAATGTGTCGTGATTTTCCACTTTGGGAGTATCTAGTGTCCATACCTGAGAACCTATGTTTTATATTTCAAGTTTTTTGGAGTCCGTTTGACTAGGTTTTGAATCCCACAAAGTTGGTAGTTTACTGTTTTCATGCTGATGTATTTTGCACATAATTATGGGAAGCCCTGTTTGACATGCTATAACTTTTGACCAGTTGACCCGAATGATAAAATTCCTTTTGCATTGCATTGTAGATGTCAGAGAATTGTTATGTTTCAAGTTTCAGCTTATGACAAATCCATTTTATTAGTTTTCAAATGTGATTCCAAACGCAACTTCTATCCTTTTACTGGTGTCAGCATTTGCAGATTTGTTGGGACCCCTGTTCGGGACATTATTTCTTGAGATCCATGATTGGTAAGATTGAATGGATTGTATCACTATTTTTTCCTTTGAAAATACTATAAGTGTGTCAGTTTTCAAGTCTTGACGAATCCATCTGCACAATTTTCCAGGGTCATTCCATTTGTAAAAATCGTTGTCTTGACAGTGTTTCCAATTCACAATTCTGGAAAGCCTTGTTTGACCAACGATATCTTTGAACCAGTTGACCCACATGAAGAAATTATTTTTTTATTTTGTTCCTAGGGTCAGACACTTCATATGTTCAAATTTTGAGGTCATGACGAATCCATTTGATCAATTTGCTAACATGATTAAAATCCCAGTTTGCATTGTTTTGTTTTGTTTTGTTGTTTTGTTTGCTAATAATGCAACAACTTAACCATCACAACATGCCACTATTGGTAGTTTACATTGTTTTGTTATGGCTAAGGTATCTAGATTGATTCACACCCCTGTTTGGCACGTTATAACTTTGATCCTGTGATTGGTAAGCCTAAGTGAGTTGTTCCATTGTGTTGTGTCCTAAAAATCCTTGAAGTATGCCAGTTCTTAAGTCATGATGAATCCATCTACATACTTTCACATGTCCGTACATTTGCCAAAAATTACTTTTTGACGCATTTTCCAGTTAAAATTTTCAAGTGCCTATTTTCAAAAATTCATCAAATGCGTCCTGTGATTCGTCATGAGCCCAACCTATAGAATTATATCCTCTTCATGGCAAAGAACTTATATCCTAGTTTTCAGAACCCCAAGTGATCAATAACCCAGTTTATAGTGTCAAACCCAAGCCTAGTTTATGTTTTTTAACACTATTTGCCTGCAGGATATTTAAAGTATGGATGTTCGAAAATTTAAATCTTTTGATTGGGAATTCATCATGGGTTGAGAATTTGCAGTATGGTAGATCATGTAGGATTGTACACTCATGCCGACTTTCATGGCCTGGTTACTTGATTCAGTCAAATTTTAAGGCCAACTGGCAAGCCTCCTGACATAATTTTCACAGTGGTGCAGAAATGATTGAAATAGGTTTTTAGTGATGATTCAGCGATCAAGTTTGATTCCGAATAGTTTGTGGATGCCAATGACTAATTTCATCAGTTGCTCAGAGTCTTGACATTAATAGCCTCACCAATTCTGCCTATAGAAGTGATTGAAATAGTCTTCTACTATTTGGTTTTAAAGATGAATTCATTTTAAAATATATTGGCATTTAGGCAAACCACTACATTTGAGAATTATACATTTCTTTTAAATATAAGAATCACATATTTATGATACAACATAGCTGGATCCTCAAATGTTGTTTGTCTGAAGTATATTTTTTTTAAAAAAGAAGAAGGTAAATTTGAAGATCAAAATAGGAGCATTTTTATGCATGAGAGAGTGCCCAAGCAAAAGAAAAAACTTTATACATATCTACCCACGGTAGGGGCAGTCTATGGAAGATTTGTGTTTCTTCATGGTAGAGGAGGAGAACATCCACGTTTTTGAAGGAAGGAACAACTTTATGACAAAGGAAATCCCTCATGTTTAAATGTTGGTGTCCACGTTTTGACACATGAGGAAGAATGCAAGCTATAGCAAGGGGAAAGTGTGCAAGTCTACCATGGTGTGAACTTCCAGGAAAAAAGGAAGAAAGTGCAGCTTGCAACATTTTAAGCAAAGATTCACATAGTGTAGATATTTGCAGAACAAACTCACTGCGATTGAATGAAGATGGTATTTGCAAGGTTAATAGCATTGATAATAGCCCATGGTTTTTGATAATGAATGGTTTATCTAATAGGAAGCTCAAATTTTTGTGAGGAGGGGGTTGAATTTTTAAATAAAGGCAGGAAGTGGCATTATAAGAGGGAATCCACCAGTAAAGGAAATGTTAGAAATGGAAAAAGAAATCTGTAAATAAGCAATACCAGGAAAGAATCTAAGTGAGTAAATGCATGAAAAGATATTACCATAAAATAGGAGAGAGAAAGCTTCAAGCTCCAACACCATGAGACAAGATATTTGGAAAGGGGAAAGCAAAGAAAACCCCTTGTGACATTATGAATGAGGCATGAAAAGCCTAAGAAGAAAGAGAGAGAGAGCAAGAGAGAAATTGCTCATACAATAATTGAGAAGAGGAAGAAACCTCATTGTTAAATGAGAGAAGAGGGTCATCTCTTAAATAGAGATGAGAGAGAGGAGTTAGAATGTAACTCCCATGTCTATGAATGCCACCATTCATATGTGTGTGAGGCTAAGTGTGAGATTCCTCTTAAGGAGGAATAATCTAAAATTAGAAATTACAATATATATTTATCCTCATATATTCCACTAGATGACAAAATAAGATGTAGTGGAAAAAGGAAAAAAAAGAAATATATTAGGATACCTTGGCTTATATCCTAATATATTATAATAATAAATAAAGGAGGTCTAACCTTGGTTTATAAATACACCAAGGAAAGATTACAACTTCTAACAGGAAAGAAGCCACTGCAAGAGTTTTTGAGGCTCACATTTTCTCCAGAGAATTCCACATTCAAGAACAAAAGAACCACATTGTAAAGAGCATATCAAGGCATAAAAGGAACAACCTATAGTCAGTGCTAGTGAGCAGCATTTTTAAAAGGCAAAGGTTCACGCATCCAAAGAAATATATAGTTAGCACCAATGTTAATGCAATGGAAATGAAGAAAGAGAAATAGTAAATAAAAAGCCGCAACACATTCGGAAACCCACGCAAACAAGGAAAAGATGTCACAGTCTAAGAAAAGCCGCAGGGGGTCACAAACTTGAGTAATAACACCCAATCCAGGCATTTCAATGTTTTTTCTCAATATAACAGAGGATCATCATTTCTTGAAGACTACTTAGAACCAATGGAAGGCATCATTCAAAATGAAGCAGCTCACGATAGGGTTCCCAGGGAAGATTGCAGTTTTAGAGCATTACCCCACATTTGTTGGGTGGGTGTATTTTGAATCTTTAAATACAAATCCATGCTAGAAGCTACATGTCACAAAGAAAGAGGCTTTTTGGAAGCCATGATGCGTGTGGGTCCCAAGGAGTTTGTAGGATGACATCAGCATGGGGTCTATGCAAAATTTTCAATGAAAACAGAGCAATGATGATGTGGCGATGAGGACCAAGATTTTGACTAGTGGCAAGATTGGGCGGCGCCCGCTTCCCCATAAAAACAAAGTGCACACGGGATAAATAAAGTAGGAAAGTGGGCTATCACCATGTGGCGACAGGTCCTAGTGGGTGATGAGTTGGAAAAGATCAAGAGCAACTTGAGAGGATCCTTCAGATCGTGACACGTGTCATGATCTGACGGACGACGCAATCTCACATTATGAAGATACGAGGGATTTAAAAAATGCGAGAAAGTGGGCAAGTGGCCATGTGGCACTGGGTCTAGGCAGAGATGATGTGGTAATGCAAATTCTAGGGCCAATCAAACACTTCCATGTGGTAGTTGGTCAACTAAAGGTTGACCCTAGATTCAAAGGACAAGGGAATTTAAAAATGTTTAAAATATTAAATTTTTTAATTTTGAATGTCCCGTGCAGATTTTAAATTGAAAAGGGGATAATTTCTAAAGTTTTAACTTTAGAATTTTTTCAATTTTTCAAAAATTTAAAAAACAATGAATTGCAGACTTGAACATTTATAATAGGGGAGTCATTTTCAAATCGACCTTCTGGGCATTTTTGGGAGGCTAGGTATGCACTCCAATATACCATCAGAATTGGAAAGATCTAAATTTTTTGTACAAGTAGCAGTCTATTTAAGCTATAGGAGCTTTTCTTCTAGATTCCTATTGTGCAACTAAATTCAAGTATCGAAGCTTAGAACTGATTCCTAGCATAGAAATAACCTGAATGTGGTTAAAACGCAGTAAAAATTCAGATTGGGTCAAAATCTATTCAAAATTCATTTAGTAAAAATCCCAATTTCACTAGCATTTTATAAGGTAGATCAAATATTTTGGTGACTCAAAAGGGTTTCATTAGTTCAACAGAGATATTTTGCAAGTCAGTAAAAGAAATGATGAAACAAGATCAAATCAGAATGGGAGATGGAAGGAAGAAGTTATTTAGTTACAGAGGATTGCATTTCAAATGGACACTTGTCACTTGAAGATCAAATCCGAGATTCTTTCCTTTGCTATATCTTTCTATCTTTCATTCTTTCTAAGGGTTCCAATTTTTTGTGACAGAGAAACCAGTAGGTTCCAGTTCTTTGGAGAAAACCAGTCACTACTAAGATACCAGATTTTGGATCAAGTTTTGATGTGTTCCCATACTATGATACCATACATTCTTCAACAAATTTCTCTCATGTGAACAACAGTAGTGCAAATAATACAGATAGTTCTGATATGTTAGGTTGTTTCATGTTTTAATTTCATGCATTTGATTGTATTGTTTCAAGGAAATGAATACATATGAGCAAGCATTTCATTAGTTTCATTCTGGTTCTCCTCTCCTCTCTTAGTAATCTGTAGTCTTATGTGGTCTTGGAACAAAGAGCTGAGATCCATTTGCTTCCAGTTCAGGTTGTATGTTTGATATATCTTGCTATTGGAACAAAGTGCCAAGTAAATGCAAGATGTGTTTGATAGGGTTGCTGGTTATCTTGAGAAGGATATTTCATAAGAATGAGGTATTAATGAACACTGATGTCTGAATCACAAGGTGATTAGATAGATCTAATGTTTGGATATATGTAATATTGTCCTAATGTCACAGATGTATGTTTTGAATTCATGAAATTGCCTAATGGATTAGGCACTGATTAGTTATAGGATCACTTGTTATACTTCTACATGTTTGAGGATTTGTTGAACATCAACATCATTAATCAAATGATTTTCCCCTTTCATGTTGAAGAGCTATAATAGAATGCCCTCAGTAAGCTTATGAGGTTCCTAGATCTGCATTTAGCTATAGTAGATTGATGTTATTTCATGAGTTATCAGGAGAAATAAGGGTTTTATCTACTTCATATTAGATTCAATGTATGCTTTGATAACTGGTACCATATAAAGAATCTATAGGTCTACCTACCTAGGTTTTGTAGAGCCTGAAGAAGAAGAAGGGTCTAGCCTTATAGTTGGTCTGGTGTTTGAATGGGCATGTTGATAATGGGAGTTAGCTGCCCCTAGATGTGTTTTGTTCTCATCAGGGTAATTGAAAATCGGTAACGTTTTCAAACACCAATAGAGTCAATTTGGTCCTAGAAGAAATAATAGTTTTTTGGGATAGAAGTTAATAGGTTTTTAATATTAATATGCAATAAAATGTAAGTTAGAAATTCAAATATTTGAATCCCAAAGGTTATGAGTATTTAGGAGGGAAAATGGTGTTTTAATGTTTTTTTTACTTAATTAAGCCTTCCAACCAACCCATATTGGTTGAGGAAGTTGATAGGAAGTTTATTTAATGCTTGGAAGAGAGAATGGTAGGAACTTGAGATGAAATGTATAGATTTCTACTCAAAATGGCAATAAAATTCATAATTTCATAACTTTCCATTGCATGTTTTGATCTCTATTTCATTCCATTCATATTTTGATACTTGGAAGATATATTAGGGATGTATAAGAAATTTTTTTGATGCTTTGAAGTATTATTGTTTCTATTTCTATCAATTTGGATTGATTGTAATCACTAAATCTTTTCTTTTCTTAGTAGTTTTTGATAAATTCTTAAATGTGAAAGCATCATTCCATTAATGTGATTGCTGTGTCTCATGGAATGATGCATATTTAACATGTAAAACATTGTATTCAAATTATATGTTGCAAAAGAGTTGATTTGATATGGTGATCACCAAGAATAGTGAAGAAAACCTCATGACAATGCATGGAATTTGATGCTATAAGTGTAGCAGAGGGAGATTGGACTTAAGGAGGGCATGTTTTTGTTTGAAAAAAAAAAAGTACATGTCAAATAAGTGGTGAATCTTGAAAGAGAGGTTTTGGAATGAGTTTTGGGTCATTTGCTAGAAGGCCCTACTTTTTGGAGCCATTTGGTGAAGGATTTTGAGTTTGACCATATGAGAAGTTTTTGGGTGAAAAAAATACCATAATCCTTTGTTATGGGGTATAAATAGGGAGTGTTGCAAGTTATAGTGTCTAGGGTTAAGTTTATGATATAGTTCTTGTTGTAATCTGATTGTATGAAAGATATTGTTGCTACAGAATGTGTTCAATCATTATTTTGTCACTGATGTCAAAACTGCTATTTGCTAGAATGGCAATTTCTTATAAGATCCAAGCACTATCACTTAGTTGATTGATGAAGAATCAATAAGATGTAACAAAAGCAACTAAGGGAAAGGTTGAGTTATGGTTTTGTAAGGAAGTGCAAAGATCAGTTAAGAAAATGATAAAGTGATGTATTGACAATATACTTGAAGATGAAGAGGTTGGCTACACTTAGAATATGTAGAAGAAGAAGTCATAATATGACTGTCTGCAAAGCTTGATTGAATTCATCAGAGGGAGCTGAGCAAGGTAGTTCAAGCTGAGAAAATTTTCAATAGGAGCTGAGTGAAGATCAAGTGCCAAGTAAAGATCAAGTACTGAGTTATGTTCATGTGTCAAGCATCAGAAAGCAAATAAGTGCCGAGCTGCTGCATTATTCAAAAAGTAAAAGATTTGCTAGATTTGAGTTGACATGGCTATTATCTAGAATTTTTTGAACCAGATAGAAGATAAGAATGATGACCTGGTGGCACAGAACTCTATGTAATTTTTTTTTGGGTGAATACAACTAGATTCTAGACAAAGTTTTTAGATAAAAACAAGATACGAGACAGATACATTGTATCCTACCTAATCTATTAAAACCCTAAAGTTGGAGAGGGAGAATCGAGTGAGAAAATTATTCCAAATTTCTATTTAAGGAGTCATAAGGTCACAAAGCTATGGGTTGGTCAAGTATGAAAGCATCAAGTGCTGAAGAAGGTGCTAAGGAGAGAGAGAGCATAGAAACTCTGTTTCGATAGGTGATCATAGAGATGATTGCATTGGTATGATGAGCAAAAAGACTCAAGGAGATGAAGCTTGAGAGGAAGATAAGATGTTAGAGCCACAGTAATTAAAGCCAAGCAAAGGATTGAACTGAAGTATGATATGAAATTTGCAAGATATGTTGTGAGTTGTATCAGATCAAAAGCCCTTATTGTTACTTCCTAGCAATTGTAACAGTTAGTATAAATCCTATAGAATTAGGTTGGTTTAATAGCCATGTTGTAAATCTTTTAACAGTTTCCAAGTGAATGTTCCAAAGTCCTTTGACCGGGCCCATTCCTAACAGTGTGGTGAAATCCTCTAACAAGGTCACATTTAACAGTGTCTTATAAGCCTTTAATAGGGCATCACTTTAGAAGAGTGAAAATTAAGTAGCATGTTACTAGTGGTTTTTCTCAAATTGGATTTCCACGTAGATCACTGTGTCATGTGTTGATCTTGCATGTTTTATTCCTGCATGTTGATTTGTTGTAACTTGCTAAGATGGTTGTTTTAAGGTTGGATGCATGAATAGTTTAATGGGCTCACTATAATTAGTGAAAAAGTATTATTAGGGCATTTAGACCTTGGATAACTGATTCACTAAAATATTTCCAACAATTGGTATCAGAGCATTGTTGCTGATTTATTTTAAAGGAACTAGAAGCAAAAAAGATCAAAATGCCTAAGAGAGAAGTTCCCAAGCTTAACAAAGACAAATTTGTTGCATGGAAAAGTTTGATGAAGCTGCATCTTGGATCCATAGGTGATTATTCCCAAAATTCAATTGTTACTAAACATGTTGATCCAACTGGTACTCTTACTATAGAAGATTTGAAGAACAAACAGAAACACAATCAGACAATGCTAAAGATTGCTTCTGCACTCAACTACACTAAATTCGATGATATCAAAGGATGTAACACTGCATTCAAGATGTGGAAAGCTCTGTCAGACATTTATGGAGGAGATCAAAATGTCCAAAGAGCAAAAAGAGAAAGCCTCAGAGGAAAGTTTGATGATATGAAAATGGAGGAAAGTGAGAATGTTGCTCAGTATGCCTCTAGAATAAAAGAAGTGGTAAGTGCAATAAGATGTTTGAATGGTCAATTAGATGATGATATTGTTAATAGTAAGTTCTTAAGAACCTTGCTCCCTATCTATGCTATTAGAGTATCAGCTATAGAAGAGCTAAGATGTGTACCAGGAAACAATCTAAGTTTTGAAGGTATAGTAGGTAGACTTACTGCATTTGAGTTATCTAACTTTGACAACTATAGACTTGAGAATGTTGAATCTACTTTCAAGGCCAAGTTATCACTGAAAAATACTAAACAGGTGAAATCAATGAAGGGAAGAAAGATGAAATATGTATCCAGTGACAATAGCACTGATGAGGAAGATGTGGAACAATTGGAAGAATTAATGGCTAGAAGATTTCACAAAGGCAAATGAAAATTCAAGGGTAAGCTACCTATCATTTGTTTCAATTGCAATGAAGTAGGACATATTGCTGCAAGGTGTACATAGAAAAAAGGATTACAAGGAAGGAAACAAGTACAAAAATAGAAGAGAAGATGCTAAGAGAGATTACAAAGACAAAGGCAAGAAGTGTTGTATTGTTGAAGAGGAATTTAATGATAATGATGATGAAGTTGTTTATGTGGCCATGAAGGACCAATTTGATGAAGAAAATCCTATAGCATTGGGAACATGTATGAACAAGAATGACACATGGATCATAGATAGTGGGTGCTCACATCACATGATAGGAGACAAAAGTAAGTTTGTTAACTTTACTTAGTATGATGGAAATAGTGTTAGAATTGGAAATGATGCTCCATGTCAAATCAAAGGAAAAGGCTCCATTAAGCTTACTGAGAAAATTTCATGTGATAATGCATACTATGTTGAAGGACTAAATTACAATTTGCTAATTGTCTCATAGTTAGGAAATGTAGGGTGCAAAGTAGAATTTGGAAACAAAACTACAAAAATCTATGATACTGATGGTAAATTGATAGCAAAAGGAGATCAAACTAGAAGTAATCTATTTTATATTGATATGGAAAATGCTTCTTATTTTGTTGCAAAATTTGATGATGTGTGGTTATGGCATAGAAGGCTATGTCATGTCAACTTTGATAATTTGGTCAATATCAGAAAAATGAAAAAAGTCAGAGGTTTACCTAAACTAAAGAAGCCTAACAACATCATGTGCAAAAAATGTCAGCTAGGAAAGATGACTAAGTCAAGTTTCAAGAGTAAAAAAATATACATCTAAAGAAGTATTTGAGTTAGTCCATATTGATTTATGTGGTCCAATAGAAGTGCAAAGCTACAAAGGAGATAAATATATAATGTTGTTTGTTGATGACTATTCCAGGATGATGACTGTTATGTTCTTAAACCAAAAATTTGATGCTTTTTAAATGTTTAAGTGGTATGTGGCTATAGTTGAAAATGAAACAAGAAAGAGTTTGAAATGCCTAAGATCAGACAGAGGTGGAGAATTCACATCAAATGAATTTGAGATATTTTGCAATGACAAAGGAATCAAGAGAAAAAAAATTAGCTCCTAGAACTCCCCCACAGAATGAAATTGCTGATAGAAGAAATAGATTTGTGATTAACTGTGCCAAAACATTGATGATGGAAAAGATAATTGCTTTGAAATATTGGAGAGAAGTTGTAAGTGTAGCTGTTCACACACTGAACCGAGTACACATCAAGAAAGAAGTCCAAGTTGAAGAATCAAAGAGATTAGATGAATACAGAACCTTTGTGTATTCTTATTAAGGAATGCCTATTGACGAGAATTCTATCAATCAAATTACAATTCAACAAAAAATTTCAATTTCAACTGAGTCACAATCAGTGAATGTCGTGTTGCATTCAAAAGCCAAGTTGCAGAATGAAGAAAATGCACATTCTGACTCTGAAATTAGTACACATGAAAGAGATGTAGAAATACCTGATAGTGATGTTCATAGTGACCTTGAATTTGAAAGATCAAACATGGAAACAAGGACATAACCAAGATTATCCAAATATGTGAAGAGACATCACCCTGCTGCACAGATAATTGGTGACAAAGATGCAAGACCAATGACAAGGAATAGACTAAGAAATGAATCATGTCTATTAAGAAAATTTGAACCTAAGACAATGTATGATGCATTACATGATCTTGACTGGTATAAAGGTATGGAAGAAGAGATTGATCAAATAAAGAAGAACAAAACTTGGAGTTTAGTTCCCAGACCAGCTGACAAGAATGTGATTGGCACCAAGTGAGTATTCAAAAACAAGCTAGATGAGAATGGTGAGATTACTAGAAACAAAGTTAGACTAGTATGTAAGGGTTATGCTCAAGAAGAAGGATTAGACTATGGGAAAACATTTGCCCTTGTTGCTAGAATGGAAGGAGTAAGAACTTTACTTGCATATGTTGCATTTAAGGGGTTTAAAGTCTATCAGATGGATGTAAAGTCTACTTTTCTGAATGGTATATTGAAAGAGGAAGTCTATATTGAACAATCAGAGGGATTTGTTGATTAGTACAATAGGGATATGGTTTGTAAACTACATAAAACACTCTATGGTTTGAAACAAGCACCTAGAGCATGGTATGAGAGACTTCACAAATATCTTGTCAAGATAGGATTTGAAAAAATAGTTGACAACATCAATCTGTATATCAAGGAAGAGAAAGGTAAAGATGTTTTAATATATGAGATCTTTGTTGATGATATAATATTTGGAGGAAAAGATGCTCTATGCAAAGATTTCACTAATCAGATGAAACATGAATTTGAGATGTCAATGTTTGGAGAGATCAATTTTTTTGTTGGATTGCAAGTACATCAATTAAAACATGGTATATTTGTAACCCAATCAAAATATATCAAGGAAATATTCAAAACATTTGGTTTAGATGAATCAAAACTAGTGAGTACACCAATGGAGGCATGACATAAGTTATCTAAGAATGATGATTCAGTTGAAGTAAACCAGATAGTGTATAGACCCATGATTAGAAAGCTACAATATGTTGTACATAGTAGACCAGATATTGCTTTATCTATAGGAATAGTGGCAAGATTTTTTGCAAACCCAAGAGAAAATCATCTTATGGTTGTCAACAAAATAATGAGGTATCTAAAAGGTACAAATGATTTTGGTTTGTACTACAAGAGGACTGAAAAATTTGATTTGAAGGACTACACTAATGTAGATTGGGGAGGTAACATAGATGATAGAGAAAGCACCAATGGAGGAGCACTTTTCTTAGGAAAAAGATTAGTCACTTGGACTAGTAAAAAGAAAAGTTGTACATCACAGTCCACAGCAGAAGCTGAGTATGTTGTTGCTGCTATAAATTGTACCAATATTGTGTGGATCAAACATTTGTTGAAAGGAATGAAGGAAGAAATAACTAAACCTATGATACTTTATTGTGATAACACAAGTGCTATCAACATATCAAAGAACCCAGCAGAAAGAGCCCTAGAGGTCATACCCCAGCTAAAATTGGCTCTGCTGAGGAGGAGGAGGAAATGGATACTGATGATTCTGACAAGGTTTCGAAGGAGGAGCTGGATGAGGAGAAACTGAGAAAAAGACAGAAGAGGGATGGAGAGAGCATGGAGCGTTCCAGCAGTCAGGGAAAGGATTCTCTGTCCATTCCCCTCTCCCCTATACATCCTCAGCCTCCTTTGGAGGAAAATGACAACTCTGGACAGATTGAGGGGGAAGTGCAAGTTAATAACAGAAGGAAGGCTTGGAAGAACTTCAATGTGAGAACGGCCACTATGGGAATTTACAGAGAGGCGATGAACCCCCAACTCCTGGTGGATGACCTTGAGAAGCCTAGACTCAATGAGCTAATTGACTCGGCTATGGTGGCTATTTCTGATAATGCAAGAGAAACGGGTATGAATCTATTGAACAATGCCCGCAATAGCATGATCGACAACTTCAGATCAATTAAATGGCTTTTCCATGAGCTTGAGGATGTCAGAGATAGGGTTTCCCAAATGGAAAAAATCAAGAGCAAGATAGGTGCTGAAAGCCAAGGCGACCGGAATAGCTGGGAGACTCTGATGGAG
Source organism: Cupressus sempervirens (assembly GCA_028749045.1). Taxonomy (NCBI): domain Eukaryota; kingdom Viridiplantae; phylum Streptophyta; class Pinopsida; order Cupressales; family Cupressaceae; genus Cupressus; species Cupressus sempervirens. Next base: position 192,137,054 of record CM053788.1, read on the forward strand.
AGGAGAGTAAAAAATATTGAGAACTACAATCACAACCTAGCTAGTCAAATGATCTCCCTCCTCACTTTGATCAACGACAACATCCTCTCTCTCTTGGATAATCTCAAAGACAGGAACCAGATGGAGGAAGATGATAAACAGAACAGAGACAAAGATAGGCTGGATGTGGATAAAGCCAAGGACAACACTATGGAGCAAGATTTGACGAACGCCCAGGATCATAAGGTAGAAGAGCAACAAGAGTGCGCCGAAGCTGCCCAGACCATGCTCGAGATGGAGAAGTAGTCTGCTAGCTTTGGTCTCTGTCCTTTGCTTTTTGTTTCTCCTGGCTTTGGCTTTTTTTCTGGTCTCTATTTTTTCTGGTTGGTTCTCTGGCCTTTGTAGTGGGCAGCTGTTTCGGGCTGGGCCTTTGGGCTTATTTTCAGCCGTAAGGATTATGTTTTGGCTGGGTGATTTTTCGCTTATTTTCAGCCTTTCTTGTTGTTAAACTTATGGGTTTCAGGACCCCTTAAAACCTATTTACCTTATCAAAAACATATCAAAGAACCCTGTAATGCATGCCAAAACAAAGCATATTGCAATCAACTATCACTATGTAAGAGAATTGGTGGAAGACAAGCAAGTGAAGATGGAATATATCAATACAAAAGAACAAACTGCTGACATCTTCACAAAACCATTACCTAAAGATGCATTTGAATATCTTAGAGGTAAGTTAGGGGTGATACCCCTAACCAAGGCTGCTTAAGTAATAGCAAGATTTCCCTACATCAAATGAGTTGATTGTTCAGATGATATAAGTTGATCCAAAGGGTACTTACTTTAGGTTTAGCCTGAAGTAATCAAAGTAATGACATTCCAAAAAAGTCACAAGCAAGGTGGAAAATGGAGATATTGGAAGTTCTTGTAAATGCTACACATGCATGATAAGATGCTGAAATAACGTGTCTTTGGCATTGTTGTTAAAGATGGAGAAATAGAAGAAACTGATCAAATCTAGAAAAGAGGGAGAAATAGCTACAATTGGTCAAATCCCTGAAATAGAGAAATAGCATTAACTAATCAGACCATGAAGCAAAATGGACAAGAGATATGAAAGGGAGGAGCATAAGCAAAGAAAGAAACCAAGATGACATATCTCAGAGGGAGTAGTTTGGGAGATTCAGTAAACAGATAGATTAGAAGGAATAAGATCAGAGGGAGATACAAAAGTCAACAAGTTTTTTTTTGGCATTTGAGTTACTGTTTTAGCCTAGTTAGAATTTTGTTAACTTGGTTGATCAGTCAATTTTGGTATGGTTGATCAGTTTGGTTTGCCATCAATGCCAAAGAGGGAGATTGTTGTAAACTGAATGAAAAAGATCATTGTATGAAAGATATTGTTGCTACAAAATGTGTTCAATCATTATTTTGTCATTGATTTTAAACCTACTATTTGTTGGAATGGTAATTGCTTATAAGATCCAAGCACTATCACTTAGTTGATTGATGAAGAATAAATAAGATGTAACAAAATCACCTAAGGGAAAGGTTGAGTTATGGTTTTGTAAGGAAGTGCAAAGATTAGTTAAGATAATGATAAAGTGATGTATTGACAATATACTTGAAGATGAAGAGGTTGACTACACTTAAAAATTGTAGAAGAAGAATTCGTAATATGACTGTCTACAAAGCTTGATTAAATTCATCAGAGGGAGTTGAGCAAGCTAGTTCAAGCCAAGAAAATTTTCAATAGGAGCTTAGTGAAGATCAAGTGCCGAGTGAAGATCAAATGCCGAGTAAAGATCAAGTACCGAGTTATGTTCATGTGTCGAGCATTAGAAAGCCAATAAGTGCTGAGCTGCTGCATTATTTAAAAAGTCAAAGATTCACTAGATCTAAGTTGACATGGTTGTTATCTAGAATTTTGTGAACCAGATAGAAGATAAGAATGATGAGCTGGTGGCACATAACTCTATGTAAAATTTTTTTGGGTGAATACAACTAGATTCTAGACAAATTTTCTAGATAAAAATGAGATATGGGATAGATACATTGTATCCTACCTAATCTATTGAAACCCTAAAGTTGGAGAGGGAGAATCGAGTGGGAAATTTATTCCAAATTTCTATTTAAGGAGTCATAAGGTCACAAAGCTATGGGTTGGTCAAGTATGAAAGCATGAAGTGCTAAAGAAGGTGCTAAGGAGGAAGAGAGCACATGAACTCTATTTTGATAGGTGACCATAGAGATGATTGCATTGGTATGATGAGCAAGAAGACTCAAGGAGATGAAGCTTGAGAGGAAGACAAGCTATTAGAGCCACAATGATTAAAGCCAAGAAAAAGATTGAACTAAAGTATGATATGAAATTTGCAAGATATGTTGTGAGTTGTATAAGATAAAAAGCCCTTATTGTTACTTTCTAGCAATTGTAATAGTTAGTATAAATCCTATGGAGTTAGGCTGGTTTAATAGCCATGTTGTAAATCCTTTAATAGGGTGACATTCCAAGTGAATGTTCCAATGTCCTTTGAACAGACCCATTCCTAACAGTGTGGTGAAATCCTCTTACAAGGTCACATTTAACAGTGTGTTGTAAGCCTTTAACATGGCATCACTTCAGAAGAGTGAAAATTGAGTAGCATGTTACTAGTGGTTTTTTCCAAATTGGGTTTCCACATAAATCATTGTGTCATGTGTTGATCTTGCATGTTTTATTCCTGCATGTTGATTTGGTGTAACTTGCTAAGATGGTTGTTTTAAGGTTGGATGCATGAATAGTTTAATGGGCTCACTTTAATTAGTGAAAAAGTATTATTAGGGCATTTAGATCTTGGATAACTGATTAACACCCCCCCCCTTCTTAGTTATTCTAAAACATTTCCAATTGTTCCTTCATAAAAGTGCCCATTTTAATGCATTTTTGGAGTCCTAATGTTGTAATGGCAGGGGTATGGTCCAAAACAACCTACCTATTATTTTATATATGTTGTAAAACTTGATAAAGGGTATCTAAAAACCTAGTTTATTTTCCAAGCCATTCAAAAAGTTTTGGAGTTATGGGCTCTGGAAGGTTGCTACTGTCCTAATGCAATACAAATTAGGCCTCTTGGCAGAATTCAAGTCTTTTATGCATAGCCCATAGAATTTGACTCCACAAAAATTTGTTTCCTTCTAAATTTGTTTGAATTTAATCCCTTGTGGCTTTAGAAGCTTTGAGTCAAGGTGTTTGGTTGAAATCTCCTTTTGAGTTATTTGGGAAGGGTGTCTTTGAACATTGTATTTTCCTTATATGTTTGATCCCACCATTTTGTCAAGAAGCCCACTATTCTAGCCACTGCATCATACCACCTTGAATTATCTAGTATCATTTGATTCTATCTTCTCTTCATTAGAATATGATTGAGCCACATACTTCCTCCTCTTTATTTTCTGCTCCTATCTTGCTTGTTCTATTTACTTTGACTTTTCCTTGGCCTTTTGGGTAGTTGCACATATTGTGGCCCTTGTAGAAGGTGTAGTAAGCTTTGGCTAACTTGGTCTTACAATTTTCTTTTCCTTTTCCACTGGCTGTGCCTTTGTCTTCCTCTTCTTTGACTCAACAGGAGTAGGTGCTTACTTGGCTTCTTCTCCCTCGACACCTGTAGTCTCCTCCTCGTCTTTGTCTTCTCCCATGCCTCGAGTTAAAGTTAGAGGTTCTTGAGCTTGTGTTTTTTCATCCTCTTCATCCTCTTCCTCTTCCTTTTTGACACCTTCTCTAATTTTAAAAAAAAATTCTTTACCAGCTTGTCCTTTTTCTTGATTATAGAGGATATCTTTAGTTCCATGGAAATCTTTGATTTCACCATCTCATAATTTCCAAAAAAATTTATAGTATTATCTACTTCTTCTACAAGTAGAGCTATTATGGTTTCTAAGGCTTCATCTACATTTACCTCATAACTTAAGGGTCTTAACCATCTTACCGTTGGTGTGGTAGCTTGCACAAATGTGTAGTCAACATCAACAAGAAAACATGCATCATTATAATGTTTCTCAACTAAGGAAAATTGTATTCTGAGTCTCTATTTCATTGAATTTTTGAAATCTTCAAAGTAACTAGTCATTATAGTTTCAAATTTTTCTCCTAGTTGCTCAATGTACTCTCCAATCTATGTTGCAACTGATCTATTAGTTTTCCATCCCAGTATTCCAAATGAGGGAAATGTGTTATGTACATAAAAGAATATGCAAACTAGTATAGAACCAAACTTGCATTGTGAACTCTTGGTTTTTGTTATTGCTCCAAGGTTCTCCATAAGTTGTTGTAATTGAATTTCTACTAGATCATATGTATGATCTTTCTTAACAATTTTATAACCAACATCCATAGCTATGTAGGGTATACCGTTCAATCTAATGGATTGATAGAATTTATGTGAGATTACCCTTATAAAAAAAATGATAAGAGGATCTATAATTGTATCTATAGTCATGCCTCTCTTATTCTAGACTACACCTGTATTCTTCTCGATCATTTATTTGGAATCACTTTTGAGTGTCTTTGGCCAATGTAGGGTTGGGTATCTAGTAACCCTATGAATTATTCTCTTTGTTATTTAGATTGTTCCTCCTTATAGCCACAAGGAACCATCATGAATTCAGCTCAATACAATTCATATCCACTCAGTTTTAAATACATTTGGAAAATCTTGGGCTTATGTTAAACCCTTCTTTTAACAATTTTGTATTCTTCCTTCAAAACATCATTTTCACATGATCTATTGTATGCACCTCTTATTTTCATGTCACTAGTGATTCCTATCTTATAATTGTAGCATTTCCTCACATCTTGCACCATTATCACATTTGGTGGGATCATACACAATGCATCAGAAGGGTCTTGTTTATAGGTGATGTCAGCAATGGCTTTAAATACAGATTTCTTAAGTTCATTACTAACTAGCTGAACATATAAAACTTCTTTCCCTTCAACATTTTTAAAACTTGGTGTCATTCTAACAAGATAGGGTTTGTGAAAATTTAAATTAATTAGCTCGACTCTTGATAAATACCTTAGAAAATCTTACAAACTGGCAATGAATCATTGTACAAATCTTTTGCAATCATTTTTGATGAATTTTAGGTCACATCTAGCTCTCTTTACTCTTTATTGATTTCAAAATGATGAAGAATGAGCTCAAATTGATCATATACCCTTTGAAAACCTTGCATTTAATGCTAAGTTCTTACACAACTATAATATCAACAATAACCAATTTTAGGTTCATTTGACATCCATTGACATTTCCATCATTCAACAACTACTACGAGCTCAACATCAACTAACTAGTCTGATAGCTCAACATCAACTAGCATTCCACTTGGCGCATATAGGAAACTTCTCTTACTTGACAACAATATGAACAACTTAAAAATTTTTCTTGAATTATTTAAATAACATCTTGCATCTTTATTCATGCTAATGTATTCTTTTTAGTACTATCTCCTTTTGGAATTGATGCATGATTTAACCTTTAAATATCAGTTCTACATTCCTCTTGATTTCCTAGTTTGATGAGCTATGATCACATGAACCATTGGGTGAAGTGATCTCTTCTCCATTTGATGTGCTGCAAACATCTTTTTTTTTTCCATCTTTTGTTCATCTCATCTCTGATGTGTTCAACATCTACCTTTCCCTTACCATTATCAAATTCAAAACTTGGTGCCTTTGACCTAGTAGGGAAATATTTACTGATGTGACCAGTCTTTAAACAGCTAAAACATGTTGTTTGACTTAACCATATTTTGTAGTCACCATTGAAGTGTGTCCTAATACAATTCTTAGGAACATGTCCATATTCTTGACAATAATGACAACTATATCTTGTATTATAATCCCGGTTGTAAGAGTTCCCATTGTTTCTTACCTTTGTTGGCTTGTTTGATGACCACATCGATTTGGATCTACATTCAAAAGCTCTATGTCCATACTTTTGACAATTGTAGCAATATCCTTCAAATATTTGTGTATACATGGTCCTAGTTCTGCATTCATGTGCCTGATGACCTTGCTTGTTGCACTTATGACAATGAGTCATGTTCTTAGGCTTGACATTATAATTTGTAATCTTGCTCCTGTACACATTAGCAGTATGTCTTTTCTTACCACAATTATGACAAGTAGGTTTGGAGTTCTTACCTTTGGTGTTCCTTTCTTCTACAACTTTGGATGATTCTCCTTCTTTAGTGCTTGTTTAGCCCAGTCCTGATGTATCATTCTTGGATCTAGGGAATATCATTAATTGCTCAGAGTATTTGATGGCTTCATTTGGTTTGTTGAAACTTTTAGAAAATTCCTTTTCTCTCTTTAGGTCACTCTAGAATTGTTCATTTTGCAATTTTAATGTAGTTATCTCAATGTCCTTGACATCTAATTCATAGTTGGCATTCATCATTTGACTAAAAGTATCCAATTGCATGTTAGAAATATTGGTTAGCTCTGTTGACTTCTCTTCCAATTTGTTGGCCAAAATTATTTTGTCTTCTTCAATCATGGCTTTATCTTCTATAGCTTTTTTCTTTGTTTTAGTTACCTCACATAGTAATATATCTTGTGATTCTTGTTCTAACTTGAGATTCTAATTTCCTTAGCTTGGAATCTATTCTTTTTTATTAGATGTACAACTACTACATCAAATTCATTGGAGTCACCATCTACAAATAACTTGGTAGTGTTTATCTCTTTGTATAGTGTGTCATTCTCTACAATAGAAATCTCTTTCCTTGTCTTCAAGGATTTCTTTAGTTCCTCTCTTTCCTCATTTAGTTGATGTAGTATGAGATGCATTTCAATATCCTAGTTTTTAATAGTCTTTCCCAACTTTTAGCCTTCCATTTCAAGATCTTTCCTCAATGCTACAAAGATTCTCTTTTAGAGAACTAGGCTTTGATACCAATTGTTGGAATTACAAGAGGAAAGGTAAACTTCTAATAGGGGTGAATTAGTGGTTTAAACTTGGACCCCATAAAACTTTCACCATGCATTCATCACATGCTTTAATAAGTAAGCTAAAGTAACACGTAAAGCATATGCATCTAACCATGTAAGCATTCGCACATGTAAGCAATTCACTCTTTCTTTATAACTTCTAAGTCACCTTGAATGCTCTGTATGCAATCTATCTTTTTCACACCTTTAATTCCTAATTACATGCTTGATAATCTCTCCATAAAGAGTTTAGGGTTTCATCTTCCTTAAGAAGACTTAGATGGCTTAGGGTTAGGTATAAATCTACGACTAAGATTCATCCAATTTTTCACTTAATCCTTCCCATTTTCTAATTGGTTGCATGTAATTTCATAGGGAATCCATATAGAGATTTGTCCTTATCTCCAATATATCAAAATATAATCTTAAATTGGCTAAAAAATGGTTTACATAGTTGTTTGTGCCATTACAAACAAATATGTCAAAACTATGTCACTTGGCATATGAAGTCTCTAATGCTTGGCATGCACTGTTATTTATATTATGACTTGACACCTGGATTAATAAACATCCACTGTTTACTCAACTCTTGAATCACTCAACATGGTCTATCTACTCGACGCATGAGTGACTTGGCACTTATTGCAACTTGACATGGTCTAATATTTACATGTTGTGCTTGACATGTATTACTAGTTCGGCATGAACTGAGTAAATGTCTTAAGTGTGTTGACACTCAGTTGTCAAAACTAATTTGAGATCAACTGCTAATTGGGAATGCAAGAAAGCACCATTAAAACATGTGGTGATTGGCAGTGACATGAAAGTGAACAAATTAGATGCACAAAATGCTTACATGTGTTAGGTTTGATGGTTGGTACATTCTTGAATGATGAAGATGTGCTGAAGTTAAGGAATGAGGGGAAGCACAAATGTGCCACATGGTAGGGCACCCAAGAAGTGGATGATCTGAGTGTATAAGGAGATCCAATTAGAAGCTACAATGTGGTAGTTTGTCAAGTGACAAGTAGAAGATTAGTGGGCCAATTAGAGGGTGCCATGTGGCACCTAGTTGGTGGTGATGGTACATAAAATGACAAATCACATCATGCCATGTGTTAGGTTCATCAACCTAGGTTGACCTAGATGGAAAATGAGGGGGAAAATTTCAAAGTGTAGGATTTTTAATATTTTAATATTTTACTTTTGAAAAGCACATACATGGGTCTTTTAAATCGAAAAAATATATATTATATAGTTTTGACCTTAGGAAAAAATTAAATATTTCCAATGAAGTGTAAACCTTAGAGCCATGATAGGAACTTGATTTTCAAATAGAGGTTATAGGTGTTTCTGATAAGCTAACATAGGAGGAACATATACCATTGAAAAGCTCTCGGAGTGAAATTTTCAGATTTGGAGTTTCTTTTTACATAGGAAGTAGTGTATTTGAGCTATTCAAAGTTTTGTCCTAGGGGCCTATTTTTCAACCACATTCAGGTATAGCAGTTTAGATTTGATTTTTGGCAAAATGGTGAACCAAGTGTATGCCAAATGTAGTAAGGATGTAGTTAGTGATCTTTTTGACCTCAAAGTTAGTTTAGTGAAGGTTTTATCAAATTTCAGATGCATATCTAATGTTTTTGTTAGAATAAAGTTTCTCATCAGTTAGAGGAGATATTTTGAGTTTTTTGGAGCATAATGATGAGATTACTTTTAGATTTTGGTTCTGGAGAGAAGAGAGATACTTTGAAGTAGTAGGGGATGGAGATTCAAGTGGACATGTGTCACTTTTAGATCAGATCCAAATTCTTCTTTCTTTCCTATATCTTTCTCTTTCTTTCTCATTTGTAAGGGTTGGTTCCAGTTCTTGGACATTTTCCACTACTGTGATACCATAAGGATGGTTCCAGATAGGTTTAAATTTCTATAATAAATGTGATTCCACCATTTTCTTCAGCATTTCTGTCATGTAATGAAGTGCATGTAGTGATAATATAGATAGGTCTAGTCTATTTAGTAGTGTTATATTTTAATTTCATGCATCTTATTGTATTTATTTCAAGAAAATGAATAAAAGTGTAGAAGAAAGTTAATCTTTAGTCTAAATCTTGTCTCCTATTCATGTTATTTGTGATCTTTTGTGTTTTATGAACAAAGGGCATAAAAATCAATTACAATCTGTTCTACATTGTACTTGTTGATATTGTTTGTTTATGATTCAAGGAGTCATGTAATTACGTAGTCTATCATCACATGGTTGGAGATTTCATGAAGGGATAGGCTGAGTATGAGAGTCATAAATGATGCAGATGTTTGGTTCACAAGATGAATGGATAGATCAAGAAGCCTCAATACATAAAATATCTTAGTGATTTCTAGAGATGCATGTCAGTGATTTGTGGAATTTCCTAATAGATAAGACATTGATCAGCTATAAGCTATAGGAACAAAGTATTGTATTGTTCATATCATGGTTTTCTTGAAATTAATATTTATAGTCAAAATCCTTTTCCCTTTTTGTTGAAGAGCTGAAAAGTGTTGCCTTCACTTAGCTTTTCAGATTCATATATCATGATTCTAGCTATTTCATGTCTATGTTGTTTCCATAAGTGTTAGAAGATTAAGGGTATTATTTTTTTTGTTAGATTGAAGTGTATGCTTTAACACTGGTACCATAGGAATGAATCTAGGGTACACCTACCTAGATTTTGTAGAGCCTAAAGTAGAAGACGGGTTTAGCCTTATAGTTGGCCCTAGTGTCTGAATAAGTATGTTGAATATGGGAATTAGCTGCCCTTAGATGTATTCTATTACTATCATTAGGTTTTTGAAACATGACATCTTAAAACAACAACATACTTAAAGGTGATTGTTGCATCATCACACGGTTTCATTTTTTATTAATGTTTTAAGTTGCAAAGTGGTGAAGAAATGTTTATCACACTTTTGCAAGGTTTTAATAATAGTTAAAATTTTGTGTTGCGATGCTCTAAAATGGAGTAACGGTTAGCCAAACGAGTTTAGTGCAACATCACACAACTAAAGAAAACCTCATGTCTGGAGGTTGTAAAGAAGTGACAAGTTAACTATTTGAAGCATCATAGGATCGCAAGTGACAGAAGGTCCTAAACCATGAAAAAGATGTGAAGTAATAAACAAATAGGTCATTGCCAGATCACATTAGTTAGTAAGTTAAAGTGATAAATAAATGCAAAGCAATGAACAAGAGCAAGCACAATGTCACGGGATAGACATAACAATTAAGGAAAAGGGAAGCAAAGTTGTGAAATAGTAGAAATAACCCTCTTCGCATGGTTGCAGCCACATATAAGGAAAGAAAGAAAACTGTGGTGAAGTAGCAATAAAGAGATAATCACATCATTGTAATGCTTAGTTTTAAACACATAAAATAGTTTTCAATTGCCATGTCTAAGCTAGAAGGAAGGACATGAGCTCAAAGTACAGAATATGAAAAAGAAAAGATTTTTCTATCTTTTTAAAGATTGATAGGTTTTGAATTGTGTTGATTTAAACATCATTAATTCTATGCTCCTATTGTAGAGATAGATAAATTCTAAAAGCAATGAGGATTTTCATTACTTGTTGCATAATTGTTTGAGTTTTCAGAGCAAAATATAAGTTGTAGAGTAATTTTGAGTGATTTTCTAGCATACAACATTTAGAGTCGATTAAAATATTTTGAGGAAATGGCTCAAAAAGAAAAAAATTTGCACATGTCCAAATTGAACAATGTACATCACAAACAAAAAACCCTAGCTCATTTGTAGAATAGTGGATACGCATTCTACCTGGTTCTACCAATGTACAATCTACAAATGCTCATGCCTTTGGAAATCAGTTTGTATTTTGTAGAGATGCAAAGGTTCCTGATAGGAATGGATATGAATTCTTCTAGTTATTTTAGAAGAACAAAATGAAGAAAGTCCCAGTTTGCAACCCTTGGGTTAGGAATTTGGGAAAGCTAATTATGCTAGAAATATTTGTTGATGTTGACCTGGTAAAGGTGTTGATAAAGTTTTATAATCTAGTTAGCCAGTCATTCCACATAAAATATAGAAGGATCTTCCTAGCTCTAGATAAGGGGACATTAATAGAGGCATTTGATCTAGGAGGCCCAATGTCATTTCTTATTGAGATAGATAAACTAAATAAAAATTTCAATAGACAAAAGAGCTTTTATATGGGTAGGCAAATGAAAAGGTGCATCCCTGTGTCCAGAAAATAGAATGGAGAAATTCCAAAGAAGAAGGAGGTAGAAAAGCTTATGCCTCTTGAATTCATTCAAAGGTATTTCTAGAATACTGTCTTTGGTCTCAACAAAGTCCTAGGTTTAGATGGAACCATGAATGCTCTAGGAGGACATTATGTCATGGCACTAAATATTCAAGATGCTAACACAAATTTTGGGTATGATTATGTGACATACATCATCAAAAAGATCCATGATGAGATTTATTGAAAAATAGGGACAATTGGAGAACTTTAGGTTCCATTACTACTCTTTGATCTTGTTCAAAAATGCTAATTTATTTGATTAGATTGTGTTTGAATGCATAGAGTAATGGGAGAAAGGTTATCAGTGCAAAGGTGGACAAGGGTATGGCAAAGATTCTACCATATTCAAATTTTATTTCCTTTTATAATGACTTTGTGCATCATGTTTTCAAAATGACAAGAATGGTTAATGAAAGAATACCTAGAAACATTAGGAAGATTGTTAAGCCTAAAATGTGCTTTGATGCTGGGAAACAATTGGTGCATGATTGTGGATTTTTTTTGTATTTGAGGTATATAATATTATTAGAATATATGCATGCCCTTAATCACCTCACATTCTACCTAAATATGTCCCAAAGAGAATAGGGTTTGTAGAATTTTTTTGGCAACTGATCTCATTAGATAGGGAATATCTAGGAAAAACTGTCAAGAAAGGAACATTTTTGTGTAGATGCACTAAAGTAGGAGCTTTTGAGATAGTTAAAAATTCTATTGAGGAGACTTATGCCATTTTGAGAAGCTACAAATTTCCAACTAGACTAGCAAGAACATATGACCCTTTCAATGTAGTGAGGAATACCTTAAAGAACATGAGGGGATACACTCTACCTCCTACAAAATCTCTATGGGAGGAGGATGTGATTGTTGATAGCTTCAATGGGATATCTATAGAGAGAGAAATATCAAATACAAAGATGTTTTGAGCCTTGAGCAGGAGATGAGAAAGGTAGATCCATCCTTCAAGGGATTCTATCATGAGGAAGATTTTTGGTCAAGGTTGGAGAAATGTGTGCAAAATTTTGATGAAATATATGGACAAGTTCCTAAAAAAAGAAGAAGAAATGTTAACCCTAATTATTCTGATGAAGATATTGTGGTTAAAGTTAGTGATAATAAAGAAAATCAACCTGAGAGTTCAGAGTGGGCAGAGCAGAGGAATAAGAAATAGAAAATGGTTGAGATCCCACAAAAGGCTCAACAAAAAACCTTATAGATCCTACCAAGGGGTAGCCAGTATTTTGATGATGCTAGAAGAAACTATCTGATAGCTCAGGCCACTAAGGATGAGCAAAGGACTAAGAAACTACAACAACAGGCTCAGATGATTGATGACATGATCATTAAAGAAAATGAATTTATGAGTGATGATAATATCATCACAATAGAAAAATTTAAAATCTTCCTTTTCAAGTTGAAACAAAATGAGTTCTCTTTACAAATGAAACTAGGTGACTTTGATGAGGTAGTTTCTAAATTAGTACAAAAGCTACAAGAGTATGATCTTGCTAGTGAAACATTCATTATAGAAGAAGCTAGAGATCTACTACCAAGAAGTGGTATGGTTGTCTTCCCAGGATGGGATATCTATTCTTCTTTTCTACTAGACCGAATGAGGAGATATGAAAAGGTAATCTCATTTGAAGATGAGAATTAGCTTGGAGAATTGAATGGAAGTCAGGATACAACATTGATTCTCAAACACTGGCTATATGGAGTTTAGCTTTAGAGCATCAAAAGCTAACCCTAATGGAAATCAAAGAGTCCCCTAAGGGGAATGTGATAGTTTGGAATGTGCATTCTCCCCCCAGTAGCCAAATATATGGAATGAAAACTTCAATGGCACTTTTTTCAAAGAACAAGTTGGATATCCTTAAAGCATAATTGTAAGGATCCTATGAATGGTATATCAAAACCAAGAGGAATTATGAGGAAGAAATGAAGAAGACTTATATCTTGGAGCAAAAAACCATTAGATTGGAAAATGAGATACTAGCATTAAGAAACACTAGTAAACTAGCTATAGAAGTCAAAGACAGAGGTGTGCAAATACAAGGCCAAATACCAAAGATAAATAATGTGACAGGATAGACAATGGCTATTGAGATTAAGATTAAAACTATTAAGAACTTGTTGACTCACAAGATAAATGCACTGAAAATTATTTCTCAATTGGTGCATAACAATTATCTTGTTTTGTAGGGAGAACAATACAAGTGTTCTGAGGTAATTGCTCTATTGTCTCTTCTTTTTACCACATGGGGCCCTTATACCTAGTTTTTTTATAATCTTGTACCTGTGCTAGAACAAAAGAAAGACTTGCCAAGGGCAATGATTGTCAGTGTTAGAAAAATGATCAATAAGGTAAAGGATTTGAATGGTTTCTTTGCTAGCAAGTTTCAAGTAATTCAAAATAACATGAAAGAAATTACCATAGGAACATCCAATTTTGTGCCCACCATTCTGGATAACGATGGAGGAGTTAAGGACTAGATGAAATGGTCAGCATATTTTTACAACATTTCAAATCATTCTAGGTTTTTAGCATACTACAATGGTGAGGCAGATGTGATGGTAGTTTATGATTTGATTGACATGTTGTATAAGTTAGAAGAAGAAATGTAAAAGATAACTATAGATTTTAAGGAAATAACAGATGCCAAATGGAACCAATGCCTTGAGGAATTAAATGGAGTTAGGGATGCCACCTAGCCTAACATGGACACGTATATTGCTATCTATAAGGTTATAGTAGACATAAAGTCCTTACCATCAGGGGAAGCGATTAAGTAGTTCAAAGGTGCAATTCAAAGTAGGAGAGACAAAAGATAAAGAAAAGGCAAGGAAAATAATATGTAGTTACCATACAAACAAAATTATGTTGAAGATAACTATAGAAAGTGCCACCTACCAGTTTTGTAACTACTTCCTTAAAGATTTGTTCAAGTACAAAGAGTATTTTTAATATAGCGATATAAAGTATCTTTTAAATTTATTTCCAGTAAATTTTGACATGTGTCCTCCCATCTAAAGATTGTTGCAATCCTTCCTAGAAAAGGATTTCGAAGATGTAGAGTGATGGTCTGAAGTCTGTATAATTTTAGTGTTTATGCTATTTTGTAGTTAGTCCAATTTTTGGTGTCTATTGTGTGTTGTATTAAATTTTGGAAATCTAAGAATAAAAATGAATCTTAATGATATTTTTTTCATATCTTGAGTTATTCTTGAGTTTACACTAGTGATTTATTATTTTCAAGGAATATTAATACAAAATAGGAGTTTTGAATATCCGTGTCTCTAAATTCTATCTTGATTTTCATATACTTATTATTTTGGGATTCAATAAGTAAGGCTCATGCAATTTAATATAGCTAGGATAGGTTGTATGTTAGTTCATTATTGCTTCTAATTCAAGGAATAAAGTAAATGCTTCCATAAATTGATATGGTTTCTAGTCATATGACAACGATATCATAAGAATGGAGTGTAGGGTTAACAACTGATGAAATTAGTTGCAAGTAAATTAAATAGATCAATTATTTATTGGTGTGACTCTATATAAAAATGGATAAGGCACTAATCATCAGTTTAGATGCAAATTGATAAGCTCACGTGGTTGCACAAAGTGCATTTAAATCAAATCAATATTTTTTTTTTGTAATGAAGAATAAAACTATTGGTTATTACCTATTTGTAATAGTATTTCTTTGAATTATAGGTAGCTACTATAATCAAAGATTCATTACAAATCCAAGAAGAATTGTTAACCAGTTTTTGCTATAGGCAATAGATCTAAAGAGGTGAGTATGAGCGAATGAGTTTTGAAGAATATCAAATAATCAACCATTTCCATCCCTAAGGTGCACCTTCCTTGGCCCCGTAGAGCCTTAAGTGTAGAGAGGCTCTATACTCTATTAATGCTAGCATAGATCTGAGATGAATTTAATTGAATATAGGAAATAGCTATTCCTTAGACCAAATTTGTCTTCTGTATCCTAGTATTCGATCTTTTGTAACCTGGTAGTTTTAAAACACCAACGCCCTACACCACACAATGGAAAGATGGTAAACCCATTCCTAATCCTACCCAAGGTACAAAGGATAAAGGTACACCATATCCATTATAGAGAAATTTTATAAATATGATGGAAGATATTCCATGGTGTATTATATGTCAATTTCCTCATTCTCCTGATTACTGTGCAATAGCCCAATCTTTTTCACAAAATCAACAAACACAATAGGAAGAAGGTGAAGAAGAAAATAGTCATGAAGATGTGGCATGTGATATGATTAATTTATGTGATAATGGTAAGGAATCTGATTTAGAAGACTCTGAGATTGATATTAGTAGTTGGATATATATATTACATCATTAATAGGTATTTTCAAATGATGATGAGCAGGATGAAGATAGGATGTGCAATATGATATCAAATGTTGAGCATATGAATATGAGGAAACCATCTAATGAAGAAATTGATATGATAACTACTAAGATGGTAGCCTAAGTGCATAGTACTTATAATCTCAAAAATAGAACAATAAACCATATTTTTGAGAAAGAATTTGGTATTTTCATCAAGGACATAACTCATAAAATGGATGATGGAAATAAAGGGGATAATCCAATAACAATCAAAGTATAGGATAGTAAGAACAAGAAATGGGAACCCTAAAAGAAAGTGCGGTTCCAAAGTGTAGAGACACTCAAGGTTAATGCACAAGAAAATAAAATGAATCCTAATGTCATTAGACAAGTGGAAGAGCCTACTATCAAAGTACAAATTACTGAAGGTAATCAATTCAAGGCTCTTGTATATTATCTTGTTTACATTATTTCTATGCTACCATAAATAACTATTAAAGTCCACTATTTGAAATGTTTAGGATAGAAGAACATAAGCGTAAAGCCCTCTCATGGTTAGGAGAAATAGGGAATAATAATATTATTGAAGAAAAGTTACCAATGAGGCATGATATGCCACTTGTCATAAAACAAGAGGACGACAATGGAGTCATGTCATAAATACCTCAGATGCATTTGGATAATTCATCTATAATCTATATAGAAAATATTGATCCTTTCTTTATTAGTCTAATCATAAATGTTAAAACCTTGAAGAATTACATGATTGATTCAGGAGCCTCAAATACTATCATGCTATTTAAGATTGTGGAACCCCTTGGTTTAAAACTAGATACGAAGTAAGGTAGGTGTAGAGATATGGATGCAAGAGAGGTCCCTATCATAGGAACAATTAATGCATTGACTTTTAGATTAGTTGCATACACTAAAGTTGACTTAACAATGATTGTCTTAGTAGTTGATATTCCTCCATAGTATGGAATGTTTCTCTCAAGAAAATAGAGCATTGGAATGGGAGATAGCCTACAATGTGATTTATCTTATGCTACATTTCACATAGGAGATAAGACCATTAAGGTTGATAGAGAACCAAGAGTTACCAACATGCTTGAAGACAATATTAACATAGATGCTACACATTTTCTAGACACTAAGGTAAATTCTTTTAGAGTGAAATCACAATTCAGGAAATTGAGAAGTCAACCCCACTAATTTCATAATAAGTAGTAAAGTGCATAGACTCTCAAAATATTTGGACTATATAGTTTGATAAGGCTAATTCTAAAGAAGGGTCAGGAACTGGAGTAGTTTTCATATCTCCAGATGAGAATGCATAGAGATACTCATTCACCCCAAAATATACTTGTACCAATAACATTATAGAGTATGGAGGATTGTTTCTTGGATTGAAAGTGAAAAAAAAATTATGCTATCAAAAAGTTACATGTTATTACTATTCAGAAATGGTTGTGTCTCAAATTAAGGAGATATATGCATATGAAAATAACAGATTTAAATAGTATAGGAATGTTTTTTGGGATCATATTGAAGCATTTGATTTTTTTGGTATTTCTTTAATGGATAGGAGTAATAAAAAAATGTCAGATCTATTGGCTAATGTAGCTATTAAACCTAATGACATGTCATTTGCTGGTGTTTCTAAGATTGAAATGCATAACATCCCATCCATTCTTGATAATATAGAGAACTAGTAGGTATTTGAGGATGATAAAGATATTTTGAACTTTCTCCTTAATGAAGACATATACCATGGCCAGGAGCTGGATTATAATACTTTGGTTGATAATATAGATGACATGGAGACCATTTTTAGGAAAGAAATTTTTTTAATTAAAAATAAATAAAGTATCCAAATTATTGGTGGTATTAGAGAGTGTATTTGACAATCAAGACATAGTACATTTAGAAGACAAAGAAAAAAAAACCACAAGAGCTTGAAGAAGTAAACCTTGGAATAGTTGAATAACCTAAGAAGGTGTACATTGGTAAGACTTTATCTCATACATTTAGAAAATCTTTGATTTATTTGTTAAGAAAATTTAGGCATGTTTTTGCATGGTTATATGATGACATTAAGGCATATAGGTAAAACCTTTTCCAACATGTAATACCCTTAAAAGAGAAGATTATCAAACAAAAGAAAAGGCATGTCAATCCCACACTAACCCCTAAAATGCAAGAAGAACTTATGAAGCTTAGAGATGGGGGAATAATTAAACCTATCACACACTCTTCATGGGTATCCAACCTAGTAACACTTAGAAATAAAAAAAGTGACATTAGGTTGTGTGTAGACTTTAGGAATTTGAATATAGCTTCCCTAAATGATAACTATGGTTTTCCAAACATGGATGACATATTGTAGTAGGTAACTAGCTCTAAATTAATGTCCATAATGGATGGCTTCTCTAGATACAACCAAGTGTTAGTAGATGAGAAGGAACAATTCAAGACAACTTTCACAACCCCTTGGAGAACATATGTGTATGTTTGTATACCTTTTGGTTTGATAAATGCAAGAGCTATGTTCCAAAGAGCTATAGATGTTCTATTTAAGGAACACATTGATAATTTTATGGTTGTATAATAAGATGATTTCAAAACA
Source organism: Cupressus sempervirens (assembly GCA_028749045.1). Classification (NCBI taxonomy): domain Eukaryota; kingdom Viridiplantae; phylum Streptophyta; class Pinopsida; order Cupressales; family Cupressaceae; genus Cupressus; species Cupressus sempervirens. The sequence continues at coordinate 192,155,303 of CM053788.1, forward strand.
TATTAAAAAAAAACTGAGGAAAAGATCTAGAGAAGATTTTTATAAAGGCCTTGGAGTGACATAGGGTAAATTTCTTGGCCACATAGTGTCCAAAGATGGAGTTAAGATTGATGCTGAAAGAGTGGTGGCAATAGACAAGGTCACTAAACCCAAAAATGTCAAGGTATCCAATCCTTCTTTGGCTAACTAAATTTATTGAGTAGATTTGCAACAAATTTTGCTGAGATTAGTAGACCTATCTCCAAGATGCTCAAGAAAGGAAGAACAATAAACTAGAAAGGTGAGCCATCTATTGCTTTCCAAGAAATTAAGCATCCCATAGAAATGCACTAGTAGTAAGGATAACCAATTATACAAAGCCAATGCATATAGTTTCTTTTGCTTCCTTCCATACCTTAGCAAAAATTTTGCTTTAAAATAATGAAGAATGGTATGAACAACCCATTACATTTTTAAGTAAATCACATCAACCTACAAAATTGAGATATGAGATCAATGAGAAGTAGACATATTCTCTTGTAAAAGATATCAAAACATTTAGATGCTATCTAGTTAGTGTCATTGCTATTGCATTTGTACCTAGTGAACAGTCATAGATACATTCTCCCAACAGGAAGTGTCTGATAGAAGATGTAAATGGATTAATAGAATCCAAGAATTCAACATTGAAATCCAAATTACTAAATTGGTGAAAGGTCAGGGATTAGCAAAATTGATGGCACAATCAAGTTTGGATGCTAATCAGATTAATCATGTATGTGAAGAAATTAGATCAGACATATGTGATACATATGATTGTGATTGGTATAAAAATGTGATATACTACCTACAACACATGGAGAATCTAGCTCATCTAATTGATAATGAAAAGAGATCTCTAAAGTTGAATACAATTAGGTACATCATCATTAATGGAAGTTTGTGGTGGAATTTTTTTGAAGGAATACTTCTTAAATGTATTGATCAGAAGGAATCATAAAATATACTCACTAAGATGCATTCAAGACTATGTGGAGGTCATTACATGGCAAAGACTACCACTCACAAGGTAATGTAATTTGGCTTCTGGTGGCCTAGTTTGTTTAAAGATGCACATGTTTTGATTAATAAATGTGATTCTTGTCAAAAATTTGTTGGAAAGTTAAAATTATTTGGAAATACCCCTTTGAAGTTAGTAGAAGTGCAAGCACCTTTTTAGTAGTGGGGAATGGACTTCATAGGAGAAATCTCAATTAAGTCTAGTATTGGTTATTCTTGGATAGTAGTAGCAACAAATTACTTTACAAAGTGGGTAGAGACTATTCCTACTAGGAAGGCTACTAGTAAAGTGGTAAAACATTTCTTATTAGATAACATAATAACCAGATTTGGATGTCCTAAAAATATTGTGATGGATAATGGTATGTGTTTTAGGCTAGAGGAATTCATAAAATTTTGTGACAAATATGGCATTACAAGATTGACATCATCCCCTTATCATCCATAGGGGAATGGAAAAGTTGAATCAACTAATAAAAGCTTGTTGAAGATCATAAAGAGGACATTATATGATAATAAAAGGGCATGGGATTCCAAGCTTCATTTGATAGTTTGGGCTATCAGAGTAATAATTAAAAAAGCAATAAGTGTTTCACCTTTTGATTTAGTGTATGGAATTCAAGAAAGAATTCCCCAAAATAACTTGGTAGGCCTATACAATAAGATCTAGTTATATGATGATGATATCATATATGACATGTAAGAGAGAATGGATAAATTGGTAGGATTGACTAAAACCAAGAAGGAAGCCTCTATCAGAAATGCAAAATTACAATTGTAGGCAAACAACCTATATGACAAAAACATAGTGGCAATGAGATTTGATCCCAAAGACTTAATTTTGATGTAGACTACAAGAATTGAAGATAAAGGCAAGCATGAAAAGTTTGATCACATTTGTCTTGGCCCATATTTAATTAACTTCACATGGTGTGAGGATTCATATATTTTTGAGAGAACTATTAGCTGACATTCTTGAAATTTTAGTGCATGGATAATTCTTGAAGAAATACTTCTATTGAACTTATTTTATTTTCCTTGAATAGTAGTTTAGGTCTATGTGACCTTTCTAAATTATTAAATATATTTTTTGCCTCTTAGTATATATTTGTTGTGTTTTCTAGCTTGTGCATTGCTCTCTAAAAAAGTTTTCAGTTTTGTCAAAAATGTGGTTTGCTTCTACAAGAGATTCTAAGCCCTTGTATGAATATAGTCTATTCATTGTCCCTAGATAAAGCCACTATTAGCCTAGTTTTTCACCAAGTAGAAATCCTTAACATTTCTTATGAAAGTCCAGTTTTATCCCATCTAAACAATTAGGGTTTAAAATTTGCATGACAAGTTGTGCCATAGATACTCCCTAATTGTTGTTTCCTATTATTTTATGCATGCCCTAGTTTCTTCAAAGTTTTTAATTAACTGCACCTTGGTTAAGGTAGGCAATTGGAAAAACCCTAGATGTTTTTTGAAAATTGCTTAAAAAAAGCCCTAGTATCCTTTTAATTGTCTTATTCTAAGGTTTTTTCTATGATCATTTAAAAATCTTTCATGATTTATATTTTTCCCTAGCTTGGGACCTCCTTTTAACCCATTGTTTTCCCCTTGTACTACACAAGTTACCTTTTAAATCAAAGTTATAATGTTATAACAATAACCCCTGATCTTCTCCAAGATCAAAGGTTGTCATTATGTCACTAGGAATAGTTGTAAGCTATCTAATCATAGCGATACCACAAAAACAATAATGATCATATGCACTTTCCCAACCATTTGATTTATGCATGATCTATGGTTATCACTATGTCATCATGGATACTTGTGCAATTTTTAAGTAAGGAAATATAACAACATGGTGACGCATGTACCTATGGGCCAGTTTCCTTTGCAGGAGGTAAAGTTGTTAGATGGGTGACAAATGTTTGTTCCTGATTCATTCTTCTACAAGGTGTGCTAGTTTTTGAAATATTTCCTTCAACCATCAATCATATTAGAGATTTGTGGTTGTCTCTATGTCTCCAATGAGAGTTGTGAGATTTTTAACCATAGTGACATAACAATAGTGCAACACGTGGAATAGGTGAGACCTATTTCATTGGAGTCAAATACCATATTAAAAGAAGATAATATGAGTCGTTGATTTAAGGATAGACCTATGGCTATCATTATGCCACCATAGAAATATGTAAGATATTTAATAATAATGACATAATGACATGGTGATGCATGTCCCCATGGGCAAGTGCAATCTATAAGGTATAGCTTTTCCCAACAATTAGATCATAAAGTAATCAAGGGTTATTGCTATGTTGCTATTCTGAGATGCAAGGTTTTTAACCATAGTCATATGGCGATGGTATGACATGTGGAATGTATGGCCCACTTTGAGGTAAATTGAGTATATTTTTCTCAATTATCAAATCTAAGTTAGATTTATGGCCTTCACTATGTCGCCAATGAAAGTTGCAAGATTTTTAATCATAGTGACATAACAACAATGCAACACATGTTCCACATATTGTAACCATTACATGAAGGATGTTGATAAAGAAAAAGGTTTTCAAATGTCATGATATAATTAGTTTGACTGCCAAATTAGAGGATGAAAAATAATTCAACATGCAAATGAAGTTCTATTCATCAAATTTTCATGAATTAATGGCACTTCTACAATTTTTTAAAAATGCAACTCTCCTCTCTGTAAAACATTTATGAGAATTAATGGCCTCTCATGTGAATTTATTTGAAAAATATTGTTATCCTGCATTTTGTCATCAAAAAATGTTGGTAACAATACAAAACCTTTTCAAGCTAGTTTCACAGTTCTCTAAGTTTAATTTGATATTCAATTGCCTAATGTTGATTTATCAGTCGACTTCAATTCGTATATCAAATTGTTTTACCAAAGGCTTTTGTCAAGTATTTTTTATTTTTCTTTTAGTCAAGCCTTTGCTTGATTTTTGAGGCCTTCATCATGCTTTTATTTGCTTTTGAGTTTGTGTTTGTTGGTTTTTTGTCCTTTAGTTTTGCTCATGCAATGCCTTTCACTTTTCCCTTCAATCTGTTCTTACCTAGAGCTCAATCGAAGTTGTCAGTCAAGAGATATGTACATTTTATTGCCCAAAAAGTGGACCTTTTTGAAGCAACAACACAAATTAAAAATATCATGTTATAGTTCTAATTTGACATTCAATTTTTGAAAAATATAACTTAAAATCACTTTATGATATGTTTTTAAGTTACATTATCATTTAAATATTCACTTAAAGTAATGGGTTAGTGCAAGAAGTTGGGTCGCAGTTTTGGCCAAAAAGTGGAAATGTTTTTTCTATTTTTGAATTTTTTTGTCAATTAATGTCAAAATTTGAGGCATTTAGAGATTGAATATAAAAAAAACTTCAGAAATAAAAATTTTAGTGTTTGGAATCTAGTTTTTGAATATGTAATTTATTTGTGTACCCATATGATAGATTAAATTTTTGGTATGGATCTTTAGAAACCACTTTTTCAAAATGTCTGTTTCAAGACCATACCATGCTCGTGTACAGACACCATAATTTGACACAAATAAATGAATTTTTGCAAATCCTTTTAAAGGGAGTTATCTAATACACCTAAGATTGATGACAATATTTTTCTTTAATTTTTTATTATTAATTATTAATTGGCTATAAAGGTAAATTTTAAAACCTCTCATGTACGAACCACATAATTTGATCAAAATCTCCTTTTTTTCAAAAATTCTTTTTTTTTAACCTCAAAATAATTGTATGTAGATTGATGACATATAAATTAATTTAAGAAAAATTATTAAAAAAAAATTTATTAAAGTTTTTGTGAACTTCACTATTTTACATTTAGGTACCACCTTTCATTAAAAAATAATGCAAAAATACTAAATAAAATCATAGCACTATAAAATTTATATTTCTAAAATCAAGACAATGAGAACTCTAATGGGTTTTTGTTTCATACAAAAATTTGATTGGGAAGACCCTCTAAAAATTATGACAAGGCATAAATTTGTTAGTTCAATGCCTTAGCCAAATCTTGAGAGATCAAGGTATAGGCTTGGTCTCATCAAGCCTATCCCAAACCAAAATCCGAGGTAGGAGAAAAAAAATCCTGCCCAATGTTGTAAAAAATGGGTACCTATTTTGAAAAAGTCAAATCGGCATACAAAATCTCCCCCAAAAAATAAAATTTAAAATTTTTAAAAATAGGTACCCATTTTTTAAAAGTAAAAAATGGGTGCCCATTTTTTAAAAGTAAAAAATGGGTGCCCATTTTTTTAATTTCGGATCGGGTGCCCGAGCCTAAAATGGGTACCCGTTTCTAAAAGAGCACTATCTCAATCCGTGGACTTCGGTGAAATCGAGACCCAACTCCTTGCTTCTACCCTAAGTATAGTGCACTTTATGTTATATATATTTGATGTATAGCCCTTTTCTATTAATAAATAATATACTAGTTATAATTCACAAAAAAGGGTCGAGGGATAGAAGATCAACCCACAAGAGCTCACACGGTTGAAGCCAAAATCATGAAATATTCATAAAAAAATTTAAGTAGCCCCTCAGGCTACCAAAGTAGTACCAACTGAGGGGGGTGGTTCATCATGATCATGAAAACCCCTGTCATCCCTAAGGTTGGTAAGTAGATTGGGAATATTCCAACCATCAACAACATCATTGAGGGCCTAGTCACCATCCTTTGTATTAGCTCACAAGGATGAGATAACCAACTCTAGGCGAAAAGGCGATATGCCAGAAAACACAAGAGGAGCACTAGGAGGGGGAGCCACTAGACCTGGGGACAAATCAGAGCCATGGTAAGGTAGAGAAGCTTAGTGGCGATGATAATCACCATCGCCACCACTAGGAGAGTAGTTGTAGAGAGCCTATGAGTGTGGCATGTGAGAGGGGTAGGTAGATGAGCTACACCCCTAGTGGTGGCCTGTGAGTAGAGTGTGATCTATCGAGACATCAAAAAGCACACTAACAACCATACAAGGAGCATTACCCCAATGATTGAGTAGCTCTTGAAGTTGGGCCACCTCTAGAACCACATTATTATCTTGGACTTTAATATGCATCATTATTGATGGATACAATTGTTCAATTGTGTGTTGTCCTTGATGTTACACAAATTTCATATCAGTTATTAGATAGAGTCTACCAAGCTTAGATGGTCAACAAAGCAAAAGATAGAGTCTACCAAGCTTAGTTGTTTAGCAAAGTGATTTATAGTTTCTATCGAGCTCACTCGGGTGCTAAAGGATTTCTTGGTAGAAGTCAGTTTCTATTGAGCTCACAAGGTCAACAAAGGAAAATATGTTCTTACCGAGTTCACTCAGTCTCAAAAGGATTTTTTAGAGTTTGCAATGTTTATCGAGCTTTACTTGGTTAACACTGGAAATCATTTCTGGAGCAGTGTTTACTGAGCAGGGTGGGCCAATGAAGGATTTCATTTTTTTGGGAAATAAAGTTTAATTGTTTCATGTAATGTTTGTAGCCAACTAATGTATTGTTTATTGGTAAATGTAACTTGTAAATTAGTCGATTTGACAATTTGTAAGGCATAAATAAAAGTTCAAGTTGTGAATTCTAATGTATGAATGAGTAAGCATGCAAGTGAGTTGATTGTGTAAGAGGAAGTGAGAGAAAATTTTGCAGAAGGATTAGATATCCTTGAGGAGCAGAAAAGGTATATTCAACCAGTAAGGATCTAGTGAAGTAGAATAGAGATCTGTAATAGAAAAGATTAGTTGCATCTCATTTAGGTCACTCATTGTTACTTTCTCATAATTGTAGCATTGATTTTAAATCTCTTAATAGAGCTGGTTAAATATCCATTTTGTAAATCCTCTAATAAGGTGGATAATTCTATTGAATTATTCTAAAGTCCTCTAGCAAGGCCACTCCTAGCAGGGTGATTAAATCCTCTAACAGGGTCAAACCTAGCAGTGTGTTTTATAACCTTTAATAGGGCTGGCTCCTAATAGGGGTCACTTCAAAAGAGTGAAAATTGGTAGCTAGTTACTTGGTTGTTTTTTCCATATTGGGTTTCCACGTTAAATCTGGTGTCTCTTGTGTTCATGTTATTTTTTTTGCATGTATGTTAATAATTGTGAATGCTTAAAGATCAGTAATAAGTTAATACACTATTCATCTACTGAGTTACAAATTTTTTCTATGTAGCTACCGAGTGATAGTAGTAACTGGTTATTTAAGACATCTAAGGGATCTACAGATTTGTTTTTGTGGTAACTGATTCACCCCACCTCTCAGTTACTCCATCTATATTTCCAATAATTGGTATTAGAGCATTTGGTTCTTTCAAGAAGGATTTCAAAGATCTAAGCTAAAGATCAAGATGTCTTACAAGAGGGAAATTCCAAGGCTTAATAGTGATAACTTTTCAGCATGGCAAGGTCTCATGAGACTCCATTTTTCTTCCATTAGAGATATAGGATTAAAATATCTGGATGAAGCATATGTAACTCCTTCTGATACATTATCTACTAATGACATTGCTAAGAAAAAGACTCATAACACCATGATGATAGACATTACATTTGCCCTAAGCTATGATGAATTTGATGATGTGAAGAACATAAAAACTACTTTTGAAATGTGGAATAAGCTGAAAGAAATTTATGGAGTTGATAATAATGTGAGGAGAACCAAAGCATAAAGTCTAAGAGGACAGTTTGATCAAATGAGGATGAGAGAGGATGAAAACATTGCCAAATATGTTGAAAGAGTCAAAGTAGTTGTCAGTGCTATCAAGGCTTCTAGAGGAGATATTGAGGAGGAAATAATTGTAAATAAAGTTCTTAGAACATTACTTCCTATTTATGCAATTAGAGTTTTTGCAATTCAAGAAAGAAGATGTGAAGCAAATAATAAGATAAATTTAGAAGCCATAGTAGAAAGATTGACTGCATTTGGGCTAAATAACTATGATAACTATGTTCTAGCTTCTAAGAACATTGAGTCAACATTTTAAGCCAAGCTTTCACTCAAGGAGAAAGAAAAGAAAATAAAGGATTCTTAGTCAGAAAGTGAAGAAGAATTAGAATAGAGTTCAGACAGTGATCTTGAGGTAGTTGAAGCTCTGCTTGCAAAGAAATATTCTAGAGGTAGAGGGAAATACATAGGTAAGGTTCCTCTAATTTGTTTTTCACGTGAAGAAATTGGTCATATTGCTACTAGGTGCCCAGACAAGCAAAAAAAGGATGAGAAGAAAGGTCACAAGTGCATTGGAAAGAAAGATTTCAAATCATTCAAGGACAAAGGTAAGAAAACATGTTTCATGGCTAAGGACTCTAATGATTTTGATGAAGAAGAAGATGAAATTTTTTACATTGCTATGAAAGATGAATCTAATAATGATGAGGAAATGACACTTATCTCTCATGTGAGAAAAAATGATACATGGATCATAGATAGTGGTTGCTCTCATCATATGACTGGTGATAAAACTAAGTCTGAACAATTTGAAGACTATAATGGTGGTAGTGTGAGGTTTGGTAATGATAAACCTTGTTGTATAAAAGGAAGAGGAAGAATCTCACTAATCAAAGAGCTTGTATGTGATAATGTCTATTGGGTAGAAGGTCTAAAACACAATCTGTTGAGTGTGGTACAACTACTAAATAATGGATTCAAAGTGGAATTCATGCATGGAAAAGCAAGATTGCTAAATGACAAAGGAAAGCTAATTGGATTAGGTATATAGACAAAAGGTAACTTGTTCTATCTTGAACTTGGTGAATGTTCATGCTTTATTGCTCAAGTAGCAGAAAGTTGGTTATGGTATAGAAGGTTGTGTCATGTGAACTTTGATAATATGGTGAAAATAAGAAAATTCAAGAAAGTTAGAGGCATTCCTAGTATAAAGAAACCTGATGTTGGTCTATGGAAGAATTGTCAAATTGGTAAGATGGAAAAGACTAGTTTTAAAAGTAAGAACTATCAGCCTGAAGAAGTTTTGGAAATTGTGCATATTGATTTGTGTGGACCTATTGGAATTGAAAGCTATACCGAAGAATTTTTTTTCATTCTTTTTGTTGATGATTACTCCAGAATGAAGACTATCATTTATCTAAGAGAGAAATTAGAAGCATTTGAAAAGTTCAAGTGGTATTTGGCTAGAGTAGAAAAGGAAATAGGAAAAATACTGAAATGCTTGAGGTCAAACAGAGGTGGTGAATTCATCTCCTATGAGTTCAATAACTTTTGCATTGAAAGAGGGATCAAAACATAGTTATCAACCCTCGAAACACTCGAGCAAAATAGAATAGCTGAAAGGAGAAATAGATCTGTCATGGATTGTGCAAGAACCCTAATGATTGAAAAGAACATTGCTATCAAATATTGGAAAGAAGCTATCAGCACAACAATTCATACCTTGATCTGAGTACAGTTGAAGAAAGACTCATTCAAAACCCCCTATGAGTTATGGTATGGCTATAAACCCAATGTAAGTTACCTAAAAGTATTTGGAAGTAAATGTTACATTTTGAAAGAATTTAGAAAAGGTAAATTTGATGTGAAGGGTGATGAAGGAATATTTTTGGGATATTCTTGCAAGAGTAAAACATATAGATGTTTGAATTTGTCTACTCACAAAGTCATAGAAAGTGCACATGTGAAAGTTGATGAGTTTCCAAAAAGGACCGTAGAAGAAAGAAAAAAGGAACCAGAAGACTAGAAGAGGTTTGTTTTCATTGAACCTGATACCATGCCATAGACATCTATCAATCAGGAATCTTCTACTTCTAAGTCTTTAGTAACTGAGTTGTAGGATGTTCAAACTGAGCTATAGGAACTCGAGTCATATTCAGATGCTACCAAGCCAATGCCTATCGAGACTGAAGGACCCAAGCAATAGACAAAACAACCAAAACCTAAAGTTGAAGTGCAAGAGGATGACAATGCAATTCATTCAAAAGGTAAGGAACCTATATTAACTAAGTATGTCAAGAGACATCATACACCAAATCACATCATTGGAGACAACTTTGAAGGAACTATGACAAAAAGTAAGTTGAAAGGTACTTGTTTACTTGCTGATTTTGAAACTAGAAGTGTCAAAGATGCATTAGAAAATGAAAGTTGGATTGAGGTTATGAATGAAGAGATAGAGCAGATAGAGAAAAACAAAACATGGACTCTTGTACCTAGGCCTAAAGATAAAAATGTGATTGGAACTAAGTGGGTATTCATAAACAAGTTGAATGAAGATGGTAAGGTGTCAAGGAACAAAGCTAGACTAGTATGCAAAGGATACTCTCAAGAAGAAGGAATAGACTATGAAGAAACTTTTTCTCCTGGTGAAAGATTAGAAGGTGTCAGGACCCTACTTGCATATGCTGCATACAAAAGATTTAAGGTTTATCAGATGGATGTCAAGTCAACATTTCTCAATGGTATACAAGATGAAGAAGTGTACATTGAATAGCTTGAAGGTTTTGTTGATCTAGACAAGAAGGAAATGTTCTACAAATTACACAAAGCATTGTATGGTCTAAAACAAACCCCTAGAGCATGGTATGAAAGACTGCATAACTATCTTATTCAGATTGATTTTCAAAGAACTGATGATAATAGTAGTCTATATATCAAGGAAGGACTAGATAATAAGATTGTTTTGGCAGACATATTTTTGGATGACAATTTATTTATAGGAAATGATGACCTATGCTGAAAATTTTCAAAACAAATGATAAAGGAATTTGAGATGTCTATGTTTGGTGAGATCAAATTCTTTGTTGGTCTTCAAATTCAGCAAAGTAAGAATGGCATCTACATCAATAAGTAAAAATACATCAAGGAGATATGAAAAAAGTTTGGTATGGAAGATTGTAAACTAGTTGGAACTTCTATGTGCACTGGTCTAAAGCTTACCAAGGATGATGAATCAAAGGAGGTAGATCAGATATTATATAGATCTATGATTGGAAATTTGCAGTATGTAGTTCATACAAGCTAGATATTGCCGTTGCAGTTGGTATTGTAGCAAGATTTTTAGCAAAACCAGAGAAAATCACATGATGGAAATCAAAAGGATCATGAGATATTTGAAAGGCACTGAAGATTATGGATTATGGTACAAATTTAGAGGTAATCTGGATTTAAAAGTGTTTACTGATGCAGATTGGGAAAGAAAAATTGATGACAGAAAAAGTACAAGTGGAGGTGCTTTCTTTATTGAAAAGAGGTTGGTTTCTTGGACAAGTAAAAAGCAAAATTGTACATCCCAATCCACAACACAAGTAGAGTATGTTGCAGTAGCAACAAATTGTTCTAATATTGTTTGGTTCAAACAATTATTGGAAGGAATGAAGGTGGAAATCAAAGAACTTGTTGTTATGTTTTGTGACAATACAAATGCAATCAACATATCTAAAAATCTAGTGATGCACTAAAAAACCAAGAACATTGCAATAAAGTATCACTTTGTCAGAGAATTTGTACAGGATAAGGAAATTAGATTGGAATACGTCCATACAAAAGAACAAATTGTTGACATATTCACCAAGCCTTTACCTAAGGATGTATTCTTGTATCTAAGAGGTAAGCTAGGGGTCATTCCCCTATCTAAAGCTCACTAAAATGAAGTTTTAATAATGCATCAATAGGTATCAAGTTGAAGATCTTTTAGTTGATGTAGAATAATCATGGAAACATTACATATGAATTAGTACATAAGGTACATTGTTCTTCATTTGGTTTGTGTTGTCTTTGGCATGTGTTGTCAAAGAGGGAGAGTATACTGTCATATCTTTCTAAAATTTGAATTTATTTGTGAAGAATTTGATGTTTGAAAAGAAGCTGTGTAATTCCTTCACAGAGGGAGATTACTATATTTGAGAAGTTTGTGAAATGAAATCTAAGAGGGAGAAACATTCTGTTAGAAAAGATTTGTTTTCAAATTTCATTCTGCTATGACATGTTGTGTTGCCATCAATGCCAAAGAAGGAGATTGTTGGATACAATTGTTCAATTGTGTGTTTCCCTTGATGTTACACAAATGTCATGTCAGTTATCAGACATAGTCTACTAAGCTCAAATGGTCAACAAAGAAAAAGATAGAGTCTATTGAGCTCAGTTGGTTAGTAAAGGGATTTATAGTTTCTACCAAGCTCACTCGGGCACTAAAGGATTTCTTGGTAGATGTCAGTTTCTACCAAGCTCACAAGGTCAACAAAGGAAAATTGGTTCTTATCAAGTTCATTCAGTCTCCAAAGGATTTTGTAGAGCTTGCAGTGTTTATCAAGCTTCACTTGGTTAGCACTGGAAATCATTTCTAGAGCAGTGTTTACTGAGCAGGGTCGACCAATGAAGGATTTCATTATTTTGGGAAATAAAATTTAGTTGTTTCATGTAATGTTTGAAGCCAACTGATGTATTGTTTATTGGTAAATTTAACTTGTAAATGAGCCGACTTGAAAATTTGTAAGGTATAAATAAAAGGTCAAGTTGTGAATTCTAATGTATGAATGAGAAAGCATGCAAGTGAGTTGATTGTGTAAGAGGAAGTGAGAGCGAATTTTGTAGAAGGATCAGATATCCTTGAGGACCAGAAAAGGTATATTTGATCAATAAGTCTCTAGTGAAGCATAATAGAGATCTATAGTAGCAAAGATGAGTTGCATCTCATTCAGGTCACTCATTGTTACTTTTTCATAATTGTAGCAATGATTTTCAATCTCTTAACAGAGTTGGTTTAATAGCCATTTTGTAAATCCTCCAACAAGGTGGACAATTCTACTAAATTGTTCTAAAGTCCTCTAGAAAGGTCACTCCTAGCAGGGTGATTAAATCCTCTAATAGGGTCACACCTAACAATGTGTTTTGTAACTGTTAATAGGGTTGGCTCCTAATAGAGCTCACTTCAGAAGAGTGAAAATTGGTAGCTAGTTACTTGGTGGTTTTTCCCATATTGGGTTTCCAAATTAAATTTGATGTCTCTTGTGTTCATGTTATTTATTTTTGCATGCATGTTAATAATTGTGAATGCTTAAAGATCAATAATAAGTTAATACATAGTTCATCTACCGAGTTACAACATTTTTCTATGTAGCTATTAAGTGATAGCAGTAACTAGTTATTTAAGACATCTAAGGGATCTATGGATTTATTTTTGTGGTAACTGATTCACCCCCCCCCTTAGTTACTCCATCTATATTTTCAACACATTATATTGTTACAAATGCAAGCTTTAGTGTGCATAATGACATTAATGTTGAGAAAATTGTGAGTGAAAAGAACAACATTCCTTTCTTTCCATAAGGTAAAAAAAATCTCCATCCTTAAAGTATGCCAGATCTAGCTAAATTTCCTAGGGAACCTAGGGGAGTCACCCCAAAGCACCATATGCCAAGAAAGATTTAGGCCAAAATGGCTTAAAGAAATCATGAATCTAGTGCCAATAGTTTTGAGCACATCTACATAACCAAAAATTATACAAAAAAGACTTTGGCAGCCCATAGAATGGACACCAAGGATTCAAAACCCCAATATGCTTGAGCCAAGGCCCAATGAGAAGACCCTTAAGAAATAGGCACCAAGAAAAATGAGCAATCTTGGGTTCTGTAATGACACTCCAAATAGTGTTGAAATTATTTCTCCACTGAGAAAGGGAAGACTCCAAATGCCAACACTAGTTGAGGGTATCCACCATCAAAAAATGAGGAGAAAGCCATCGATACCCCAAACTTGGTTTGTAGCTAGTGAAGGGAGTTGTAGGATACCACTTCTAGTTTGTCCACTAAGGTCAAATAGACTAAATAACCATCTTGTGAATTAAGTGATCTAGAATTGCAGAAAGCAACAGATCAAAATTCTACCAATTTGAATGGGAAAGATGGAATTGGACTTGCATATATTTCTAGGATCTAAGACTCATAGAGACCCTAGAAAAGATGTCTTTAGGTGTCTTAATGCCACATTTGAAAAAATTTAGAGCACTAGCACCTTGAGTCTTGGCCAAAGGAACACCCTAGATGGAAAACAATGGATACTGACAAATGTTCTACTGGTTCAAAGAGAGCCCATCATGGAACCCATCACTAAACCATCGAAGCCAGGGCTTGACAGCTTCCCAAGCTTTTCATATGCTCTTGATAACAAAAGAGCCTTTTATGTGAACAAGTTTTTACATGATGAAAAGGGTTTGAAAGCCAATCCCCTTCCATGTAGGCCTATTAATAAGGAACCTAGAAGAAATGCAATCTCGAACCAAAAATTTCCAAGCTTCATCTCTAGTAATGGAACTATAATCCATTTGGCACAAAGAGTGACACCTTGTTCCTACATGGAAAGAAGGCCAAGGTCTCTAGACTCTTTGGGGAGACAAAAAAATCCCAAGCTACTCTGTAAAAGCCATGATGGTCAGAACTAGAAGCCCAAAGAAAGTCACAAAGCAATTGCTCTAATTTTAGATAAGAGGCCTTATAAGGAGCTCAACAGGAAGAATAATAAACATTTGTAGCCACTAGGACCTTTGAGAAAATCTAAAATTTTCTCACAAGAGAAAGGGGTTTAGTAAGCCAATAGTCAAGATTCTTTGCAATATTGATAAGCACAACATTCCACAAATCAACTGGAAAAGCTTAAATGGCAAAATAAATTCCCAAAAATTGAAAAATATCCCCATGTGTGACCCTATAATTCCTTGTTTGGAGATCCTAGGAACAAGGATAAATATAAGCCAAGATAATTTTTCTTTTAAAAAAGTAAGAAAACACAAGACAACCATCATACATGGATCATAAAGATCACAATAGAAGACTAACCAAACAACCAAACACTAAAGATCTTCCATCATCACCACTAACCAAAGCATAAACAAGAAAAAAGTAGAGATGAACCATGGTCTCACACATGTTGAGGGTTCAAAGTAAGCACAACTCAACTACTAAACACCAAGCTAAAAGAAAAGAGATGACTCCTAAAAATTGGCTAAGATTGAAATCCTAAAGCCCTAAAATTTCCTAGAATCTTTATCTTAGCTCATAGAGATCTAGAACCTATCTCAAAATACAAGGCCATATATCCTCTATTTTTCATGTGAGGCTAATAGATTGATAGATTCTCATGTGAGAAAGTGCAACATGCCACACAAGAAATTGCTATCTGCATGAGAAAGTGCACCGAATGGCACAAGATTGTACTTGGCCCAAAAGCAATGACACCTAAAACTAGTGTTGGGTTTCATGTGAGAAAGTGCCAAAAGTTGCAAGAAGAAACCAAATATACCATGTGAGAACTTGTATTCTTGTGTGAGAAATTTCAATTTCACATGAGGATCCAAAACAGAAAGCCAAAAAACATTAAAAGAAGAAAAATAGTAAATGACTTCCTCTGCACCAGGGAGTACTGGATCCACATATTAAGGCAAAGGAACTCAAACAAATACTGAAAGACAAAAATAACATCTAACCATCTAACAAGCAGTGAAGGGAAATTATAGAAGGAAACATCATCGTGTACTAAAATAACATCACAATAAACAGAAATGAAATCACAATGAAAAATACAACCAAACTAAGTGCATGTTTCCTACCAACCATAATAGCATCATAAATCCCAAGCTACTGACCAGATCATCAGTACTATCATAAAAGGACATCATTACTAAAACATGCTACAACATGAGCATAAGGAAATCTAATATGCTAAAAGTAAAGCATATGATAATCCTATGAATATTGATAGAAAAATCTATCATATGATAATCATCAAAATAAGGAAATGCATCAATACATAACACCATCTAAACATGATATATAGGCATCCCAATGATAACATAAATTGCAAGAAAGCATACTCTGAAACCCAAAGAACCAAGTGAAAATATCCAGCAACAGTCACACTAGGAAAAAGGCTATCTCTATACACTAGTCCTCAGTAGTGGTAAAGGTAGCTACACCTCCCAACCATTTAAAACCAGTAGGCCCACTCCCACCATGCTGATGGAGATAATGATCCAATCACAAACATACAAGCAAAAAACCATGGCTAACACACATGCCAAGTAGTATGATAATTACAACCAATTTTGGGAGGTTAGCGCCTCCATCCCCTCTAGGTTGGCACCTCTTCCTATTATAGACTAATATATTTGTGACATGTGCTTAACTACCTCGCATGGATCCTTTTCTCTAGTTGTTGTAACATTCATTGATAGCTTGAACTTTTAGTGTAACAGTAGTAGCAAATCCAATAAGTATTATCAGAGCATTGGGTTATGAGTTCAAATCCCTTAGGTCATGCTGGATGGATTGTTGGGAGGTCAGTGCTTCATTCCCTCTAGCTTGGTGCCTATTTACAATAAATATCAATAAATTTGTGACACATGCTTAATCACCTCCTGTGGATCCTTGTCTTTGGTTGTTGTAACATTTATTGATAGCTCAAGCTTTTGGTGTAATGACATTAGTGAATCCAATAACCAAGACATAGACAATGTATGAACATAGGTCCTAGTCAGACACTCAATGGATACTAAGTAGGGGCTAACATCATGGAGAGTCACTTGGCATCGACAAGCCCAAGCTAGTTTGGCAACTGCACTCCCCAACAGAAGGTACACAATCTAGGTGATAACTCTTTCCAATAGAAGGTACACTTCCCAAAATTTTAATTATCTTATATTTATTACCACTAGTAAGTTAATTTAGTTATCACTTATATAAAAATTCTTCTACCAACCAACTGGAATTAGTCATTAGGTTGCAGGATAGAAGCCCCTCCATGTGCTACCCTACCCTACCCATGCTCATCCAATGATGAATGCCTATAGGCATGCAAATTTCCAACCCAACCCCAATGATCATAACTTTTGGAAGTACCATAGAAGATCGAGCCTTGCAAGTAATTGACAAATGTATGTACATGTACTCATGTGTGGCACACCACCACCATGATGATCATAACACAAGGATTGGATGTGAACACAATATAGAAATTTACATAGCTAAAAACAAAATCGAGAGGATGGATGCAACATAAAAGTGAAATAAAAGTGTGATCAAAATCCAAACAAATAATCCAGGTCCATGACCAAACTCATGCCAAGTAAACCTAAGAAAACAAGGCGACAGGAAAAATGAGATAAAAATGCCAAAAACTAGAAAACTTCAAAATTAAAACCCATTTGACCTTTGGGTTCAAAAACCATAAAAATCCAATAATATTTGGGTTTGACCATCGTATGCAAAAACAACCAGCATAACAGTGTGAAACCCCAAATCTCGATCCCAAAAATAGGGAAAATGTTCATATCTGACCAACAAGGTAGAACCAACAAAAAAGAGAGAGGGGAACACTAGTTCTCAACCTCCATACAAACAACTACCAAAAAAAGAAGCTAAAACAAAGTAGAAACAAAAAAAATAGATAGCCCTACCTATCAACAAAAGGAGAAGAAACTAAAAATAGGCAGCTAAAATAAATAATTAGCCAAAACTGCCAAATGTGAAAACAAAGCAAGGTCTCCCCAAGCCAGATACAATGAGACTAATCTTGTGAAAATCCCATGCTCACGGCACCTAGAATGAACAAAAATCTAATCCTTTAGAAGAGGATTTTAGAAAAGCTCTCCAAAATTCTAAATTCCAAAATAGAAAAACTGACGAATTAAATTCCTCTTTCCAAACTTATTCACTTTTCAAGTGAATAGTCAATTAGGGAAAATAGCTAGTTAGACCAGCTAGACTTTGAATTGACCCAAATGAAAATAGGTTATTCCTCATAATGGGAATTCACCTAAGGAAAAGCTTCCAAAAATTAAATTTGAGAAGATTTAAAGCCCAAAAACCAAAAATAATAGAAAATCACTTCACAACTTTTGTGACAATATGAACCTCTAATGCACAGACACAATTACTGGTCTAATCACGTAATGCAGATGAGTTTGGATTTAATAATCACCGAACGATTTAATTAAATAATTAAATAAGGATACATCGACCATATAGGGATGGCATAGGTAAAATATGAATATCTAAATCACTAACTCCATGTGCCACTGTTAGGGATATGATTTTTACACACTAAAACACACAATCAAGTGCAATTACATATAATATCATGGCCAAAGCAATAATGCATTAAATACCTAATTAATTCATTTACATCACTCATATGTGCATAAAGAATAAAGAAACTAGAATGAAGTAAATTCCCATAGCATAAAATCCATCACCTAACATAATACAAAAATATGTCCAAACAGTAGATAATCAGATATCATCATAGATCTACTATCATCTCAAAAATGACATCAACATTCAAATATGATAAATTGAATAGCATAGTAGTAATGCATCTATGATATTGAATCAAAGTATAACATCCAACCCTCAAGCCCTCTCAAAGTACATATAATAAAAGTATCAAGTATCTCTTGAATCAAAATAGACAATGTATAAACTGCAAATATGAGAGGTACTACAAACTCATTTCCATTGAAACTGGTCAAGCCAACGTAGAGCTAGAAAAAAAGATTGCTGATAATAGAGTGCATTGTGCCATTGAATAGCTAAGCTAGAGGCTTGACAAAAGGTGTCCAAGAATTGCAAGGCATTAGTAATGTTTTCTTCATCCTCCAAAATAGTGAGAAAGGAATCATTAGCAAAGTGTCCACTGACCAACTAGGAAGAGGAATTTGGAAAGGAAATGCCATGAACCAAACTAGAAGAAATGAAGTTGGATAGAAAATAACCAAACCCTTTAGCAGCAATAAAATATAAAGCCAAAGCCAAAGGGAAACCTTGCTGGATGGAGTGAAAGATCCCACAGGCTTCAGATTGAGAGCTATTGATAGTAAGACAATCATTAGCATTTGCAAAATCCATCTCCATAGACTAAAGAAAATTGGGACCAAAACCAAAAGCTTAGAGCATAGCCAATATGAAAGGCCATTCAATATGGTCATAAGCTTTGGAAAAAATCAATTTTTAAAAACACAGATGGTTGATTGGATTTGCAAGCCCACTTCATGTCTTCCCAGGTAGCAATGATGTTGTCAAGAATATACCTAGACTTAATAAAGCTAGTTTTCTCTAGCCACATAATTAAAGGAAGGAGATGGAGAATTTTAAGAGAAATTGCCTTATTACTAATCTTATAAGACACATTAAGCAAGGTAATGGGCCACTAGTTACAAATATCCTTAGGATTGCTAGCTTTAGGTATGAGTTTGATGTTTCATTTGTTGATAATAGTTCCTAGACTTTTAGAATGATAGGCTTCAAGATAAACTTTGTGTAGGTCAAGACCAATAGATTCTTAGAGGTGTTTATAAAATTCATAGGGAAACCCATCACATCTAGGGGATTTGTCATCAACCATGGAGAAAATTGCCTCCTTGAGGTCTTGGATGGTGAGAAGCTACTCACAAAAAGCACATTGCTTGACCACTAGGTGATTTGAAGTAATAGAAACACACTATCTAAGGGCTTCCTCCCAAGTAACTGAATTTCCCTATGAAGCAAACACATTTTCATAGTGGTGAACAAAAACTTGCAGGCTGTTAGGGAGATTGGAGAGAATAGAATTACCTTATTTGATCTTTTTGATTCCAAGATTGGTATGATGAGCTCTAAGAGCTTGAAAGAATTCTTTTGAAGCCTTACTACCAACCTCCAACCAATGGAGGCAAGATTTAATTTGGGTCCCTCAAGTAGCATAACTATTGACAACCTATTTGTCATTATGAAGTTTGGCAAGCTAAATTTGCAAATCAACATCAAAATGGTTACGGTTCATAGCTTTAGAAGCTTTCTTGAGAGCTGTGGTAATGGATTCATAAGACCCTCACTTAAAAACTACCAACTGCCACCCATAGATGTGCAAAAATCTAGTAGTTCTAGTAATAACATCATTCCATCACTGAATCCAACCTATTTGAGAATGTGGATGTGGCTAAAAATTCTAGATACATAAGATATAAGATATGGGAAAATTAAATTATTAGAAAAAAAAAAAATTGTGGAGGAGAGAGAAAGTGACAAAAAATAGAAAGAAAATAATAAAAAATAGAAAAATAGGAAAAAAGGAGAAAAGAGGAATTTCTATTTTCAAGGTGCATAGGTGGCATAAATAGAAAATAAAATAAAATAGTGTCATTCCATTAATTGAGGTGTGTAGGTGGCATCTTAGAAGTTTGTGGAAAGTTCCTTCAATCATGCATTTAATATTTGTTGTGATCCATAAAGGAAATATAATTTTCTAATTGGGCCACATGGTGGTGCTTAGTTGTATTTAGGTGAAAATTCTAGAAGGTTGTGGATATTGTAGAAGGTTGTGGATATTCTAGAATGTTGTAGATAAATCATGCATTGGGTGGTAAGTGTCTATTTAAGGAAGGCTTATGTTCATTTGTAATCAAGCTCTTCAAGTGCAAGCTCTTCAAGTGTAAGCTCTTGTAGTGAAGCTCTTCAAATGTAATTTCTTGTAGAAGCTCTTCAAGTGTAAGCTCTTGTAGTGAAGCTCTTTGAATGTAATCTCTTGTGAGGAAGCTCTCAAGGTGTAGTGAACAAGTTCTTTTGTTGTAAGCTCTTCTAGTTGGAATCCCTTAGTGAGGAATCTCTCTTATACTATAAGAGCTTGGAGTTCTTCCATGTGGAGAATATTTTAATGAATTTCAAGTATTAATGGAAGATTTATGAAGCATTTTTGTCATCTCTCTATCTCCATATTTTTGTGATCTTGGTTGTGAGTTTGTATGGGTGGTGTTGGCCCTTCATCATTGGTATTAGAGCATACCTTTGTTAGTAGTAGTAGAGTGTACCTCCATCAGTGGTATCAGAGCATACTTTTGTCAGTGGTAGTATAGCATACCTTCATTAGTGGTATCAGAGTAGGAGTTCCTGAGCGTGTAGATAGATCACTGAACATGAGGCAGTTTGCACCAGGACCTTGAGTTGGGAGAAGTTTGTCAAGAAGTTTTTGATTGTGTAGATAGATCGCCGACTGTGAGGCAGTTTGCACAAGGTTCTTGTGTTGCATGAGATTTGTCTTCTATAGACTTGAGTATGGAGAAGAGAAAGAAGAAGATGACTTTTGTGATTGGATGGATTCTGAGGATTCTTTGACTAGAGAAAATTAGAGCAAGAAATCAACAGGCATTGCTAGTTGATTTGCAGAAGCAAGTGAACGAATTAGAAGCTAAGTTGTGGAAATGAAGAGCGTGTCACCAGACAAGAGATGTTGATAATTCCTTGGATGTGAAAAAGAAAGATGATCCAGTGGAAGAGCAAGAGGATATTTGTGAACTTGAAGCAAATGAAGATGATTTGAAGACTAAAACAATGGAGGAAGAATATAGTGCCTTTGAAGTAGTTACATGCATTGTTGATGACATGAAAGAGGTAGGCAAAGATGAAGATGTCAAAGAGGTAAATTCTTATGAATCATGGGATGTTGTCTTTGAGATGAGTTTAAAAGATATTGATGATGGTTTGCATGAGAATCTTGTTAGTTATATGTGGTATGCAAAGAAAGATTGGTATGGTGTTGCTGGGTTTATTACAGGTGTGATTAATTCAATAAGATTGGATGAGGATGAGAGTTATACTTGGATAGAGTTCATTGCAAAGGAAAAATTTCAGCAACAGAAACTTGTTCTAACTAGGTGTTGGAAAAGAAGAAAGAAGGAAATATATTGGCATCAAATACTTGTTCCAGCTATGTGTTGGAGGAAGAGGAAAAAAATGTCAACAGTGGCTACTTCATTTTGTGAATCCATACTCACAAAATTTTTCCTACCATGGGAGTTGGATGAAGGAGCATCATGCATCAGAAAAAAAAATAAAAAAATGTGGAAGCCTTTAGTGGAGATGAAGATGGTTTTATATCTTTCTTTTGGCATCAAAGTGTGGGACACACTTTTCTATCTACTAGGGGAGTCTGATGCAGAAGCATCTTGCATGGGAAAATTAAATTATTAGGAAAAAAAATAAAATGTGGAGGAGAGAGAAAGTGACGAAAATAGAAAGAAAATAACAAAAAATAGAAAAATAGGAAAAAAGAAGAAAAGAGAAATTTCTATTTTCAAGGTGCACAGGTGGCATAAATAGAAAATAAAATAAAATAGTGTCATTCCATTAATCGAGGTGTGTAGGTGGCATCTTAGAAGTTTGTGGAAAGTTCCTTCAATCATTCATTTAATATTTGTTGTGATCCATATAGGAAATGTAATTTTCTAATTGGGCTACATGGTGGTGCTTAGTTGTATTTAGGTGGAGATTCTAGAAGGTTGTGGAAATTCTAGAAGGTTATGGATATTGTAGAAGGTTGTGGATATTCTAGAATGTTATAGATAAATCATGCATTGGGTGGTAAGTGTCTATTTAAGGAAGGCTTATGTTCATTTGTAATCAAGCTCTTCAAGTGCAAGCTCTTCAAGTGTAAGCTCTTGTAGTGAAGCTCTTCAAATGTAATTTCTTGTAGAAGCTCTTCAAGTGTAAGCTCTTGTAGTGAAGCTCTTCGAATGTAATCTCTTGTAAGGAAGCTCTCAAGGTGTAGCAAACAAGTTCTTTTTTTGTAAGCTCTTCTAGTTGGAAGCCCTTAGTGAGGAATTTCTCTTATATTATAAGAGTTTGGAGTTCTTCCATGTGTAGAATATTGTAATGAATTTCAAGTATCAATGGAAGATTTATGAAGCATTTTTGTCATCTCTCTATCTCCATATTTTTGTGATCTTGGTTGTGAGTTCGTAAGGGTGGCGTTGGCCCTTCATCAGTGGTATCTGAGCATACCTTTGTCAGTAGTAGCAGAGTGTACCTCCATTAGTGGTATCAGAGCATACTTTTGTCAGTGGTAGTAGAGCGTACCTACATCATGATAGGTAAATCTTGATCCTCAGAAAAGGAGAAAAAATATTGTGTAGTAATCATGGCATGATTGAGATATTTTAAAATGCGGTCAAAGCCAACCAAAAAGTTAGACCAAGTTTGTCAGACACCACTATGTTGGCGGTAGTTAGTATTGGGATCATAAAGGCCCAATTTATTACTCATGTAGTACCAGGGTTCCCTTTCTTGATCTATCTAAGAAAAAGGAAAAATGTCATCTTTTTTAGAGGCCAACATAACCCAAGTAGTTGGAGGCAAGTTGTTAGTCATCTAACCCCACAATTGAGATCCTTCCATAGCTTCATTGGAAGCATAAACATTAACTACTCTGAAAGAATGATTGTTGATAGAAAGAAAAATTCAAATTATTTTATGCATGGGGTCAAAACCATGCAAAATAATAGTAGAATGAAGATGAGGTGATAGAAGAGTAACTACATGACCTCTACTAGTTTCATGCTAAGAGAAAAACATAATGCCATCCATCCAAATGATGCGACATGCAAAGGAAAGCATGAAACTAGAGATTTTAACCTCTTGCATACAAAGAAAATCTAAATTACCAAGTCTATGATAGGCATATCTGACATAGTAATTTATGGATAGGGCTATAAGACCTCACACATTCCATGATAAAAATTTCAATCAAATTCTTCCATATCTTCCTCATCCTTAAGAGAGGAGTAACTATTTTGCAAGAAAGTTAAAGCTTGGTTAAAGCTAGAAGGAAATTCCTTTGGACTGATAGCCCATCATTTCTCCTCTAGTTTCAAAGCACACCTGGGAGGATCGCAAGAATGATACATATTCTAAGTCACAATGGAGAAAGCAATAAAAGTAGTATGAATCACAATAGAAGTGTTAGTCCTTGTAGCCGCTTTGATCCCTTATGAACTACCTGGGTTTAAAACCTAAGAAACACTAGGGTTTGGTTCTAAAAAATCTATCATTAACCCTATAATAGATGAGGTTTTCACTCCTATTGAAATAGGAGGAACCAAAATGAAAACTTCATAGGATTGTTTAGGAGTTGAGGGAGTCTTGTTCTTGTACCCAGTTGCAGTCCATTTTTGTTTTTGTTTCCCTTCTACTAGTTTGACAGGAGCCTCCTTAAGTGGGGGTTTTAATCCCGGACATTTCCAAAGGGAAATCCCTAATCTTGTGTTCCATTGACTAACACCTATAACATGTGTTGGGAAGGGTAAAATAGAGCACCTTCTAAGAGAAGGTTTGAGAACTGATCTGTATCTCCACATAATCCTTGAGATCCTTGGAATGATCAACCTCAATGCACATGCATTTTTGAGGATAAGCATTGAAAACTTTGCATGTCCCTTGGTAATAACTTTTCTAAGAGTATTAGCAATGGAATCAGTAAAAGGCCAATACAACAAGGGTAAACCCAATAAATCAATCCACATAGGAACCCTAAGATTTTAATCGTCACAGATAGTGCAATTTTTCAATCATCTTTGAAAAACTATAAGGGAGGAATGCACTGACCAAGGGCCATTGCTAAAAACTATGTCAACCTAAGATGGGTAGGAATAAATAAATAAAAAAACCTCTATTAAGGTTTTGCATAGCATCAAGGCAGACTCCATGAGGAGTCTAGTTCTTGTTAACCCATTCTTGGAGCATAGCTTCAGGAGGAGTCTTACCCACAAAATATCCTATCAAAGTATGTTGTTCTAACAAATCACAAGCAACATCAAATTCTTGAAAATGAAGGATAATATTGAGATTATCTCATGAAATACCTCTAGGACAAATTTGCAAGGATTTTCATTCAATGGAGATGCCACAACTTTTCAAAGTAGCAACATGAACACTAGTATTAACAATTGGTTCATCGCTAGCCAAGGCCATTATAAACAAGCCTAAAAACTCCCATAGTAAATGTGGTTTGACAGGTGGAAAATATAGAAGGAGAGCTAAGATAGAGAGTTGTATGAAAGGAAACTCAAAGAATGCATAAAATTCTAGTAGAGCAAAAAAATCCTTTCTTTAGACATGTTATATTTTTAAGTTGAGTTACTTTTTGATTTTTCCCTTAAGTGACTATATTATCTATATAGTTCAATTTAATGTTAAGCATTTAAGTCAAATGCTCTAGTAAATATTACTTTTTAAATGGTATTTACATATTATATAATTAATATGATATGTAAATATAATTTATGTCTCAGTTAAGTAGTATTTTAATGAATTTAAATTGACATGTGCTTATTTAATCACTTAAAGTCATCAAAAGTGGACATTTTATATGTCATTACATTTAACATTCATCAAAAGTAGACTTTTTATATGTCATTGCATATAATTATGAACTTAAATACATTAATCCATCAAAAGTGAACCTTTTCCATGTCTTTTTATATTTAAGTCATCAAAAGTGGACATTTTACATGCCACTACATATAAAGTTCAACTTGAAAACATAAGTGGACCTTTTTGATGTCAATATATAAAAAGGTTATGAAAAGTGGACTTTTTTGATGTCAATGCAACAAAAGGTAAGCTTTTATGTCTTTGTACCCAAAATGTGAGATGTAACTTAAAATTTGCATTGCCCTCCAAAAGGTACAATTTTGATCCCTTGCACATTTTAAAACATGTCATTGCCTCCAAAAGGTTTGATTTTACTTTTGAAGGATTTTAAAACATGCTATGCATCCAAAAAGGTTCGATTTTAACTACAAGCATGTTTTAAAATTTGTATTGACCTCCAAATAGTCTAATTTTGAAGAAATACATGCATTTTCCTTCGAAGAACCCAATTTTTCTCATTGTAAGAGATTTTCTTGATGGTTTTGCATGAGATATTTCCCAATAAGGTCATTTTTTCTTGGAAATGGATTTTCTAACATCAAAAATAGTTTTATCTTGCCAAAAAACTTTTTTTCAAGCTCCTTCTAAGGGCACATTTTTGGAAAAATCTTCAAATAAATCCATTTAAAGTAATTTAAATCACGTTTTTGTAAGGAAAAGAGGAATTTTGGAATCTTCAATCATTTTC